>JBBGZY010000321.1:4800000-5506250 GCA_037952925.1 Lithobates clamitans | reverse complement strand
GTGACAAGCTGTATAAGGTTACATGCTGCAGATCCGGTGACAAGCGGCATATGGTTACATGCTGCAGATCCGGTGACAAGCTGCATATGGTGACATGCTGCATATGGTGACATGCTGCAGATCTGGTGACAAGCAGGGCCGTTTTTAAGGCAGGGCAAAAGGGGCAGCTGTCCTGGGCCCTGTCATTGTTGTGGGGCCCAAAGCAGCTGCTTCATACTTGCCAACTATCCTGGTTTAAATTCCCTCGTCCCTTGAGGTTTTAGTCCCGTTCTGTGTCCCAATATCTCAGTGTGAAGTGCTACTACTAATGCTGCACAGCTCTGCCCTATTGTTGTGTACAGATGACTCACCTGCAGACCCTGTGTTTACATGTAAATTACCGGCATTCATATGTGAGTAGTGGTGCCATTCATATGTAAATACCAGCGGCCAGCGGCCAGCGGCATTGATATGTATATCATGCCCCCCTGAGGTCATATCCACAGTATTCTCTAGCAACCAATCAACAAGCAGAAATCATGTGCTGTAACCTCGCAACTAATCAGTAAGCCGTAATGTGTGCTTTAACCTTTAGCAACCAGTCAGTGAGCGGTAATGATACACTGTAACCTCTGGCAACCAATCACAATAGCTGTCTGATCTGATTCAGTAAACTGATTTTGAGTCTAGCTGCTACTTATTGGATGTCTCAGACCAGGTGGAGAGCGAAACTGCATGAGGGGGCCCCAAGAAAAGTTTTGCCCAGGGTCCAATCAATATTAAAAATGGCCCTGGTGACAAGCTGCATCTGGTGACATGCTGCAGATCTGATGACAAGCTGCATCTGGTGACATGCTGCAGATCTGATGACAAGCTGCATCTGGTGGCAGGCAATGTGGCAAGTGACAAGCTCCATCTGGTGGCAGGCGACCTGACAAGTGACAAGCTGCATTTGGTGGCAGGTGACGTGGCAAGTTGCAAGCTGCATTTGGTGGCAGGCGACGTGGCAAGTGACATATTACAATTTAATAATAGAAATAATGTGCTTTAATCATCCTGACACCATATCAATCATGGTGCAGTGATGATTGAAGCGCCAACACCAGGTGCGCAGTCATGTTGGAACAGGAAGGGGTCATCCCCAAACTGTTCCCACAAAGTCAGGAGCAGGAAATTGTCAAAAATGTCTTGGTATGCTGACGCCTTAAGAGTTCCCTTCACTGGAACTAAAGGGCAAAGCCAACCTCTGGAGAACAACCCCATATCATAATCCCCCTCCACCTAATGATTTGGATCAGTGCACAAAGCGAGGTCCATAAAGACATGGATGAGTGAGTTTGGGGTGGAGGAACTTGACTGGCCTGCACAGAGTACTGACCTCACCCTGATAGAACACCTTGGAGATTAATTAGTGCAAAGACTGTGAGCCAGGCCTTCTCGTCCAACTTCAGTGCCTGACCTCACAAATGCCTTTCTGGAAGAATGGTCAAACATTCCCATAGAGACACTCCTAAAACTTGTGAACAGCCTTCCCAGAAGAGCTGAAGCTGTTATAGCTGTAAAGGGTGGGCCAACTCAATATTGAACCCTATAGAATAATCCTGGGATACCATTAATGTTCATATGCGTGTAAAGCAGTGGTTCTCAACTCCTGTCCTCAGGACCCACTAACAGGCCAGTTTGCAAGATAACTGAAATACATCACAGGTGATATAATTTGCTGCTCAGTGATTGCCGTATTCTAGTCTGCATCTCTCCAAGGTAATACTTAAAATATAACCTGTTAGCAGGTCCTGAGGGCAGAAATTGAGAACCACCATGTAAAGGCATGTGTCCCAATATTTTTGACAATATATATAATATTGCATGCGTGCATAATTTTGCATGCACATAGGCAAGTTACTGTAATGTGCAAGCACATGGTCTTGGTTGATATAATCTGGTGTTTAGTCATATTGTACCCTATTTGCAGAAAGAATATTCCATTAATATTTCTCAACAGTGCAGGACATTCCAAGTGATACAGAATTATGTAAACCTTTCACTTTAACTATTGAAGACAAGGTAACAGGTTCTCTTTATAACCCACCTACTCTGCTATCAATGAATACCTTCTCAGTGCTCCCTCACTACTGTGTTAGCTTATCACAGCCCTAAGTAAAAAGCCTTGTCTGTCTGTACTGATACTAAAACTGTGTAAAGGACCTCCCCCCATCCACATATAGCAGTGCAAGGGCCTAAAGAGAAATAAAGGTAACACCGAGCCACAATGTAAGAAATATACTGATCTAACCTGGGCAGTCCAACATTAAGCTGGCTCACGTGGGACGTGCCTTTAATAAGGAAGCAAAACTAATGAGAGTACTCCACTCTGCCAAAAGGGGCAATGCCTGCCTCCAAAAGACTGCTCTATATTGTGATCATTTTTATCAACTAGAAAAGTTTGCATTTTCTTCAGCCAGGCTATTAATAAATGTAACTTAAAGCTCCAGCACAATGGATGAATGAAATTACAACTGAAAACTTGACAAGGTTTAGGAGAGTAATATGAGGCTTCCAACCGTATGGACAACAATTACAGCTTTCAGTGAAGCTAGCAAGAAAGAACTTATATTAGCATGAAAAGATGACAAGATTAAAGACTGAGAAAACAGCATGGCTGATGTTATATTCATCTATACTCCTTCAGTAAGTCAGCCTCAATGGATATGGTTTATGTTGTCAACTTTAAAGGCTGTATTTTCTGTATTTCAGATAACTTTCATCCTACAGTATCTTTTACGTTCCTTTTTCATTTAGACGTCTTCAGACTATGATGGACAGAACTAGAAGGGTCTAAACTAAAAGGATAACAGTACTGGGATACCAACCTTTCCACCTCCTGAATGGTCTCAGGGAGAGGCACACCAAGTGTCTCTGGAAGTAAAGCAGCTATAACTCCAGAGAGAATAGGACACAGGCTAAATATAATGACGGGGAGGTGGTAATAATAATCTGTAGTCATCTGAACAAGTGGAGCAACAATTCCTCCCAAGCGTGCCATCATAGTTCCTAAGCCCATGCCAGTCTGCCTGAAACAGAAATCATAAGTTAACCATAAGTTGTGCAAAATCACTAAACTAGGTCTTACCCTCCCCCTCAGCATCTTACCTGATGACAGTTGGGTATAATTCCCCTGTGAATAAGTACACGCAGTTAAATGAAGCTGCCAAACATCCTTTCCCAAACACAACCATTACTATTCTTGCAACGTGATAGTCTGGAAGACACAAATGAACATAGAAAGTTTCACTGCAAGCATGCTTAACACAATGAAAATTCCATATGGGTGTCTGCTCTAATAAAACCTCATATTTTTGGGGGTATGGGGGGGGGGACTGAAAACGATCATATCCCACCTACAAATGCTAATATGCAAATCGGTCATTAATAGGGCCTAGTTTCTGAAACTCTACCTGAGCTGAAAGTTAAAGTGGTTGTAAACCCTCTCCTATACCCAGTGAAGTGAACAACCTCAGATGATACACAGAGATGAAACAAATCTCCCTACATAAGTTTTACATGTATATCTGGTGCCTTTCCCTTTCTACACACTTTAGAAAGTGCAGATCATGTTAGAAAATGTTCTTCCTTTTACACTGTGTGAGAGCTGATTGGAGGATGGCACACACCCTCACTCCACATAGGCAGAGGAAAGAAGAAACATGCAGAGCTGTATTATGAATAGACAAGCTCCCTGCTTATCTACCTTTAAGCTCCCTCCCAACACAAATTTTCAGCTGCTGTTATTTCCTGTGTCGGAGAACGTGTCAGAAGTGACTCTGTTGATAACAGAGGAACTGAGCAGCAGAAAGATGCGGCACTTAGAGCTTTGGTGAGAGATAAGTAAACACTACCAGTATAGTGGTTGGGTCAAATTTCATGAATGAGGTTTACAGCCACTTTAATGTGGAATTATGCAGAAAAACAAATGATCAATTTGCAAAGCAGTTGCCGCCCTGTGCCTTGGATAGTGTTTGATGGTCATGTAGTTTTAAACATTGTAACGTGTATGTAAAGCCAAAACATCTTTTAGGTTTGGATGAAGTAGGAATTAGTTAAAATACGTGAGGTTTTTTTTTTTTTTACTGTCTGTATCCCTTCATGGAGAGTTCCTTTCGCTGTGCCTGTGCCACAGACACATCAGGAAATAAGAGCAACAACCTCTAATGTGAGGAGATATTCTATCTTAGACAATTGTCTCTGAAAAAAGTGTCTGCATTGGAAGATTCCAACCGGTTCCTATGATTGGTACTTAACTTTGTATTTTATATTATTTCCGTACCAAAGACAATGGTCATCAGAACAAATAAAAAGAATGAGCCTCCCCAGCAGAGACACAGGCAGCAAAAGATTTATGACAGCTTTTGACATTTCCTTATCCTATATAAAAGTTAAGGTAAGAGATAACATAACAAAGCCACACTCAAATTACTGTTTTGCCTGGTATATACAGTACTATGAGTTTTTTTTGTAGAACTCTATGGGCTGAATGAAAAAAAAAAACTGAGGACTCGGGAGGAGCTAACTATCCGGTGTTAGTACAGCTAGCTCCCGGGTGAGCTATTGTGTTCTGAAAGGGGGACTGCCCCCCCCCCCCCCCCCCCCGCCAGAACACACTAGTCAGTGCTTGCAAGCATTGGCCACGAGCTCTGATCAGATGTCATTCGACAGATGTTTTTCTGCCATGTCCCTTTGACAGAAGCTAGACATTCGTCTGGCTTCTATCAAACAGGCTGCCGTACACAGGGCCCAAATGATGGCCTGTTTCTGTTGAACCAGCCGATATTCGGCCCATGTGTACCAGGCTTTACTCTACAATATAGAATTTTTAAGGTATGCCATGAGGCAGCCATACTGTCAAAAAAACAAACGGTTTATTCGTAATAACATTAAAACAATACCAATGGGATCCTCATGGATCCGAAACATACAAAACTTGCTTAAAATTATAATATTTTCAGTAAATAACAACATTCCAGGACAGGGAGAGGGCACCTCTATACTAAGTAAAATAGTAGTTTACAAGCTTTCATAGATCAAAGCTGAGATGTATAGTGGGGTGCCTATTTATATGTTCACTTTCAACAAGTTTCCCGGCCAATGCTGCTTTCTCAGGACAGCCCAGTTTTACTATAGTTTAATGACAAGGCAGTGCATTAATTGCACAACAGTCTCCCAGGTGGACATAGGGGCAATAGGGTCCACAACACTTGACTATCACAAAAGAGAAACAGAGCCCACAGGACAATGGCACCTCTCTGTTTATAGAGGGGAGAGGGGGGCCTAAAGCCCAGGTAGTTTAAGTCTTCTCCCTACCAAAATCACCTTACTGGAGTTACTGGAAACCATCCTCAATATAGAGAAAAACATAACCAGCTAAAAGCTAGATGTGTGTTATGAGTTTACCATTCATTTTCAAAGACATTGCAATACATTTAAGCAACACACCTGCCTTTCAGCACACCACAACACATGATAACACATTACCACGCATTGTGGTGCACTGCATTGATTATTTTTATATTGCATTGTACTTGCATTCTGGAGACTGCGTTGTAGTAAATAAATGGTTTGTTTTATTTCTTTCACATTATCTGACTTTTTTGTGCTGTGCATCCCTTTATTCTTTATATGTTTTTTCTCTGGTCTTTTATAATGGATCTTGTTCAGAGAAATGTCAGTGATGGCACAGTTCATTTTCAAAGGGGATTGTGGAAGCACAAGTATGAAATCATTGATTTGTGAAAGGGCGGTACATTCACTGTGCAGTTCCTTAGTGATGTCAGTGGCCACACTTGAGGCCCCTTTTATCAAGAAAGTTGACCCGTGACATTACATGTCCCTTTCTTTTGCATAATCCTGGTGTGCTAGTGACAATTTGCCATTTCATAATTGCTAGAGGTTCTTGAAAAAGAGACACTTATTATGAAAACTGAGCAGGATATAGGTAATATGGGTTAGATTCACAAAGAAAAAAATAGTATCTCTTAAGATATTTCACAATAAGTAGGCATATAGACTGAACAAGAATTTACAAGAAATCGTCAACACAATTAAATGCATCAAAAACAGTTTACCTTCAGGAAGAAAGATATTCACTAAAATTGCAGCACCAGACAAAATTAAAGCAGAGGCCTGCAGAACACGGCGCCCAACATAATTAATCACAAAATAAGAGAAAAACTTGGCTGGTATGTCAACAGTGCCAAAAATGACTTGAATGATATAAATGCTAAGCCCAAATTTCTGAAGGTCCATGGCAAGACCATAGTAGGCAAAACTGGTAGAGAACCTGGTTAAGGAAAGAAATGGACATTAGAAATCTGATGTTTCGATCAGATGCTAGTGATGTTACTAATAACAATGTAAAATAAATATAGATGACTCATAAGTGGCCTCCACAGAAAGAGCAGGTCTGTAAAATAGGTAAAACCCACTCCCATTAAGCAGTTGGATGTTTATAAGCTCTGCTTGCTGATAATATAATGAGTTGGAGGATTTAGGTACATTTTGTGTTATACATTAAAGAGGAAATAAACCCTGATGGGCTTTACTTCCTCTTTATTTCCCTGCAAAAGTAAAGCATAATGGGCTATTATACATCGCATAGTAGCCCATTATGTGTCACTTACCTGAAACTAGACATGTGCAAATCATTTTGTAACTAATCGAAATTCGGCCGAATTTTGCATCTTCCGGACATTCGGATGCATCCGAATGTCCGAATAAAAAAATAATGAATTTCAACTAATACGAAAGAAATTATAGCAGATATAACGAATGAATTCAACATGATTCGGTAATTCGTTAAAGATCTAATGAAACAAAAGGTCAACTCAAAGTAAATCTTACAGTCCAATCAGCTGATTCATTTTGTGCTGGAGGTTGGATTACTGGCATTCCTGAGAACTGAGTGAGAAGGGTGTTGTATTGTATTTGAGCAGAGGAGAAGAGATATTGTCATTGTGTGTGTTAATAGATTCAATAAACAAACGACTTTCCAAACTACGAATCATTATCACGAATATATATACATACTGTACATAAATATCGAATTTCAACTAATACGAAATAAATTTTAGCGGATATAACGAATGAATTCGACATGGTTTGAGATTCTAACCCTATAGAAACTAAAAAATGGGACTTTGAGGGCACAAGGGTGTTAAACTATAGAAACAGTAGGTATGGTATTTTCGTTTTTGAAGTTTTATTCGTAAAATACAAAAAACAAGAAATAAACATATAATTTTAAAAACAAATCTGACTAGACATGGAACCTAGTAGTATACACCAATGGATCCTATCCTGCAAGCTCTTATAATAACTTAAATGTCTAAGCATGTATTGTCCAAACATTCAATCCTAAACGGAAAGGAATAAACTTCCCCAAGTGAATGATAATGGGAGAATGTGGAGTTGTAATATTACAACAGTTTTTACTCGATAAATCACATTAGATAAATCACATTTTAAATCACTTGTGAGGTTGTACCCCTAAAAAAATCACATTTCACACAACACGTATGCATCTTTATATAATTATTGGGTCTGTGTTATATAGCCAGACTGTGTAAAAACAATAGTGTAAAAAATACCAGCTCCTCTGATGCAATCTAATATTGGTCTAAGAAGTGACCACATATGACCATCTACCAGACCTAATTTAATTTAAATTTTGTGATGCAATACAAACTTGCGATAGCTCAGACATTTGTCAGCCAGACTATGTAACAGGGAAGATATGCCCCTTCATGTGAATGGTGAGGAAATCAGGTAAAAGTGTTAACTGTTTAAATTGAAGTGATATTAATTTAAAACATAATCCTATTCCAAAAAAAAATAGAAATATTATATCATCGAATGCAGTGGTTCTCAACCTGGGGGTTGAATGATGATTTGCCAGGGGTCCCTGAATCCTGGGCTGTTCCTGAAGCCCGCACCACTCTCCCAGCCTTTTTGCGGCAGACCCAGCAGAACTGTCTCTGGAGCCCGCGGCCGCCCATTTAGCCTCTTAGCAGATGACCTTGATCAAGAGCACCTAAGTTGGCTGATCAGAACTTCCCCCAGCACTGCCACTCATCCCATTCCCCCCACCAATGAGTAAGAGAAGGAATAAAAATAGAGAATACATGGAAGGGAAATGAACAAAGCAAAAAGGAGAGAAAGAATAACAGAAAGAACAATAAAGATGGCTAGAGAGAGTATGGGGAAAAAAACAAGAAATTAGGATAGAGAGGGATAAAAGGGAAAGAAAGGAGAACAAAGAGAAAGAGTGGTACATGCTAAAATGTACCATAAGGTTTTTTAATACTGTACGAGTGGAAGGCACTCAAGGAGCGCTAAATGTCCGTGGGTTAGGGGTGCATATTACTTGCCTTGCCTTGGATGCCGACAACCCACGCTACAAAAATCATTTTACTGTTAGGGGTCCCCACAACTTGGGAAATTTTATCAAGGGCTCACGGCACTAGAAGGGTTGAGAACCACTGATCTATAGTGCATTCAAAGTAAGGGGTGTAAATGGAGGAGCTTGCCAGCATCTCTATTCTAATTTTGGTGGAAACCACAAGTAAGCCTAGAGTAAGTGGAGCACAGTTATAACATTTATAGTCAGCGCTTAACCGTAATCCCTGTGATGGAGCACGATTATAATATTTATAAAAATGTGCCTGCCAAAAAAAAAAACAGTGAAAGGAGCACCTTTATCTTCATATAGATACAATGATGAGAAGGTTAGTACCTACCAAGTGCAAGATATACAAATGGATATGCGACGAACCACAGGAGTCCTTATTAGGTCTATCACCGAATAATTCGTCTTATGAGCAGCATTAATTTCTCTTTGCATGTCATATTTAATTGTCTAAAATGAAGAGTTAGAATTGTATTAATATCTAATCTTGATACAAATTGATATTTTAATGTAAAATTTAAACAACAGAGTATATAAAGACTTGCCAACACAAACACTGGTAGGGCTGTGGGTGGACAAAGTGAACTTGTTCTGCGCCTTTCTTTAAGCAGCTTAAGTCGCAGGACTGGATGTGCAGAAAGGAACTTTATTAACCTATGATTTTCTGGTAACCCTGGAAAACTGGCTTCTGGGAACATATGACTTCCTATGTACCAATAAAGCAACAGAATATAGTATTAACAGATGCCATTTAAAGAGAATGTTACCTGAAACTGTTACCTGTCATATGCTAGAGGTTTGCCTCATTCTTGGAAGTGGGGCTAGGCACATCAATGTGCTCTACCCTATACCTGAACTAAACTAAACTATACCTAAAAGACACAGGTGAAATGATGATGAACAACAAGCTTTGGTACCCCGAGATCTGCCCTACATAGTTATTTTACACAGATCATTTGCCATATCCATTGGTCATGTTATTGAACATAATAAAGAAAAAATATACTTTTCCCACTGTAAACTGTATTTTAACCCTGTTGATTGTTTTTTGTTTGTTTAGTAATATAGGCAAAGATCCTGTCTCTTATAAGCTATGCTGGAAGCACTCAGTTTGCAAAATCTGTCCCAATCTGATTCACAAACATGAAAATGAAGTTTCATCAACATGTCCATTAAGTGATATATTAAACAGGTAATTAAATTAGCATAGGACTGATTTATTTTTAGCATCACATTCTCATGAACATACATTATTGTCCTACTTCCTGGCTGATTCTCAGGTAAAGGTGTGTAAGCATTTAGTCTTAAGGAGTTTCTATGCGTATGTAAATTAAAGAACCAGAATAAATCTTTCTATGTTACGGGTGCTACAGTTTATTTGCAGAGTTACAAAATCCCAGTAGATGGGGTAGGGCATGGAGCAGTAGCACTAATATAACACTTGTCATGCTGTATGCATAGAATTTGTACTGTATGTTCTTTGTATGTTAAATTGATTGTAAACCCCAAAATTAACAAGAAAGCCTACCTAATATATATACGATAGATATAGATATAGATATAGATATATATCTATATATATATATCTATATATATATATATATATATATATATATATAGATATAGATATATATATATAGATATAGATATATTTATAGATATAGATATAGATATATATCTATATATATAGATATAGATATATATAAATATATATCTATATCTATATATATATTTTTTTTTAATTAAAACTTTGTTTTTGGTGAAATAACTTGTTGATCCCGCCAGTCACTCTGACTTTTCAGTGACAATAATCTGCAGCTTATTCAGTCTCTGGCGCACTGTATGCTCCTGTCTTCCAAGATTTAAGCCACGTCTATTCCTGGTTTGCCAGAGAGCTTGCTCCTCCAAGCTGCCAGAGTCACAGGTAGCAGCACCTGTGGGACGGATCACGTGCCTTTGATTGACAACATTCTGCTCAGCCCAGGGAGGAGGACCAGACTTACTTATTTCACTACAGCTTAGTTCCACCCACCTTTTCAGGGTGTAGAATGAGGAGAAAAAAAGTGGTCACATGATCGGCAGAACAAGAATTACAAAAAGGTCATTCTGATGTTTTTAAGTGATTTCTATGTTAATTAATTGTTTTTGATGTGCCCTATCCTAATAAGGTCAGAATATGTCTGAGTTTACACAAGCTTTAATATTAGTTTTTTTTGGGTGCTTTATTTTCACCCCACAATCACAAAACATGTAGAATAATTATTCCCTATGTCAGGGTACATTGTAATCAGGGAGTCCAAAAATGTATTTGATATGATGGTACTTTATTAAGATGACAAAATATATTTTATTTTCCTGAACCCTGGTACCCAAGTGCCAGTTCACAACAATTCCACCCACAGAGTATACCAACAAGCGCAGCTAATCTTGACACTTATACAGTGGGGATGGAAAGTATTCAGACCCCCTTACATTTTTCACTCTTTGTTATATTGCAGCCATTTGCTAAAATCATTTAAGTTCATTTTTTTCCTCATTAATGTACACACAGCACCCCATATTGACAGAAAAACACAGAATTGTTGACATTTTTGCAGATTTATTAAAAAAGAAAAACTGAAATATCACATGATCCTAAGTATTTAGACCCTTTGCTGTGACTTATATATTTAACTCAGGTGCTGTCCATTACTTCTGATCATCCTTGAGATGGTTCTACACCTTCATTTGAGTCCAGCTGTGTTTGATTATACTGATTGGACTTGATTAGGAAAGCCACACACCTGTCTATATAAGACCCTACAGCTCACAGTGCATGTCAGAGCAAATGAGAATCATGAGGTCAAAGGAACTGCCTGAAGAGCTCAGAGACAGAATTGTGGTAAGGCACAGATCTGACCAAGGTTACAAAAAAAGTCTGCTGCACTTAAGGTTCCTAAGAGCACAGTGGCCTCAATAATCCTTAAATGGAAGACGTTTGGGACGACCAGAACCCTTCCTAGAGCTGGCTGTCCGGCCACACTGAGATATCGGGGGAGAAGAGCCTTGGTGAGAGAGGTAAAGAAGAACCCAAAGATCACTGTGGCTGAGCTCCAGAGATGCAGTCAGGAGATGGGAGAAAGTTGAAGAAAGTCAACTATCACTGCAGCCCTCCACCAGTCGGGGCTTTATGGCAGAGTGGCCCGACGGAAGCCTCTCCTCAGTGCAAAACACATGAAAGCCCGCATGGAGTTTGCTAAAAAACACCTGCAGGACTCCAAGATGGTGAGAAATAAGATTCTTTGGTCTGATGAGACCAAGATAGAACTTTTTGGCCTTAATTCTAAGCGGTATGTGTGGAGAAAACCAGGCACTGCTCATCACCTGTCCAATACAGTCCCAACAGTGAAGCATGATGGTGGCAGCATCATGATGTGGGGGTGTTTTTCAGCTGCAGGGACAGGACGAATGGTTGCAATTGGGAGAAAGATGAATGCAGCCAAGTACAGGGATATCCTGGACGAAAACCTTCTCCAGAGTGCTCAGGACCTCAGACTGGGCCAAAGGTTTACCTTCCAACAAGACAATGACCCTAAGCCCACAGCTAAAATAACGAAGGAGTGGCTTCACATCAACTGTTCTTGAATGGCTCAGCCAGAGCACTGACTTAAACCCAATTGAGCATCTCTGGAGAGAACTAAAATGGCTGTCCACAAACGTTTACCATCCAACCTGACAGAACTGGAGAGGATCTGCAAGGAGGAATGGCAGAGGATCCCCAAATCCAGGTGTAAAAAACTTGTTTCATCTTTCCCAAAAAGACTCATGGCTATATTAGATCAAAAGGGTGCTTCTACTAAATACTGAGCATAGGGTCTGAATTCTTAGGACCATGTGATATTTCAGTTTTTCTTTTTTAATAAATCTGCAAAAATGTCAACAATTCTGTGTTTTTCTGTCAATATGGGGTGCCGTGTGTACATTAATGAGAAAAAAAATGAACTTAAATGATTTTTGCAAATGGCTGCAATATAACAAAGAGTGAAACATTTAAGGCGGTCTGAATACTTTCTGTCCCCACTGTATATAGCACTGCTAGCTAGACTGGTCATGTAAAGAAAATCTTGTATTACAGCAATTAACCACAGCAATTAATTTGTTCATAAACGACCTGGAGGATTGGATAAACAGTTCAATCTCTGTATTTGCAGATGATACTAAGCTAAGCAGGGCAATAACTTCTCCGCAGGACCTGGAAACCTTGCAAAAAGATCTTAACAAATTAATGGGGTGGGCAACTACATGGTAAATGAGGTTCAATGTAGAAAAATGTAAAATAATGCATTTGGGTGGCAAAAATATCAATGCAATCTATACACTGGGGGGAGAACCTCTGGGAGAATCTAGGATGGAAAAGGACCTAGGGGTCCTAGTAGATGATAGGCTCAGCAATGGCATGCAATGCCAAGCTGCTGCTAACAAAGCAAACAGAATATTGGCATGCATTAAAAAGGGGATCAACTCCAGAGATAAAACGATAATTCTCCCACTCTACAAGACTCTGGTTCGGCCGCACCTGGAGTATGCTGTCCAGTTCTGGGCACCAGTCCTCAGGAAGGATGTACTGGAAATGGAGCAAGTATAAAGAAGGGCAACAAAGCTAATAAAGGGTCTGGAGGATCTGAGTTATGAGGAAAGGTTGCGAGCACTGAACTTATTCTCTCTGGAGAAGAGACGCTTGAGAGGGGATATGATTTTAATATACAAATACCATACTGGTGACCCTACAATAGAAATAAAACTTTTTCGCAGAAGAGAGTTTAACAAGACTCACGGCCACTCATTAAAATACTGCCTTCTTTTTTATCTGTATTATTGTTTTTTGTCTTTCATTTAATTTTTTTGGGGGTTTGAGGTCAGTTGTCACTTTTAGCTGCTGTTCTTATCCAACTTTTTGTTTCCCATTAGGCTTCCCATTAAAAAATGTCTTTTGCTTCAGAGGTTGGTATTTTGACATTTTTGTTGATTTGGCATTTAATTTAAGTACAATGAAAAAGAAAATATTCAGCGCAAAAACACACCTGAATGTTCCTAAATAGAGTTGCAAGCTGGACACTAAAGGTTAACACGCAACACCTTAATAATAACTATAACTCAAGACAGTGCAGTGCAAAATGACCAATCAATATAAATTGTCCTTTTTAAAGTCCATGAATAAACATATCATAATGAACATAAAAATGTGCCACTGTGAAGTGGATGTGCATCCAAACTTTTAAGCATGCATGTGTCAGCATGAGTCCAGCCCATCCACTGCAGACATCAGTAGCCACTCACCTCATATCATTGACCCACATATTTAAAAATGCCTTCCCATGAATGGGAAACAATAGTAATCCAGAAGTCAATCAGTGACATCAAAGATGATCACATTACAGTCAATGGAAAAGAAGATATCCCCACGATAGGTAATTTAAATAAAAAGAGAATATAGTGCTCTCTGTATTCCTCAGTTTGATTAATAAAAACAGTAAAACACTTACAAACAAAGCACTTGAGCCAAGTACATGCAGCGAGTGCTCGGGTTACACATGAACCCAATAAGATGGTAGCGGATGACATCAGTGTGTAGCTCCTCCCCTGTATACCTTACGTCCGTAGGTGGGACTTCGTCAGCGGGAACGGAGCTACAAGGTCTACCCGCACTTAAATACACACCCTCCCAGCCATCATTGAAACATGACGCTCCACACTGGATTGCCCATACGGGCGGCGCAGCTCTTCCAAAATATAATTATTGTTAATAACACCATGTCTGCTTGTGTAGTAAAACAGCCCAAAGGAAAAGCAGAATACTACTGCAAAGTTTGTTAAAAATAAAAAGTTAACCAATCCAGACTATCATGGTAAAGGGGTACTCTGACCCCCAACTAACAAAAAACATAATCATTATTTAAAAACAATTATTAACCACTAATTTGTCATTCTTCTGGATTACTATTGTTTCCCATTTTGTGGAAGGCGTTTTTGGACCTGTGGTGAGCGGCTGCTAATGTGGTAAATGGGATGGACTCACGTTGACACTTGCATGCTTAAATTTGTGGATGCACATCCACATCATAGTGGACATTTTATATTGATTGGTCATTTTGCGCTGCACTTTATTTAAGAAAACTTCCTTATTTTAGGTAAACTTCCTTTTTATTTTTTCTGCTAGACTTCTCTTAAAATAGTCTCAGGGTTGATATTTTGGCATTTGATTCATTGTGGTTTATTACTACTTTAATAATCTATATTTTTTAAACAGAGCATTAGATGGAGAAAAAAAAACCTTATACTCACCCAGGTGGATGCAGCATCAGAACTATGCTGCATCTTTCCCTCGTTACTTTTGCATCTCAAACATCAATGATCATGGTTTTGGCCATACTTGTTCTTTAAGCTAAACCCTCTTTACAAGTTCAAAAGATTAAAGGGATTGTAACGTCAGAAGGTTTTTTATCTTAATGCATTCTATGCAGTAAAATAAAAAGCCTTCTGTGTGCAGCAGCCCCCCTTAGCCCCCCTAACACTTGCCCGAGGTCCCTCTCTGTCAAGCGATGTCCACGAGTGCCTCAGCCGTTCGAGATTCTCCTGCTGCTGTCAATCAAAGTCAGCTAGCCAATCAGGGGAGAGAGGGGGACAGGGCCGGGTCGGGGCTCCATGTCTGAATGGAAAAATAGGGAGCTGTGACTCTGGTGCCCCCATAGCAAGCTGCTTGCTGTGGGGGTACTCAACAGGAGGGAGGGGCCAGTTTTACAGAAGAGGGACCCGAGAAGAGGAGGATTCGGGCTGTTCTGTGCAACTGCACTGCAACAGAGCAGGTAAGTATAACATGTTTGTTATTTTTATATTAAAAAAAACAAGACCTTACAATCACTTTAAATATTTCATGAACCCTATGGGAATTTTTGTTAGAAAGTAGTTCCTGCACTACTTTTTGCAAGTTTATATGCGACTTGCATGGACATCTGAGCATGAAGTCGCCCAGCTGTCTTCCAAGTCGCACCTAAAGTAGCACTGAAATGCTACTTTAAAATTGTGCTACTTCAAGTAAAGTAGCATGATTTTTTTTTTCATCAATCTTTTTTTATTGATTTAAGAGCATACAGAAGAAATACAATGTGTACATTGTGTGACGATTTACAGGTTATCATAAAATGTCAGTTATGGAATATCAACTTGTATAGTATTCGTACATAAGAGTACGCAAAACAATATGACTATAAAGAAGTATCAGGAAAATGCTAACCTAATGGGTATATATACATTATATTCGCGGTTACCTCCCCTAGACACCCCAGTAAGATCTCAACTGCGTCTCAAGGAAGGGTGGTGTTGTGGTAATTGAGTTCAGCATAGTACATAAATCTACATTCTAACAAGAATATTGTACTGCATAGCCTGCAAACACAGTAAGACTATATCAAGGTATTAGTTGTGGATGTTTTAGGAAACCGGCGGCTGAAGTAGCATGATTTTAATGTCAGGATCTGTGTGACCAGGGTGCAAAGCAAGGTCCAGAAAAAAATTGGTGATATTTCACTTTAGCCTTACGACTTATTAAGACTATAATACACTGTAGCGCAGGGGATGGTCACAAAGAAACAGGATGATACTACCCAAGTCATGCGATCAATTTATAACAAAAAGGAAATGGGAAACTTTGACTTAGCAGCGGCTTGTAACTCCTTGGCCGATATGATGTATTTTAAAGTGGTTGATGCTCCTCTCAGAACAATTATATATGTGAGATCTACTACTAAGGAGAACTTGAAAAGCTATAAGCCAATATCTTTTTTAGGGACAAATCGGTAATAGTAATGCTAATAAATCCTTCTAACTGAAAATGAATATAAACCCCACTTTCTCTTTTAGAATATGCTGTCTGAAGCTATCATATATTAAACACAATAGGTAGCTAGACTGTAGACTTTCAAATATTTACGTAGTCTTAATAAGCACTAAATGAGTATTAAAATAAGCCCTCACTGGCTGCAGTTACTGTGGAGCAATTCATTCTCAAAATTCACAGCAAAAGCACTGAGGTCATTCTCTCAACGCCTCCAATCAACCTGCACTCTGCTGTGAAGAATAGGTAAATACCTGAATTTCCAAAGCCTGGCCACAGTTACAACTTATCTGAAATTTACCTATTTATTTCATCTGAGAAAAATAGAGCGTTTGCCTCAGGGTTGGGGTCCCAAAATGGGAAAGAATAAGCAAAAAATGGGTACCATCATTTGAATATTGTATATAAAAGAGTGAGGACAGTTGCTAAGGCTGTTTACCACTAGAGAGGAGAAGATGGACTATCTCGGTACCAATATGCACGATACAGTTTAGAGTAAAAATATAATATTTATTTTACATATAAAAGACAAATACTGTTACAGAAATTAATGCATAAAGACAGGGAGAAAAAAGTTGATACAGTATCTAAATACTTGTAGACTTCATGGTGAATTAAAAGTTTGGAGATTCCTCACTGATTGTATAATCCTCTACAAGTTTTGCGATCAAAGGGCCACTTCATCAGGAGAATAAATCTATAAGGTAGATAACATACTTAAAGAACAATATAAAAAGTAATAACAATACTACAAATGTAACACGGAATGCACATTTCAGACAAGGATATGTAAATAACCATAAGTTTTCAAATGTTTAAATTTAGCATATGAAATAAGGGTCAATGCATAGCTGCTTACCTAGGAGTCCAAGGCCAGGGGTGCATTCAAAAGGGGGGAGAAAAGAGATTAGGAGGGAAAAGGGGAGAGGGAAAAAGGAAAGAGAGAGAGAGAGGAAAATGTTTAAAGAGGGGTGGGAAGGATGGGAAGGAGAAAGAAAGGAGAGGGAGGAAGAGACAGAGGGGGAAAGAAAAAAGAGGAAAGGGAGAAATAATAAACGGAGAAGAAGGGAAGGGAAAGCTAGGGGGGAGGGGGAAGGGAAGAGAAGGGGGGAGAGGAGGGGGGGAGGAGGAAAGGGGAGGGGAGGAAAAGCGGGGGGGAGGGATAGGGAGGAGAAAGTGAGTAAGGGGGAAAGGGAAACAGGGAAGAGGATAGCCCAGGCCGGGGTAGATAAAAGGTCCATAGTTCAATAAGTATATAGTCATATAGGCCTACCCCTGGTATAGCACACTAAAACAGTGTGCAAGAATCCACATAATCCAAGGGGGGGGGGCAAAACAGGGGAAGAGGGGTGGAAAAGGAGTTAGCTACACCAATATATATGGCAGGTTCATAGGTAGTCAAAGGCTTCCTTCAGTGGTCTCGCAAAAGAAAAGAGCTGATTGTGCCAGCCAGATCTGAAGACACAAAGCAAAGATAGATATATCAATATAAACCACAGCAGCACAGTGCCACAGCATGTGCTCAACACAACAGCAGGGGATAGCCACACTAACATAGTATGTAATTACCTAAGCAAGTAGTAGTCCAGGTGACCCCCCTTGGAAAGAATGTCTACGATGCTTGCAAACAGGCAATAGCCGGCTTATGAGCTCCCCAACCCAGAAGATGCCACACACCGCCACAAGGCAACACATGACATCCCCAGGTCTGGCTCCCCGCACAGAGCATACGCGAATCAACCCTGACTTGCGACCGTGCGTCACACACATGAACTTATCGCGCTCACGTGTCAGTGTTGATTCGCTCATGCACAATGCGGGGAGCCAGACCTGGTGACGTCATGCACTGCCAGACCTTGTAGGGGCGGTCTCCCTAGGAAATCTGTCCCCACCAGGGGAGTCACATATCCTCCAGGGAACAGAAGGTGACCGAGCACATGCCTATTGAACCCGGGACTTCCAGAGGAAGAACGATGCAAGGATTACTAGAGAGAGGGGGGAATTAAAGTGTTAGCAATTGAGCAAAGGCATTTGAAACAATTAGACAAACATTAGATTCCTTGAATACAGGACATACAGAGCTATATCATAGCAGGATTAAGACCTATAAAGGGGGAATGGAAGGGCTAGAAATGCATGAGTAGAGATGGACTCAGGGCACATACAGGCCTATATTGGACAGTTGTTACACCAAAACAGAAATGTCTCAATGCCACCATTTTACCAGGTCTTAATGAAATTATATCTTATAAACCTTTTCTATGAGCTGTGGTATCCTCTTTCTGTTTTGGCGTAACA
The DNA here is from genome assembly GCA_037952925.1 of Lithobates clamitans. Taxonomy (NCBI): domain Eukaryota; kingdom Metazoa; phylum Chordata; class Amphibia; order Anura; family Ranidae; genus Lithobates; species Lithobates clamitans. The sequence continues at coordinate 5,487,645 of JBBGZY010000321.1, read as the reverse complement.
ACTGTCAAATATAGCCCTGTATGTTCCCTCTCTATTCATGCATTTCTAGGACGTTCATTCCCCCTTTATAGGTCTTAATCCTGCTATGATATACAGTAGATCTGTATGTTCTGTATTCAAAGAATCTAATGTTTGTCTAATTGTTTCAAATGCCTTTGCTCAATTGCTAATACTTTAATTCCCCCCTCTCTCTAGTAGTCCTTGCATCGCGTCCCAGGTTCAATAAGCACGTGCCTGGTCACCTTCTATTCCCTGGCGAATATGTCACTCCCCTGGTGGGGGCAGACTTCCTAGGGTGACCACCCTGCACTTGCATTGTTCACGTTTTGGGCTACGTCACATATTTGATGTGTGTGACGCGCGCTTGCGTGTCAGCGTTGATTTGCGCATTTGTAGTGCGGGGAGCCAGACCTGGTGACCTCAATACACTGCCTTGTGGTGGTGCGTGGCGTCTTCTGGGTTGGGGAGCTTATAAGCCAGCTATTGATCGCTTGTGAGCATCGCAGACATTCTTTCCAAGGGGGGACACCCGACCCACTGCCTGCTCAGGTAATTACATACTATGTTAGTGTGGCTATCCCCTGCTGTTGTGTTGAGCACAACCGTGGCACTGTGCTTCTGTGGTCTATATTGATATATCTATCTTTGCTCTGTGTCTTCAGATCTGGCCGACTGGATCAGTATCTGCTTAGACACACACTGCTGTGTCTGGAAATATCCTCCACCAGTTCTTTTCTATTGCGAACCAATGAAGGAGGCCTTTGACTACGTATAAACCTGCCCCTTTCCCCTCTTTTTGCCCCCCCCCCATTGGATTATGTGGATTCTTGCACACTGTTTTAGTACGCTATACCAGGTAGGCCTATATGACTATATAATTATTGAACTATGGACCTTTTATCTACCCCAGCCTGGGCTATCCTCTTCCCTGTTTCCCTTTCCCCCTTACTCACTTTCTCCTTCCTATTCCTCCCCTCCTCCTTCCTCCTTTCCCTCCCCCCCCCCCCCCTAGCTTTTCCTTCCCTTCCTCTCCAGTTTTTTCCCTCCCTTTCCTCCTTTTTCTTTCTCCTTCCCCTCCTTCCTTCCCCTTTCCACACATTTTCCTCTCTCTTTCCCCTCTCCCTTTTGTCTCTTTTCTCCCCCTTCTCCTTTCCCCGCCAAGTCGTACACTCAGCAATATCCCTGTTATAAAATATATATATATATATATATATATATATATATATATATATATATATATATATATATATATATCCTAGATACACTACATTTCCATGTAAATCTCACGTATCTGCTGTGGGGGGATCTTATGGTGGCTTGACCTCGCCCATATCCATGTGCATTCTGTGTTGCATTTGTAATATTGTTATCACTTGTTATATTGTTCTTTAAATATTTTACCTACCTGATGAAGCGGTCCTTTGAAACTTGTAGAGGATTATACAATCTGTGGGGAATCTCCAAACTTTTAATTCACTATGAAGTCTAAAAGTATTTAGATAATGTATCAACTTTTTTTCTTCCTGTTTTTATGCATTAATTTCTGTAACTATGTTTGTGTTTTATATGTAAAAAAAAAAATTATATTTTTACTCTAAACTGTATTGTGTGTATCAGTACAGGGATAGTCCATCTTCTCCTCTCTAGTGGTAAACAGCCTTAGCAACTGTCTCCACTCCTTTCTCTATATTTATTTCATCCATCACTAGGAGTCTTTTAAAACCTATGTGCCTTCACCTTATATTTTGTGTCTGTATCGACAGCGCCTCCCTGTTGATACTCTTTGGTGTGCTTTGCCTTGTCTTTGTTTAAGTTTTTATATAATTTTACAGTGCCTGTTCTCTGCTGTCCTCCCGCTCTTAAAACAAGACTTTGCTCCCCTAAAATGCGGCAAACTAAAAAGAAATCTGTAGCAAAAAAGGTTCATGGATATACTTACCTTTCCACTATGGCAGAAACCATGGAAAAGGTAAGTATATTTAATATTTTCACAGCATTTCTCTACAAGTCTATTCACCCTGTAATCAGTGTGTCAGAGATGCTGTTGCATTCTGGTGTGAGGATTTGTTACTAACCTTTGACTAGTAAAGTTCAGAATCACTGGATTGAAGGACCACAAAGTTATTTTGAAAGACATTGGCATGCATCAACCCTCATTACAAAGCTTAGTTACAAAATCAATCAGTAGTAAATCTCATGTTTAGTTTAGACACCAAACATGCCTAACTTTCAAAGTCAAGAAGACTAATGAGACCCATCAGACCTCCGGAGAGAAATATACTTCAGATCTATATCATATTTGGTCTCTAACAAATTATAATTTAATTCTGCTAAATGATATGCTGGTTGTCAGGTTGTCACCTGGAGATATAGCATTCAGGATAGTTGACATTAAGGGATTGCGTGCTAAGCATATTAAAATACACTCCGGTACACCTACAGCACACTCTTTTGGGCCCTTTGATGCAAGCACACAACCTTTTCCTAATTGTGAAGCATGGATAGGCAATGTAATAATGTGGGGTTGTTTCAAAACTTTGATGCCTTGCAATTGTGAAGAACCAGTATTAAGAAATCTCATATGAGAATATCAGAGCATGTAAAACTTGTTTGTATTTAGATTAGTCATGCAGCATGGCACTGCACAGGTTAATGCATGACCTCTGTCTATAGTGTGAGACCTGACACTTTCTATGAAGAAACTATGTATCCCACAATGTTTGGTCTTTCAGTCTATTGTTTGTGCAGGTGAGAACTACACAGTAACTACATTTGACAGAGACACAATCAGGCAGAGCATTCACAGATACACAGAAAGCTTTCTTGTGTAGTGTTTCATCACCTTAGCACTCCCTCATTTTTGATCCAACACAGAGAGGATGGTAAAGCATGCAACTGGTTCACCCAAAACAAGAAAGTGTCCTGGCGCATAGGGACCAGCTATTTGAAGCAATACATGGATTTAAAACAATACATAGGGAAAACAACACAAGGAATATAACTAGGTAAAATAATTAAAACATTTGAAAGTTTACAGTGCCTTTAAGTCAAAAACAGCATAAATTATATATGTTAGACTTGCCAAGTGACCTAAATCCTTTAAATCATTTAGTAAAGCAAGATCTGACAATATAATAGTAGTGTATTTTTAAAATAGGACTGTACTTTTTTTATCATCATGATTTAAATGAAGATCTGATTACATAAAATCCTGAGAGTTCACAACAGCTCCAAACTGTTATGCCCGGTACACTCGGTCGGATTTTCCAACGGAAAATGTGTGATAGGACCTTGTTGTCCGAAATTGCGACCGTGTGTAGGCTCCATCACACATTTTCCATCGGAATTTCCGACACACAAAGTTTGAGAGCAGGCTATAAAATTGTCGGAATTTCTGATCGTGTGTACACAAATCCGATGCACAAAGTGCCATGCATGCTTGGAATAAATAAAGAGATGAAAGCTATTGGCTACTGCCCCGTTTATAGTCCCAACGTACGTGTTTTACGTCACCGCGTTCAGAATGATCGGATTTTCCGACAACTTTGTGTGACCGTGTGTATGCAAGACAAGTTTGAGCCAACATCCGTTGGAAAAAATCCTAGGATTGTTGTCGGAATGTCCGATCAATGTCCAACCGTGTGTACGGGGCATTAGAACAATTGTTGCTTCTTTAGTAACATAATCAAAAAACACAATCTGTGCAATCATGTTTCCCATACTACAAACAGCAAGCTGGCACTGAAATAGTGTTTTCACTACTCCAAAAAAAAAAATGCACTAAATAAAAATGAATAGCATTACTGAAATACTCTATACAATGTATGTAAAACTCCTACTAATAGTGAAACGTAAATGCATGGATCCACATCACAAACATATGTAACATTCAGATGAACAAACAAAATATAAAAAGGTGAATAAATCTAAATACATAAAAAAAAAAATCACTGTGATATATAATTGAAAGTACAACAATAACAAGTGTGAAATAGTAAAGTTCATAAAGTGTCCATATACAGTCAATAGGTTTCCCAGTGAGCTTCTAAGTGCTCTTCTCTTGCAATTACACTCTGTGTGGTGCACAGGGGCGTTGCTAGGGGGTGGCTTTTGGGGCTATAGCCCCGAATCTGAGGCCAATAGCCCCGAGTCTCTGCAGGGGTCCCCAAGAGGAGGGGAGGCTCTCTGGGGACCCTTATGTAAGTGGGGGGCTCTCTGGGGACCCTGATGTAAGGGGGAGGCTCTCTGGGGACCCTGATTTAAGGAGGAGACTCTCTGGGGACCCTAATGTAAGGGGGCCTCTCTGGGAACCCTGATGTAAGTGGGGGGGGGGCCTCTGGGTACCCTGATGGAAGGGGGAGGCTCTCTGAGGACCCTGAAGTAAGGTGATGTAAGGGGGGGCTCTCTGGGGACCCTGATGTAAGCGGGGGGCTCTCTGGGGATATATATACACCCACACGTATATTACTGTATATACATGTGTATGCCCGCCCAAGCGTATGACTTTCTTTACTACGCTGCTATGGGGTCTAGCCCCAGATCTTTTGTAGACCTAGCAACGCCCCTGGTGGTGCATATTATCTCCACCCTGTAATAACCAATTTTGCTTACCTGTACAACATTACTTATTTGCTGACAGTAGGTCTACAAAGGTTGATCCATATAAAGGGTTAAATACTCAGAAGAAAATAGTGATGGAAAGACTATTAGAGGATCGGAATACATACAAAATCCTGGATGGGAACTCTATCTTGACTTAAAAAAATAAATAAAGAGACTTGTTAAAAAAACTTTTCCAATAAAAAAAACAAGATGTTTTGAAAAGAAAAAAAGGAGGCAAAATACTTCATAATTTCCTCATCTTGTCAAATCTCAATAATTTATTATCTTCCCTAGATACATATAAGCATTGAAAACCCTCTGGGGAGGTCCACTGTAAATGGAATTGATTCTAGAGGTTCTAGACTAGGCCAGTATATTTATTATTTCATTCAGTCAGTGGCTTGTACTATGGAGGCCTATTTGAAAAACACAAAACATCTGTTACAGATATTGAAGGATATGAAATATGGAGAGACCTGCATACTGGTTACTGCAGATGTTAATTCATTGTATACGATAATAGAACACAATGATGCAGTGTCATCAGTTGAATGGGCCCTAGACAGGGCCGTCTTTAATATGGTTTGGGCCTTGGGCCCCCCCCCCAATGCAATTTTGCTCTTCACCCCAACATTTCAAAAAACAGACACACACATAGAATTATCTAAAAAAAAACTTTGCAGACCCCCTTCACAGCCGTCCCACGGTGTCCTCAGTTCCCTTTTATGTCTCAGCACTCCATTACATTGCAGCCTCTTCAAATCACAGCGCCCCATTACATTACAGACATTTTCACATTATAGTGCCCCTTTACACATCACAGCGTCCCCATTACATTAGAATCCCCTTCATGTCATAGTGCCCCTTTACACATCACAGCACCCCAATTACATTGCAGCCATTATTACTTCACACATTCACATGTATGTGTTTTGGCGGCCCACATTTGCGCAGGCACAGCAGCCCATTCATTTAAATGGGCTGCCATGCCTGCATTTCCTGTAGAAAAAAAGGTGCATACAGCATAAAATTGCAGTGGCCTTGAAATCCATTCTGCTTTTGCATCATGCGACTTACCTGCAGTTCCTGCACACACAAACGCAGCGTGTTTTTAAAAACATGGGACCTAAACATCTAAAAATGGAGGAAGTTTGCCGGTGCAGGAACTGCAGGTAAGTCACATGGTGCAAAATCAGAATGGACAGACAGTGCTGTATTTCATTGCTTGATGGGCATAGGTGTGCGTGGCCTATTACATGATGCATGCACCTTTTTTTTTTGCAGGAAACGCAGGCATGACAGCCCATTCAAATGATTGGGCTGCTGTGCCTGCGCAAATGTGCGCCACCAAAACACATACATGTGAACCAGTCAGGCCCAAAATAAGCCCATTAATCAGTTAAATACAGACAGTAATGCCATGTGCTGTAAATTATGCTGTGTGCTCTGTAATAAAAAATACAGCCACAGCCTCACTCAGCCTGGACTGCAGGTCTGGTCAGCGTTTTTTAAACTTTCTACTATATTATTGCTATATTATGCTATGTGTTAGAAATATCTTATGAATTTACAACTTTGTGTAAAAAAAAAATGTTTTTATTTTCATTCCACATTTTCCAAAAACTTGTGGAAAAAATGACATCTTCAAAAGACTCATAATGCCTCACAGAATATACGTTGGGCTGTTTGCTTTCCAAAATGGGGTAATTTTGTTTGCGTTACCATTGTCCTGGTGCTCCAGGGCCTTCAAAAATGTGATAGGTAGTCAGAAAATTTGATGTGTAATTTATGTCCTTAGAACGCCTGGAAGTGCTACTTGGCTGTTAAACCTCTATATATGGCCAGGTTGTGAAAAAGTCTCACACATGTGGTGTCGCAATACTCAGAGTAGCAAAATGTGTTTTGGGGTATAATTGCAATTGTGCCTATGCTGTGTGTAAGAAATAAATTGTTAATATGCAATTTTATATAAAGAAATATATATATTTTAATTTTCCCAAGAATTGTGGCAAAAAAATTACTGGACTGTCTACTTTCCAAAAAGGGGTCATTTTGAGGGTATTTGTACTGTCCTGACATTTTAGAAAAAAGTATTTATTTGCAAAATTTTATAATAGAAACTAAAAAAGGTGGGTTTTTTTTTCAAAATTGCTTTTTTTCCGCTTATATCAAAAAAATAAAAAAGGCCAGTGGTGATCAAATACCACCAAAAGAAAACTCTATTTGTGTGAAAACAAATTATAAAAGATTTTTTTGGGTGACTGAGCAATTGTCATTCAGCGCCTGAGAGCGCTGAAAGCTGAAAATTGGTCTGGGCAGGAAGGGGGTGAAAGTGCCCTGTATTGAAGTGGTTATGGAATGAATTCCATAGTCTCTTTTATGTAGGTTTTAGTTAAAGTCATTTTACATATATGTTTTTAATAATTTATACATCTGTGGGCTCCCTTGTAGTTTTTTGCAAGCTTGATTGCCTGCTAGAGGGCATACTACTGATTATCAGTCAGTGGCAGAGTTCCAGTTTGGTATATGGTGACATGGTCGGCCTTGTGTACAGTTTCTATAGCAACCCTATGTGGGCTTGTCTATATTAGTGTGCTGACAACATTAGGTCACCCACCCTCAGATAAGGTCCCTATGGACGTAACGTGTAAGGTGGAGCCTTTGCCAATGACGTCAGCACACTGACTGGGAATAAGCTGAGTATTACCAACAAGGATCTCTAGCCTGGTAACCTGTAGGGCTATATTGTTCTCATGTTACTTTATACAGTGGGTTCTGATCTGTGATGCTCTTTTGCTCTTGGTTGTTACTAAGTGTTTTTAATCCACTTGTGAGCACAATGCAATTCTTTTTCACTTATGTTTGGTTCATAGCATAATGGAAGTCTTAACCCTTTATGGGATGCAGACCCCCTACCAGGAAAGACGTTATACTGCTAAGGAAATCTAACCAGAGTATTTAGCCTTTTATGGGGATCAAGCTTTGTAGACTTTCCATCAGCAAAGTCATCATATTGTTAAGGTGAGCAGAGTTGGTTCTCACATAGTGGATAGTTTGCACCACGGAGTGTAATTGTATGAGAAAATCACTTAGAAGATCCCTGGTAGACATGTGCAATTTGTTTCAGTCCAATTGTGAATTTGAACAATTTTTTTTTTTTTTTGAGAGATTCAAGTGTATCCAAAGTTTTTAATGAAATAGTAATGAATTTTGTTGAAATTAATTTTGTTTATACTTTTTCTAACAAATTCCAGATTTTTGTAATGATTCGAATTCAGATCAGTCGAAAAAGTGAAGAATAGGTGGTTGTATCTCAATACATACCTGCATGGTAAGTTTTTCTCCCTCCTCTGTTTTTCTATTAATTCTTGCTACTTTCTTCAGGTCTTTGATGGCCTGTTCATATTTCCCACCAAGAACAAGCCAGCGACAGGATTCAGGAAGCCACCTGAAGGCCAGATAGTGACATTATCAGACAACATGAGTTATTTTATTACAGATTTTTAATAAAACTCTTCTTTGTGCTTCTCAGTATCATTCGAGATAAGCTATTTTACAGACCTAGTTCTTACAAGGTGGCAACTAGTGCAACTAGTAACACAGTTGTGAAATGCTATCGAGTACTACTACATACCTCCCAACTTTTGAGAATGAGGGACATTTTAGGAAGAGAGGGACCTGTGGCAAAAAGTGGGTGTAGCCAACCATGATAGTAGGAAGGGCTTGAGCACAATTGTTAAACAAACCCTGAGCTTCCTGGTACCTATAAAAGTATGCTTTGGTTACTGTACCACAAGCGAGAGTCTCAGGGATACATATAAACTTCAACACAATCATTTAAAAAATGACTTCCAATACATGGAACATGGAAGGAGGGAACAGTATACGACATGGAAGGAGAGAACACTTTAGGACAGGGAAGGCCAGAACGCTATACAACATGGAAAGAGGGAATGCTATGCGACATGGAAGAAGGGAACGCTATGCGACATGTCAGGAGGGAACGCTCACTTACCCCAGTCTGGTTGTTCTTCAGCCCAGAGGCTCAGGCAGACATTAGGCTCGCTAGCTGCTTTAAAATCTCCCGCCCACACAACCGCTTCCAAGCACAGATTGGCTACATGCTGGGGGGTTGTGGGCGGGCACAGGGGGACATGGGGAGGAGGTGAAGCTGATCTAACCCACCTCCTCCTCCCTCCTCATACATCCCGTACAGCGGGTGGGGGAGAGCCGGTGGGCGGGTCAGTGGGAGGGAGAGAGCCAACAAGCGGGTCAGTGGGCGGCGGAGAGCCGGTGAGCGGGTGTGTCAGAGTGGGTGGGGGTAGAGAGCCTGACTGTAGCAGCCGCTCAGCACGCACCTGACAGGGGGATTAGTGGAGCCCAGTACTGGGCTCCCTTGCAGATTCGCGGGACAGCGGGATTTGCGTGAAATTCCCTGACTGTCCCAGCGAATCCGTGGTGGGAGGTATGCTAAGGAACATCAGTAAACATGTGTATTATGAATGCTACTAAACATTACAATACATATTCAGAGAGGTTCCTAGGGTCAAATAAAAAAAAAAAAGGCTATTGCTGAAGATGATTGTGGAAATGTCAAATCAAATGCTTGCTTTAAAAGGTGCAGGCTCCATGTGCATTTAGGTCTTCCGATAAAGATCATAAGTATGGTAGGTATTCAAAGTGACCCTTCCTGGGAATTTCTTCACATGCCAAAGTCTAAACCTTTTATTAACCCCTGGTGTGTGTGAATGACACCTCTGTTCACCCATACAAATATATGGAGATTATCTCTGCTGTTTTAAAGCCTGTTTATATCTACTCAACAAAAACTCCCTCAGGAGACTTGAGTCTGCAGTCCAAAACAAGTTAGAAGAAAGACATACACTTTATATATAGCACACTGTTCAAACAGATGAGAGAATGAAATAGGTGGGAAGCATTCATCCAATCAAACTATAGCTGGCCATACATGGATCGCAATTCGTATGGTTCCAATTCTGATCCATATATGGCAGTTCCCGTTCATGAGAAGTCGATCTATTGATTGACTTCTCATGAACAGTCCTGCTGGGAAATTATTACTCGATCAGTGCATGCAACTAACGGGCTGCAGCACTGATCAGTGTATTCTGGCTGCAGGGAAGTCCCACAATCAGAATACAATGACACAGCGTGAAGGATTCCATCCACACATTGAATGTGTGGATGGGGGAATCGGTACAGTTTTTCTTTTTCAGCCGGCCAGATGAACGCAAAAACTGAACCATAATAAGTGTAAAATTGATGCGCTTAAAATTTTGATAATAGTGCAAAAAATACCTCTGCTAGGAACTGAACCATACAACCATGTATGCCCAGCTTAAAGCGGGATTCCGGCCAGCGAAATTTTTTTTTGAAAGTCAGCAGCTACAAACACTGTAGCTGCTGACTTTACAGAAGTAGACTTACCCGTCCTGGGTGCCCGCGATGTCAGCCACCCGAGGCCGACCCGTCTCTCGGCTCTCGGGTCCTGGCACTGCCATCCTAAGTAAGGAAAACAGGCAGTGGAGCCTTGCGGCTTCACTGCCAGTTTCCTACTGCGCACGCGTGAGCGGCGCAGCGCTCTGTGAATGGCCTCGTGGTTTTCTGGGTTCCTTCAGTTCCCAGAAGGCAACGGGGCCACTCACCGAGGAACAGGACACGCCGCGGAATAGGAAGAGTCAGATTAGGAAGACTGCCTAGCAACAAGGGCTCAGGTAAGTTTAAATTTTTTTTTTTTCACATTTTTTTTTTACATTTATTTAGGATTTTTGGTGCAATTTTTTTTTTCAGGGTGGCCCTCCACTTTAAATGTCTTTATTGGTAAAAGTAAAAAGATGAAGTTTTTTTTAAAAAGCTGACAGAGTTTGACTGCACATCTGAGTTCAGGAAAATAGAAAATGGTTACAGAATAGCAGAAAAAAAATATATATATATATTTTTTTTTTAATCCAGCATGCATATGTATTTCCAAAACCTATTTGAAAATTAAAATAAAAACATTGAAAGCTGTCCCAAACCATCTGTTCTTGAAGCCTGCACCATCTTTGACAAGTACTCCATCTTCCCATCCTAGACAACTCATGTCTAACAAATTCCCTACTGTATGCAGTACAGTACTTAGTACTGCAATCAAGACCTTCCCTTTAAAAACAATGTGTATACTTTTTCAGTTATAATGATATATTGTCCTGAAACAGTATAGAGTGCTATGCTGGGACGAGAAATGTGCATTCTCTGCCCATTGAGTAGTGAGGTGAGCTGTCACCAACAGCTATCACTGTCAGAGCAGCTGAACCATGTGATACCATTTTTCACTTTTCGGTTTGTGTTCCAACTCTGACCTTTATTTGCTAAAGAAGTAGAGGATGTTCACTTTACAAAGTGAATTTCCATTTTTTTTAGTGAATGAGAGAGGTTCTAAAGTCAAAAGGCTTTTTCTCCTCACTGCATTACCTTCATTAAAGTAAAAAAACCTTTTACTTGCCCCCTCCCCCTTGACAAACACTTACCCGAGTCTCCTCTCAATCCAGCACTCTGCAGCAGTGCTGGTCTATTTTCCTGCACAGGGCAGACTGTGGGAGCCATTGGCTCCCGTTGCTGTCAGTAAAATATAATGAGGAGGGAGTGGGGGGCGTGGTCAAGCCATGCTGTGTGTGTCTATGGATGCACACAGCCGGGTCTGGAACCGTGCCTGCACGCGTGACCCATAGCACATAACTTTGCCAGCAGGGAACATCAGAAGGGGAGGTAAGGAACTGCTCTGTGCAAGATCCTTGCACAGACCTTGTGGGTATAAACCTCTTTTTTATTTTAGGGAAAAAATAGGGGCCTTTAGTATCACCTTCATTTCTCAGGAAGGGAATACCCTCACAGAGGGCCTGTCTTCAGTGGAGGCACTGCCAACTTTATAAAGAAACTCACTTTTCCACTTATCGAAGGTTCTGCTTCTCTTATTTTCTTACAGGTTTAGTGCAGTATCCTATTTGGCAGGGCCATTTCTCATAACCCTACAAAAGAAGGCTACAAGTGCTAACTTCAACCAACCAATTATGTGTGGGCAAAAATCTGTTTCACCTTTGTTTCACCTCATTCACTAAGATAAATGTAAATTGACTTTGAGAGTAAACATGCTTTACTCATTTAATAAATCGACCCATAGTCTTCTATGGACATTATTTAATTTTAAGCACATGGGTTGATAAGAAAAGTATCTTTTTTTTTCACTGTGATGGATTGAAAGAATGTTATTGTCAGCTTGTACCTTAAGAACATGAGAGATAATGTTAGACTGTACTGAGGCCTAATGTTTGAAATAGAAGTAGCTCTGAAGGTACCAATACACATGAGATGACAGATGCCTGAACTGGCCCTGATGTCAAGTTTATTGGACCTGCATTCATATGATAGCCAAACATTCTCTGGAAGAACAATGAGTCAAATATGTTAGATAACTTCCAGTTGCAGTAACTTTTGTTCCTTATTTTGATAGGCAGTGACAAAATGATTTCTGCCCTTCTCTTCACCATTAACTAAACATGAGCCAAGCTAATGGACAGTAACTCCAAAAATATTTGTCTAGTTTAGAGAAGTTACCATGTATTCCACCATCCTCTGTGTGTAAGAAGGTGTTAGGAGGCCACAGGGAGTTTATTGGTTATGCTTTTTCTTGTTTTGTGGTACAAGGTGCATTTCCCTGTTCAGCTTGTAGATGTCTCCCATCCTCTAGACTCTAGAGCAGAGGACTCCAACCTGTGGGCTGCGGCCCAACACCGGGCCACGGAGGAGACAAGTAATGTCAGCGGTGCGTTGGCGGGGAGAGAGATTACATCATCTCTCATTGCCCGCACCGTTGTTCTGCCCTTACTTACAGGGCTGCGAAGGCTGCTCTACACAGAGATGCAGCCGCGGCCCAGAAGAGAGAAAATGACGTCATCTCTCATCACCCGCCCTCACTCTCATCTCTCACTCGCATGTGCCTGTGTTTCCGCCACTTCCACCACTTATATACATTGTACATTCATGTCAGTACCTGCCCTCAAGAAGCTTACAATCTAAGTTCCCTAGCTCACATTCATACATACACAAACTAGGGCAAATTTAAAAAAGATCCAATTAACCTACCAGCATGTCTTTGGAGTCTGGGAGGAAACCAGAGTACCAGGAGGAAACAAATGCAGGCACAGGGAGAACATGCAAACTCCAGGCAGGTAGTGTTGTGGTTGGGATCCAAACCGCCCTCTGGCGGCTCTTAAAGGGGATGACGTACCCGTATGGGGTTTTGCGCAGCCATGCCCATCTGCCGCAGTATATCTGCCTGAGGCGGTCGGCAAGCGGTTTAGATGGCCTATACCTGAGTAGGAGAGCATTCATCTGGGAAATTGGGATAAAGATGTGGCCTGTGTACCAGGAAATGTAGTCATTAGAGAGAGTATACCACTGTTTGGTGCTATTCACATATTACTCCCTCGGAATGGGAGTACCCCAACGTAAGTTAAGGCTGGAAGCCTACCCATTTCTAAGCATGGAGACCATGCATAAAATTTCAGAGAGTAGTTCCTAAGGTAAGTGGAATGGATTATTTACACTTATCTCCACCATGTCTTCAAATTGAAATAATATGCATATCACAGCTCTCAGCACTACTGTACTTTAGAATTGTGGTCTTGAGGTTCTGTTTAAATTGAAATAGTTAGGTTTGTAGCCTGCTATAGAGTTGCCTACTGCTGGTAGAAAAAGTGTGTTGAAACAGTACATTTGAATTATCCATTATACCTACCAAAATAATGTGTTGTTCTAATATGTGAGTCTTCTACTTAGAATTAAGTAATCATTTTAATGCAAATATTTCTAGTGCCTTCCAATGCTCTAATGGTAAATACTATGTAATCACACATATATCATAAGAAAAATTCATTTGTAAGTAATAAAATATGAAAGCATAAAAAGAAGTAATAGAATAATTACCATGAATATAAAAAGTAGATGAAGAAAGGAACGGATGCAGCCAACTGTAACATGCGCCAGTCCTGAATTAGATAAGCCAATCCCACCAGGACCAGCTGGCCCACGGTGTAACAGTATCCAGTGGCTGTGCTGGTAAAAGCTCGTGTTTCTGTGGGGATCCACTCCACAACTATAGAGAAATTGAAGTGTTATATGGTAAGCAAGGCCAATTCTGTGAGCATCCATAATGAAAGAGAATGTATAATGTATTTTCAGTAAATACATATTCTGAGTTATTTCTGTATTAATCTTAAATAAATGTTGCTGTGGCTTTCATGGCTTTTATTTCACACTCTTGCTGTTATATGTAGATATATATTTTTAAACATAATAAATACATACAATTATAGTTCAGCTACTATAGAGGGAGCTTCATATTTCATTGCAATCTCCCCTTCCTGATTAGCAATTGTTGAAATAAAATATCATCCACATAAGGAGTGAATTGATTTAGTGTGGGATTAGACCTATAGCCATAAATTATAAGAGAGAACAGGAAGATCACTTACAGCAATGCAAAGGAGAAAGCAGCATGTACATATGCCATTGCCAAGCATTCACAGAAACGATTGACTCACATTGATAACATTGATAAGATTCTAAACATTATCACCCAACTCCATTCTTTAGAGATTCTGCCCCTGTCAGAAACAGGACCAGTAGTGTAGAATTCCCCTTAAAGAGGTTCTTTAGTCATATTTTGAAAAACTGTAACTGCTGATTTTTAATAAACAGACACTTACCTATCCCTGGATCACTGTCCTCACCCGGCTTGTTGCTTCACCATCCTTCAGCCCCCGGCACTGGCATACTAACTGTGGGTAGTCAGCTGTGGCCACTTGTGGCTTCACAGCCAGCTGCTCACTGCACATGTGCAAGCTGCGCTGTGCCATCTGATCTGCAGCTTTCTGGGACCTGTGGTGTGTCCCTAAAGGCTGTGGGGAAAGGAGGGGGGCCAAACACATATGTGGCAAATGTAAAGGAGGAGGAGTAGGGGCATATCATGAAATCAGTGGGCCCATGTGAAATGTCAAAAGTTTGCCCTAGGCAGTGATAAAAAAAATGTTAGCTGCTTCATTGAAAGCTATAGGGAGATCGGTGCTTGTAACTGTCCCCTCCCCCCCCACCACCACCACAGGATCCACCACCGACTCTCAACCAGGGGATCATACATGAGTGCAGTGTGGGTCACTGTTCAAAGGGGGCCATGTTCTGTGAACAGTCCCTGCACCATGGATAATACGCCACTGAGGAGAAGGAGGAAGAGCAGATCTTGTCCTATTGGGTGAGGCTAAGGGCCCATTCACATCAGGTGCAGTGGGACTGTGTTGGGTGGCTATTCCAACACAATCCCTCCACAAGGCAATGCAAAATGCTTTGTTTCCTATGTGCTCGATTCACTCCACTACACCGCGGTGGTGTGCAGGCCGTATGCACTGTAACAAAAGTACAGCAGGTTGTATTTTTTTCCACCGTACAGTACAGTACAGTGTGAGGCAATCTACTGCCTCACGCTGCATGGTGGCCAGTAGAATTTTATGAAATGTCACTGTGTGTGACATGCTAATAAATGAATTTAAAACTAAAAAGGAACAGTGCAATGTGCTGCAATCAGCGCATTGGCACTTCAGCTGTCCCCCTTCATTTCACCGGACATCAGCTGCGTACTATGGGTCACTTTATTACCACTAAGCCACCGCCCACTGTCATATGACGGCGGGACGAGGCTTCTCTTGTTCTTGGCGGACGTCATATGACGTGATCGACCTCCCGAGCCACTAGGGGGCGTGCGCGCCCGGCGGCGGCGCACGCGCGTGCCCGCTGCGTCGCTCGGGACCCGGCGGCCGCGATGTCCGCCGGGCACCCGCGATTGCAGGGTAACAGAGCAGGGCCGTGGATCTGTGCATGTAAACACAGATCCACGTCTTGTCAGAGAGGAGAGGAGACCGATGGTGTGTCCCTTGTACATAGGAACACCGATCGGTCACCTCTCCCAGTCAGTCCCCTCCCCCCACAGTTAGAATCACCTCCTTAGGTCATACATTAACCCCTCGAGCGCCCCCTAGTGTTAACCCCTTCCCTGCCAGTCACATTTACACAGTAATCAATGCAATTTTATAGCATTGATCGCTGTATAAATGTGAATGGTCCCAAAAATGTGTCAAAAGTGTCCGATATGTCCGCCGCAATATCGCAGTCACAATAAAAATCGCAGATCGCCGCCATTACTAGTAAAAAATAAATAAATAAATAAAAATGCTATAAATCTATCCCCTATTTTGTAGACGCTATAACTTTTGCGCAAACCAATCAATATACGCTTATCGCGATTTTTTTTACCAAAAATATGTAGAAGAATATATATCGGCCTAAACTGAGGAAAAAATTTGTTAAAAAAAAATTTGGATATTTATTATAGCAAAAAGTAAAAAATATTGTGTTTTTTCAAAATTGTCATTCTTCTTTTGTTTATAGCGCAAAAAAAAAAAAATGCAGAGGTGATCAAATACCACCAAAAGAAAGCTCTATTTGTGGGGAAAAAATGATAAAAATTTCATTAGGGTGCAGTGTAACATGACCGCGCAATTGTCATTCAAAGTGCGACAGTGCTGAAAACTGAACAATGGCTTGAGCAGGAAGGGGGTGAAAGTGCCCTGTATTGAGGTGGTTAAAAAGGTGTCCAAGATTGTTGGACACCCATATTGATACAGTAGTATTATCATAAATAAAATACTTACTCAGAGAATATGAGTTGAGAACAATACCCGAGAGAGATGCTCCAGTCAGGAATCTGAACACACAGTATGTGATGTAATTGGGAGCAAAGGCTGCACATGTTCCACTCACAAACATCTGAAGGTTGGACCATATGTTCAAAGGTCTGCGACCAAACCTGGAATGACAGGAAAATATTTTCTGAAAATTTTTCAATGTATTACAGTATACCAGCAGTAATTACACAGTGTATAGTTCATGATTTTCAAAAAGATAGTCTTTTCAAAATCAGTCAGCTGTAGTTAAAGTGGAACTCCCAACAAAATTTTTTTTTGTAGCGTTTTGAATATGGTAGTAAAGAGTTGGTTTCTGTGTCACCCTAGAGATTTCTGTTATTTTTTTCCCAGTAACAGCATAAGAATCTCATTAAAGAGGACAGAGAAAAAAATAAAAAACAGACAGAAGTTCTAACCCTCCCCCTCTGATAAATATACTTTTATTGCTGTCTGCAAGAGGAGTAAAGATTTTGCTCATCTGCTGTCTCGTTGAATGAACAGGAATTAGGGGGCCTACCCTATATCAAACATAAACTACATCAAAAGCAAAAGGAAAACAATAGAGTTTCAGTTTGAAAATGTTACTTTGTTGTTGAAGATAGTATTCAATTATTTGTGGGCATTTCTAATTTGCACAAATGGATCAGTTTTCCTGTTTGACTTCCTACTTAAAGATTACAGCAGGTGGACTGACCTGAGAAAATGTATGCAGAAATCCTCTTGAGCTATAGAAAATAGAAAGTGATTCAGCTAACTGGCCAGCCAGACAAAATGAAAGAAATCCGTTTTGGGTAAATTCAAATATTACATATACATTTTTATATATCTTTGGATCATAAATGCACAGACGTCTACGGTTTACAACTGACTAGATAGATCTTTGCCCCTGTATTTCAGATCATGATAAAAAATATTTGAGTCATTACATTTAAGGTACACCTGGCATGAAATTATGTAGGCTGCCATTGCTCAATTATCATATCATCATAGTGCTGTGCAAAAGTTTTAGACAGGTATGAAGAAATGCTGTTTTGTAAGAATGCAGTGAATAGAAGAAAAGTCGAAATCAAATCAGTATTTGGTGTGACTATCCTTTGGCTTCAAATCAGTATCAGTTCTTCTAGGTACACTTGCACACAGTTTGAGAGAACTTGGCAGTCAGGTTGTTCCAAACATCTTGGAGAACTACCACTATCACAGATCTTCTGTGGATGTAGGCTGCCTCCAGTCCTTCTGTCTCTTTATGTAATCCCAGACAGACTCCCGCTGTATTAACATCTATGCAGGTTGCGGTTGTTGCATTTTTACGGCACGTTTGGTGTTTTTTAACACGTATTTTTGATGCATTTTGCTTTTTTTTGGCTAATAGGAAAGTGTGACAGTTCTGTTCCTGTAGTGCAACTTTGATGTGACATTGATGCGACTTTACACTCTGGCACTCGAGTAGCATCAACGTTGCATCAAAGTAGCACAGGAACCTTTATGTGTCCAAAGTCGCATTTTAGGGTTAAGGGCTAGGGTTAGGGTTAAGGGTTAGGATTAAAATTAGGGTTAGCAGCAATCATTAGGCTTAGGGTTAGCGGTAATTGTTAGGGTTAGCATTCTAATTACCACTAACCCTAACCTTACTGTAACTCTAACCCTAACTCTAACCATTATGCCCCTTTATCCTTTAATATCACATTTTATTGTATTTAATGTTTGCTAATATATTGTATTTCTTTCCTCATTCCCTAATTACCATGCTTGGAATATGCTGTGAATATCCCCTTTGTCCTCATTCATGCTGGATTTTTATGTAATTATTTTTTTTTGTCCTTCATACATATTTGCCTTCACTTACCTCCCCAGCATGCTCTCCTGGCCCTATATTCACCTCATGTAGTCACTTAACAATGTATTTTGTCAGCTCCATAGTAGTACTTTACCCCAAACACCCCCTAAAATGTTTAGAAATGTGATTTGTGCTATTAATTTAGGCAGAGTGCCAGAGGCTTTTTTTTGTAGTGTCCCCAAATCATTAACCCTCCCTCCCCCAACTGCTAAGCCAGCTGATCCCAATTCTCTATCTATCCTCAATCATCTATCTGCTGACTTTGCCAAACCCATATACACTATACCCACCTCTTTTGTGGTCAGATGTATGGATGAATTCCCCAAAGCATGTAGTGCAAGGGCCTGCCTGTATACTTTCAAATGGTACTGTTTAAAGTTTTTGTATCCTATTATTATCTTGATAGGTAATAGCAGAATGTCCAAATGTGCTCAAATGTGTACAATGTGTATTTATATCTTTGTATTATGACACTTCTTACCTGTCCAGTGGTCTGCCAATAGTGTAACTAAGGAGGGGCTGTTCCAAGTAATACCCATTATTTAGGCATTCATCTCTCAATGAAGTGAAGAGGGTTACCTGTCCAAGATTCCCCCCCCTATAATGTTAGAAATGGCCCATGAGAGGGGGGGGGGGGAATATGATAGGTGTACCTTATACTTTGGTGTTGTAAAATTCCCCTCAATAAATGTTATCTGGATGTTGGCCAAGAAAGTTTGTGTCTAATCTGCTTTCCATGTTTATGTGCAAAAATGCTCATTTTTGTTTTTTTTCCTCAACAGTTTCCTTCCACGTCACAGGAATGGCAGACTGTGGCCTCCCACTTTGCCCAGCGGTGGGACTTTCCTAACTGTGGAGGGGCAATTGATGGGAAACCTGTCCACATCGTCCCACCA
The DNA here is from genome assembly GCA_037952925.1 of Lithobates clamitans. Classification (NCBI taxonomy): domain Eukaryota; kingdom Metazoa; phylum Chordata; class Amphibia; order Anura; family Ranidae; genus Lithobates; species Lithobates clamitans. The sequence goes on along the minus strand of JBBGZY010000321.1, from coordinate 5,468,518 downwards.
CCCAATTCGGGGTCATACTATTATAATTACAAGGGGTTCAATAGTATTGTGATGTTGGCGGTGGTGTCGGCTAATGACGACTTCCTGTATGTGGATGTAGGGAAGAATGGCCGGATGTCCGATGGTGGAGTCATCACCCAGACAGAGTTTTACAGGCGTCTCCAGAATGGCAGCTTGGACTTGCCACCTCCAGAAGAGAATGTGGAAGGACTCCCATTCGTCTTCGTTGCGGATGAAGCATTTGCGCTGGGGGACCAACTTATGCGGCCATTCCCGATGAGGACCCTCACCCCAGAACAGAGGGTTTTTAATTACCGGCTGGCCAGAGCCAGAAGAGTGGTGGAGAACACATTTGGAATCATGGCTAGCCGGTTCCATCTATTTCTGACACCCATCCATCTGGCGGAGTATAAACTTAATCATATAATCCTGGCATGCTGTGTTCTACATAACTTTTTACGCCAACATTCTGCCAACTATGCTGGTTCAGTTGGGCCTGAGGCCGGAATGATAAATAAAACAACCCTGACGGCGCTTGAAAGTGGCCGTCCTGGCTTGCCCTCCCTGAGTGCCCGTGATGTCCGGTTAAGATACCTTGAGTTCTTTGCGGGTAGGGGGGCCATCAATATGCCAGCAAATTTGTGAAGCCTTTTATCAAATAAAACCAAAAAAAAAAACAAATCTTTGTTGACATTTACTGCTTGTGTTTGTTTTAGCTGACCCTGACAGAAATGTGGGGAGTCCTGAAAATGTCGTGATTGTGTAACCTTATACAAAGCACTGTTGAGTGTTATTTACTAAAGGCAAAGACACTTTTCACTACAAGTGCACTTGAAACTGCACTGAAACTGCACTTGTAGTGCAAAGAGGATTTGCCCTTAGGAAATAACCCCCATTTTCACAGAAAACACCAATTACATCACCACAAAAGTGTTGTAGCGTTGAGACAATACTCCACACATTCTTGATTAACAATCTTTTTAATCCCTGCACAATCACATGTGCATTTAGAAAAGGTTTTTAAAACAAACCAACATGTTTGTTGTATAACAATTTTTTGGGGGGCATTATAAAAAATTTAAATGTCCAATTAAGATAAAACAGGCATGTGTAAAACCAACAAGAAAGACATAAATCTTGAACTTACAAAGTTCACATTTGGTAGAACTTGAAGGCAATATCTGACATTATTATTTAGGAACTGTGTTTGATATTGCGTTCAGATGGGGTCACCCTAGGAAAAGCCAAATTTGGAAGATGCACACAAATTTCCCAATGTCAACATGTGCTAGCTGCCATCACGGGGGATCAAGGGATGTGTTTTGGGGGAGAAACCCCTTCCTCTCAGCTACTTTATTATTGAGGAAGGGGTTGCACCCCCCAAAACGCGTCCATTGATCTCCCGTGATGGCAGATAGCACATGTTGGCACACTGTGTGCATCCTCCAAATTTTGCTTTTCTAAAAATCGCTAAAACATTTTTAACATTGTAGCACACAAAAAACAAAGTGTTTCGGAGGGGTTTTAAACTCGCCCCAAAACATCAATGATGTTTTTATTTTTTTGAATAACATCATTGATGTTTTTCTTGAGGTTTTCCTATTGTAAATTACACCCCATGATCTCCCCGATCAGGATCTGGGCACTTTCTGATGTGAAAGGATCTGGATCCACAACATCACGATCACCTAAAAAGAGAGAAACCAAACAAAAACAGGTATCAAAAATATGCCGGCATCCATCTCTTACCTGAGCCTGTGGTCGCAGACACTCACCTGTTGTGGTGACAATTTCCACCACGTCTTCCTCCTCCTGCTCTTCTTGGGTTGGGGGTATTTCCCCTTCTTCCAGAGGTGGGGGGTCTGTGGTCTCCTCGGATGAGGGGTGTCCTCCGAGTCTTTTCTCTCCTATGTAAAACAAAAATGGTATACTTAGCACACAGATATTTGATGGCAGAACTATAAATAGGAAACATTGCTTGGAAGTGGGGTACAATTGTCTATTTTGGCAGAGTTCCAAAATGTAGCATTTTCAGTGTCCTTTGTCAAGCTGCAATACTTTACCTGTTTGGTACAAGCTTCCCAGATGGAGTCACCCCTATAGTATACACTGGAGCACCTGTGTGGCCCCCCTAATAAAAATGGTGTTCTGGGGTCCCACACTAGTGCTCCAGTGTCCAGATGTGAAAACCGCTGCTCAGTGTCCTCTCCTTACACAGAATCTAGTTTGCATGTTATTCTAGTAACAAAGCCATCTACACAACCAAATTAGTTTCATACAAGTAGGGCGTAAAAAATGTGGCCAAATGCATATGGCCAAAACAATGGTGTTTTATAGGCCGAAAGAAAAATGTTTGATACGAACGAATAATGTGCCCATGAACCAGAAAGTTGCCATTTTAAAATGTACACTTGTAAGAAAAGCACATGGAGCAGCACGAACGTAATAAACACAAAAAGAATAGGAACACAGCACAACTACTTACTTTTTTGCAGCACTCTCTGGATCTTTCTGTACTGCTCATGTTCTCTTAATTTGAGGTCCGACCACCGCTTCCTGAGCTGATCTTTCGATCGACATACCCCGAAATGCCGGTGCAGACTTTTGACCACTTTCGCCATGATCTTGGCCTTTCTGACATTGGGGTTGGGGTAAGGTCCATACTTTCCATCATAGTCGGCCCTCTTCAGGATGTCCACCATCTCCAACATCTCCCCAAAGGACATATTTGAGCCTTCTGGATCGGGACGTCTCCGGATCCAGGCTTTCCTCCTCCTCCTCCTCGTTCCTGTAATAAGCACGCACCTACTGTGTATCCGCCATGTGCTCTTCCCCCACTGCGCAGAACAAAAAGGGGCAGGGAATAGACTAGAAAGAATGTCATTGGCGGGCGGAGTTATACGCATGCGCAGTGCGTATAAAGCGTAACAAGCGTGCGTATTACGTACGATCTGTGAGCGGAGGAAGGAGCATCGGAGGCGCCGATCGTGATAACGAAGGTAAGATCTAAGCTTCGACCTATACAGCTTCGAAATTGAAGCCTATATTGTAACAAGATTAGGAGAGTTTGGCCTGACCTTAGGGTTTGTCTTGTGTTGTGTCTTGCAGAGAAAATGGATGGCTTCAATGACCACAACTTCCTCCCCCTGTTCATAGACAAATACAGGGAGCTGCCCTGTCTGTGGCAAGTGAGACACCCCCAATACAATAATAAACAAACGAGGCAGGCAGTGCTGGAGAAACTGCTGGAGTTTGTGAAGCCGGTGGTCCCCACAGCAACCATCCCCTATTTAAAAGCCAAAATTGGTGGCCTGAGGAGCACTTATCTTAGGGAGCGCAAGAAGGTCACAGATTCCCAGAGGTCCGGAGCTGCAGCAGATGACGTTTATGTCCCCAGGCTGTGGTACTATGAGAGACTGCGGTTTCTGTCAGACCACACTGAAGTCAGGGAATCCCTCTCAACCCTTCCTTCCACTCTTCCTTCCACCCCAGCTGAGGCTTCCGATGTCCAACCTGGGCCTTCCAGCCAGGAAGAAGTGGAGGAGCCCAGCTGGAGTCAGGTATAGCATTCTTCTACAGATTTCTGGCCAATAAAGAAATGATGTTTACTAGATGTTATAATTGATCACTAATTGCTCATTTAATAAAGTGTTTTACATATCAATAGACAGTAGTGGGCACCCAAAATTAGGTCAAGAATGAAAAATGCTGGGCTCAGAATGATAGTCTGTTATATTAGTTAACATTCAATTTGCAACAGTCAGGAGGTGAAAATTGTGTGTGATTGATGCATAAAAAACTCAAATTATGTCCCTTTTTCATACACAGGAAGACCTCAGCCAGGAGGAGGCTGTGGAATGTGGCAGCCAGGAGGAGGCGGGGCCAAGTTGCAGCCAGGAGGGGGCGGGGTTAAGTGTCAGCCAGGAGGAGGCGGGGTTAAGTGTCAGCCAGGAGAAGCCTGGGACAAGTCGAAGCCTGACCAAATCGCAGGTTCCTCCCCTCCGCCTTCCATACAAAAGAGCGAGGAAGGCGACTCACATGCAGGTTTCTGCGCTCAGGCTCATTCAGGAGGCTTCTGCGTCCCTCCGAGCCTTACCCACTCCTGAAGAGGCCTTTGCCTGCATGGCTGCCACCAAACTGGAGGGCATGCAGGAGGGTCAACGCCTCATGTGTGAGCAACTTATTTATAAAGTCCTAACTAAGGGGGTGAGTGGCGAAATCACACCCAAGACTGACGTGATTGAGTTGGACCATCCTCCTCCTCCTCCTGCTGCCACAACTCCACCACCATAGCCACAGCATGGAAGGAAGCATGGAAGGAAGACCAGAGAGTGATGACCCTGGGTTCAGTTTGGTCTGACAAAAGCTGCAGTCACTTGTATGACCACAGCCTGGGAACATAGATGTCATCTGCTGCTTTCCGGATCTCTGGGACTTCTGGACCAGACTGCACTCCCTTAGATAAGGACTCCTCAGGCCACCAATTTTGCTTAAAAATAGTTGATGTGTGCCCTGGGGGTCCAAGGCTTCACCCATTTCTGCTGTTTCTCCAGTGCTGCCTCCCTCTTTGTTTAGTTGTGAGCCCTTAATAAATGATTTTTTGGGGGAAATTATACTCTCCTGGGTGTGTTTTCATCCAAAAAGGACAGTTTGTGAGGATTCAGGTACATTTCTAAAGTACAATGTGAAATTAACAAGAGACAACAACACCAAACAATCTCCTACAGATTAAATAGAACAACATATCAATGGTGTTGTGGTAACTTGACACACAAAACACACACAAAAATATTCTGGAGTAAAAATAAAAGTACAATAAAACAAAGATCAGCCTTGAAAAAAAGACAAACCAAAAAAAAAAAAGAATCTGCCTTAACCACTTGACCACTGGGCACTTAAACCCCCTTCCTAACCAGACCAATTTTCAGCTTTCGGTGCTCTCACACTTTGAATGACAATTACTCAGTCATACAACACTTTACCCATATGAAATTTTTGTCCTTTTTTTTCACACAAATAGAGCTTTCTTTTGGTGGTATTTAATCACCGTTGGGTTTTTTATTTTTTGCGCTATAAAAAAATGAATTTTTCTTTGTTTCTGTTATAAAATTTAGCAAATTAGTAATTTTTCTTCGTAAATTTTGGCCAAAATTTATACTGCTACATATCTTTGGTAAAAATAAGTACACATTGGTGTAAATTATTTGGTTTTTGTGAATGTTAGAGAGTCCAAAAGCTATGGTGCCAATATCTGAAAATTGATCACACCTGAATTACTGACGACCTATCTATATTCTTGAGACCCTCACATGCCAGAAAAGTACAAATACCCCCCAAATTACCCCTTTTTGGAAAGAAGACATTCCAAGGTATTGAGAAAGATGCATGGTGAGTTTTTTTGAAATTGTCATCTTTTCCCACAATTTTTTGCAAAATCAAGATTTTTTTTCTTTTCTTTTTTTCACAAAATTGTCATATTAGAAGGTTATTTCTCACACACAGCATATGCATACAACAAATTACACCCCAACACACATTCTGCTATTACTCCCGAGTACGGCGATACCACATGTGTGAGACTTTTACACATCGTGGTTACATACAGATGCCCAACATGCAGGGAGCACCTCCAGGCGTTCTGGAGCACCCAGGCCAATTCTTATATTTCTCTCCTACATGTAAAAATCATCATTTATTTGCTAGAAAATTACATAGAACCCCAAAACATTATATATATATTTTTTTTAGCAAAGACCCTAGAGAATACAATGGCGGTTGTTGCAACTTTTTATCTCGCACGGTATTTGCGCAGCAATTTTTCAAACGCATTTTTTTGGGAAAAAAAACAGTTTTGTGCTTTAAAAAAAAAACAAAACAGTAAAGTTAGCCAAATGTTTTTGCATAATGTGAAAGATGAAGTTACGCCGAGTAAATAGATACCTAACATGTCACCCTTCAAAATTGCACGCGCTTGTGGAATGGTGCCAAATGTGGCTACTTAAAAATCTCCATAGGTGACGCTTTAAAATTTTTTACTGGTTACATGTTTTGAGTTACAGAGAAGGTCTAGGGCCAAAATGATTGCTCTCGCTCCAACGTTCGCAGTGATACCTCACATGTGTGGTTTGAACACCGTTTTCATATGTGGGCGGGACTTACGTATGTGTTCACTTCTGCATGCGAGCACACGGACATGGGCGCTTTAAAACATTTTTTTTTTTAATTGTTTATTTTACTTTATTTATTTTAGTTTGACTCTTCCCCCCCCCCCCCCCAAAAAAAATTTTGATCACTTTTATTTCTATTACAAGGAATGTAAACATCCTTGTAATAGGAATATGGCATGACAGGTCCTCTTTACAGTGAGATATGGGGGTCAATAAGACCCCACATCTCACCTCTAGGCTGGGAAGCCTGAAATTTAAAAAAAAAAAAAAAAGATCTTGGCTTCGATCGTATCGGTGAGTCGGTAGAAGCACGGAGGGTGGCGGGAAGGGGGGGCGTCCCCTCTCGCCTCCCATAAGAACGATCAAGCAGTGGAACAGCCGCTATGATCATTCTTATGGTGTAGGAAATCGCCGGCTGAAAAAGCTGATATCTGAATGGTGCCTGTAGCTGCAGGCATCATTCAGATATCCCCGGTCAAAGTCAAGGACGTCATATGACTGTGGGCGGGAACTGGTTAAAAATTGCAGAGTATTGCGGAGTAGTGCAGGGTATATTGCAGGGTATATTGCTGGGTATATTGCAGAGTATTGCTGGGCATATTGCAGAGTATTGCGGGGTATATTGCAGAGTAGTGCCGGGTATATTGCAGAGTAGTGCCGGGTATATTGCAGAGTAGTGCCGGGTATATTGCAGAGTAGTGCCGGGTATAATGCAGAGTATTGCGGGGTATAATGCAGAGTATTGCGGGGTATTATGCAGAGTATTGCGGGGTATTATGCAGAGTATTGCGGGGTATTATGCAGAGTATTGCAGGGTATTATGCAGAGTATTGCAGGGTATTATGCAGAGTATTGCAGGGTATTATGCAGAGTATTGCAGGGCATTATGCAGAGTATTGCAGGGCATTATGCAAAGTATTGCAGAGTATTATGCAGAGTATTGCAGGGTATTATGCAGAGTATTGCAGGGCATTATACAGAGTATTGCAGGGCATTATGCAGAGTATTGCAGGGCATATTGCAGGGATGGCTGAGCATGGAGGGATGGATGGATGTGACTGCAATTGTCACTGAGCACCGCTGTGGGCACTACACATGCAGCCCACAGCGGTGCTGCCATCCGATCCCTCCCCCTCTCCCCTCGCACTGTACCGATCGGTACAGAGAGGGGAGCGAGGAACCGGCGTCATGAGATGACGCCGGTCTGTTGACATGTGATCGCTCCGTCATTTGACGGAGCGATCACATGGTAAATGGCCGCGCTCAGCGGCCGTTTACCGTGATCCGTGATGTGCCGGGTCCTCTGGACCCGGCGGTCATGGAAGTTCTCCGGTGCGCGCCACAGGGGGCGCGCGAGAGCAGTATTCTGGGAGGACGTCCATGGACGTCCACCCAGAACTAGCCGACCGCGCTGCAGCCGTCTTTCGGCTATGGCCCGGTCGGCAAGTGGTTAAAACCTAAAAAAAAAATTCCAACACAAAAAAAATGTTGTCAGATGTGACAAATCTAAATATATTAAGGGAATCCTGATAAATAATAAACAAATAAGTTTGTGAGAAGTCTGTGTGAATATGAGCAGCAAAACTACTTCATTCTTCTCACATTATAAAGAAGAAGAGAGTGCGCTGTATTAAACCATTTTTAACATTGCACTGAAAGTGTTGTATCCATTGCGAACGCTAAGTTTACCAGACCGAGCTGTTCCGTGTCGGAATTTCTTCTGAGCATGCGTGGCACTTTGTGCGTCGGAACAGGCCACACATGGTCGGAATTGACGCGATCGTATTTTGTTGTCGGAAAATTTTATAGCCTGCTCTAAAACTTTGTGTGTCGGAAAATCCGATGGAAAATGTCCGATGGAGCCCACACACAGTCGGAATTTCCGACAACACGATCCGATCTGACATTTTCCATCGGAAAATCTGACCGTGTGTACGGGGCATTACTCTTACCCTATCCCTTACTCTAACTCTAACTCCAACCCTAACCCTTAACTCTACCCCTTAATAACTCTAACCCTTAACTCTAACCCTAATTCTAAATCTTACCCTAGCCCTTAACCCTAACCCTAGCCCTTAGCCTGATGCTAACATGCCACTTTGAACACATAAAGGTTCATGCGCTACTTTGATGTGACCTTGATGCTACTTGAGTGTCAGAGAGTGTAAAGTTGCATCAAAGTCACCCTCCATGAACAGAACTGTCATACTTTCATATTAGCCAAAAAAAAAACGCAAAACACATCAAAAACGCAACACTTGCATTTTTGGTGCGGGCCCATTGAAGCCTATTACATGCAAACCACAATCTGCTGCTGGTAAAAAAGTCCCTGACCCTTTCCAAAAAACGTGAGAACATTGCTGATCTGCCTCCTCCTCCTACAGTGCAGCTGACGGAGGACAAAGATGCCGTGCACGCCAGGATTGCCCAGGCTTTAGCTCAACCGCACACCCCAATGAGCACAGATGCAGTGGACAAGGCTGTCCAGCATGGCATATATACAGTTTTATATATATATATGAAAAAGTCTAGAGGATCACTTAAAATTTCTTTATTGAACAAAAGTTCAAACAAAGATTACATGATGTGTAAGTTCATTATGTTTCGGGCTCACAAGCTTACCCCCTTCTTCAGATCAAACACACATCTAAAGTCACACATAAGTTACACATATAGCTAAAGTACCATCATTTCACATATTTGGAAGCAATTATGTGATTAGCAATTGATCAAATGCAAACTAAATCCTTTTCTTATACATCCTTATATCGCAGGTGGGGAAATGGTTAGCCAAACGTTAAACCCTCATAAATTTCAACATTAGCCTTCAACACATTCAGTCTGTCAAAAAGAAACATGTACATAATGTATCACCATCTAGACATCACATCAAATGAATTATCACCTAAATGAACAGATATAAATCCAGATCTGTATTCAACCCCTTGGGGGCAATCGTATCAACAAAATGAATCCAATATACTTCTCGCTTTTTTAGAATAGATTCTCAGTTACCACCCCTCCTATTCTTATTAATATCCTCCAGCACCATGAATTTTAATTGAGAAATCGAATGTCCTTTCTCCAAAAAATGTCTCGCTATAGGCAACTGTACAAATTTGTCTCTGAATATTTATGCCTTGCTATCCTATCTTTAACTTTATGAACGGTCTCTCCGATGTAAAGTAACCCACATGGACATTTTATTGCATATAATACATATGATGATTGGCAAGTGTAGTAACCTTTGATTTTAATATCATACCCCTTATGTGGATGGGATATACTCTTGCCTTTGATCATGGAGTCACACTGTATACACAATAGACATTGGTATGACCCTATGTTACGGGATCCCAAAAAAGTTACTAATGGGCTAGGAGTGATAAATTGGTCAGATCTGACCAATCGATCTCTTAACCATTGACCTTTTCTATATGAGGATAAGGGGGGAGCTTGGAATTCACTAATGTTCGGATAATTCTCTCTTAATAGACCCCAATGTTTCTTATGGATATTGTGAATACAAAGTGAATATGGATTTATCATTTATCTGGAGAGAGAATGAGCTAAAATATTTAGGGGTCAAGATTACAAAGTCCACAGACATGCTTTACCAATCAAACTTCCTGCCCTTACTGAATGAAATTAGAAAGGTCTTAAGATAGCGTCTAGACATGTGTCTTGGCTGGGGAGAATCAATATATTTAAAATGAGTCTATTGCCAAAGATCATGTATCAATTTCAGATGCTGACGATACCTCTCCCACAAGCGTATTTTAAAACTTGGAAAACAATACTCCTTAGGTCTATTTGAAAAGGGAAAAAGCCGAGAATAAGCTTACAAGTACTAACTAGAGACAGAAAACAGGGGGGCCTCAAAGTCCCTGATTTTAAAGCGGGATTCCGGCCGGCTAATTTTTTTTTTTAAAGTCAGCAGCTACAAACACTGTAGCTGCTGACTTTAAATAAGTAGACTTACCTGTCCTGGGTGCCCGCGATGTTGGCCGCCCGAGACCGACACGTCCCTCGGCTCTCAGGTCCCGGCACCGCCATCCTAAGTAAGGGAAACAGGCAGTGGAGCCTTGCGGCTCCATTGCCAGTTTCCTACTACGCACGCACGAGCGGCACGGCGCTCTGTGAATGGCTCCGTGGTTTTCTGGGAACACACACAGTTCCCAAAAGGCAACGGGGCCTCTCACCGAGGAGCATTACACGCTGCGGAATAGGAAGAGGCGGATTAGGAAGACTGCCTAGCAACAAGGGGTTTTTTTCACGTTTTTTTAAATTTTTTTTAAATTTTTGGTGCAATTTTTTTTTTTGGGTGACCTTCCACTTTAAGAACTATTATAAAGCAGTTCTCCTTATGCGGGTTATTGACTGGGCAAAAAACAATAACAATAAAAGATGGGTGGAACTGGAAAATACAATTAGTAAGACAGAGTTGGGGAAAATGATATGGGTACCTGCACATTTGAGGAATCTAGGAAATAAATCACATAAGATGACACTTAAAACCTTAGAGACGTGGGATATGATACACAAAAAACAAAAATAAACCTATAAAACCCTTATGTATTGCACTGAAGGACACGGAGTATTTTCCACTGGAAAAGTAATTTGTTTGGAATCTGGATTAAAAATACGAACGCACAATTAACCACTTGACGACCGCCTCACGCCGATGTACGTCGCCAAGGTGGCATGGACAGGCAAAATCACGTACATGTACGTGATTTGCCTTCCGCGGGTGGGGGGTCCGATCGGACCCCCCCCCGGTGCCCGAGGCGGTCGTCTTTTGTCCAGCGGCGATCAGAGGTGAGGGGGAGACCATCCGTTCGTGGCCCCCCCCTCGCGATCGCCGCCGGCCAATCGAATCATTCCTTTGCTGCTGTATGCTAAACAGCAGCAAAGGAAATGATGTCATCTCTCCTCGGCTTGGTAATTTCCGTTCCGGCCCGAGGAGAGAAGACATGTGAGTGAGTGCACCAACACACGCACACACAGTAGAACATGCCAGGCACACAAAACACCCCGATCCCCCCCCCCAGATCGCCCCCCCCGATCCCCCCCCTGATCACCCCCCCTGTCACAAACTGACACCAGCAGTTTTTTTTTTTTTTTGAAATTACTGCATAATGTCAGTTTGTGACAGTTACAGTGTTGGGACAGTTAGTATTACCCCCCTTTAGGTCTAGGGTACCCCCCTAACCCCCCCTAATAAAGTTTTAACCCCTTGATTACCCCCTGTCACCAGTGTCGCTAAGCGATCATTTTTCTGATCGCTGTATTAGTGTCGCTGGTGACGCTAGTTAGGGACGTAAATATTTAGGTTCGCCGTCAGCGTTTTATAGCGTCAGGGACCCCCATATACTACCGAATAAATGTTTTAACCCCTTGATGGCCCCCCTTTCACCACTGATCACCGTATAACCGTTACGGGTGACGCTGGTTAGTTCGTTTATTTTTTATAGTGTCAGGGCACCTGCCGTTTATTACCGAATAAAGGTTTGGCCCCCTGATCGCCCGGCGGTGATATGCGTCGCCCCAGGCAGCGTCAGATTAGCGCCAGTACCGCTAACACCCACGCACGCAGCATACACCTCCCTTAGTGGTATAGTATCTGAACGGATCAATATCTGATCCGATCAGATCTATACTAGCATCTCCAGCAATTTAGGGTTCCCAAAAACGCAGTGTTAGCGGAATCAGCCCAGATACCTGATAGCACCTGCTTTTTGCCCCTCCGCCCGGCCCAGCCCAGCCCACCCAAGTGCAGTATCGATCGATCACTGACACTTACAAAACACTAAATGCATAACTGCAGCGTTCGCAGAGTCAGGCCTGATCCCTGCGATCGCTAACAGTTTTTTTGGTAGTATTTTGGTGAACTGGCAAGCACCAGCCCCAAGCAGCGTCAGGTTAGCGCCAGTAGCACTAACACCCATGCACGCAGCATACACCTCCCTTAGTGGTATAGTATCTGAACGGATCAATATCTGATCCGATCAGATCTATACTAGCGTCCCCAGCAGTTTAGGGTTCCCAAAAACACAGTGTTAGCGGGATCAGCACAGATACCTGCTAGCACCTGCGTTTTGCCCCTCCGCCCGGCCCAGCCCACCCAAGTGCAGTATCGATCGATCACTGTCACTTACAAAACACTAAACGCATAACTGCAGCGTTAGCAGAGTCAGGCCTGATCCCTGCGATCGCTAACAGTTTTTTTGGTAGCGTTTTGGTGAACTGGCAAGCGCCAGCGGCCTAGTACACCCCGGTCGTAGTCAAACCAGCACTGCAGTAACACTTGGTGACGTGGCGAGTCCCATAAGTGCAGTTCAAGCTGGTGAGGTGGCAAGCACAAGTAGTGTCCCGCTGCCACCAAAAAGACAAACACAGGCCCGTCGTGCCCATAATGCCCTTCCTGCTGTATTCGCCAATCCTAATTGGGAACCCACCGCTTCTGCAGCGCCCGTACTTCCCCCATTCACATCCCCAACCAAATGCAGTCGGCTGCATGAGAGGCATTTTCTTTATGTCCTCCCGAGTACCCCTACCCAGCGAACCCCCCCAAAAAAGATGTTGTGTCTGCAGCAAGCGCGGATATAAGCGTGACACCCGCTATTATTGTCCCTCCTGTCCTGACAATCGTGGTCTTTGCATTGGTGAATGTTTTGAACGCTACTATGCACTAGTTGAGTATTAGCATAGGGTACAGCATTGCACAGACTAGGACACACTTTCACAGGGTCTCCCAAGATGCCATCGCATTTTGAGAGACCCGAACCTGGAACCGGTTACAGTTATAAAAGTTAGTTACAAAAAAAGTGTAAAAAAAAATAAAATATATATATAAAATAAAAAAAAATAGTTGTCGTTTTATTGTTCTCTCTCTCTCTATTCTCTCTATTGTTCTGCTCTTTTTTACTGTATTCTATTCTGCAATGTTTTATTGTTATTATGTTTTATCATGTTTGTTTATCAGGTATGCAATTTTTTATACTTTACCAATTACTGTGCTTTATTGTTAACCATTTTTTTGTCTTCAGGTACGCCATTCACAACTTTGAGTGGTTATACCAGAATGATGCCTGCAGGTTTAGGTATTATCTTGGTATCATTCTTTTCAGCCAGCGGTCGGCTTTCATGTAAAAGCAATCCTAGCGGCTAATTAGCCTCTAGACTGCTTTTACAAGCCGTGGGAGGGAATGCCCCCCCCCACCGTCTTCCGTGTTTTTCTCTGGCTCTCCTGTCTCAACAGGGAACCTGAAAATGCAGCCGGTGATTCAGCCAGCTGACCATAGAGCTGATCAGAGACCAGAGTGGCTCCAAACATCTCTATGGCCTAAGAAACCGGAAGCTACGAGCATTTTATGACTTAGATTTCGCCGGATGTAAATAGCGCCATTGGGAAATTGGGGAAGCATTTTATCACACTGATCTTGGTGTGGTCAGATGCTTTGAGGGCAGAGGAGAGATCTAGGGTCTAATAGACCCCAATTTTTTCAAAAAAGAGTACCTGTCACTACCTATTGCTATCATAGGGGATATTTACATTCCCCGAGATAACAATAAAAATGATTAGAAAAAAAAAAATGAAAGGAACAGTTTAAAAATAAGATAAAAAAGCAAAAAAATAATAAAGAAAAAAAAAAAAAAGCACCCCTGTAGCCCCCTGCTCTCGCGCTAAGGCGAATGCAAGCGGCGGTCTGTCGTCAAACGTAAACAGCAATTGCACCATGCATGTGAGGTATCACCGTGAAGGTTAGATCGAGGGCAGTAATTTTTGCAGTAGACCTCCTCTGTAAATCTAAAGTGGTAACCTGTAAAGGCTTTTAAAAATATATTTATTTTGTTGCCACTGCACGTTTGTGCGCAATTGTAAAGCATGTCATGTTTGGTATCCATGTACTCGGCCTAAGATCATCTTTTTTATTTCATCAAACATTTGGGCAATATAGTGTGTTTTAGTGCATTAAAATTTTAAAAAGTGTGTTTTTTCCCCAAAAAATTCGTTTGAAAAATCGCTGCGCAAATACTGTGTGAAAAAAAAAATGAAACACCCACCATTTTAATCTTTAGGGCATTTGCTTTAAAAAAATATATAATGTTTGGGGGTTCAAAGTAATTTTCTTGCAAAAAAAAAAAAACTTTTTCATGTAAACAATAAGTGTCAGAAAGGGCTTTGTCTTCAAGTGGTTAGAAGAGTGGGTGATGTGTGACATAAACTTCTAAATGTTGTGCATAAAATGCCAGGACAGTTCAAAACCCCCCCAATTGACCCCATTTTGGAAAGTAGACACCCCAAGCTATTTGCTGAGAGGTATGTCGAGTCCATGGAATATTTTATATTGCGACACAAGTTGCGGGAAAGAGACAAATTTTTTTTTTTTGCACAAAATTGTCACTAAATGATATATTGCTCAAACTTGCCATGGGAATATGTGAAATTACACCCCAAAATACATTCTGCTGCTTCTCCTGAGTACGGGGATACCACATGTGTGAGACTTTTTGGGAGTCTAGCCGCGTACGGAACCCCGAAAACCAAGCACCGCCTTCAGGCTTTCTAAGGGCGTGAATTTTTGATTTCACTCTTGACTGCCTATCACAGTTTCGGAGGCCATGGAATGCCCAGGTGGCACAAAACCCCCCCAAATGACCCCATTTTGGAAAGAAGACACCCAAAGCTATTTGCTGAGAGGTATAGTGAGTATTTTGCAGACCTCACTTTGTGTCACAAAGTTTTGAAAATTGAAAAAAGAAAAAAAAAAGTTTTTTCTTGTCTTTCTTCATTTTCAAAAACAAATCAGAGCTGCAAAATACTCACCATGCCTCTCAGCAAATAGCTTGGGGTGTCTACTTTCCAAAATGGGGTCATTTGGGGTGGTTTTGTGCCACCTGGGCATTCCATGGCCTCCGAAACTGTGATAGGCAGTGAAGAGTGAAATCAAAAATTTTCACCCTTAGAAATCCTGAAGGCGGTGATTGGTTTTTGGGGTCCTGTGCACGGCTAGGCTCCCAAAAAGTCCCACACATGTGGTATCCCCGTACTCAGAAGTAGCTAAATGTATTTTGGGGTGCAATTCCACATATGCCCATGGCCTGTGTGAGCAATATATCATTTAGTGACAACTTTGTGCAAAAAAAAAAAAAAAAAAGTGTCACTTTCCCGCAACTTGTGTCAAAATATAAAATATTCCATGGACTCAACATGCCTCTCAGCAAATAGCTTGGGGTGTCTACTTTCCAAAATGGGGTCATTTGGGGGGGTTTTGTGTCACCTGGGCATTCCATGGCCTCCGAAACTGTGATAGGCAGTGAAGAGTGAAATCATAAATTTACACCCTTAGAAATCCTGAAGGCGGTGATTGGTTTTCAGGGCCCCGTACGCGGCTAGGCTCCCAAAAAGTCCCACACATGTGGTATCCCCATACTCAGGAGAAGCAGCAGAATGTATTTTGGGGTGCAATTCCACATAGGCCCATGGCCTGTGTGAGCAATATATCATTTAGTGACAACTTTTTGTAAATATTTTTTTTTTTTTGTCATTATTCAATCACTTGGGACAAAAAAAATAAATATTCAATGGGTTCAACATGCCTCTCAGCAATTTCCTTGGGGTGTCTACTTTCCAAAATGGGGTCATTTGGGGGGGGGGGGTTGTACTGCCCTGCCATTTTAGCACCTCAAGAAATGACACAGGCAGTCATAAACTAAAAGCTGTGTAAATTACAGAAAATGTACCCTAGTTTGTAGACGCTATAACTTTTGCGCAAACCAATAAATATACGCTTATTGACATTTTTTTTACCAAAGACATGTGGCCGAATACATTTTGGCCTAAATGTATGACTGAAATTGAGTTTATTGGATTTTTTTTATAACAAAAACTAGAAAAAATCATTTTTTTTCAAAATTTTTGGTCTTTTTCCGTTTATAGCGCAAAAAATAAAAACCGCAGAGGTGATCAAATACCATCAAAAGAAAGCTCTATTTGTGGGAAGAAAAGGACGCAAATTTCGTATGGGTACAGCATTGCATGACTGCGCAATTAGCAGTTAAAGCGACGCAGTGCCAAATTGGAAAAAGACCTCTGGTCCTTAGGCAGCATAATGGTCCTGGGCTCAAGTGGTTAAAAGATGTGATGGTAAGGGGAAGGTTATGCACATTTCAAGAGTTAAAACAAAAAAATTATATAATGGATAGATGAATGGCATTTTTCCCATCTAAAACATTTTTTTGATTGCCTCCCTCAACCAGTGAGGTCAGCAGATAATCTGCTACCGATGGAGACACTATGTACGAAGGTAGAAAAAAAGGAGGGGGATATCAGTATTATATAAAATCCCAATAGAGGGAACTGGGATGGGAAGGCCGCCATACATCAGCAAGTGGAAGGAGGAATTAGGGTCACAAGTGAATGAGTCAGAGATGAGAAAAATTATGAGTTTGGTTTTTGTAACGTCACAGGATAGCAATATGATAGAAATTAGTTTGAAATGTTTAGCACGGTGGTATATAACTCCAGATAAAGCCCACAAGTTTCAAATGGAGACCTGTCAGTGCTGTTGGAGGGGGTGCGGAGAACGGGGAACTATGTCCCATATTTGGTGGACTTGTCCTAAAATTAGACAATTTTGGAGAGAGATAATTCAGAAAATAAAAGAGATAACAAAAGAGGAAGTCCAAGAAGATCCATGGGAGTGTTTATTCCACCGGTCGAAAACACCAGTTAACCAATATCTAAAAACCCTGGTCCTCTCACTCTTGAACGCAGCCAAAAGTTTAATTCCCAGACATTGGCAAGATCCAGATAGCCCCACGCTGAGGAACTGGAGTAATAGGGTAGAATATATTTATAATTTGGAATATCTGAGATTTAGTGGAGAGGAGGGTTGGGTGGGATTTGAGAGAAAATGGAAGGATTGGCACTTATTTAGGCTTACTTTGAAGTTTTCAGAGATGGTAGGAGCCTGATTGGTTTAGGAGCTGGTACCGAGATAGATGTAAGCGACATTAAATGTTGGCTCCAGAGCAGGAGAGGGGAGGGGAGAGGATAGTACGAGGATGGGGGGAGGGGTTTTATAAGCTTTGAGGTAATTTGTATCTAGTTGTAGAGAAGAAAGTTTTTCAGGGAAATGTATGTTAATAAACTGTATTGGAACTTTTTTGTACTTAAATATAATAATAATAAAAGATATTGGAAAAAAAAAGTGAATATGGATGATACTGTGACATAAATGGAATTCTCCTATCATTTCTATGGTGATGCCTATTATCTGCTAAATGTGTACGTTCCCTTTTAACTAATGAAGCTTGATAACCCCACTTAACAAGCCTGGTTTCCATTTTATTTAATCTTACTTCACATTGTGGATCAATAACAATTCTTTTAACCCTATACAGTAGGCTCCTAGTTATCGAAGTAAACACCACATGGCAGTGAAAACCATTTTTTTCAGTAATGTGTCTAAAAATGAGATCTTCCTATTACTATACAAGACATTAAATTTCAGACCTGGGACTAAATAATTGATATATTGATCAAACAATAAAAGGGTTCCAATGTCGCCATCCTACACCGCCAAAATATCATCTATAAATCTGAAACACCCCTTACAGTGCTCAGTAAACATTTTATTATTATAAATAAATGAGGTCTCAATCATATTCATAAATATATTTGCGTAAGGGGTGCGACATTGGAACCCATCCCTGCGCCTTTAAGTTGCAAATAATTGGTCTCTTTAAATAAAAAATAGTTCTATTCAATTTTAAGCAATGCAGGCAGAAACTTGACAGTCTTGACAGTCAGTCTTGTGTATATATATATATATATATACACTTTATCCAGTTTAGCTAGATCTGACTGCAGGCCGTTCCTGGTATACTGTTTTTAATATACTTCAGGCAGGCAGGTGATTCAGTTAGCTGCATTGTATTAATATACATATACAGTCAGTCTCGTATATATATTCATATATATATATATATATATATATATATATATATATATCCACTGTATCCAGTTTAGCTAGATCTGACTGCAGTCCATTCCTGGTGTACTGTTTGTAATATACTTCTGAAGATGATAATAAAATCAGAAGATGAAGTGACATACATTCAATGAAGGTTAATGTCCATAAGTGAAAATGAGGGGTCACAGAGAGGTCCTAATAAGTTACAAAATGTAATCCAAATGAAAATTAACTGACAATCACTGTAATCATTGAAAAAATAGTGCATGACATAGACAGTCCACCACCAGAACCACCAGTCTCTTACCGGAAAGATTGGACTCATACAGGTGCACACCTGACGAGCCAATCAAGCTTTAAAAGGTAACCAGGAAGGAACATTTTAATTGCATGGATGTGACCTCCAAGAGGGTGTTCAAGGTGATGCGTGCAGCAGGTTAAAAAACAGAGGCAGGTCAGCTCAACCATGAGGGTGAAGAGGAAAAGAAGGGGGCATATAGCGTAATTCCGTAAAAATATTTATTGTAAACAAACATAAGAATTACACTTACATTCTCCAATGATAAAATTAAGCGCTTCAGAACAGGACAGTATCTGTGGAACCAGCGTGGAAACCCGACGCGTTTTGCCTAAACAGGCATCATCTGGGGTGCTGGTCCCTCACAAACACTGTCTTTTTATAGATATAGGTGACCCCCTTAGCAAGCATCAGTCCTGGTGTTCGTATACCGCTACTGTGAGTGTACTTCCAGTTTCAGGCAAGATGGCGCCACCGCGTGCATTCCAAGCCTCGTTTCCGAAACCGGAAGTGTAGCCGGACTGCTGTTAAACAACTTCCGGGTGTAGGGCAAGATGGCGCAGCCGCCTGTATCATTCAGGACAGATGGAAACAGGAAATGACCTAGTCTGTTGACAAACAGAATGATCATGGCACTAATAAGGGCACACCAAAGAGAAAATAAATGGAAATGACAAAATAAAAACGAGTGTACCCTAATAAATAGAATTGGACAATGTACCTAGTAATTGAACCAGGATTAAAATATTTGAATAAAAAAAAATTAATATAAATAAAACTAATGACATCTGTCTGAAAGGGGAAGTAGGAGTAGAAGAACAACAATGGCGCCACTCTAAGTGCAGTAATTAAAACAAATTTAATGAGTCATAAAAACAGGTACTCACAAAAGTACAAGTATTCAGGCATGTAAGTGCTGGGCAGGAAATGCCAGGTGTCCCAGGGGTTTGTTCCGGTCACGTCTTCAGTAGTAGTTCCGCTCGGAGACGAGATGTGCTGCTGTATGGGCGGCAGATCCGGCTGCTGGAACGCACTGTGGTGACGTGTAGATCTGTGGGAACGAAGGCACTTCCGAGTCTGTGCAGGGGTGACGAATAGGCGACGCGTTTGCGGAGCTGCGCTCCTTCCTCAGGCCTGAGGAAGGAGCGCAGCTCCGCAAACGCGTCGCCTATTCGTCACCCCTGCACAGACTCGGAAGTGCCTTCGTTCCCACAGATCTACACGTCACCACAGTGCGTTCCAGCAGCCGGATCTGCCGCCCATACAGCAGCACATCTCGTCTCCGAGCGGAACTACTACTGAAGACGTGACCGGAACAAACCCCTGGGACACCTGGCATTTCCTGCCCAGCACTTACATGCCTGAATACTTGTACTTTTGTGAGTACCTGTTTTTATGACTCATTAAATTTGTTTTAATTACTGCACTTAGAGTGGCGCCATTGTTGTTCTTCTACTCCTACAGTTCCCAGAGGATTGCTTCTTCTTTAACCACAGGGCTGCCTTCTATTATTGCTTTTATTGGACTTTAATTCAGTTTTATATTGGACTGCAACATTCACAGTTGCTGATGTTTATAATTACCATTTCAGATTGTCATTTATGTTATAAGTTATAAATCACCCCATCCACTGTTTACTAGTAAACCTATCACTGCTGTTTGACCATATTGAATATAGCGCTCACATCCACATGTTGAAAGGGGAAGTAGTATCTCTAAGACATAAAAATGACATAAAAAATGACACCATAAAATAGTGGAGAATACATAAAAATTAGCTATAGCCAGTCAAGGCTGGTGCTTACAGTGGTCACCCACATAATGTAAACGTATAAACATATAAATGCATGAACAATACTAAAACAATACTAAAAAAATGTTAGAACCAAATAAGCAAAGAATTAAAAGAAAATTTCTTCTTTTTCTTTTAATTCTTTCCTTATTTGGTTCTAACATTTTTTTAATACTTTTTAGTATTGTTCATGCATTTATATGTTTCTACGTTTACATTATGTGGGTGACCACTGTAAGCACCAGCCTTGACTGGCTACAGCTAATTTTTATGTATTCTCCACTATTTTATGGTGTCATTTTTTATGACAGCGCGGTATATTTGTTTTCATAGTTTTAATATACTTCAAGCAGGCAGGTGATTCAGTTAGCTGCAGTGTATTTACTATATATATATATACATACAATCAGTCTCGTATATATTTTCACTGCATACAGTTTAGCTATATCTCACTGCAGGCCATTCCTGGTGTACTGTTTCTAATATACTTCTGGCAGGCAGGTGATTCAGTGAGCTGTAGTGCATACAGTCTCCTACATATATATATATCCACTGCATTCTAGTCTAGCCAAGCCTATATCTGACTTCAGGCCATTCCTGGTGTACGTTTTCAAATATACTTTCAGGCAGGCAGGTGATTCAAATATACATTCAGGCAGGCAGGCGATTTAGTGATCTGCAGTGTATAAAATATATATATAGTCTCCTACATATATATATCCACTGCATTCTACTCTAGCCAAGCCTATATCTGACTGCAGGCCATTCCTGGTGTACTTTTTCTAGTAAACTTCAGGTGGTGTTTTGCTAATAAAATTTTACAGCATGCCTGGAAGGCCACCAAGGAGAGGCAGATGCTCACGGGCCACTAAAAGAGGGCAAGCAGGCTCTGTGTCTACAGCCATCAGTGCTGGTCGTGGACACGGTGCTTCCTCAGTACATGGCCGTGGGGCACGCTTGTCCTTTTTTTCGGCAGCTGGCCGTGTTGATCCACAACATGCAGAAGAGTTGGTAGAGTGGATAACTAAACCGTCCTCATCCTCCTCATCCTCTGTCACCCAGGCTCAGAGTAGTTTGCCTGCCAATGCAGCTGCCAAAGTGGCCTATTCCATCGACCCAATATAATCAGCCACACCTTCCCTAGCCCCACCATCATGCATGGAGGAGTCCCCCAAACTGTTCGACCACAGTGTCGGGTACATGCTGCATGAGGATGCGCAGCGTTTTGAAGGCTCTTAAGACGGTACCCAGGTTGAGGAAGGTAGTGACATGAGCCCAGAGAGAGGGGGTGCCCAAGAAGGAAAAAAAACTGTCAGTCATGTTCCCCCAGCTGCAGCATACTGCTAGGTTTGCTCGAGTGACGAGGAGGTAGGGGATGATGAGGTCACTGACTCTACGTGGGTGCCTATTAGAAGAGAGGAGGAGGAGGAGGAGGCACATCTCCAATGAGGCAGGATGCCATCCTGGGGCCAACTTAAGGGGAGTCACCCGACCTCATCACA
Organism: Lithobates clamitans; assembly: GCA_037952925.1. Classification (NCBI taxonomy): domain Eukaryota; kingdom Metazoa; phylum Chordata; class Amphibia; order Anura; family Ranidae; genus Lithobates; species Lithobates clamitans. Next base: position 5,446,778 of record JBBGZY010000321.1, on the reverse strand, counting down.
CTGCAGAGCTCCGCATGTGCAAGGCGCTGCTGACCCGCATATTTTGAAAAGTTCTTTGGTGTGGGCCTTTTTTGATACATGTGCAGCAGATCGCACCGTTGCTGTTTGCAACATATGTCTGAAGCGTATCAAGCGTGGCCAAAACAGCCGCTTGGGCACCACATGCTTGACCAGACGTATGTCTACCTCCCATGCAGTCCATTGGCAACAGTACTTAAAAGACCCAAACCAAAGAACAAGGTGGACCTCTCCTTGCTCCTCATAAGCTGGGATCTCCAACCTTACTATACCTTCAGTTCTCTCAGAAACCTGCACCGAGTGGAATGAAGGTGTAGAATTAGGTGTGCCAAGTACTTGCGGGCAATCTGCTATCGCTACACCAACAGGCAAATTTCCCTATCCCAGTTGCTAAACAAATCAGTCCCAACCATCCACATGCTAAGCGTCTGAATACTAGTTTGGCTAAATTGCTAGCACTTCAACTGCTGCCTTTTCAGCTGGTAGACTCTGCCCCCTTTCGTGAATTTGTGGAATGTGCAGTACCTCAGTGGCAGGTTCCCAAATACCATTTCTTTTCATGGAAGGCCATTCCGGCTCTCTACTGGCAGGTGGAAGGCAATGTCTTGGCCTCACTGGACAGGGCGGTCAGCGGTAAGGTGCATATTACCGCTGACTCATGGTCCAGCAGGTATGGACAGGGATGTTACCTTTCTTTCACGGTGCACTGGGTAACTCTGCTGGCAGCTGGGAAGGATGCAGGACAGGGTGCAGTATTGTTGGAGCTTGTTCCACCACCACACCTCCAAAATGCTAGTAGTGGTGATTCTGCCACACCTCTCTCCTCCACCCCCTCCTCTTCTTCCTCTATGGCCTCTTCCTCTGCAGATTTGTCCTCGGAACCAGCGGTGCTCCGTAGGCGTTCAAGGGGCTACGTAAGCACTCAGGCAAAAAGATGTCATGCTGTGCTTGAGTTGGTCTGCTTAGGGGACAGGAGCCACACTGGGGCAGAGATTCTGTCAGCTCTGCAGGGGCAGACCCAGAGGTGGTTGACGCCACGCCAGCTTCAGCCAGGAATAGTGGTTTGTGACAATGGCACCAACCTCCTCTGCGCCCTCCGACAGGGACATTTGACCCATGTTCCCTGTTTGGCTGGCAACCCTTCTTGATCCACGTTACAAGGGTAAGGTTGCGGAACTTATCCAGCCTTCGCAGAGGGAGCAGAGAATGAAACATCTTCAGGAGGCCTTGCAGAAAGCTTTGTGCAATGCGTTTCCAGAGCCTGGGATGTTACAATTTTCTGGTCCTCCTGGACAACGTGTTGCTGAGGCTTCAGTCAGTCACAGAAGGAGCGGTGTTGAAGGTGGCTGTCTGACCGATGTGTTCAGACAATTCTTTAGCCCGCAGCCCCAAGGTCTGATTGGTTCCAGCAACCATCGCCAGTGTCTGATTTACATGATGCAGGAATACCTAGGTGCAAGATCAGACTTGGAGACCTTTCCAACCGAAAATCCACTGGGTTACTGGCTCTTGAGGATGGATCACTGGCCAGAGCTTGCACAATATGTAATTGAGCTACTGGCCTGTCCTGCATCCAGCGTTCTTTCTGAACGCACATTCAGTGCTGCTGGAGGGTTTGTAACCGATCACAGATTGCGCCTGTCCACAGATTCAGTTGATCGGCTCACCTTCATATAAATGAATCAGTCTTGGATCACCAGCTACCAAGCACCTGATGCTGATGTAACCAATTAATTTTTCTATGAATGTGAGATCCCTTGAAGATTGCCTATGCTGAGTGACTATCCTGTTATGCTGAGTGACTATCCTATTCCTCCTCAATGTTCATGTTGATAGCGTCTAAGAACATTTTTGTTTCAGGGCACCACCACCAGTGCCTAAGGCCCAATTTTTCTGCCCCTGTTTAACAGGGGTGTGTAATTACAATTTTTGCTCTAATATTTCACAGCAGGGCTCGTTCCTGCGCACACCAAGAGTAACTGTGAGGGCTTACAGTGTTGTGGCACCACAATCACACCACCACCAAAGGCCCAATTTTTCTGCCCCTGTTCAACAGGGGCATGTAATTACAATTCTTGATATAATATCTCACAGCAGGGCCCGTTCCAGTGCCCACCAAGTGTAACTGTCAGGGCTTACAGTGTTCTGCTACCACCAACACCTAAGGCCCAATTTTCAACAGAGTATATAGGGCAGGCCGAATAGTATATATGGGGAGTCCCCTACTTTCAAACATCCAACTTACAAACGACTTCTACTTACAAACAGAGGGAGACAACAGGAAGTGAGAGGAAATCCACTCCTAGGAAGGGAAATTCTCTCCTGTAAGAGTAAAATATGGGAAAAAGTTGTCTGCACTGATGCTTTATCACCAATCTTTTTTTCCCTAATAACCCCAATTTTTCAAAATCCAATTGTCATTGGGAAAGTGAGGTGAAATCTTCTGAACAGGGGCACAGACAGCAAAACTAATGTTACAGGGGTGATAACCCTTCCCTATGTTATCCAAAAAGCTTAAAAATTGATTTTTTTGGCTGCAGCTACACTTACAAAATGTACCTGTTCCAAATTACAAACAGATTCAACTTAAGAACAAACCTACAGTCCCTGTCTTGTTTGTACTGCCTGTATACTGCTGTTCAGAGTATATACGGCCTGGGGGCCCCACGCCTTTTCTTTTTTTAATTTGGGTGCAGGGTTCCCCTTAATATCCATACAAGACCCAAAGGGCCTGGTAATGAGCTGGGGGGGGGGGGGGTAGCCATGCCGCCTTTCTCAATAATTTTCATCCATATTGCCAGGACCCAACATTACATTACAGCCGCAAGCAGTGTTCAGTTACTTTTATTCCTTTAGAAATGTAATTTTGTGCAGGGACTGTTCTAAACACGGGAAACACAGGCCACTTTACAGGCATACTATAGTCACCCCCCGGGTACGATATTTAAAGGAATATTTCACTTTTATTTTTTCACTTTAACCACTTCCCGCCCGGCCCATAGCAGATGACGGCCGGGCGGTGGTTCAGTTATCCTGACTGGGCGTCATATGACGTCCAGCAGGATAACATGCCGCCACGTGCCCACGAGGGCATGCATCGCGGCGATCGGTGGAGCGGTGTGTCAGCCTGACACATCGCTCCACCGATCTTGGTAAAGAGCCTCCAGTGGAGGCTCTTTACCACGTGATCAGCCGTGTCCAATCACGGCTGATCACGATGTCAATAGGAAGAGCCATTGATCGGCTTTTCCTCACTCGCATCTGACAGACGCGAGTAGAGGAGAGCCGATCGGCGGCTCTCCTGACAGGGGGGGTCTGGGCTGATTGTTTATCAGCGCAACCCCCCCTCAGATCACCACACTGGACCACCAGGGATCGCCACTAGGACCACCAGGGAAGGGGCAACATGTGGATGGCCAGGTATGTACCCCATGGCCATCCACATGTGCCCAATCTGTGCCAATCAGTGCCCACAAATGGGCACTGATTGGCACCAACATATTTCAGGTCTGCCCAGCAATGCCACCAATCAGTTTATTCAGTGCCACAAATCAGTGTCATCAGTGCCACCTGTCAGTGCCCATTGGTGCCACCTATTAGTGCCACCCATAAGTACCCATCAGTGTCACCCATAAGTACCAATCAATGCCACCTACGAGTGCCCATCAGTGCCGCCTATGAGTGCCCATTGGTGCCACCTATGAGTGCCCATCAGTGCCGCATACCAGTGCCACCTATCAGTGCCCATCATTGCCACCTATCAGAGCCCATCAGTGCCGCCTATCAGTGCCCATCATCAGTGCCACCTCATGAGTGCCACCTCATTGGTGCCAATCAGTGCCGCCGTATCAGTGCCCGTCAGTGCAGCCATATCAGTGCCCGTCATTGAAGAAGAAAACGTACTTATTTACAAAAAATTTAACAGAAACAAAGAAAAACTTGTTTTTTTTCAAAATTTTTGGTCTTTTTTTATTTTTTTTGCGCAAAAAATAAAAACTGCAGAGGTGATCAAATACCACCAAAAGAAAGCTCTATTTGTGGGAACAATATGATTAAAAATTTGTTTGGGTACAGTGTAGCATGACTGCGCAATTGTCATTCAAATTGCAACAGCGCTAAAAGCTGAAAATTGGCCTGGGCGGGAAGGTGTCTAAGTGCCTTGTATTGAAGTGGTTAAGCATTATTAAAATCACTGCTCCTGGAAAAATGGCCATTTTTAAAACTTTTTTTGCATTGATACATGTCCCCTGGGGCAGGACCCGGGTCCCCAAACACTTTTTAGGGCAATAACTTGCATATTAGCCTTTATAATTCGCACTTTTGAATTTTCACGTTCGGGTCCCAAAGACTTTAACGCTGTTCGAATGTTCGCGCAAACTTTCAGTCCGTTCGCATGTTCTGCCGCGAACCGAACCGGGGGGTGTTTGACTCATCTCTAATAATGAACTTACACATCATGTAATGATTGTTTGAACTTTAAAGGTAAAAATAAATACTGCGCTAACACAATAAAATAAGCTGCGACTAAAGGTAGTAAACCGTAAATCCAATATAATTAAAAAAAGTCGTGCTAATGGAATGAGAGTGGCAACAACCTAGTGCCTGTAGCATCAAAAAAGTAAATTCAGTGCAAATGATTAAAAAATACCAGTGTATATGAACACCCCAGTGAAATTAGAATAAATGTTAGATATACAAAGTGCAAATGATGCTTACTATGCAGAAAAAAATAAAATTAATAAATAAAAAATAAAAATGAGTGGTTCAATGTGAACAGCAAAAAATGTTTTCCAAAACAGTAAAAGACAATATACATATACCCTGTGAAAAACATAGATTATGCAGTGTAAAAATTAAGAGCAAACTTATATAATCCACCAAAAGTCCATATCCAAAGGAACAATGATTAATACAGTTCGTGCATGTTACAAGAGACGTGCAGATGGATATCCCCCAGTGCTGAGTGAATGTGAAAACAAAACTTGCTGTAGTGACTGAAGGTGCGTGGACAGACCTCCACCGTTCAAAACTGCTGCCTCTTACCAGAAAAAGTTGGTCTCTGAATTATAGGAGACCTAAAGGGCGGATGGCTGCAACCCCAGCCAGGGATCTGTACAGCAAACACTGGTTGTCATCCGAATCCCGGAACTCACTCCGTCAATCACACCAAAATGAATAGGATGGGTCCCCATAAAAAAGATAAAGGCTCCACATAGCATAAAATCCACGGCTTTTTATTGAATAAAGAGTAAAGATTGCACTTACAAAGTGGTTGTAAAAACAAGCAAACAGGAACGCCGGCCGGCTAAAGAACTCCCCGTGTCTTCCAGGTGTGCAGATCGCGGTGTCGTCAGGACGTAGCTCCTCCTCCCTACGTCATTTCGTCACAACAGGACGTGGTCACGGGATGCGAGCAACGTCCTGACGCACCGCTTACATAAACATATTACCAGCATCTCATTACAAAAGAAGCAATTGAAGCGCCATCTTATCTGAGGGAAACACTGTGGGCAAACAAAAACCATTACCTCTATGAAAAAAATTACGTAATGTAAAGTATAAAAGGAGTCCCTTATATAGAAGAGAAAACTCCATGTAATTAAAACATAAGTTGATATCACTAAAAAACTAATGTATATATAAAAAAATTATTTTATTATATAACGCACACGCATAACTCTGCCAGAATCTTCAGTGTGTACCCTGATTGGTCTCAATAAATTAGTTCCAGGGTTTCAAATATTCCGTTCAGTAACTAGAGTGTCGGGGGTCATCATGGACAAACCCCTATCTATTAATCGGCCACACAAAAGGATAAATATGAAAGATTAATAATAAAATGAAAAATTAGATAAAAAGCAGTTTCCCTGAAATGAGAGGGCACTTACAGTACAAAAATTCATAAAGCGCCCATCTGAGTTATACAGACAGATATCAAACCTCACATGCACTGTATAAATAAAAAAAAAGAAAAATTAGTATGAAAGATAAAAATGGGTGAATAAATGAAAGGAACTAATGGTGACATATTAACCCTCACTCTCTAGGAATTGTCTATAAAGGAATTAACATAGACATCGATGTTAAGGCCAAAGGGGGTATAGGTCTTCAATTTATGGACCCAGGCCATCTCTAATCTAGAAATGGTTCGAACCAAGACACTTCCCCTCCAGTGGGGCTTGAATTTGTCTATCCCCAAAAAAATGGTGCCTGTGGGGTCTCTACTGTGAGCTGTCAGGTAATGTTTTGATACAGAGTGTTTGGTGAATCCTCTCCTGATGTTATTAATATGTTTGTTTAATCTTACCTGCAGGGGTCTTTTAGTACGGCCCCGAACAAAATAGCGAGGCCACCCAATTGATGGACACTATTCCATACGTGGACAGTCAGGCCATGACTGCCTCCCAGGGAGGTCTATCCAATACCAGTAGTCATGTTGCGGCACCCCCTCAGGGGGCCCGTGCATATTCTGGCAGAGTCCAGCTACCCCCCCAGAGGATGAACACTAAACGTCCTCCTGCTTCGTACCCTTACCCCAGCCAAGCTGGGTTGGGGGCACAACGTTCACAGGGAGAACCTTTCCCCCATCAGCCATTTAGACATGATTCCCCTAACCGCGGGTTTCAGCGTGGCCGTGGAAGAGGCCCAACACGGGGCCCACCCCCAGTACGGGGGCAAGGTACTGCATTCAGAAACAACAATGGGTACAATTACAATAATTACGTCAATAGTGGTCACCCGCAAGGAGGTCATTTAGACCAACGTACGTCCATTCCACCTCACCTCCGAGGCCCTGGGTATGTTCGCCCTAATAATTATGGCGAACAGCCTGTAGTATATTATGAGGGAGACTACACCGTATATAATGTACCAGTACAGAATAACTTTTCACCTTTGGGAGACATTCGGTACCCCGAAGGAGGCCCCTATCAACCATCCCCTGGAGTAAGGGAGGGTGATGCCAATTCCAGCAACCAATATGCATTCAATCACATTGAAGGTACGGAAACCAATATTACATATAACTCAGGGCATCAAAATTGGGATTTTCCCAGGCCCAACCAGGGCACAAAAAGATTAGTAGAACTAAAAGAGGAACTAGAGGGGGGAGGCGCATTAAGTCCAAAAAGACCAAGGACATAGATGGGAATGGGATTTTCAACCTCAGCTCTCAGACATTGACTAACTCTGAGATCAGAGTCTTGGACAAAGGTTTAAAATTTGCCCCACCCCGGAACATCAACAAGTTCCAAACCTATATGGACATCCATAAATATGTCAGAAAACTTAACATTCAAAGGTACATGGCTTCAAATCCTGTTAACTCATCCAGAACTTTGAGCGATGGCTTCTCCCACTCGGGTTTGTCCAACGCATCTTTATTTAACCCCCCAGGCCATCTCTCCCCCTCGCTTAAAGTGTTTAGGGATTTGGCCTTAAAAGAGTTGGATGAAATGAATGTGAAATATGTGAGGAGTAAGAAAGATATTCAACTAGGCATAGAATCTTTGTGCAATAACAAACAGCTTGTTATCCGCCCTGCGGATAAAGGCGGTGGGATTGTCATTTTGAACAAAAGCGACTATATGCATGAAATGTATCGCATTTTAGGTGATGACACTACGTACACCCGGTTGCCATCTAATCCTAATGCCGCCTATAAAACTGAATTGGAACTCCTGGTCACCAGGGGTCACAACTCTGGCATTTTGAATAAAAAAGAAAAGTCCTTTTTGGTTCCTAGGGCTCCTAGGGTACCGATAATTTACTATTTACCAAAGATACACAAGAGTCTTGTTTGCCCCCCGGGACGTCCCATAGTTAGTGGGATCGATTCCATTACGTCCCGGGTGGGCAAATATATAGACTTCTACTTGCAACCTTTGGTAAGTACCATGAAATCCTATGTAAAAGACACTCGGGACGTTATCAATCTCCTCTCAAATCACACACCTAGTGAAGGGATGTTATTGGTAACAGCCGATGTCACGTCGTTATATACGGTCATCCCCCACCAATTAGGATTGGAAGCCGTGTCTGACCATTTACACCGGCTGTCTAACCTTCCCGAGCAACAAATTTTGTTTATTATGTTGCTATTGGAGTTTGCAGCGACGCATAACTTTTTTTGGTTCGATGGGAACTATTACCGTCAGGATAGGGGGGTTGCAATGGGGGCAAAATATGCCCCCAGCCTGGCCAATTTATTTATGGCCTGGTGGGAGGAGGATGTCGTCTATGCCCAGCCAAGACCTCAGGTGGTCTTGTGGGTTCGTTACATAGACGACATCCTCCTCCTGTGGGATGGCACAGCCTCCGACCTATCTGAATACATGTGCTTCCTTAATAACAACAACAGGGGCATTCAGCTTAATTATGAAGCCAGTCTGGAACAGATTAATTTTTTAGATCTCACTATTTCCATTCACAACAATCAATTTGTCACGTCTACATATTTTAAACCAACCGATAGGAACTCTTTTATCCCCCATGACAGCTGTCACCATGCCTCATGGATCAAATCTGTACCTAAGAGCCAGTTTCTCCGATTAAAACGGAATTGTACAGATGTTGTCACATTTAGAAATCAGGCACTTATTCTGACTCAGAGGTTTGTCACCAAGGGCTATTCTTCAGACTTTGTGGCCAATACGTTAGACCAAGTCGAGAAAGTGGACCGAAAAGATCTGCTTGTAGAGCGAGCTAAAGATCCGATCGACGCTTCATTTCGTTGCCCCTTTGTCACTGACTTTACTTGCCAACATGCCAAAGTTAAACGCATTATAAATAAGTATTGGCATATCTTAAAAAATTACAGGGTACTGGCATTTATTTTGCCAGTTAAGCCACGGGTAGTATTCAGGGGGGCACCATCCCTCAAAGACAAAGTGGCACCCAACATTTTTGACCCTCCTATTTCAAGACCTAGTTTCTTCTCTGAACTGACAGGATACTTCCAATGTAGGAGGTGTCAGGTGTGCTCGTTAAACGGCTGTAGGAGTAGAAGATCGGTGAATTTCACTTCTACCAGTACACGCAAATCTTTCACTATCGAGCCCTTTATCACATGTTCTACCACGGGGGTCGTCTACTTACTGCAGTGCCCTTGTGGCCTGCAGTATGTGGGCCGTACTAAAAGACTCCTGCAGGTAAGATTAAACGAACATATTAATAACATCAGGAGAGGATTCACCAAACACTCTGTATCAAAACATTACCTGACAGCTCACAGTAGAGACCCCACAGGCACCATTTTTTTGGGGATAGACAAATTCAAGCCCCACTGGAGGGGAAGTGTCTTGGTTCGAACCATTTCTAGATTAGAGATGGCCTGGATCCATAAATTGAAGACCTATACCCCCTTTGGCCTTAACATCGATGTCGATGTTAATTCCTTTATAGACAATTCCTAGAGAGTGAGGGTTAATATGTCACCATTAGTTCCTTTCATTTATTTACCCATTTTTATCTTTCATCCTAATTTTTCTATTTTTTGATTTATACAGTGCATGTGAGGTTTGATATCTGTCTGTATAACTCAGATGGGCGCTTTATGAATTTTTGTACTGTAAGTGCCCTCTCATTTCAGGGAAACTGCTTTTTATCTAATTTTTCATTTTATTATTAATCTTTCATATGTATCCTTTTGTGTGGCCGATTAATAGATAGGGGTCCATGATGACCCCCGACACTCTGGTTACTGAACGGAATATTTGAAACCCTGGAACTAATTTATTGAGACCAATCAGGGTACACACTGAAGATTCTGGCAGAGTTATGTGTGTGCGTTATATAATAAAAGACATTTTTTATATATACATTAGTTTTTTAGTGATATCAACTTATGTTTTAATTACATGGAGTTTTCTCTTCTATATAAGGGACTCCTTTTATACTTTACATTACGTAATTTTTTTCATAGAGGTAATGGTTTTTGTTTGCCCACAGTGTTTCCCTCAGATAAGATGGCGCTTCAATTGCTTCTTTTGTAATGAGATGCTGGTAATATGTTTATTTAAGCGGTGCGTCGGGACGTTGCTCCCATCCCGTGACCACGTCCTGTTGTGACGAAACGACGTAGGGAGGAGGAGCTACGTCCCGAAGACACCGCGATCTGCACACCTGGAAGACACGGGGAGTTCTTTAGCCGGCCGGCGTTCCTGTTTGCTTGTTTTTACAACCACTTTGTAAGTGCAATCTTTACTCTTTATTCAATAAAAAGCCGTGGATTTTATGTTATGTGGAGCCTTTATCTTTTTTATGGGGACCCATCCTATTCATTTTGGTGTGATTGATGGAGTGAGTTCCGGGATTCGAATGACAACCAGTGTTTGCTGTACAGATCCCTGGCTGGGGTTGCAGCCATTCGCCCTTTAGGTCTCCAATAATTCAGAGACCAACTTTTTCTGGTAAGAGGCAGCAGTTTTGAACGGTGGAGGTCTGTCCACGCACCTTCAGTCACTACAGCAAGTTTTGTTTTCACATTCACTCAGCACTGGGGGATATCCATCTGCACGTCTCTTGTAACATGCACGAACTGTATTAATCATTGTTCCTTTGGATATGGACTTTTGGTGGATTATATAAATTTGCTCTTAATTTTTACACTGCATAATCTATGTTTTTCACAGGGTATATGTATATTGTCTTTGCACAGTTTCCATACACTGTTGCATTTGACATTACTGTTTTGGAAAACATTTTTTGCTGTTCACATTGAACCACTCATTTTTATTTTTTATTTATTAATTTTATTTTTTTCTGCATAGTAAGCATCATTTGCGCTTTGTATATCTAACATTTATTCTAATTTCACTGTGGTGTTCATATACACTGGTATTTTTTAATCATTTGCACTGAATTTACTTTTTTGATGCTACAGGCACTAGGTTGTTGCCACTCTCATTCCATTAGCGTGACTTTTTTTAATTATATTGTTTGAACTTTACTCTAACACTAACTCTAACCATAACTCTTACCCTATCCCTTACTCTAACTCTAACTCTAACCCTTAACCCTAACTCTATCCCTATCCCTAACCCTAACTCTAACCCCAACCCTAACCTTTAACACTAACCCTTAACCCCGACCGTAACGCTAACCCTAACCCTTAACTGTAACCCAAACTGTAAATCTAACCCTAACATTTAACTCTAGCCCTTAACCCTAACCCTAGCCCTTACCCTGATGCTAACATGCCACTTTGAACACATAAATGTTCCTGCACTACTTTGATGTGACCCTGATGCTACTTGAGTGCCAGAGAGTGTAAAGTTGCATCAAAGTCACCCTCCATGAACAGAACTGTCATATTTTTATATTAGCCAAAAAAGCGCAAAATACAACAAAAACGTAACACTTGCGTTTTTGGTGCGGGCCCATTGAAGCCTATTACATGCAAAACACAATCTGCTGCGTGACAAAAAATCCCTGACCCTTTCCAAAAAACATGCGGATATTGCTGATCTGCCTCCTCCTCCTACAGTGCAATTAACTAAGGACACAGATGCCGTTCATGCCAGGATTGCCCAGGCTTTAGCTCAACTGCTCACCCCAATGATCTCAGATGCAGTGGACAAGGCTGTCCAGCATGGCATGGAACAGCTGTGCTAGGATCTTCATAGCCAGACTCACAGGCTACAGGAGGCAGAGCGGCGGTTAACTTCAGTGGAAGAACAACTCCTCCAGGTAAATGCAGTTTTCTCTACTCACACAAGAGTGCCTCAATCCCTACTTGATAAGTTGAAAGATTTCAAGAACAGAACTGGTAAGAACAATCTGTGAATTATAGGCCTCCTTGAGTCTTAGCAGTTTCTACTACACTTCTGGTGGTGTACACAGTATACAATAAAGTGCAGCCGTTGTACAGCTTCTAATACAGTGCAGGTGGTGTACACAGTATCTAATACAGTGTGTATAGTTTCTACTACACTTCTGGTGGTGTACACAGTATACAATACAGTGCAGTCATTGTACATGTTTTAATAAAGTGCAGGCGGTGTACACAGTATCTAATATAATGTGTACAGTTTCTACTACTTTTCTGGTGGTGCACACAGTATCTAATACAGTTTGTACAGTTTCTAATACAGTTCAGGCGGTGTACACAGTATACAATACAGTGCAGCCGTTGTACAGTTTCTAATATAGTGCAGGCGGTATACACAATATCTAATACAGTGTGTATAGTTTCTACTACTTTTCTGGTGGTGTACACAGTATCTAATATAGTGTGTACAGTTTTTACTACTTTTCTGGTGGTGTATACAGTATCTAATACAGTGTGTGCAGTTTCTAATACACTTCAGGCAGTGTACACAGTATCAAATACAGTGTGTACAATTTCTATTACTTTTTTGGTGGTGTACACAGTATGTAATCGAGTGTGTACACTTCTGGCAGTGTACACAGTATCTAATACAGAGTGTGCAGTTTCTAATACACTTCTGATGGTGTGCACAGTATACAATACAGTACAGCCGTTGTACAGTTTCTAATACAGTGCAGGAGGTGTATACAGTATCTAATACAGTATGTACAGTTTCTACTACTTTTCTGGTGGTGTACACAGTATCTAATACAGTGTGTACAGTTTCTACTACACTTCTGGTGGTGTACACAGTATACAATAAAGTGCACCCGTTTCTAATACAGTGCAGGCGGTGTACACAGTATCTAATACAGTGTGTACAATTTCTACTACTTTTCTGGTGGTGTACACAGTATCTAATATAGTGTGTACAGTTTCTACTACTTTTCTGGTGGTGTATGCAGTATCTAATACAGTGTGTACAGTTTCTACTACACTTCTGATGGTGTACACGGTATACAATACAGTGCAGCCGCTGTACAATTTCTAATACAGTGCAGGTGGTGTACACTGTATCTAATACAGTGTGTACAATTTCTACTACTTTTCTGGTGGTGTACACAGTATTTAATACAGTGTGTACAGTTTCTAATACACTTCAGGTGGTGTACCCAGTATCTAATACCGTGTGTACAGTTTCTAATACACTTCAGGTGGTGTACACAGTATACAATACAGTGCAGCCATTGTACAGTTTCTAATACAGTGTAGGTGGTGTACACAGTATCTAATACAGCGTGTACAGTTTCTACTAGACTTCAGGTGGTGTAAACAGTATCTAATACAGTGTGTACAGTTTCTACTACTTTTCTGGTGGTGTACACAGTACCTAATACAGTGTGTACACTTCAGGTGGTGTACACAGTATCTAATACAGCGTGTACAGTTTCTAATACACTTCTGGTGGTGCACACAGTATCTAATACAGTGTGTACAGTTTCTACTACACTTCAGGTGGTGTATATAGTATCTAACACAGTGTGTACAGTTTCTACTACACTTCTTATGGTGTACACAGTATACAATAAAGTGAAGCCATTGTACAGTTTATAACACAGTGCAGGCGGTGTTCACAGTATCTAATACAGTGTGTACAGTTTCTACTACTTTTCTGGTGGTGTACACAGTACCTAATACAGTGTGTACACTTCAGGTGGTGTACACAGTATCTAATACAGCGTGTACAGTTTCTAATACACTTCTGGTGGTGCACACAGTATCTAATACAGTGTGTACAGTTTCTACTACACTTCAGGTGGTGTATATAGTATCTAACACAGTGTATACAGTTTCTACTACACTTCTTATGGTGTACACCGTATACAATAAAGTGAAGCCATTGTACAGTTTATAACACAGTGCAGGCGGTGTTCACAGTATCTAATACAGTGTGTACAGTTTCTACTACACTTCTGGTGGTGTACACAGTATACAATACAGTGCAGTCGTTGTACAGTTTCTAATACAGTACAGGCGGTGTACACAGTATCTAATACAGTGTGTACAGTTTCTACTACTTTTCTGGTGGTGTAAACAGTATCTAATACAGTGTGTACAGTTTCTAATACACTTCAGGCAGGGTACACAGTATCTAATACAGCGTGTACAGTTTCTACTACTTTTCTGGTGGTGTACACAGTATCTAATATAGTGTGTACAGTTTTTACTACTTTTCTGGTGGTGCACACAGTATCTAATACAGTGTGTACAGTTTCTAATATACTTCAGGCAGGGTACACAGTATCTAATACAGCGTGTACAGTTTCAACTACACTTCTGGTGGTGTACACAGCATAGAATACAGTGCAGCCATTGTACAGTTTCTATTACAGTGCAGGCTGTGTACACAGTATCTAATACAGTGTGTACAATCTATACTGCTTTTCTGGTGGTGTACACAGTATCTAATATAGTTTGTACAGTTTCTACTATTTTTCTGGTGGTGTACACAGTATCTAATACAGTGTGTACAGTTGCTAATACACTTCTGGTGGTGTATACAGTATACAATACAGTGCAACCGTTGTACAGTTTCTAATACACTTCTGGTGATATAAACAGTATCTTATACAGTGTGTACAGTTTCTACTACACTTCAGGTGGTGTACACAGTATCTAATACAGTGTGTACAGTTTCTACTACACTTCTGGTGGTGTACACAGTATACAATACAGTGCAGCCATTGTACAGTTTCTAATACAGTGCAGGTGGTGTACACAGTATCTAATACAGTGTGTACAGTTTCTAATACACTTCAGGTGGTGTACACAGTATCTAATACAGCCCCCATGGCATCAGAGGGGGCAGGTCACCTGTTTACGTCACCGGGTAGCCCTGCCCTCAGTTATATAAGAACTATCACAGAGAAGACGCATCAGTCGGTGGGAGCCTCGCATGAAGGCGGATCAGTTGCGGCTTTTTTTTGGTCCATCGGGCGGCGTGAACTTACATCACAGGACATTTTTATTTTTTTATTTTTTAATAAAGGACTTGTCCCAAGCTGTCTCTTGTTTTTTTTACCATTTTTGACTCTTTTTTTGTGAAAAGGTAGGGGTACGATGTACCCTATTACCAATTCACACAGGGGGTAGGCCAGGATCTTGGGATTCCCTTGTTAAAGGGGGCTTCCAGATTCCGATAAGCCCCCCACCCACATTCCCCCACAACCACCAGGCAAGGGTTGTGGGGATGAGGCCCTTGTCCCCATCAACATGGGGACAAGATGCTTTGGGGTCAGACCACAAAGCACCCTCCCCATATCGAGGGTATATGGTCTGGTACGGTTCAGGAGGGGGGCGATCTCTCATCCCCCCTCTTTTCCTGCGGCCTGCCAGGTTGCGTGTTCGGATAAGGGTCTAGTATGGATTTTTGTTTTTTTATTTTGGTGCAGATTTCCCCTTAATATCCATACCAGAAATGAAGGGTCTGGTATGGATTTTGGGGGGATCCCTACGTCATTTTAAAAAAAATTGGTGCAGGGTTTTCCTTAATTTCCCTATCAGACCTGAAGGGCCTGGTATGGATTTTAGGGGGATCCCCACGCAATTTTCTTTTTAAATTTTGGTTCAGGGTTCCTCTTAATATTCATACCAAACCCAAAGGGCCTGGTAATGGACTGGGAGGGGGGAACCCATGCTCTTTTTTTCAATGAGTTTTATCTATATTGCTGGGACCTGACAATTCATTACAGCAGCGATAAGTTTTAAATGACAATTTTTCCTTTAGAAATGCCATTTTGCTGTGCTACTGTTCTAAACACGGGAAAAATGCGCCATTTTGCAGGCATACTATAGACACCCCCCAAGCACGATATTTAAAGGAATATTTCATTTTTATTGTTTCACTTTAAACATGATGATGTCAGAGGACCTGAGACTGCCAGAACATCAGGGGAAATAGGTTGCAGGGACAGGTTTTACAGCCTGAAGGGAGATTGCAGGAGCGGAGGATGAAATCAGCCACCACGAGATCAAGTTACGTGTAGAAGAGCTTTGCCTAGAGTCCTAGACACAACCTGGATTCCATATCGTTTTGCTGGGGGACCCCACTTCATTGTCTGTTGGCAATACAAGCATTACTGACTCATGGGACATATGTTTTTATGAGTCCAACGGTTCCGGTAAGCCTGCATTGCTTCCACGCGGGGGATCCATTATATTTGTGTCACTTTTCAACCAGCTATCCACGTGGTGTACAACACTACCATCTTTATGGGACTTTCATCTGTTTCTAGAATCTTTTTTATGTAATATATGCCTATTAGAGTATTTTATATTATTATTTGCGATATATGCAGTTATGTGCGTTTGTTCGGTGTATACACTACTCGCAATTTAAAAATCTTTGTATTTTAACTAGCACTACACTATTTACACCTGACACTGTCCCTCTAGTCTTCCAACTGGAGCACACGCTTTGTGGAATCATGGACAGGGCACTTGAGGCAGAACAGCGGGAGGAAGAGGAGGACTTCCTTTCCTCTCAAGACCCCCTTTATCCAGATAGCATTCCTGTGGGCCCGCCAAAAACCCGGGAAGAAGAGGAGGAGGAGGAGGAAGATTGTGTCAGCATGGATGTAGAGGATAACACTCAGCAGCAGTCTTCAAGGGATGGTTTTCAGTCCCCAGAAACCCAAGGAGTTCTACGTGGCTGGGAGGAGCCTCTGCAAACTTAGTCTGCATGGCCTCGCTGATTCTGCAAAGCATGTGAAAGGACCCTAGGATTTGTGGTATCAAGGAGAGTGGTCATTACTGGCTGGCAACCCTTCTTGATCCACGTTACAAGGGTAAAGTTGCAGAACTCATCTTGCCTTCGCAGAGGGAGCAGAGGATGAAACATCTTCAGAAGGCCTTGAAGAAAGGTTTGTGTAACGTATTTCCAGACCCTGGGAGGTTACCATTTCCTGGTGTTGAGGCTTTGTTTAGTCAGAGGAAGAGCGGTGGAGAAGATGGCCGGCTGACCAATGTCTAAAAAATTTTCAGTTCTCAGCGACAACGTCTGATCTGTTCAAGCAACCATCACCAGTGTCTGCATTATATGGTGGAGGAATATCTAGGGGCAAGAGCAGACTTGGAGACTTTTCTAACAGAGCATCTGGGTCTTGGGTCTTGAGGATGGACCAGTGGCCAGTGACCAGTGGCCAGAACTTGCTCAATATGCAATTGAGCTGCTGGCCTGTCCTGCATTCAGCGTACTTTCTGAACACACATTCAGTGCTGCTGGAGGGTTTGTAATGGATCAAAGAGTGTGCTTGCCTGCAGACTTCGTTGATAGGCTCACATTCATAAAAATGAATCAGTCTTGGATCAGCAGCTATCAAGCACCTGATGCTGATGTAACTGATTGAATTTGCTATGGATCTGGGATCCCTTGAAGACTGCCTATGCTGACTATCCTATTCCTCCTCAATCTTAATGATGCTAGCTTCCAACAATATTTTTGGTTTAGGGCTCCACCACCACCACCCAATGCCCAATTTTTCTGCCCCTGTTTAACAGGGGCATGTAATTGCAATTTTTAATATAATATTTCACAGCAGGGCCCGTTCCTGCACCCAACAAGAGTATCTGTGAGGGGTTACAGTGTTGTGGTACCACCACCCAAGACCCAATTTTTCTGCCCCTGTTCAACAGGGGCTTGTAATTACAATTATTGATATAATATTTCACAGCAGAGCCTGTTCCTGCACCCAACAAGAGTATCTGTGAGGAGTTACAGTGTTGTGGCACCACCACCCCCACCCAAAGCCCAATTTTTCTGCCCCTGTTTAAGAGGGGCAAGTAATTAATTTTTTGTATATAATATTTCACAGCAAGGCCCATTCCTGCGTCCACCAAGAGTGTCTGTGAGGGGTTACAGTGTTGTGACACCACCACCCCAGGCCCAAATTTTCTGCCCTTGTTTAACTGGGGCATGTAATTACTATTTTTTAAATAATAGTTAATCAAGGCCTGTTCCTGCGCCCAACAAGAGTAACTGTGAGGGGTTACAGTATTCTGGTGCCACCGAAACCAAAGGCCCAATTTTTCTGCCCCTGTTTAACAGGGGCATGTAATTACAATTTTTGATATAATATTTCACAGCAGGGCCCGTTCCTGCGTCCAACAAGAGTAACTGTGAGGGGTTACAGCAACACCTAAGGCCCAGTTTTTCTGCAGAGTATATAGGGAAGGCCGTATAGTATATATATATATATATATACTGCTGTTCAGAGTATATAGTGCCTGGGGGCCTGGGGGACCCCACGCCATTTTTAAATCTTGGTGCGGGGTTCCCCTTAATATCTGAAGGACTGGACTGGGGGAGGGACCCCACGCCGTTTTTTTCAATGATTTTTATCTATATTGCCGGTATCCGACAATACATTACAGCCGCGAGCAGTTTTAAATGACATTTTTTCCTTTAGAAATGTCATTTTACTGTGGTACTGTTATAAACACAGGAAAGATGTGTTACTTTACAGGTAGACTAAGGACACTCTCAGGCACGATATTTAAAGGAATATTTCATTTTTATTGTTTCACTTTAAGCATTATTAAAATCTCTGCTCCCAAAAAAGGCAGTTTTTAAAACTTTTTTTGCATTGAGACTATCTGGAACCTTGAATCAGACCGAGACTGACGTTTAGTTAATTCACACTTGTAAATAATAATAATAAGGTAAACAGAATAAACCTAGTCAAAACAAGCCAGAGTTCAGTAACTGGATCGGGTAGTCAGCCAAACAAGTGTCAGAGAGCCAGAGATAAACGCAGTAGTACAGCAAATGGAGAAGGTTGAGGGGGAGGGGAGGACGCCGGAAGGCACGTTGTAGCTACCGGAACAGGAGACAAAACAGGCATAATTGCAGCCCAAGATGTGCCCACCAACAGTAGCAACAAAACCTACTATTACACCTGATGAGACAGTATAAGGATGGAACAATTAGGAAGGTGACAAGTTAATGTAAATGCAAAATGTGATCAGGTAAGTCAGGAAACTAAACATAGGTAAAAAGGAGAAGAGAAGATAATAAAGCTAAGCTGGTAGAGCTTGACCGTGTGCTTCCATCCCTGATTATATTCAATGAATGGAGAAGGTTTGGGGGAATAGGGACTTTCAGGAAGCCATGGCCTGGTAAGGTCATGTATTTCCATCCCTAGGGACTTAAAATGATATCATGATCTGGTAAGGTCTTGAATATCCATCCCATATGCATTGAAAAAAGAGGGAGTATTTACAAGGAGGGTGGGACTTTATATGAAGCACCGGGCAGCAAGAGAGTACTGAGATGAAAAAAGGAATTTTATTGGAAAGCTATATTGAAAACATATATATTCCTGGTAACAATAGTACGTGGTAACATGGATATATTAATTAGACCATTGAGCACAGTCCATAAATACATGGTATAATAACAATCATATGTAATATACACGATAATAACACTGAGATTGATGGTAATTTTTCATAGTATAAACACATTAAATTCCTTAGTTCACCTCAAAGAAAATAGATATAAAATAGTAATTCAAATGGTATTGCCTGCAGGACCCATGGCCTCACTGGACCTGGGGAGATAAAATTACATAATCGCTTGAAAAGTCTTGATAAGATTGGTGTCAGGGTATCACCGGCACCAGACATGGGCGTCAGCGCGCGCCTATGCGCCGGCGCGCTCCATTGCACACTTCCCAGCAAAATCGTGGTGTTCCCGGGCGTCAGCGCGGCGCTAGGGCGCGCGCGGGTACGCGGCGCTCAGGCGCGCGCGCGCGTTCGCGATAGCGCCGGTTTGGCGCCAAAGTGCATATAAAAATCCCCCTGTGCCTCTGGCACATTGCTGCTTCGTCTCAGCTTGTGATTTGTGTAAACCTTGAACCTGATTTCTGTTACCCATCTGACCCGGCTTGTTTGACTATCCGTCCTGCTCCTATCCGACCCGGCTTGCCTGACTACTCTTCTGCTACCTGCCTGATACCGTTGCCAATCTCCGCCTGCCTACCGACTCTGCCTCTGCCTGCTGTTTTTGCCTGTTTCATACCCGTGCTGACCCGGACCGTCTGACCCTGCTTGTGCCTGCTGTTGTCCTTTGCTGTTGCACCTTCAGCTCCAGCTCCAGTGATCTCTGCATCTACAAGTGTTCCAGTGTGCTGCCTCCAGTGTCTACCTGATCTGCAGTCCAGCCATCCCTGAGGGATCTCTCATCACCTCTGCTCCAGAGACTCCGCTCTACAGGCACTCCTACCCCATTGTGCTCAGGAGACCACTGTCCCCACTCCAGTGGCTCCTGAACCAGCGTTGTATGAGAGGTCTTCTCCTACAAGTCAGGCTCTACTACCAGGTACCTAACAATTGGTGAGAACACAGCAACCGGTAGCTCTACGCGTTTTGTGGCTTTTATGACACTCGTCAGGAGCAAGCGCGTGTGATATCTATGAAAAATATTGTAGAGGTAAAAAGAAAGATGACAAATAAATGGAAAGACAAGATTGGGGGTAGAATATGAAACCCCCAAAGCCAGGGCTTACTCACTGAGGTGTGATGTGTTGCTGATGTGGTGGTAGGGCCCCGCAAACAGTCCAGAAATGGCTGTTTCTCCTGCGTTCCTGTTGAAGACTTGCTTGGCTGACGTTCCTTCTGGCTCCTGATCCTGCTTGCTGTACTATTACATTTATCTCTGGCTCTCTAAAACATGTCCCCTGGGGCAGGACCCGGGTCCCCAAACACTTTTTATGGCAATAACTTGCATATAAGCTTTTAAAATGAACATTTTTGATTTTTCATGTTTGCGTCCCATGGACTTTAACGATGTTCGCACAAATTTTTTGCCTGGTCACATGTTCTGCTGTGAACCGAACTGGGGCATGTTCGGCTCATTCCTACTCTCTAGCCACAGGCATATCTAGGCAACAAAGCAGACCTACAAATCCTCCTTCCAAGCATGGGCGCAATGCCTCTTTCTTTAACTATTCAATTATTCGCTGATTTTTATAGGATGACTGCTCTCTGCCTCCCATGGGGCATACCTGATATTGAGCTGGCGGTATTGTACTTAACCAACAGATGCTTTCCCCACTCCAAAGGCTTCCAAACCGGAGAGTCCTGTTTTACATTGTATGCTCTGCATGGTTTTTCTTGTCAGGAAATGCTAGCTTCCTTGCCTAGATACAGATGGGGTTTCTGGTGTGTTTTTTTTGTCCTCAATATATCATCTGTGTCGGACTATCACTGGTATGGGACAGCAACATACCCATCTGATGGGGGTTTGTTAGCTGGACTTTTATGTGTGTGTTCATTTCTCATAAAAAAAATGAAGTCAATAGATATATATGATTGATGTTTTATGGTTTATCCTCCTTATTTCTTTTGGTCGAGCTTAACTTAACTCCTGTTCTATTTTGAGTAGACAAATCGTTGATTTGTACTATTTTATCATGTTACTGTATAATAAAATATATATTTTTTACCAACATTTTGATCTTTCAAAAAATCCATGAGGGGTTTTACCGTGCTTTATTCACCAAGTGTTTTATGTCTCAAGACTGTGTCAAACAATTGATAATTGCCATAGTAAGAATGGTGCCAAATTATGATATCTCTCCTGCTACCTGCCTTGATTTGCACATACCTTATGTTAAGATAAATGACAGTAGGGAGGTAGCCAGAAGGCTCCACCAATTCTTTGCTACGGGGCCCCATATGTAGTTATGCCCTTGCTAGACAGACAGTGGAACATATGATCTGGCAAAATCTTACTTGTCTGAGAGACCTCCAAACACAATGGACCCAACCAGAACTCCTGACATGTAAATGGACTGAGCCAGTTGTCTCATTCTACGATGACTACAGACCAGATCCCACTACAAGAAAGAAGAGTCAGGGGAGGAGGAATCATGAGAAACAACACAGAACATTTTTATGCAAACTACGTTAATAAAAGCAAATAAGGTGAGAGGTGGAATCTGAAAGTGAGGAAGGATTAGGGCAATATTCATGTTTTACTGCTAACCACAGCAGACAGAAAGAAAACTCCTTTGCTTCTAGTACAGTAAGAAAAGGCTAGATTTCTCAGTCAACTTGTATTGCTGTCTGTGAGGTTGATTGACTAAAGGCAAATAGACTGTGCACTTTCAAAGCGCAGTTGCACTCTGTCTTTGGGTAATTCTTTGCAAAGTGAATTTTCACCTCATTTACCAAACTCTGGTGCAACTGCACTTGCAAAGCGCCTTTAGTAAATCAACCCCTGTGGGGGTTGATTTACTAAAGGCAAATCCACTTTGCACTAGAAGTGCACTGCAAGTGCACTTGAAAGTGCACTGAAAGTGCAGTCGCTGTAGATCTGAGGGGAAGATCTGAAATGAGGGGAAGCTCTGCTGATTTTATCCTTCAATCATGTGCAAGCTAAAATGCTATTTTTTATTTTCCTTAAATGTCCCCCTCAGATCTACAGCGACTGCACTTCCAAGTGTACTTTCAGTGCACTTTCAAGTGCATTTGTAGTGCAAAGTGGAGTTGCCTTTAGTAAATAACCCCCTGTGTCTCTGTGGCAGATTTCTCATCACTTCCTTTATGGTTTGACTGTTTTCATTGTGACTAAGTGGGAAATCTACCTAGCAAAAAACCTGACAGGGGTTCTAATGCTTCCTAACGCTATTCAAAACATAAAAAAACGATTTTTTGGCTGAATATACATTTAAAGTAGAACTATAGGCAAATCTTTTTTTTCTCATTTTGGAGGGTTATAACCCCTTTTTGGTTTATTTTTACGATCTTTGTCCCATTAGGGAGATTTACCTTCACTTCCTGTCCCATAGCCAAACAGGAAGTGAGAGGGAATCTCTTGGGGTCCCCCAGGTCACCAGAACTAGTGTCCCCATTGTAAGATATTCCCTCTATTACTTTTCTGGGGACAACCCCAAATCTGGTATTTTCCTTTACTTTCACTTTCAATGAAATGAATGGTAAACAGGATAAACAGAGTGGGTGAATCTCTCTAATCTGGACACAGACAGAAATAAAAACTGATAGGTTTTCTAATCCACCACCCCTCTATCCAAAACTAAAAAAAAAAAAAAAAGTTTTGCCTTTAGTAATACTTTATTTATTTTTTCCACAGTAACATGTTTAAACAGATATAGGAAATCGACATAACTAAAGGTGAGACATTGTAAAATCTATGTCAATAACAATATCTGACAGCAATACTTAACTTTATATTAGGGATTTAAAGTACATCAGGAAAAATAAAATGGAATTATACAAAATTGCACAAAATGGGTAGAGGGGAGTATATATACTGTTACATAATATAATAGGGATTGTAGGTCAGGCAAAGATAGTTATACTTTAAGACTTATCAGTTAAGTGATGACTTTTACCTTCCACCACTTAACAACCAGGGATGTGTTGATAAACATAAACCTCTTTATTATTAGCGTAGAATTGCAAAGTATATTGTTTAAAAAAGCCATCCTCTTACAGAGGCAGTGGGGGTTATTTACTAAAGGAAAATCCACTTTGCACTGCAAGTGCACTTGAAAGTGCACTTGGAAGTAAAGTCGCTGAAGAATCCGAGGGGGACATGCAAGGAAAATAAAAAACAGAGTTTTAGCTTGCACATGATTGGATGATAAAATCAGCAGAGCTTCCACTCATTTCAGATCTACCCCTTAGATTTAGAGCGACTGCACTTCCAAGTGCACTTTCAGTGCAATGTGGATTTGCCTTTCGTAAATAACCCCAAATGCCCAAAGTACTAAATATCACTGACATACAGAGGCAACTAACTATTATGTTGGTATTTTTCCATTTCAATATTATTTTTTCTAATTTTTATGATAGAAAGTTTGATAATGTTAAATCAATGTAACAAGAAGCAAACTGCAAAGTTACATATAAATATTCAATGCAAAAAATACACTAGAGTATAAAAACATCAGGTAAAACATTATAAATTATTAGTGATACATAGGTGGTGTCTAGAGTTTTTGTGTATTTCACAATGTATTAGGAGCATATTAACATTTTTACTATAGGGCAAATATGATAAATTAGAATATGATCAGCAAGGGATGAGAACAAACAGATAGATGAAGAGCCCAGGAGAAAGGTTTGAAAAGTGAGATGGGAAAATATGTCAGACAAGGAGTACGGGGAAAAGGGGTGGTAGGAAAGGAAAAGTGGACACATGCGCGGTGCCAAGCGGAGCGGACATGCCCATCTGAAGCTCCGCTACCTGAAGGAAGGTAAAGCCCTAATAACGGTGCTAAACACCCGCAAGTATATAGTTCCTACCTCAGACCATAGCACCCTGGAACATTGGGGTTTCATCCCCGGCAGTCCTCATTTAAATATGAAGCCAAAGTCTGTCAAAGAAACACCGGCTCATTCAGCAACCAAAATGGCGCGCAGCCATCCTCCTCAGGATCCTCACATGGTGCTGTGAAAGCTTTAAACACATATATATATTCTCAGGCTCTCTCAGAAGAAGAAGATTTTGATCGTGAGAACCTGGAGGATACCTCTCAGGATAAATTGGCTCCCCCAGCCATGTTAAAACAAATAGAAAAAAATATTTCATAAAGCCTTAAAGCCCACCTCAGACCATATAACAACCAGCCTCACCAAAAAGATTAGAGAACTGGATCAACGCATGTCTGAACTTGAAACTAGAGGGGACGACATAGAAAACTACACCTTGAATTACTCAGCAGAGATTGAAAACCTTAAAGAGGAAAATATAATGTTGCAGACCAGATTGGAGAACTATGAAAAATCACTCAAGACCCAATTTGCGCATTAGAGGTATACCTGAATCTATAATTGACTTACAAGCCACAATAATAGCACCTTTTCAGGAATTACAACCGGCTATCCCAGTAGATCATCTCGAGATGGACAGGGTTCATAGAGCCATAACACCCAAAACACCTGAGGGTCCACTCAGTGACATTATTGCTAAGTTCCATTTTTATCGAACGAAAGAACAACTCTTAGCCACAGCAAGAAGTAAAGAATCTCTAACTTTCTAAGGCCATAACTTTCAACTCTTTGCAGACTTGTCTCAACTAACTATCAATAAAAGACGGGCTTTGAAACACCTGCTCCAATGCCCCAAATATATATGTCGCACTGCAAATGATAAACTCACTTCAAGACACAGAAGACACATGCCAAAGATCTACATCATGTTCATCACGCAAATCATCTACCACATCAGGAAGAAACAAACATCATTGTTTGAACAAAGAAGGTCACTTTAGATCCCCAGTCCCGGTTCCTGATGATTCCATAGACATAAGATTACTTTATAAAGAGGTTCTTATAACCATCGGCTGGTTGAGTCTACCAACTCATATCATTTATTTTTCATATGGCCTTAAAATGGTTCTAACCTTACTCTTGAATATTTAGCTATGATAATGCGATATCTTGTCCATTTTCATAAGCTCATACTTATATGAATTATTTTTCCTATTTTATGCGTGTTAATTCAGTTACAAGGTTTCGTTTTTTCATTTTTATTTTTTTATTTTTTTTTTTTTAGTCTTTCTCTGACTTAACAAGATATACTAACTGCCGTAACAGTTTTATCACATAGTGTTATAGATACCACTTACATGGTTAGCTTTGTATGAAACTTAGATTCCTTTTCATTAACCACATTTTGCAGTTCTCAGACCCTCAGTTCCTGTTTGGGCAATTTTGTTCTTGTTGTTTAAATATCTATGGTAAAATATTACTATGGTATGGTCTATGGTAAATAATACAGTTGGCTTTCCTTATCCTTCAGGGATGTTGCCTGCTTTTCCTTCTTGCTACCCTCAGTTTGTTCATTGAAACAGTGGACAACTGACAGTAGCTAATGTACCCTTGGAGGGAGGTTTTTTTTCTCCCCTCAATGAATATGTTATATGGTTATACATATTTTATCTAATATTCGTGACATTTTAAAATTGTCATTTTATTTTGGATCTTCCCCCTTTTCCTTTTTTTCCTTTCTCCATCCCCCCCCCCCCTCGGAGGCAGAAAATATCACATGTTGTTTTAGACTACATGATACCATACTTTATTATCCCTGAATGTACAGGGATTCAACATTCCGCAAAAACGCACCAAAGCCTTTCATTCCTTCACCTCTAGGAAGGCGCATATTTTGTGCCTTCGAGAAACTAACTTCACAACACAATCCACTCCTAAATTTTTCAGTAATATATATTCTTAAGTATATACAGCCTCAGCTTCGATTAAACAGCATGGTGTACTTTTTGCATTCCATCGCACTATTACATTTACATTATTAAAGGGGATTAAAGACCCTGAGGGTCGTTATCTGATCCTTACAGGACACTTATTGGATACTGCTATCACAATAGTGTCATATTATGCCCCTAATAAACGACCTACTTCTTTCCTTTCACATCTTTTACAGGTGGTGGAATCACACAAAATAGGTACAGTAATTACATGTGGAGATTCTAATCGGACTCTCTTCCCCTTTTTAGACAAATCACCAATACCTCAGTCGAATATTCCCAATAAACACTCTTTTTCGCAACACAATTTAGTGAACTCCTGGCGTAAGTTGAATCCAAACAAAACCACAGTACACACACTATTCATATCCCTATCATTGATTCTCGTGGATTTATCATATATTTCTAACCATAGGTATGGTGCCTGAAATCCCAGCATCCAAAATTTTACCAGTCACATGGTGTGATCACAACGCAATATACACTCTTATAGCCTCTACAATTCCAAAAGCACATGATACCACATGGCTTCTTAGAAACTCTTTACTCAAAAATTCAGCACATAGACTAAATATTGAGCTTGCACTTAAGGAATACTTAGAATACAATTCTACCCCTGACATCTCCTCGCCTACTCTGTGGGAGGCACATAAGCCAGTTCTCCGTGGCATATGCCTGAGACAAGCTGCATTCTTTAATTGAGAACGTAAAGCCCTTTGCAATAATTTAGATGCAAATTTCAATGCATGTTATATGGCATTTCAAACTAATCCTTCTCCATTACTAAAATTGAACTTAGATAAGGCTAAACTGGAATTTGATTTGTTACTCACAAAGTCTGCGGATAAAACTATTAAATGATCACGCCAATTTCTACATTAAAGCATTAAAGCAAATAAACCAGATACGCGTTTCGCCCCTCCCCCAGGGCGTCATCAAAGACAACAGTTGTCTTTGATGACACCCTGGGGGAGGGGCAAAATGCGTCGACGAAACATCCGGCTCACGCTTAACCAGTGACGCTTCTTCCTGTTCCCGTGGAATGCACACTTACAGCGGCGATCGCGGAAGTTTTTCTGACATGCCTGATTGCAACCATGTAACTTGTGAGTAGCGCTATGATGCGCAAGTGATTTTTTTCTCCGCAATACTTCACTATATTGCTTTTCCTTGTCTTTTTGGGTCTGATTCGATGGTCGACACCCACAAGTATATGACCTATTTGCTACGATTATAAGCCATTCATAATGCATCTACAACAGAGGCACCATACTGCAGCACTCTAGGAGACTGACTGTCAGCATAGGTGAAGAGATGCTGTTTTCTCTCCAGTGAGGCCGCCACCAAGAGCCCTTTGTAGCAGTCTAGCTGATGGCATTTGTTTGGGACTATTCACCATTATTATATTAATAATTTATTTTTCAGCACACAATTTATATTGTTTCTCACCATTTCAATAGTAATTGTGGCGGCACAGTGGTGTAGTGGGTAGCACTCTCACCTAGCAGTAAGAAGGGTCGCTGGTTCGAATCCCAACCACGACACTACCTGCCTGGAGTTTGCATGTTCTCCCTGTGCCTGCGTGGGTATCTTCCGGGTACTCCGGTTTCCTCCCACACTCCAAAGACATGCTAGTAGGTTAATTGGATCCTGTCTAAATTGTCCCTAGTATGTATGAATGTGAGTTAGGGACGTTAGATTGTAAGCTCCTTGAGGGTAGGGACTGATGTAAATGTACAACGTATATGTAAAACGCTGCGTAAATTGACGGCGCTATATAAGCACCTAAAATAAATAAATAAATAATTGGTTTGTGTCCAGCACCAATTGCATATCTATTTACATCCTACTTATTTGGCACTTTATTCATGTTATTTATAGATTCATGATTATAGGAATATTGCACAGAGCACCTTTTATATAGTATCATATTTACGGTGTGGTTATATATTTTTTGCCAGCGCTGTATGTGTTTGTTTTTCATTATTTTAAGTATTACTACTTTTTATTACAGAAGCGGTAATACACTCATGTAATTTGTCACGAGCGCTGCATCATTTATATATAGCAGAGACCAAGCACAGAATGAATCAATCGTTATTGTATGCAAAAATGGAAGCTTTGGATAAAGATAACTTAAATGAGTTTGATAATTTATGGAGACCATGGATTACCCATTGTTTACCTACAAATCTTGAAAATCAAGTACTCTTACCATGGTAACAGACGTTCTTTCATGTGGTTAGAACATTACCTTATATAAGTAGTTAAGCTTCCGGGATCCTTATACCCTCTCTATCCTTACACCCTTTCTACCTTTTATTTTCACACAAATTATTCATTTTCAACAGGTAACTTCGAGTATATATGGATGACACTAATTCCATTAGTATTATAGTTATCCTCAACTCAGCGGTTTTGTAAATTTTATGCTTTAATTAAAAAGAACTATTAACTTTGCATCTGATTTAAAGTGAACCTACATACAGTTGTGCTGAAAAGTTTGCAGAATTTGTGAAAGGTTTGGCAGAAATTGTGAAATTTTGGCATTAATATTGAAAATATGACTGATCATGCCAAAAAACTGTCTTTTATTTAGGGATAGCAATCACATGAAGCCATTTATTATCACATCGTTTTTTTGGATCCTTTTTAAATCATAATGATAACAGAAATCACCCAAATGGCCCTGATCAAAATTTTACATACCCTGGAATGTTTGGCCTTGGTACAAACACAGAAGGTGGCACACACAGGTTAAAATGGCAATTAAAGGTTTATTTGCCACATTTGTAGCTTTTTAAATCACAATTAGTGTGATTAGTCATTGACTATTTATACAGAGACACTAATTGTGATTTAAAAAGCCACAAATGTGGGAAATTAAACTTTAATTGCCATTTTAACCTGTGTGTGTGCCACCTTCTGTGTCTGTACCAAGGCCACATATTCCAGGGTATGTAAACTTTTGATCAGGGCCATTTGGGTGATTTCTGTTTTCATTATGATTTAAAAAGGATCCAAAAAACCTATGTGATAATAAATGGCTTCATGTGATTGCTATCCTTAAATAAAAGATTTTTTTGGCATGATCATTCATATTTTCAATATAAATGCCAAAATCACAATTTCTGCCAGGGTATGCAAACTTTTCAGCACAACTGTATATATAAGCCTAACCTTCTATCAACGAGACAAAGGATAACCTTACCGCTTTGACTGAAATCGATTTTATTATTTCCATAGAAATGTATTTACCTGCTCTTTGTGTACCACAAGAAATTGTTACAAAACTCTTACCTGATATATTATAATTATTATTTTATGATGATCTTTCAATAAAAACTTTTTGAAATAAATAAATAAATATAAAAAAAGAAAGGAAAAGCAAAAAGAAGAAAGTGGAGTATCAGGCTTGGTCATAATGGGTATGACGGGATGGGTGAGTATGTTGTTCTTGTTACATAGTAGGTGAGGTTGAAAAAAGACACAAGTCCATCAACTCCAACCTATGTGTGTGATTTTAAGTCAGTATTACATTGTATATCCCTGTATGTTTTGGTCGATCAGGTGCTTATCTAATAGTTTTTTGAAACTTTCGATGCCCCCCGCTGAGACCGCCGCCTGTGGAAGGGAATTCCACATCCTGGCCGATCTTACAGTAAAGAACCCTCTACGTAGTTTATGACTAAATTTCTTTTCTTCTAATTTTAATGAGTTAACAGAAAAATTCCAAAACGTTGGTGAACAACAAGTCCCAGAATCTAATTTTCAAAAAATGATGAGAAAAAGTCCAGATAATTGGTGGACAACAAGTCCCAGAAAGCCTTCACCGGGGATGTTAAATCCACAAAAGGTGACAGTCCCTCCACCTCTTATTATCTACTCTCATCTCAAAGCATGGACTCCTGAACTAACAGGTAGTCATGCAAGCAGATACCAAATGGGTTGAAGCAGATCGCACTCTTATCTCCAGACTCCTCAGAACCAAATGCGGACATCCGACCATCAATGATAAAAAGGAACAGATCTAAATGCTCACTGTATGTTTAATAAATGTATAAATGTGTCCAAACACAGACTACTCACATTTCAGCAGTTTGGTAGAGGCATAAAAAACACAAACATGTGTCAAACAGAATTCGAAGGGCAGCAGCGGGTGACGTCATACGCAGCCTTCCCCCGTACGCGTTACACTCCTGTGAACTTCCTCAGCGGGGCGTGGCTATGGCATCACCCGTCAGTCAATTTATAGGAGGCCGTTGTTATGGCTTCAGCTGATGCCATCCACAGCGGGGCAGGGCCACAGTGTAAAGCTGTCAGCCAAGTCCAAATGCTCGGCTGTTATGGCTACAGCTGACGCCACACAGAGCGGTCACAGCCAATATATGAAATAAAACCATAAAGAGTCTCCAGACTTACTTCCTATCTGAGCTCTGGTTTCCATATATTCTGAACTTCCGTGTATTTCTACACAGCAAGGAAGTAAATAAAGATTGGAAATACAAATTCAAAAATGCCCTCATGTGGGCATTAATGATATCCTATCCATAAAATTGTATATTTAATTTAACATCACCTGATGCTGTCCTTCAGAATCAATATCGATCAAAACATTACCAATATAATAAAAGCCTTACCAATATAATAAAAATATGTTCAAAAATACAATAAACAGACAAAAAAATATACTAAAAAACTCATGTGTTAAAAATCCACATAAAAACCCATCAAAGGTGATTAATAAAATATTATCAATAAAAGGAGAGAGGGAATTTATTTGTCCGAGATGAAGCAGTTAAGGTCAAAGTCGACATTTAACCCTTCAGGTG
This sequence comes from Lithobates clamitans, assembly GCA_037952925.1. Lineage (NCBI taxonomy): Eukaryota > Metazoa > Chordata > Amphibia > Anura > Ranidae > Lithobates > Lithobates clamitans. The sequence continues at coordinate 5,415,825 of JBBGZY010000321.1, read as the reverse complement.
TCAAAACCTTAGTCTCTACAATCCAATAAGATTCTCTCTGACTAATATGCTGTCCCCCAGAATTTCAAACATCTGGGGTCCCTATTATAGGATTGTCGGAAATGTCTGGAGATGCTATGGGACCTAAGACCTCTCTTGATGTTATTCACATGCTCTCCGATACGAACCCCAAGAGCACATGAGGTGCGGCCCACATACTGAAGCCCACAATTGCATTCCAGCATGTAGACCACACCAACAGTACCACACGTAATAAGATTCTTAATCGTGTAAGATTTTTTGGTAGAAAAGGAAGTGAACTCCTTTCGTTTTTAATTATTGAATTTACACTGTTTGCATGCTTGAAAGCATCCACAGGCATAAAAACCTTTTAGAAACGAAAAAAATCCTGTTTTCTTTGAAAACGGGAGGATCAATAGCCCCTGGGGCTATAATATCCTTCAGTGTAGGAGCCCTTTTATATACAAATAAAGGGTGTGAGGGAAGGACAGCTCCAGTAATCTGTCCACCAGATACGTGATGTGCCCAACCCGGTAGACAGCATACAGTTCGGCGATTCAGGTCTTTGTCACAGATTGCCCTCTCTGTCCTTCTAATGCCGCGTACACACGGTCGGACTTTTCAGCTACAAAAGTCCAACGGACGCTGACGGACTAAAGCTGGCTGGTAATCCGATCGTGTGTGGGCTTCTCCGGACTTTCAACGTACTTTTTTAGCCTCAAATCCGACGTACTTTAGATTTGAAACATGCTTCAAATCTTTACGTCGTAACTACGACGGACCCCGAAGTCCGCTCGTCTGTATGCTAGTCCTACGGACAAAAACCCACGCTAGGGCAGCTATTGGCTACTGGCTATCAACTTCCTTATTTTAGTCCGGTGTACATCATCACGTACGAATCCGTCGGACTTTTGTGTGGTCGTGTGTAGGCAAGTCTGTTTGTTAGAAAGTCTGCCGCAAGTCCGCCGAAAGTCCGCCGAAAGTCTGTCGGACAGGCTGTCGGACTTTTGTAGATGAAAAGTCCGACCGTGTGTACGCGGCTTAAGAATTGAGTCCCCTACCACCAGAATCTCTCTATCCTTTCCCTTCCCTTCCCCCCCACTATCACTGGAGGAGTTCTTCCCCTGGCAGCTAGGAGAGTCCCTCAGCTCCAGCAGTGCTGGTCCCTGACTGGTTTCAGCAATGTCACTCAATGGAGCATAATTATTGGGATGCTGCAACCCTGGATTGGCCTCCCTGGCACTTCCTGCTCTATACTTTCTGACTGTCACCCATCTACTCTTTTCTGGTGCCTGCACCTCTTTCTCTCCACCCGCCTCTGTGCTGGCCACTGATGGCACCTGATGGGTATGTTCCCGGCTCTCCTTTAGTATGGAGGGTCTTCTTAGTGCTGACAGTTACTTCCCTAGATTCAGAACCTGGGCTTCCAGGGAAACAATGTGCTTACATTTTGCACATCAGTATTCGTCCTCGATTAGATAATCAAGAAACACACACATGCCGCAAGATGTACACCGAGTCGCATCTCCACACCCGCTGGGCATCGTACCTACCAATTTAATGAGGATTGGGGATTATACCCTGTCCAAATTACCTAACAACTAGCTTCCTGACACTAATACTCAACAATACACAGGTACTCAACAAGACAATACACAGGTACTTGCAGACCACGTGCACTCATAGACCCACATGCACTCCCTGACCCACGTGCACTCATAGACCCACGTGCACTCCCTGACCCATGTGCACTCGCGGATCCACATGCACTCGCGGACCCACGTGCACTCGCAAACCCACGTGCACTCGCAGACCCACATGCACTTGCAGACCCACGTGCACTCACAGACCACGTGCACTTGTAGACCCACGTGCACTCGCAGGCCCACGTGCACTCACAGACCACGTGCACTAACAGACCACGTGCACTCGCAGACCCACGTGCACTCGCAGACCACGTGCACTCACACTACCCAGGTACTTACAATACACAGGTACACACAATACACAGGTACACACAATACACACAATACAATATTCAATAATTAAAAATATGTATTCAAGTGGGATTTAACATTATTATTATTATACAGGATTTATATAGTGGCAGCAGTTTGCACAGTAACATTTTTTACAAGAGGGTTAGGAGGGCCTTGCTCCCGAGAGCTTACAATCTAATAACATTGTTTTTTGATGTTTTATTTATTTATTGTATGTTATTTTAATTTTGTATGGTTTTGTTTTAATTGTAATCATTTTGGAGGCTAAAATTGCTATCCTCCATCTGAAAATGCCTAGCTATCTTGGGATTCAATACTGACCCAGAACAAACATGCAGCAAATAAAGTCATAGTAAAGTCAAAACTCCTAACTATGGTAAGATAATTAAAGACAGGGGATCAGTATGACAGCCTAAAAAAAGGCCAGCAATGTCAGATATTGTGTCTGTCTCAATTCATTCAAAGACAATGTAGGTTCATTTGGGGTAATTTATGAAGGGTGTCTACAGCACCCTGAATGTGTGTCAAAGTTTCTGTTGGGGTGCAGCACTGAAAGTGTCTGTGCTTGCCCCCAAATTTACCTGTCACAGACAGGCGCATGAATATTTGGGTAATGACATCATCTGTAGCCGCTGGTTTTTGGTTACATTTTGCTTTCGCCCGGGAATCACCTTGCGGACTGCTAAATAATGCAGCTCTGTGCAGGAAGCTGACACATATATGGGAAATTCCAAGTACAGGCACGGCCTGCTCTGAGTACTGACTTACTATATAAAATTTAGGTTTTGGGTGAATTGCCGGCCCAGAGGGGGTCACCTCCCTCCCTGCTGCAAACACTAATGTAACAAAAATAAAAACTGAAGCGCAACACTACTGCTAAAGGGTCCAAATAGGCTTTATTCCAGTAGATCTAATGCCGCGTACACATGACCGGTTTTTCCGTCGGAATAAACTCTAAAGGTTTTTGCGACAGAGTTCCGCTGAAACTGTCTTGCCTACACACCATGACACCAAAGTCCGACCGTCTAGAACGCGGTGACGCACAACACTTACGGCGGGACTAGAAAAAGGAAGTTCAATAGCGAGTAGCCAATAGCTTCTGTCTCGTACTTGCTTCAGCGCATGCGTCGTTTTTGGTCCTTCGGAACAGCATACAGACGAGCGGTTTTCCCAATAGGAATTGATTCCATCGGAAAGATTTAAAACATGTTCTATTTCTAGGTCCGTCAGAATTAAAAAAAAAAAAAGTCTGATGAAGCCCACACACGATCGGAATGTCCGATGAAAAGATTCCATCGGACTTTTCCTGCCGGAAAGTCCAACCATGTGTACATGGCATTAAAGTTTCCCCCCTGACCTATATCGGAATAAAGTCTTGTCTGGACCCTTTGTCAGTGGTGTGGCTCTTCACTCACCATTTTAAGTAAGGCAGCAAAAAGCAGTGCTCCATTATTTACAGGATAGAGTTTTCCTGCATCTCTGGGAGTCATAACAGCATCTCTTTAAAGGGTAACTCCACTTTCATGGGGAAAAAAATAGCAAATACAATTGCTTCACAAGTCATATTGTAATTTAATGTTTTTCAAAATTACCTTTCCTTTTCAATCTGCAGCCACTGTAATTTTCTGAAAATGCAATGCAATATGGCTACTTGGAGTTGTTTTGTACACAGAGTGTGTACTGAACACACCCAGAAACATAATTTCCTGCCGTGATTGGCTCGCCAATTTTCCTAGAAGTCTGCCTAAGATACAAGTCAGATTTCAGGCATCCCCTGCAACAAAAATGTCATTTTTGGCAAGATACTCCCAATAGGAGCACATCTAAAAGAATGCAGGCCCAGCAGCTTTCCTCATTCGTGCTCTGCAGCTGTACAGCTGATAGATAATTATGAAACCACTCCCATTAGACCCACTTAGCACAGAGGCACAGTGGAACAAACAGGGATTTCTTCAGAATAACAAAAGATAGGAATCTGCAACAAAGGTTGTTATAATCCTTGCAACGTACATAGATCACCCAGAGGGGAATGTTTTTTTCTCAACAAAAGTGGAGTTACGCTTTAAACAGAACTAAACTCTTTCAAGCAACATGACCTATTTTTAATCCTTATGCTGCTAGCATTAGTTAACGGATAGAAAGGAATATGTATATTTACTTGTTTTTTACATTTCTTCAGTGGCTTCTTGGTTTTTGGCCTAGGCCAAATAATGTCAAACATCCCAGGAGTCTTCATGAGCATTTTTTTCATTCATTAAGAGGGGGGGGGGGGCTTTCTCATCAAAGCACAACCTCCGGCCTGCATGCCTGGCCTAAGAGTAGATGGATTCCAGGAAGCAAATGCTAGATAAATCATCTGCACTTACTCTTAATGGCCACAGTTAGAATTGCTAGGGGGCATAGGCGTTTACACAGGGTGTGCCAGGTGTGCCTAGGGATCCCTCTAATCACTTTGTGTGGTGCATATTTCCAATTTTTAGATCCTTAATATTTCACCAAATAAAATAAAAAAAATCTCCTTTTTTCTTTTTTCTCCTAAACAATTGTAAAAAAAAAAATTAAAATAATATTGACTGCCCTACTGACACCAATCACTGCCCTTATGACACCATCCACTGCTCTACTGACACTGTCCATATATATATATATACACATGCACACACACGCATATGTGTTTGAGCTTTGGGGGGGCACACCCTAATGCAATAGGCTGTGAACACCTATGCTAGGGGGTGTTGTTCAAAGTGATTTCTCAACAAAATAATGCATGAAGACATGGATGGATGAATAAGTTTGCTTTGAATATTAAAAATGAATGAAATAGTGTTTTCAGTTTGTGGTGCACTGCTCAGATACAGTTTAGTTCCGCTTTAAAGATATAATCACACACATGGTTTGGACTTGATGGACATGTGTCTTTTTTCAACCCTACCTACTATGTAACTATGTAACTATTTAAAAGATAGTTTTGAAAAACATTAAAGATTAAAATGATTGACTCACCATTACCAAATGTGCATTATATTATACAGTAATAGACAGTCATTTGACAGTAGACAGCCACTCCCTGCAATAAATTCTATATTTAAACATTATTGCTGCTGTTGAATGTATTATTTAACATGCTACTATTTATGTTCATTTTATGGGACACAGCAGTTTTAAAAATAAATCTTCTTAGTATGTACACACTGATATTCATCCCTTTAATATGTTTTGCTAAAGCTGGCTTTACACTAATAGCATTTTGTCCAAACTTTTATTATTTTAGGAATGTTTGTTCAATTTTATAATTGATATTGATGTCAAATCAATGTTTTTAACCGCAGAAGCGCAAAAGGAGCAGAATAGAACTTTTCTCTAATGAATGTCTAGCAGCATATTTGGTTTTCATTCAGGAAATTACATTAATTCCAAAATCAAATATTAAAACCAACAAAATGTTAAAGTCATTTCGAATGGCATTCGTCCAGTCATCAAATGTACAAAGAATTTTTGTATGAATGTCCATACGAATATTCAAACAAAAATTTATTAGACAATCTACTACTGTAAAGCCAGCTTTATATTGCTACTGATGAGCAATTTACTTTAGGGAATTTAATTTAATGATAATCAGTTTTGATTTCCTGCTACCAGTTTTGCTGGACATAAATCTAGAATGAGCAACAGTATGTTATTATTATTGATGGACACGTTCAAATTAGGACACAACTCGACCTTTCAGTAATGAAATGTATCCCTCATTAAACTTTGCAACTTCTTTGCTAATTTTTCTTTTTTTAAATTAAAGCTGTACCTGTAAGCAAGGATGTAAATACTTAGCTGTCCTGCTGACTGCACCACCATACAGCATTCTGACTGAGATGAATCGCATTTGGATGTCAATCCAGAAACCAACACTATCAGGGGTGACGATCTCCTGTGTTCCCTGCAGCTCTCTTACTATCTCACTTGTCAATATAGGACACAGTAGTGAAGTAGAGGTCTTTTGAAGGAACTATTGAGGGCTGTGAGGGCCACGAGAGCTTCAATTAAAAAAATATTTTTAGCGAGTTACTTTAATGAATCTTCTTCACAGCTACAGCTTTCATTTAAACATTCAGTTTTGCTTTGAGGCTATATTTTTGTAGGTGAATCTACGTTGTATTTTACATTTTGAAATTCAGAAAATTTAAAAGTTTGCATCAAGTAGAAAAGCTGCCATTTAGACCCCTTTCACACTGGGGCGTTTTTCAGGCGCTTTAGCGTTAAAAAAAAGCGCCTGTAAAGCGCCTGAAAAAGCCTCATCTGCAATCCCAATGTAAAAACCCGAGCCCTTTCACACTGCCAGCGCCCGAAAAACGCTGGTAAAGCGCCGCTTAAGACTTCTTTCACACTGGGGCATTTTTCAGGCGTTTTTCGGGCGCTGGCAGTGTAAAAGGGCTCCGGCCATCTGCGCACCCAGCCCCGGGGCAAAAACACGAAATCGCTGCAAAGAAGCTGCTTGCAGGAATTTTTTTGACGCCCTGCCAGCTCAGCGCCCCAGTGTGAAAGCACTCGGGCTTTCACATTGAGACTGCAGATGAGGCTTCTTTCAGGGGCTTTACAGCCGCTTTTTTTAACGCTAAAGCGCCTGAAAAACACCCCAGTGTGAAAGGGGTCTCAGTGTGAAAGCACTCAGACTTTCACATTGGGATTGCAGATGAGGCTTCTTTCAGGAGCTTTAAAGGTGCTTTTTTTTAACGCTAAAGCCCCTGAAAAACACCTGAAAAATGCCTCAGTGTGAAAGGGGTCTTACATACTCAACAAAGTACAGTATGTAAAGCTGGCCATAGATGGATTGAAATCAGGTCCATGTATGGGCACTGTGGTTGTACAGAAGTTGATCTACCAATCAACTTCTGTACAACCGCCCTGCTAGAAAATGCCCTCTTGATCAGTATTGCAGGCCTGCTCAGTGTATGTGATGGTGAAAAAGTCTTCCCGCTGTTAGGATACAATGAGGAGGAGGACTCCCCCATTCATTTCGGATGTGTGGATGGGGGAATCTGGTAGTTTTTTAATTTTTTTAACAGATGGTTGAATGCAAAAACTAAATTATATATGGCCATTTGTGTGATCATGCAATGGCCGTCAACAGATGACCTTTTTTTCTCTTCCTCAAAATAAGTTTGTGATATAAAAAAAAAAAATCTGCACAATCCAAGTAATATTGTGTGATATAGTTGGGCATCAATCCAATTTCTCCCAGAACCAGGCATAGGGTTGGATAAATATAATTGCTCAGTATCCTTAACCCACGCATGGTGGCTAAGGGGCAGCACAGTGGCTAACCATGTTCCTCATGACTTCCTCTCCCTCTGCACTGCCGCTGCAGTTGAGCGCCACCTGCAGTGGAGACAGCAGGCTGCACCTACCTACAAGCGCATAAGCTTATCTCGAAAAAATGGATTTCTGCAGCGTCCTTACTTATGATGAGTGGAAACAGATGGTGAATGCATCTCTCTAAAGGGAGAAGCTAGTGTAATAACATAGGAGTTGCCGCACTAAATTTTCCAAAATCTGAGATGCTTTGCTTACAATTCCTGGGCCAAGCCCCTACACAATTGATTCTGGAAAGGTTACTAGGTTAATCCTTACTTTTGTCTGGATGCAAGGTCATGTGCTATGCAAGCAATTGTATTGATATCGGTTTTGTCTCATTTTACTTGGGGGTATTGATATTTTTTCCAAGATCCTTATTGTAACCACTTGTCATAGCTGTGATGATGGTTGCAGCCTTTGATATCTTATTTGCAGAGAGTTTGATGAAAATGTCACAGAGGTGCTACATCTTCTGTAACTAATTGAGTCTCACTGTATGTATCATACGCATTGGTGACTGGTTGTATATTTTTGGGGGATCGGAAAACCAATGCACCCATGCCACCCCTCGGTCAGGTCACTCAAAACCATATTTGCTCAGGGCATAGTGCCCAGAGTTCACCCTTTTTTGAAGCCTCTGGCTCTAATCACGTGCTTCAAAGAAAAAAACAAAAAAATTGGAATCCGTGTGTCCGGCGCCCCACATGTAGATTAGAGGACAGGACACATGGATAGGGGCCGCCAAATGATCATATGTGATTTGTTATGTATGGCGCACTCCTCCACAATTGTTTTGCTTTATATTTGAACTCCTGACCCTTTTCTCTATTATTGTACAAGTTTTTTGCTTTTTATATAAGCCTGCTGTTTCTGCTTGCCTGTTTTGTTCTTTTTTTTTTTTATAACCGTTATCTTTTAAAAAAAAGTACAGTATCTAGTGCATAGAAAGCTAAAACTTTTTTTTTCATGTTGGATAGTAGGAAAATGTAAAACCCCTCTGTATCCTATTGCATGATTTCCCTTTACTTCTTGCCTGTTAGACACAAAAGTAAGTAAGAGGAAATCTCTCCAAAATAAGGGAAATCCTCTCGTGGACAGTTGTCCTTTGTAGTATTTTTCTGCCGGGTCTTTTTGTTCCGGTGACAACAGAAAATTTTGGATTCTCCATCACTATCAGTCCTAGTTCAGTCCCCACTCTATCCAAAATTAAGAAAAAAGTTTTAGCTTTGGATGCACTTTAACTAAAATTCAATTCATATTTTTAGGTTTAAAGCGCAACTTCAGGAATTAGAAAAAATCTATCTTTCTGCTCTACCTGCACTGAAAGATAACTTACCCTAACCCCTGCTCCGACCAACTTTGGCACTGCCCTCTTCTCTCTGAAACCCAGGTCTGTAGGTAATCCCTCATCATCATCATCATCATATACTGTACAAAGCAGGGCAATAAGGCCTGCATTGTAAGTGATGGAGGTAAGCATGCGACTGCTGCTTAGAGAAAAGTATTTGAGTAGACCGGTTTCTCCACTGGGGGAACCCTGCTGGAGTTAAGAACAGGGTAAGCAATTCTCCTTATTTTGGCGCACCTAGACACAATGAGCATTTTATCCTTGCAGTGCAGAGTGCCTGACTGCAAGGGTAGATTATTTCTAATTCCTGGAGTTGGGCATTAAGACACTTTTATATTTCAAAAACAACAATTTAGACATATGGACAGGAAGGTTTTGGTGGGATTTTTAAGAGTGTCGAGAAATAGTAAATACTAATAATGAAATATATACCCCTTAAGGTCAGAGGTGGCAGCGTTGACTGGACGCTGCTACAAACTTAAAGGCTACGTCATTTCCTGGTTTAAAAGAGACTGTCAGTTTCAAACCCTTTCTCTAAAGAACTAGTCATTACCCTCTCTGCTAGTCCCATATGAGATACAGTATCTCACAAAAGTGAGTACAGCCCTCACATTTTTGTAAATAATTTATTATATCTTTTCATGTGACAACACTGAAGAAATGACACTTTGCTGCAATGTAAAGTAGTGAAGTGAGTGTTCAGCTTATATAACAGTGAAAAATTTCTGTCATCTCAAAATAACGCAACACACAGCCATTAATGTCTAAACCACTGGCAACAAAAGTGGCAACAAAAGTGAGTACACCCCTAAGTGAAAATGTCCAAATTGGGCCCAATTAGCCATTTTACCCCCCCGGTGTGATGTGACCCGTTAATGTTACAAAGTCTCAGGTGTGAATGGGGAGCAGGTGTGTTAAATTTGGTGTTATCGCTCTCACTCTCTCATACTGGTCACTGGAAGTTCAACATGGTACCTCATGGCAAAGAATTCTCTGAAGATCTGAAAAGAACAATTGTTGCTCTACAGAAAGATGGCCTAGGCTATAAGAAGATTGCCAAGACCTTGAAACTGAGCTGCAGCACGGTGGCCAAGACCATACAGCAGTTTAACAAGACAGGTTTCACTCAGAACAGGCCTCGCTATGATCGACCAAAGAAGTTGAGTGCACGTGCACAGCATCATATCCAGAGGTTGTCTTTGGGAAATAGACATATGAGTGCTGCCAGTATTGCTACAGAGATTGAAGGGGTGGGGGGTCACCCTGTCAGTGCTCAGACCATACACTGCATCATATTGGTCTGCATGGCTGTCATGGTTCAGGTGGTGTCAAGCGTGTGTGGGGGCAACCAGATGAGGAGTTCAAAGACAAGTGTGTCTTGCCTACAGTCAAGCATGGTTGTAGGAGTGTCATGGTCTGGGGCTGCATGAGTGCTGCTGGCACTGGGGAGCTACAGTTCATTGAGGGAACCATGAATGCCAACATGTACTGTGAAATACTGAAGCAGAGCATGATCCCCTCCCTTCGGACACTGGGCCGCAAGGCAGTGTTCCAACATGATAACGACCCCAAACACACCTCCAAGACGACAACTGCCTTGCTAAAAAAGCTGAGGGTAAAGGTGATGAACTGGCCAAGCATGTCTCCAGACCCAAAACCTATTGAGCGTCTGTGGGGCATCCACAAAGGTGGAGGAGTGCAAGTTCTCTAACATCCACCAGCTCCGTGATGTCATCATGGAGGAATGGAAGGGGACTCCAATGGCAAACTGTGAAGCTCTGGTGAACTCCATGCCCAAGAGGGTTAAGGCAGTGCTGGAAAATAATGTTGGCCACACAAAATATTGACACTTTGGACCTTTTCACGAAGGGGTGTACTTACTTTTGTTGCCACCGGTATAGACATTAATGGCTGTGTGTTGAGTTATTTTGAGGGGACAGCAAATTTACACTGTTATACAGGCTGTACACTCACTACTTTACATTGTAGGAAATTGTCATTTCTTCAGAGTTGTTACATGAAAAGATATAATAAAATATTTACAAAAATGTGAGGGGTTTACTCACTTTTGTGAGATACTGTACATATTCCATCATTCTGCCATGATGTTCTTTCTTTCCTTTTTTCTTCCCTTTTCTCTTTCCTCTGTTCTCCCCCGTTCCCCTTCCCTATCCATGCCTTCCCCTTTTGTCATCCCTTCCCCCTTTTTGCCTTCCTTAATCCTTATCTAATCCTTATCACTTTTTCAATGTTACATAACTGATTATTATTCTATACAGTGATTATTTAGTTCCCGGTGTTCCCTATGACTTAAATCTTTAACAGTGCATAATTTATTTTATAATTCAGCATTGTGTATTATTGTTTTGTTTCATTAATTATTTTCTTATTATTCTGTGATTCTTAAAACTGTGTACATTCTATTCCACTTGCCATGCTCCTGCGTTATCTGTATTTATGTTCCATCACCCCCCTTTCCTGCCTATGGTCTGACTGCCTTCAGTACAGTAGGTCATCACTGCATCGTGAATCAACTTCCGCCGGGGCACCACCCCTTCACTTTGTCCAACTGTCAATCATGCCTCTGGCCTTGGTTGCTTGATTTAACAGGTGGGTCTGTACGAGCAGCATCACCAGCTGCCTGCCGCCCAGTATACGGAGGGGAATGACACATGCCTACTGATTGGGGCATGTCAGCTGCCATTGCACCACTCCCCCGTCCACGGGTCATGGTGAAGTATGGGCTCTGTAATAGTCTCTTCCGATGACGTGTTGCGCATGCGCCGTGTCCTTTGCACATCAGAGATCAGCCGGTGACGTTGGACTCCGACTTAGCGGCATGCATTTAAAAGCACACACACTACACCGATTATCTGTCAGAATTTCAAGGGTGACCACACTTGGCTACTCTCCACACAAAGTAAAAAAAAAGGGATTCATTTACTAATCTCTGCTGCAATAGATTCATGTTTACTTGCACTGTTTAAAGTCTGCAACAACCTTTTGTTGGTTCTTATTTACACCTGCTGCCATCTGTTCCGATCTCCCTATAGTAGACAGATGATCTGCAGCAGGATATTGGTCTGTGTTCTGTGTAACATTTGACCTAGATCCATTTGATCTTTACTCTATATGTCTTTATACCAGTTTTTTGCCAGTATAATCCTTAAATTTCAGTATGCGTAGCCTGAACGTATTCATTTTTAATGCTCCCACTCTGCAGCATCTTTATCATTTGTCTTTACAACCTGACAACTAAGACTATAACTTTCATTTGGCACCCTTGGCTTATCTGCATTTCAACAGTTTATGCTGTGAGTATGTCGTACCTAATTATGCTTTATGTCTATCGCTTGTCTGTTTGACATTTCCTCACTATATTTGATTTTTTCTCCATACATCTCACTAGCTATTTCCAAGTTAATAGTTATTTCCAATATATCACTATTAGACTAACATATACACATATATTGAGGCCTGGTCTGTTTGAGCACACATTGGCCTTTACGTGTGTCATTCAGTGATTGTTGTCCTGTATTTGGTATCCAGCTGGAGGCAGGAGAGACTAGATGTGGGTGAGTGATAACCAGTTATTGTATTTGTTCTAAATTATGTTCTATTTTATGCTGTGCTACATCTTGTGTCTTTAATATATCCCCTGAAAAAGCCCAGGGTGGCGAAACATGTCAGGATAATCATCTAATTGTCACCCTGAGTGACTAGATTCAAACATTTCTGAAGACAAGATGTTTCCATGTGTATGTTTACACAAAGCTTAACACATTTTTTAATTATGTGTTGTATGCAATAATAAAATCCTTGTTATTTTTTTATATACTTCATTATTTGTATTTACTATTTCTCTGCACCCTTAAAAATCCCACCAAAAACCTTCCTGTCCATACCTCATTTTCAGGGATGTCGGTGTCTGTGTAATATTGTCGCCTATCCATATCACCATATTCTTCATAACAATTCAGACCTGGTTTGGTTTAGTTACATTAAAATGTTTTAAATTATGTCATGTAAAGAGTCTTTTAGATTTCACATGCTTTTGGTTTTGAAAAGTAGGGACAATTGTGTGTGTGTGTTCTCATACATCTGTGTATTAGTATGCATATATTAACTAAAGTATTATTTTGAACTGCTTCTGCTGGCTCAGGGCAGTTGATTTTTTTTTACTGTAATTTATTATTACAGATTATGTTGTAGTTGTAGAATGCGTAGTTTTTTAGTGTATGTGCATGTGAATGGACTTAATGCTTAATGGGGTGATACTGCTTTAGACACCTTAATGGCTCAAACACTCGAAAATCTGATGCAAGGCCTAAGGCTAGCCACAGACAGGCTGATTTAAGTACAGTTCTATGAACACAAATTACATTGCAGAATTCTATGACTTGGGTTTCTGCATTTCTTCATAGGCACCATAAACTGTAGCCTAGGACAGCTGGGCTTCTAGGAACAGCACACAGCAGTAACCCTTTTATCATCTTTTTGAATGTTAGTGTCACATTCCCTTGTAAGGTAAAGGGTTTCAAGGCTGCCACCTTCTGGCCAGTTTAATCAATCTGTGGTCCTCATTGCTGTTTTCCTTGCATAGACACCTAGTAAAATACAGGCAGAGTATGGTGACGCGGCTGAATTTTCCAGCAATTGGTTCTAGAGGTTACTGACAATAGGTGTAGGACAAACTGTTTCTTTCAGACTCTTTTTCCCAACATTGACATGCTTTATATGACTATGATATCTGATCTTACTAGTCTGGTTGTAAGTTGAACCACTTGACTGCATTAGGAGCTTCAAAATGTGTCTTAGGGAAGCAGAAATTGTAAATCCCCTAAGCACAAAATAATTCCTGACAACAGATAAAATTGGAGATATCAGTCAAAATAATTTTTCAATTGTAGATAGATAAATGGATAGATCAATAGATTACATTTTCTTGTTAAATAAAATATTTATGTAAATATTAGTTAAATAATATAGCAGTAGCCTTCATGCTGTAAATCATATCCTAGATTCACAGAAATTTATATACTATTGGCTATCATTATATTTGGGACTAGCTCTCAATATAACTAACATAAACATCTAAGAAAAAACTGAGAACAAATGGATAAGAAAAAAATATAAAATGTCTTACCTTGGTAATGATAGTAGAGGAGTACTCACTGTCATCATAGACCCATCCATCTATACATGGCTCTTTTTCTGTGTCACTTGTGTTACTTGAAGAGGTGACATTGGACATATGGAATTGGGGACTGGCATAGCGGAAGCAACTAGAAGGTTTTCCATTAGCCTCAATTGGAATAAAGGCTTCCACCCAAATCCCAGTAAAATTGCCATCCTCCCAGGAATCATTTAGTCTACAGCGATGTTTTGGAATTGCTGCAGTGAAATTCTGCAAGAGATTGTGGCTGGCTAGCATGAACACAGGCAGGGATAGAAGAATGACATGTATGATCTGGAAACGTCCCATGCCCCCTATTCTCATCAGGATCTCTTGAAATGCCATGACTGCTCATAGTCCATACACTGACTACTAGGAAGATTGGAAGTTGGTTGTCAGCATCATAGCCAACTCACCACAACCTTCATGATGGTTGTTGGATAATTGTGAGACTTTAGTCCTATTTAAGAGTAGACTGCATTGCCATTTGTTAAACGTTTACTTGTATAATGAAGCATTAACAGGCCAGGGCCAAAGCTTTGCTGATGCTTAGTTTTTTTTGTATACAGATGGTCGAGTGTTCTTTAACCAAAGTAATAAGCCATGCAGAGAGAATCAGAGGTTCCCAAAAAGGTATCAAGGACATGACAGAGCAGTTCTACCTTTACAGCGATCTGCTATTCTTAACATTTTAATCCATCCATGCAATTAGTTGGAACAGTTATAAGGCCTTTCAAACTGTTTGAACCACTTGTATCTAGCCTGTGGGTGATGAAAAAGGCTGTCCAAAGAGCAAATACTTTTACAGAATGGTGGAAGAACATGCCCCTGATGTCTTATATGTCTTGGATACCCCAGCAGTGAGATATCCCAGCTATTAGGAGCGTGAGGCAGACTTTGACTCCAGCTCCAATCCCTGCTGCTCCATCCCCACAGCCTCGTTGCAGGGCAACCAGAAGGGCACCCCCTCAGCACTCTTCACCACTGAGGCCATGGCACACTCAAGGCATTCTTGTTGCTAGGCAGCCTGTCGGCTTTGTATGCCTGGCCATCCCTAGCATTGATTAGTCTGTGACTATGTACCCCTAACTCCTACACCCTGATTGACTGTGTGCTTCGTCATGCTTTATTTAAGCTTTGCAAGCCCAGCACTCTGGGTTTGTGATAGTTTCTGCTTCCTGGCTCCCTTGTTGTTATGCCCTGCTGTGTTACCTGTCATTGGATTACTTGTTGCTGACCTCTGCCTTGTACCCAGATTACAATTTGAATTGCACCTGCATTTGACCTCAGATTGTTTACTGGTTTACACTTGCTTTCTATCTACTCTGACTCCAGAACTGTATATTGGATTATGCTTGTTTGATATCTGCCTTGACCTCAGGCTGGTTTTTAGGCTACGCTGGCTCACTACCTGCCCTGACCTTGCACTGTCCCAGGATTCTGCTACAAGCCTTTGTGTCACCAGCACTACAAGAACTACAGGTAACCTTCTTCCCCCATTTGTTCAGTGCCAGTGCTATTTGAGCAGGAACTTTAGCATCATATTCTAAAACCTAGTGGAAACAAAATACTGGTAGGCTTACATTCCATAAGAGAACATGGGCTGCTAAGGGCAGAAACACCAACCAGCTATAGTTCCTAACTTAGACATCAGACTGTGTTTTACACCTGCCTTTACTTTCAGATTTTGATTCTCTCCATCAGGGAGTTTTTAGTGTTCCTGCCACCTTTCCTTGCTCTAGCTCCTCCTAATACATTCTGCATGTAAAATAAATCAAAAGTCCAGCTGAAAGTGTGGACTGACTCTTTAAATGCAACCAGAAGTAAATCCTACTTTACTAATGTGAATGTAAATGTCCAACATAATTGATGGTACCTTAGGGCAGTTATCTGGATGTTCAGACAACTCAGCACTAGGGATGGGCCGAACGCCCCACGGTTCGGTTCGCACCAGAACATGCGAACAGGCAAGAAGTTCTAGAGAACGTGCAAACCCTATTAAAGTCTATGGAACACGAACATGAGAAATCAAAAGTGCTAATTTTAAAAGCTGATATGCCATTGATAAGTTATTGCCATTAAAAGTGTATGGGGACCCGGGTACTGCCCCAGGGGACATGTATCAATGCTAAAAAAAGTTTTTAAAACTACAGTTTTTTCAGGAGCAGTGATTTAAAAAATGCTTAAAGTAAAACAATAAAAAAGGAAAGATTCATTTAAATATTATGCCTGGGGGGCGTAGTCTGCCTGTAAAGTGGCATATCTGTGCAATGTGTAGAACAGTGCCGCAGCAGAATAACATTTCTAAAGCAAAAAATATAATTTAAACGTGCCCACGGTTGTAATTTATTGCCAGCTCCCAGCAATATAGATGAAAAATCAAGGAAAAAATCGTCATGGGTCCCCCCCAGCCCATACCATACCAGGCCCTTCAGGTCTGGTATGGATTTTAACCTTTTCACTGACAGGTCTGTAGTATGCCATACGGACGTACAGAAGTGCCTGCAGGTGGCCAGGTCAGTACGGCGTACGGACCTCATTTCTCCCTCTCCTGTAAGCTCATGGTCACTTCACTGACCATAAGCTTATATCAGACTCTGCTGAACTATCCTTTTACTTTGATCAGTGGATTACAACCCACTGATCAGAGTTATTAATCCCTAATGTGACTGGGAGATCGTGGCAGGGGAGGGGGGGCGGTGCGGGTGGGGGTGAAGTTGGGGCTTGAGGGGCTTTAGTAAACATGTGTTTACTAAGCTCCCCCCTGTAGAAGAGAGGGCGCATGCAGCGATCACTACTGATCACTGCTATGTGCCCACTGACACTGACAGCTGATATATTGTAACCGCCAGTGTAATGCCCCGTACACACGGTCAGACATTGATCGGACATTCCGACAACAAAATCCTAGGATTTTTTCCAACAGATGTTGGCTCAAACTTGTCTTGCATACACACGGTCACACAAAGTTGTCGGAAAATCTGATCATTCTGAAAGCGGTGACGTAAAACACGTACGTCGGGACTATAAAGGGGGCAGTAGCCAATAGCTTTCATCTCTTTATTTATTCTGAGCATGCGTGGCACTTTGTGCGTCGGATTTGTGTACACACGATCGGAAATTCTGACAACGGATTTTGTTGTTGGAAAATTTTATAGCCTGCTCTCAAACTTTGTATGTCGGAAAATCTGATGGAAAATGTGTGATGGAGCCTACACACGGTCGGAATTTCCGACAACAAGGTCCTATCACAAATTTTCAGTTGGAAAATCCGACCGTGTGTACGGGGCATTACAATGTATCAGGCTGTCATTTTCTGAATGGATGGAATCTCTATACAGATTCTCATTCATTCAAGTAAAGTGATACAGAGAAAAGGGACTATCTTCAGTCCCTTTCTCTGTCTCAAAAAAGTGATATGTGGGTCTGCTTAGACCTCTGATATCTCACCAAAGACCCCCCTCAAAAAAAAATAATTGAATGACTGTTAAAAAAAATGTAAAAAGTAAATTAAAAAAAATACAAACATAGTAAGACCCCCCCAGGTCCGCCTGCACTCACCCCTCCATGGTGACAGCCCCCCCCCGCACTCACCCCTTCACGGATACCTCAGCTTCTCCTCCTGGCCAACCCAATCCCTCCTGATTGGCCAGAAGGAGAAGCTGGAAGACGATGGAGAATAATAATTTGCTATTGTCACTGATCACAAGTGGGTGGGTTCGGGATGCAATGCTATGCGCCCGAGCCCAACCTTTTTCACGCCAATTAGAGCCTCAGGCTCTAATCATGTGGCTTGGAATCCCCATCCATCTGTTTTTAGTGGACTGGATCAGATGCAGGTGGGTGTAAACGGACACATGTCCTGTTCATTTTCATCAGTCTCTCCATAGAGAACAATGGGTGGTCCAGTGTGCTCGTGTGAAAGGGGCCTAAGGCCTTGTTCATACAGGGTATACACAGCGTACCTTTACAGGGATGCACGGGTGTTTTCCGTGCATCTCTGTGCAGACAGTCCCATTGATGTCATTTGGGATGCAGCAACTGCACAAACAGAGCCGTTGCTCCCAATTGACATAAATGGGACTGCGGGTAAACATGGCCCATCATGGGCGCTTTAGTATGCCACCGGTGAAGAAGGCTTCAGTACTCATTTATCAGGAATTTTGTAAGTTACGTTGTGTTTATGTGCAATATTACTGATTTTAGTGTAATTTTTTGTGAAAATAGCGATATGATGAACATTTGCGCAACTATTGCGGAGCCCAAAAAATCAGTAGCACTTTTTTTTTATTCTACTGGCCATGTGCTTTTAGAAAATGTCTAGTTTGAGGGGTCTTTTCAAATTCTGAAAGCTGTGGAAGTGGAAGTGAAAGCTGTGGAAAGAAGTGAAAAATAAAAACCTCCAGATTTTTTGAGAAATTTTTGGGTACGTTCGATTTTCACCATTTTGCAAAAAGGTGCAATTTAAAATGTAAAAATATTTGTTATTTATTAACTCCATACAAGTTAATCTTTTATATTTAGTATGGATTTAGCAGGAATTTTGTGAAATTAGCTGTGTTTTTTCTGCTAATAATGGTTTTAGTGTATTTTTTGCAAATATATTGGTTCGATAAACATTTGCGCAAATACCGCGGGGTCTAAATAATCTATTCTAGAGGTTGTATGCTTTCAGAAAATATATGGTTTAGGGGCTCTTTCACAAATTCTGAACGCTATAAGTGGAATATAAAAAACGAAGGAAATATTGCAAAAATGGTCTGGCCACCTGAATGTACAAAATAGAGCACAGGGCCTGGCAGCGAAAGGGTTAAGGGGAACTCCATGCCCAAATTTAAAAAAAAAAACAGCTTAGGGTCCCCCCTAAAATCATTACCAGGCCCTTTGGGAAAAATTAATACCTTCAGATTTTTAGAGAAATTTGGATATTTTCGCTTGTGTGTCTGTTCAATTTTCACCATTTAGCAAAAAGGCTCAATTTAAAAGTTACAAATATTTGTTATTTATTCACCTAATACAGGTTTTATATTTAGTAGGAATTTTGTAAAATTTGCTGTGTATTTATCTGCCAATGATGGTTTCAGTGTATTTTTTGCAAATATATTGGTTTGATAAACATTTGCGCAAATACCACGGGGTCTAAAAAATCAGTAGTAGAGAATCAGTAGCATAGAAAATATATGGTTTGGGGGGTCTTTCACAAATTCTGAATGCTATAAGGGAAAAATAAAAAACAAAGGAAAAATTACTGGTCTGGCCACCTGAGTGTACAAAATGGAGCACAGGGCCTGGCAGCGAAAGGGTTAAGGGGAACTCCATGCCCAAATTTTAAAAAAAAAACAGCGTAGGGTCCCCCCCAAAATCATTACCAGGCCATTTGGGTCTGGCATAGATTTTAAGGGGAACTCCACGGCAAAATAAAACAAAATTGGCATGGGGTCCCCCAAAATTCATAGCAGGCCCTTATCCGAGCAAGGAGCCTGGCAGGCAAGGAAAGGGGAGGGACGAGCGAGCACCCCCTGTCCTGAACCATACCAGGCTGCTTGCTTCAACATGGGGAGGGTGCTTTGGGGTCCCCCCAACGTATCTGGTCCCCATGTTGATGGGGCAAGGGCCTCTTCCCAACAACCCTGACCATTGTCACCGGTCTGTGGGTGGGGGGGCTTAGCGGAATCTGGAAGCCGCCTTCAACAAGAGGGCCCCCCAAATCTCACCCCCCTTATGTGAATGAGTATTGGGTACATTGTACCCCTACCCATTCACCAAAAAGTGTCAAAAAGTAAAAACCACAAAAGACAGTTTTTGACAATTCCTTTATTAAAAAAAAAGTGTCCCGTGATGTACATCCATCAATCACTCTGCCCGATGGACCAGAAAAATAGGGAAAAAAACCAGAAAAAACTCCGCCTCCATGGGAGGCCTCCTGGAGACTGCTGTCTTTTGGCTTTGACAGCTGTTATATAGGCAAGGGTGGGGCCACCCACTGTCGTAATCGGATGACCCCGCCCCATCTGATGTCACATGACATCACATGACTTCAGCAGGGGGTGGGGTCACTTGGCTACATCACTGGGTGGCTCCGCCCTTGCCTAAATAACAGCTGTCACAGCCAAGAGACAGCAGTCACTTGAAGGCCTCGAATCGAGGCAGAGCTTTTTTTTTCTTCTATTTTTCGGGTCCGTCTCATGATTAAAGGTCGATGGACATCGCGGGACACTTTTTTTTTTTCTTTTTTAATAAAGGAGTTGTCAAAAACTGTCTGTTGTGGTTTTGACTTTTTGATACTTTTTTTGGTGAATGGGTAGGGGTATGATGTACCCACTACCCATTCACATGGGGGGGTGGGATCTGGGGGCCCCCTTGTTAAAGGGGGCTTCCAGATTCCGATAATCTCCCCACCCACAGACCCGACAACAAATGGCCAGGGTTGTCAGGAAGAGGCCCTTGTCCCCATCAACATGGGGACAAGGTGCTTTGGGGGGGACCCCAAAGCACCCTCCCCATGTTGAGGGCAAGTGGCCTGAAATGGTTCAGGGGGGGCGCTCGCTCGTCCCTCCCTTTTCCTGACCTATCAGGCTGCATGCTCGAATAAGGGTCTGGTATAGATTTTTGGGGGACCCCACGCCAATTTTTTTTCTTTATGTTTTGGTGTGGAGTTCCCTTTAAAATCTATACCAGACCCAAAGGGCCTGGTATGGATTTTGGGGAGGACCCCACACTGTTTTTTTTTTACATTTTGGCATGAAGTTCCCCTTAAAATCTATACCAGACCCAAAAGGGCCTGGTATGGATTTTGGGGGGTACCCCATGCCGTTTTTATCTTAATTCTGTCATAGGGTTCCCCTTAACCACTTCAATGCACCATAATATATACTCTGCACTGATGGCACTATATATATATATATATATATATATATATATATATATATATATATATATATATATATATATATGAGACTGCTTGCACTGCATATATATATACATCAAAGAATGAGAGATAAAAAACTATGTTTAGTATCCCTCCCTCAGCGCACACAGAGAAAATATTAATAAAACAATAGTCAGCAGCTGCTATACTAAAATGAGATCCATCAAATATATGTCAAAGAAAAATTTCTAAAACATTAGCAGCGCTAGTGCAAAAATATGCAAATATAGCAAGTATAAACTAGACGCTCGTGGAAGAAAATATTAGCAACGATCCCAAGTCTCCATCACCACACCACTTGTGCCACAGCCCTGTAGGTAATCCACTTACCAGACCCTGCTGGTTAAGACGCTTATCAATCAAAGGGATAATCGCTGTTCACTGGACACTTTTCATCTGTATTTTGCTCATTACAAGCAATAGATAAAAAAATTCCCCATAGCGTAATCCAGTACAATAATTATTTATTATTTAAAATTATCCCACAAAACATTGTAAGTGTTTTTTGTGGGATAATTTTAAATTAATAAATAATTATTGTACTGGATTAAGCTATGTGGAATTTTTTTATCTGCCTTTTCTTAATGGACTTTCACTGAGTGGATCACCATTTGATACTTTGTTTAAGTGAACTCCTAAGCAATTTCATTATTGATATTTTTAAATATTTGCTATTTTTGCACTAGCGCTGCTAATGTTTTAGAAATTTTTCTTTGACATATAGTTGATGAATATTAAAACATATATTAAACTGTCTGCACATCACTAACTAACCTGCCTAACCTAGCTCAAGTTCTCAATCTCCACGTAACATACTACATACGGCTGCCGTGTAAGCAGCCTTATATAGTGTGAGGCGTGGACTTAACCCCCTGAGCCATAACTGGCCAAACATGGCTCTCACAGGTCAGGTGCATGCATGGCCAATCGGCAGCTGTCAATGCACTGCCGTCTCGCGCTGCATTATGGGGCGCTCTGCGGCGCTCAAATTTGCCGCAAACGCCACATATGTTCATTTTGTTTGCAGAAAAACTAACACTCGATGTTCTAGTCGAACTTACGTTTAATTCGAACATCGGGACCATCCCTTCTCAGCACTTTTTAAATTTTTAACAGAGTTAAATTAACAGTGTCCACTTGTGTGTAATTTAATCTCAGTATAAATACAGTTGTTCTGTGAAGCCCTCAGAGGTTTGTTAGAGAACCTTAGTGAACAAACAGCATCATGAAGGCCAAGGAACACACCAGATAGGTCAGGGATAAAGTTGTGGAGAAGTTTAAAGCAGGATTAGAAAAATTTAAAATGGCCTCTCCAAACAAGTATAATAGGTAAATGAAAACCATTAAAAGTAGTACCATCATCCAAAAATATGTTAAAGTTAACGGGGGGTGGGAGTCTGGTCCCCAACCAGGTGCCCACCAAAAGGGCTAGGGGGTGTCACGACACTTTCGGCGACCCATCACAGATTGCTACGGAAGTGACGTTCCGTGGAGAAATTACGCACTGCGCATGCGTAAGTACTCCATATGCATTCCAAAAGTTTTGCCACAATATCGACCAGTGAAAGCATCAGATAATGTCACGGAAGTGACGTTACACACAATACAAACAACGCGGCAGGAGTGCACACAGCTACAGCAGAATGAATGCTGATTAATACGTTCACATTACACACAATACAAACACTGCGGCGGGAGCGCGCCCGCACAGCTACAGCATACAGCAGAATGAATGCTGATTTATACATTCACATTACACACAAACAATGATGATTGAATGCTAATTTATACGGTATCATTACACACATTACAAAAACTGCAGCACCTACAGCAGAATGAATGCTAATTTATACGTTCATGTTGAGGGGGGGGTGCAATTTAATCCTGCTAAACACACACAATCTATTACAAATAAACATCTGATCGATGTCTCGCAGCGGTGGCTGTCTCGCTGCAATGGCTGTCTCGCTGCGCAGTGGCTGTCTCGCTGCAATGGCTGTCTCGCTGCAATTGCTGTCTCGCTGCGCAGTGGCTGTCTCGCTGCAGTGGCTGTCTCGCTGCGCAGTGGCTGTCTCGCTGCAGTGGCTGTCTCGCTGCGCAGTGGCTGTTTCGCTGCACAGTGGCTGTCTCGCTGCAGTAGCTGTCTCACTGTGCAGTGGCTGTCTCGCTCCGCAGTGGCTGTCTTGCTGCAGTGGGTGTTTCGCTGCAGTGGCAGTCTCGCTGCAGTGCCTTTCTCGCTGCAGTGGGTGTCTCGCTGTGCAATGACTGTCTCGCTGCAGTGCCTGTCTCCCTGTGTTGGCTGTCTCACTGCGCAGTGGCTGTCTCGCTGCAGTGGCTGTCTCGCAGTATTTAGACATTTTTCTTGGTCTAACCGGGTCTTGTCGCGTGAATTTGGAGTTAATTAAATATTTTTCTCCACCTCCGCTAGAGGTGCGCAGCCAAAATTCGTTAACAGTCTCCTTCCGCCACTACTTTACAGAAGACCAGCTATCGTGAGGAAGAAACAAGATGGGGAACCCAGGTTCGGGCTCTTGGTTCTTCCCTTCTGCGTCCATGAGCTGGTCTTCTGTAAATGAAGCAGAGACAAAATCACCAGTGGCGTTGCTACTGGTGATGAAGAGGGGGGGGGGGGGGTGGGAGAACACCTGATGTAATGAGGAAATTGACTGTAAACACCTGACATAAAAAGGGCCACCTGATGGCATCTGGTGGCAGGTGACAGTGGCAAGTGAGACGCTCAGTTGATGAATGAAATGCTAACACCAGGTGTTTGTAGTATATATGCAGTGAGACAGCCACTGCAACGAGACAGCCACTGCGCAGCGAAACAGCCACTGCAGCGAGACAAGCACTGCAGCGAGACAGCCACTGCACAGCGAGACAGCCACTGCACAGCGAGACAGGCACTGCAGCGAGACAAGTACTGCTCAGCCAGACACCCACTACAGCGGGACAGCCACTGCGCAGCGAGACAGCCACTGCAGCAAGACAGCCACTGCAGCGAAACAGGCACTGTGCAGCGAGACAGCCACTGCAGCGAGACACCCAGTGCGCAGCGAGACAGCCACTGCAGCGAGACAGCCACTGTGCAGCGAGACATTAATCAGATGTTTATTTGTAATATATTGTGTGTGTTTAGCAGGATTAAATTGCACCCCCCCCCTCAACATGAACGTATAAATTAGCATTCATTCTGCTGTAGGCGCCGCAGTGTTTGTATTGTGTGTAATGTTAACGTATAAATTAGCATCCATTCTGCAGTGTTTGTATTGTGTGTAATGTGAATGTATAAATTAGCATTCATTCTGCTGTATGCTGTAGCTGTGCGGGCGCGCTCCTGCTGCATAGTTTGTATTGTGTGTAATGTGAACGTATTAATTAGCATTCATTCCCGCCGCAGTGTTTGTATTGTGTGTAATGTGAACGTATTGATTAGCCTTTATTCTGCTGTAACTGTATTGTGTGTAATGTGAACGTATTAATTAGCATTCATTCTGCTGTAGCTGTGCGCGCTCCCGCCGCGGTGTTTGTATTGTGTGTAACGTCACTTCCGTGAAATTATCTGATGGTTTCATTGGTCGGTATTGTGGCAAAACTTTTGGAACGCATATGGAGTACTTACGCATGCGCAGTGCATAATTTCTCCGTGGAACGTCACTTCCATAGCAATCCGTGATGGGTCGCCGAATGTGTCGTGACAGGGCAAATGGACTATCTCGGTACAGTACACTAAAGATAAACTTAGGTATGAAGACAATCATGTAAAAAGATATACAAAAGTTTATTAATACACAATACATGACAAAATATCAATAATAAATAAAAAGAGGTGTGTCATGTGTATCACCAGGTGATGGAGAAAATCACAATAGGATAGTTGATCACGGACAATGTTTCTACTAGTTTCGCAGACTAGGCCGCTTCATCAGGAAAAATATCTGCAATTTAATTAGCACATGATCAAAAAACAATGCATTTAATAACATACAAAAAAAAACACAGTGTTTCACACAATATATGACTTTAAACAATGTACAGCTGTTAGAAAAGGGGCAGATGGAGGACCGCTTACCTGAATCCCTGCACACACAAGGCACAAAACGTCACCAGTATGGGGGTCTCTCGCGATGACCGGGGGAGACTACAATTCGTCAGGCTAGAATCTGAATGACATGAGATGCATGGAATGGGTAAACCAGGGACTGGATCATGTGAAGGAGAGAAAGAGGGGGGAGGGGGGCAAAAAAGGGGAAAAAATGGTGAAGAGAATGGGGGTAAAAAGATCAAGGTGGTGGTTAACCAGAACTGATTAAGTGGACAAGGAGTGCCAAATGAAGGGTGAAGGGTTTGCCCCCTATCCTTTTTGGTGGGCACCTGGTTGGGGACCAGGCTCCCACCCCCCTTATCTAAAGCAGGATTAGGTTATAAAAAATATCCCAAGCTTTGAACATCTCATGGAGCACTGTTCAATCCAGCATCTGAAAATGGAAAGAGTATGGCACAACTGCAAACCTACCAAGACATGGCCGTCCACCTAAACTGACAGAGAGCATTAATCAGAAAAGCAGCCAAGAGGCCCATGGTAGAAAAAAAACAACAAATGCAGTACTGTAAAGTGTGTATTATTAAAATCATGTAGTAACTTACATCAAGGTAGACAAAGAAGGGTACATCTGTAGGTAAACGCTCTGCAAGGCATCCATCACACTGGTCAGTTGAAGGTAAGCTGTCTCAGCCGCTCTGTGGGCTCTCCCAGCTGGCAGGAAGATGATATGGTGGTGGAGAGCTGGAGAGGAGACTTGGTACACTCTCTGGACCGCAGCGCTGGAGGGGATGATGTCACAGGTGTGATTACGATGCGTTTCCGGGCTGGCGCACCCTGGTAGTGGGAGGAATGCGCGCCCCTTTTTCAAGCTGGTTAAGACGAGCTGGATGTACTGTATTTATATATGCGTAGTGCTACCATCTAGTGGGGAGTTTGTATTGCTACAGGCAGCATTTTTGGTAACCATTAAACACAGGACAGATAAAGGCAAAAAAAGATTGCAAAAAAATATATATATTCTACGTGTTCCACATGTGCATCAAAATAACAATGGCATTTATGGTGTGGATCAGGGATGAGCCCGCAGTTCAAGTCAAACGTAAGTTCGACTCGAACATCGGGTTTTCGTTTGTTCTCAAACGAACCGAACATATGGGGCGTTTGCGGGAAATTCAAGCACCGCGGAACACCCCATAATGCACTGCGAGAGTGCATTGCTGTATGATGATTGGCCAAAGCATGCACCTGACCTGCATGCTTTGGCCAATCACAGCACGCTCTGCTGAGAGAGCAATAATAGGCCAAAGGCATGGTGCCTTTGGCCAATCATGGTTCAGGGGGCTAAGTCCACGACCCACACTATATAAAGCTGCTGCTTACACTGCGGCCGTATAGTGTAATGAATGAAGAGGGATCAGGCAGCTTAGTTAGTGGCGTGCTGGCAGTGTACTTGATATACAGTATCTCACAAAAGTGAGTACACCCCTCACATTTTTGTAAATATTTTATTATATATTTTTATGTGACAACACTGAAGAAATTACACTTTGCTACAATGTAAAGTAGTGAGTGTACAGCTTTTATAACAGTGTAAATTTGCTGTCCTCTCAAAATAACTCAACACACAGCCATTAATGTCTAAACTGATGGCAACAAAAGTGAGTACACCCCTAAGTGAAAATGTCCAAATTGGGCCCAATTAGCCATTTAACCTTCTCGGTGTCATGTGACTCGTTAGTGTTACAAGGTCTCAGGTGTGAATGGGGAGCAGGTGTGTTAAATTTGGTTTTATCGCTCTTACTCTCTCATACTGGTCACTGGAAGTTCAACATGGCACCTCATGGCAAAGAACTCTCTGAGGATCTGAAAAAAACAATTGTTGCTCTACATTAAGATTGTCTAGGCTACAAGAAGATTGCCAAGACCCTGAAACTGAGCTGCAGCACGGTGGCCAAGACCATATAAGGGTTTAACAGGACAGGTTCTACTCAGAACAGGCCTCGTCATGGTTGACCAAAGACGTTAAGTGCACATGCTCAGCATCATATCCAGAGGTTGTCTTTGGGAAATAGACGTATGAGTGCTACCAGCATTGCTACAGAGGCTGAAGGGGTGGGGGGTCAGCCTGTTAGTACTCAGACCATACACAGCACACTGCATCAAATTGGTCTGCATGGCTATCCTCCCAGAAGGAAGCCTCTTCTAAAGATGATGCACATGAAAGCCTGCTAATAGTTTACTGAAGACAAGCAGACTTAGGACAGGGATTACTGAAACCATGTCCTGTCGTCTGATGAGACCAAGATAAACTGGCGTCAAGCGTGTGTGGTGGCAACTAGGTGAGGAGTACAAGAAGGGGGCTTCCATCATAACAAATATAGAGCATGTTGGTCCCATCCCTTACATAATAGACCATAGAAAGAAGAAAAGCCCCCCTTTAGTTGGGACTTTGACAGACCACCAGCTCTTGAAGTAAAAATATATGTTTTATTGGTATGCTTAAAAAAGATGTGAAAGCGTCTATAATACACAGGATAAAACCATCCCATACATGATAGATACAAATTCAAAACAGTAATTGTATATGAGGTAAAAATAGTAGATGTACTCTCATGGGGGTAGTGTACCCCAGTACCCGACGCGTTTCCGGTATTCTGGTACCTTCATCAGGGATTTGAGAGTTGTAATTGTTTTGTATATGTATGGATTCTAATGGAATGACTTTGTGTTCAGGTAGCACCTATGGCCTCAAAGATCGGATGGCGTAGTCTTGTATGCTGTATGCACCAGACCAAGACTATATAGAAGTAATGCGTATATTGTGCTGACAGTATCAAAAAAAATCATCAGTGAGCCAACTGGGGGGGAGCGTTCATTAGAACCTGAAGTATGCCGGCTGCATGCCGGATGGATGAATGTCCAAATACAGTCCCATAGTGGCTAGTTCCTATGTATAACCCCTAATATGGAGGTCCAGTGGGGGATGCCTTCCCCTGCTAGTGCTCACACTAGCAGGGGAAGGCAGTACATCTACTACTTTTACCTCATATACAATTACTGATTTGATCTTGTATCTATCATGTATGGAATGGTTTTATCCTGTGTGTTATAGACGCTTTCACGTCTTTTTTAAGCATACCAATAAAACATATATTTTTACTTCAAGAGCTGGTGGTCTGTCAAAGTCCCAACTAAAGGGGGACTTTTCTTCTTTCTATGGTGAGGAGTACAAAGAGAAGTGTGTCTTGCCTTCACTTAAGCATGGTGGTGGGAGTGTCATGGTCTGGGGCTGCATGAGTGCTTCCAGCACTGGGGAGCTACAGTTCATTGAGAGAATCATGAATGGCAACATGTACTGTGACATACTGAAGCAGAGCATGATCCCCTCCCTTTAAAAACAAGGCCACAGGGCATGACCTGTGAAGGACTAAACTTCAGTCCTAGAAGCTACCCCTTAACCATTAACCTCTAAAACCTCCCACAAATGACGCGACAAGGTGGTGGAGTAAATGGCCTTGTCGGCCTTTTATTGATAAAATATAAAACCAATAAATAACATTTTTATAAATAACTTTTAAATAACTTTTAAATAACTTCACGGAATTATTGGAGTCTAGGAGGGGAATCCACCCACAGGTCACTGCATAGGAACTCTTAAACTTTTTAAGGCCTCCAGTCGCTAACCCCAGACTGTGAGACAGTACCCAACCTTCTCAGTGACCAAACTTTTCCCCTTCCTGGTTAACCCCTCGTAACCGGAAGGTACATAAAAAACAGCCCATATTATATATGGGTACCAACCGTGTAAACTCTAAACAGCCCATATTATATATGGGTACCAACCGTGTAAACTCTCCATACCATCAATCTCCTCCTCCTCACAGACCCAAACCACTGCCACACTAAAACCAACGTCCCTTATTGCCATAACCTCAGGGAGGGTGGGTGGGAATCTTCTTCCCCGACGCTCTCCACTGACGTCACATCCCCCCTTCTCCTCTCTACATTTCCTTCTGCCTCCTCCTCTGCTCCAGCCCCTCCCTTATCCTTAAAGGGGAAAGCGACCAGCGTAAACAGCCTGACTGTGCAGTCCACACAAGTCATGCTGTCCCTGCGCTGATCCCCTGCTCCTCTCTGCTCCGGGACCTTCTGTATTTCAACATGATAACAACCCCAAACACACCTCCAAGACGAGCACTGTCTTGCTAAAGATGCTGAGGGTTAAGATGATGGACTGACCAAGTATTTCTCCAGACCTAAACCCTATTGAGCATCTGTAGGGCATCCTCAAACAGAAGGTGGAGGAGCACAAGGTCTCTAACATCCACAAGCCCTGTGATGTTGTCTTGGAGGAGTGGAAGAGGTCTCCAATGGCAACCTGTGAAGCTCTGGTGAACTCCATGCCCAAGAGAGTTAAGGCAGTGCTGGAAAATAATGGTGGCCACACAAAACATTGACACTTTGGGCCCAATTTGGACATTTTCACTTAGGGATGTACTCACTTTTGTTGCCAGCGGTTTAGACATTAATGGCTGTGTGTTGAGCTAATTTGAGGGGACAGCAAATTTACACTGTTATATAAGTTGTACACTCAATTACTTTACATGGTGGCAAAGTGTAATTTCTTCAGTGTTGTCACATGAAAAGATAGAAGAAAATATTTACAAAAATGTGAGGGATGTACTCACTTTTGTGAGATACTGTATATATGCAGCCTAATATATATATATATATATATGTATATATATATATATATATATATATATATATATATATATATATATATATACTCTGCATTTACCGTAAATTAGATATTCAGTGTAGAATCTATATTCAGTCAGTACAGGCAGTGTATTTGATGTAAATATATATATATATATATATATACATCCTAGTATATACTCTGCATTTAGTGTAGAATAGATATTTAGTGTAGAATCTATAGTCAGGCAATGTAGTATATATAATACAGTGTATTGAAGTGGTTAAGGGGAACCCTGCGCCAAAATTTTAAAAAAATGGCGTGGGGGTCCCCCCTAAATCCATACCAGGCCCTTTAGGTCTGGTAGAGATTTTAAGTGGAAACCCCATACCAAAATTTTTAAAAAAATGTTGTTGGTTCCCCCCCGAAAACCATATCAGACCCTTATCCAAGCACGCAACCTGGCAGGCCACAGGAACACGAGGGATGAAAGAGCACCCACTTCTGAACCGTACCAGGCCACATGCCCTCAACATTGGGAGGGTGCTATGGGGAATCTGAAAGCCCCCTTTAACAAGGGGGCCCCCAAATCCAGGCCCCCCTATGTAAATTGGTATTTGGTACATTGTATCCCTACCCATTCACCAAAAAAGTATCACCAAAAAAAAAAAAAATGACAGCAGACAGTTTTGGACAAGTCCTTTATTTAAAAAAAAAAAAAGTGTCCCGCGGTGTCCATTCATCTTTAATGACAGCGTCTGACATTCCCGAGAAAAAAAAATGGAAAAACCTTGCCTCCATGGGAGGCGCCCCACTGACTGCAGCCTTTTCACAATGACAGCTGTTATATAGCTAAGGGTGGGGCCACTCGGTGACGTAAACGGGTGACCCCTCTGATGTTATGTCACTGTGTGCCCCGCCCTCAGCTATATAACAGCTGTCAAAGCAAAAAGACGGCAGTCGCAGGGATGCCTCCCGTGGAGGCGGAGTTTTTCCATTTTGTTTTTTTCACGGGAACGTCAGACGCTGTGATTGAAGATGAATAGACATTGTGGGACACATGGGCCTGGTATGGATTTTGGGGAGGACCACCACGCCTTTTTTTTTATTTTGGAGCGGGGTTCTCCTTAATATTCATAGCAGACCCAAAGGGCCTGGTAATGGACTGGGGGGAACCCATGACGTTTTTTTTCAATGCTTTTTTATGTATATTGCCAGGATCGACAATACATTACAGCCGCGG
The DNA here is from genome assembly GCA_037952925.1 of Lithobates clamitans. Taxonomy (NCBI): domain Eukaryota; kingdom Metazoa; phylum Chordata; class Amphibia; order Anura; family Ranidae; genus Lithobates; species Lithobates clamitans. The sequence goes on along the minus strand of JBBGZY010000321.1, from coordinate 5,385,037 downwards.
GCAGTTTTAAATGACATTTTTCCCTTTAGAAATGTCATTTTGCTGTGGCATAGTAAAACACATCACAAAGATGCGCTACTTTGCAGGCGGACTAAGGAGACCCCCCAGGCACGATATTTAATGGAATATTTCATTTTTATTGTTTCACTTTAAGCATTAAAAAAATCTTATTTTAAAACCTTTTTTTGCAATGATACATGTCCCCTGGGGCAGTACCCGGGTCCCCAAACACTTTTTATGGCAATAACTTCCATAAAAGCCAATAAAATGGGCACTTTTGATTTTTTGTGCCTGTTTGCATGTTCTGCTGCGAACTAGACCGGGGGGGGGGGGGGGGTTCAGCTCATCCCTAGTGTGGATGGGGATTATATCACACTAGTGATATGTGTAAAATATTTAAAAAAAAAATTTGGATAATAATTAGATATATATGGAATTCCATTATGTGCAATAATGATATAACATCACTGGTTATGTTACATAACCTTTATTATATATTATTATTATTATTATACAGGATTTATATAGCGCCAACAGTTTACGCAGAGCTTTACAACATTAGGGCAGACAGTACAAGTACAATACAATTCAATACAGGAGGAATCAGAGGGCCCTGCTCGTTAGAGCTTACAATCTAGGAGGGAGGGTCAGGTTATACAAAAGGGTAATAGCTGTGGGGGATGAGCTAATGGAGAAAATAGTGCAGTTGTTAGATGGAGGCAGGATAGGCTTCTCTGAAGAGGAAAGTTTTCAGGGATCGCCTAAAGTGGATAAATTTGGAGACAGTCTGACAGATTGGGGTAGGGAATTCCAGAGGATGGGCGAGGCTCGGGAGAAGTCCTGGAGGCGGATATGGGAGGAGGTGATGAGGGAGCTAGAGAGCAGGAGATCTTGGGAGGAACGGAGATGGCAATTAGGTTGGTATTTTGAGACTAGGTTAGTGATGTAGCTGGGGGCACAGTTGTGGATGGCTTTGTAACTTATTGTTAGTATTTTGAATTTAATTTGTTGGGCGAGTGGTAGCCAATGAAGGGATTGGCAAAGAGGGGTAGCAGACACTGAGCGGTTTGTAAGGTGGATGAGTCTGGCAGCCGCATTCATGATGGACTGAAGGGGGGATAGTCTATTTAAAGGTAAGCCGATGAGGAGTGAGTTGCAGTAGTCAAAGCGAGAGATAACCAGGGAGTGAATCAGGAGCTTTGTGGTTTCACTGGTTAGAAAGGGACGTAGTTTAGAGATGTTGCGGAGGTTAAGGCGGCAAGCTTTGGAAAGTGATTGGATGTGGGGCTGAAAGGAGAGTTCAGAATCTAGGATAACACCTAGCACCCTGACATGTGGGGACGGGTGGATTGTTTTGCCATTGCTCTTCACAGAGAAGTCAGGGGAAGAGGCACGTGGGGGAGGAAATATTATAAGCTCGGTTATGGACAAGTTGAGTTTGAGGAAGTGGTGTTTGGCTACAATCAAATCAAGTAGGAAGTGGTGTGACATCCATACAGATATGTCGGTTAGTAAGTTAGTGATGCTTGAGGAGACTGATGGAGTGAGTTGAGGGGTGGAGAGATAGATTTGTGTGTCATCAGCATAGAAATGATATTGAAAGCCGTGAGAGGCTATCAGCTGACCCAGGGAAGAGGTGTAGATTGAAAATAAAAGAGGTCCAAGAAAAGAACCTTGGGGGACCCCGACAGAGAAGGGAAGAAGAGTGGAGGAAGTAGAATTGTAAGTGACACTGAAGGTGCGTTGGGATAGGTAGGATGAGAGCCACTGAAGAGCACAGTCACGGAGACCAAGGGAGTAAAGTTTTTTGAGGAGGAGGGGGTGGTCAACCATGTCAAAGGCAGATGAAAGATCCAGAAGTAGGAGTACATAATAGTGTCCGTTGGTTTTTGCAGTTAGTAGGTCATTTGTGAGTTTTAAAAGAGCAGTTTCTGTGGAGTGTTGAGGGCGAAATCCAGATTGAAGGGGATCAAGAAAGTTGTTTTTAATGAGGTGGTCACTCAGTTGGTTGTAAACCAGGCGTTCAAGGAGTTTAGAGGAAAAGGGGAGCAAGGAGATAGGGCGTAGGTTGTTAAGATTGGTAGGGTCCAAGGATGGCTTTTTGAGTATGGGAGTGACCAGTGCATGTTTTAGAGCATCGGGGAAGATGCCACAGGTGAGGGAGAGATTGAAGATGTGGGTTAGAGAGTGTAGGATGGGGTCAAAGGGTGATCGTAGCATTTGAGAGGGAATAGGGTGCAGGGGACAGGTGGTTAGGTTTTCAGCCACTGTGCCATCAAACGCAGCTACTGGGCCCATCAATTGCCGCCACTGTGCCCTCAAACACAGCCACTGTGCCCAACAAGCGCAGCCACAGTGCCCATAAAATGCAGCCACTGCGCCATCAAACGCTGCCACTGTGCCATCAAGCGCAGCCACTGTGCCCATCAAACGCAGCCACTGTGCCCATCAAACGCTGCCACTGTGCCCATCAAACGCAGCCACTGTGCCCATCAAACGCAGCCACTGTGCCCATCAAGCGCAGCCACCGTGCCCTCAAATGCAGCTACTGTACCTATCAATTGCTGCCAGTGTGCCCATCAATTGCTGCCAGTGTAAAAATATATAAGAGAGTAAATCCGCGCTTAGGACAGAGTAAGGGCTGCTGCCTATCTCTAATTAGTACCCCTAAGGATCTAATTGCACAGTAGATAAGTAGAATGAGACCATAAGCGGCGATGCCCTCTGAAAATTAATGAGTATCAGGCAAAAATATCACAAGATCTGCACTGAGTACAGATGACTCCGATACGTAAAAACACCACCAGTATCACAACGTACTATAGGCAATATAGCATCACAAACCATCAGTGCTTAAAAATTGCTAAATAAAATGTGTTCCCCCAGCGGGGCATAAGTGTCATCCAAAGTGAAATATATAATACCTGAGTGAGAAATTTGAGTGAAGAGAATAGTGCGTTGTACAGTATAGATGCAAATTGGTGTATAAAGGAAATATTTTAGAAATTATATTGAAAAAGGTTATTTCCTAAAATTCATAAATATTGGGACAAGATGGCGCCAAAGGGAACCTAGTTCCTATAGTGGGTATATGTGCTTAGTGATATCAAAGTGATGCCTGTGTGTCCCCTTACATATTTGTGTGCAGAAATAATTAAATAGAGTAGTGTTTGACTACAGTATTCAAAAGTATTGGGACAATAATAAATAAAATAAATATTAAACGGATAAGTGTACTAATTGTAGTCTGTGTGGTGATTGTGTATCCCCTTATGTGTTCAAATCCAACGGATATAAAAAATTTAAAATATAAGGATGTTAAGCCCCAATATCCAAAAGTATTCGGACAGTATGGCACTATGGGACGTGGGACGTGAAATATCCTTAAACGTGAATTATCCTCCTATGTAATAACCAAGGTAATGATCACCCACTCCCAATATTAAATTACATTTCATATACAGTTATTTCTAATTAGTTCAGATTACTCATGTTTAAAACGGGTAGTATGGTTAAAAAAAGTCCATATATACAATCCATGCAGAACAAATGTTATTAGCCAGGTGGGAAAAACAGAGTTCAGCTGAAATGCTGTTTGTTTCATCCAAGAGGGTGCAACGTAGTGACTTCTGTGCGGTTTTTTTCATAAGGTGACTTGAAGTGACTTGCAGTGCTCGCCCCCCTATGCTACCCCACTCACCAGAGATAATCACCCCTGCAGGGGTACCAAGCGACAAAGTGGGTGCCTCAGGGTGGATGATGTTCACTTCCAAAGTGCTTCCATTCCTCTGCTGCGTGCGATCCTTATGGCTGTTCCTGGTAAGTTGTATACTCTGACATGACCGTACTACTCCAGCAGTGTAACCTTAAGTTGTTAACCACTCCAGAAATCCAGAGAAAAAGAGAAACACAAGGGGCTGCCTTCGTGAAGTATATCAAAGTATTTATTCCATAAAAACAAATCCAATCCAAAGAATGTAAGCCACAATGAACATAATAGACAGCGCTGTGAGCAAGAAGGGAACCAGCTGTGACTCCCCCTTACGCGTTTCGTCATAGGACGTTTTCAAAGACGTCTTTGAAAACGTCCTATGACGAAACGCGTAAGGCGGAGTCACGCTCACACGTCATACCCGGAAGTGGACGCTGGAACGCAAGCTGGGACGCATGCTCGTAGCTCGTTGCTGGTTCCCTTCTTGCTCACAGCATCTGATTGTCTGAGAGGTGGTTCAGTGTTAGCAAAGCGAATTCCTTCTTTGCGCCCGCTGTTCACCTTTTTGGGCACCTATTAGAGCCTATGGCTCTAACCAGCTGCTTCCAAAAAACACCCCCGCCACCCCCGAAAAGGGGCTGGACACCTAGGGGGTGTCAGTGGTGCCAATAGATAGAGCGGTGCCAGGAGAGAGGGGGCGGCGCTCCTGCGCCCTTTATGGACGCACTGCCACTGACTAACAATATCCCCAAAGGGCAGTTCTTTCAACTTCGACATAACTGTACCAGAACAGAAAACTATATAGAACAAAGTGTCACCTTGAAAAATAAGCTAAAAGAAAAAGGGTACCCCGGCTCCCTGATTCAACGAGCATATTCACATTACTTAGATGACCAACCGTCTAAAAAAGATAAAAAGGCCTTTGATCACACAATTCGTTTCACCATCCAATACCATACAGAACACAAAAAAAATTGAACAAACTCTCAAAAAACATTGGAATATATTGCTGGAAGATCCTCATCTTCAACCCCTTCTCCCAGAACAGCCACAAGTCATGTACCGGAAAGCCCCTAATCTTAAAAACAAAATAGCCCCAAGCAAACTCAAACACAAACATTGCACTCCATCCACTCGACTCTGCCTCATTCCCATTGTAGGCATGTATAGGTGCAACAAACCCCTGTGCAAAATTTGTACGTTTAATAACCATGGGAAAAAAGAGCTTGTTGCAAAAGGCAAAACATACAAGTTTGGTGAGTCTTACAACTGCTCTTCTGACCATGTAGTATATTGTTTGAGTTGCCCCTGCAATTTATTATATATAGGACGTACTATTCGTTCACTTAGGCTTGATTCACACCTATGCATTTTTAGTGCTTTTTGCATTTTGCAGATTTGCACTACAGAACATGTTCTATAGGAAACCATGTTAAATGGGCTGTAGTGCAAATCTGCAAAATGCAAAAAGCACTAAAAATGCATAGGTGTAAATCAAGCCTTAGAGAGAAATTTGGAGAACATCGTAAGTGGGTGGAGGGAGATATAGACAAACATAGCGCTCCTCGCCACTTTGCCAAACATCATCAGGAATCAGCTGCAGGACTAGAGGTGTGGATAGTAGAACAGATCTCCAGAAACCTCTCAGAAGCTGAAATATTCCACAGGCTTTGTGAACGTGAGACTTTCTGGATGTATGGCAACTTCAATGTAGAACTAGAGGTGTCCAATATGTTATAATATTATATTAACTTCTTGAGACTGGGACAGAGGTTCTCCGTCCAGCAGGACAACAGCCCTAAACATACAGCCAGAGCTACAATGGAATGGTTTAGATCAAAGCATATTAATGTGTTAGAATGGCCCAGTCAAGGTCCAGACCTAAATCCAATTGTGAATCTGTGGCAAGACTTGAAAATTGCTGTTCACAGGTGCTCTCTATCCAATCTGACAGAGCTTGAGCTATTTTGCAAAGAAAACTGGGCAAAAATGTCACTCTCTAGGTGTGCAAAGCTGGTAGAGACATACCCAAAAAGACTTGCAGCTGTAATTGCAGTGAAAGGTGGTTCTACAAAGTATTTACTGAATACAAATGCACGTCACACTTTTTAGGTATTTCTTTGTAAAAAATTTGAAAACCATTTATCATTTTCCTTCCACTTCACAATTATGTGCCACTTTGTGTTGGCCTATCAAATAAAATCCCAATATAATACATTTACGTTTTTGGTTGTAATATGACAAAATGTGGAAAATTTCAAAGGGTATGAATACTTTTTCAAGGCACTGTATGTGCTTTTTTTAAAAAAACCAAAAAACTGCAATCAAGATAATCTAAAGAGTACCAAACTAAAGTAAAATATGTTATTAATTAGGTTCTTTATTTCATTGTAATGTCAATGTGCCTAATACAAGCTAATACCCCAATAAGTATTGCAAAATAAGTACTTGGGCATTTTTTTTTTTGCAAAGCCTGATAACATCTTCATATATCAATGGTTATGCTTTAATGGGGTCTTCTGAGATAAAATTCAGTGTTCCATATTCCCATAAATTATTAACATAATTACCGTAAGTTATCTATACTTGCTGGTGGAACATACATCATCTGCACACAGCACTGGACCTGTCTGGAGTTCCCCTGTGAAAGGTAACAATATGCTGATATTTATAAGTGCCCACAGTGGATATTTTCCAGAACCAGAACAAATGTGAGGACCTGTGTACATTGGCATGTAGAAAACCAAGTCCAAGAGACTGGAGGTGATCAGTATATACTTCCAGGCAATGAAAAACATACCCGGGATGGCACTGTACCTGTGTGGTACCTTACCCTACAACATTTGACAGAAAAATGAACCTGGGTTTACATTTATCACCCAGGATCACAAATTAGGTTATAAAAATGTTAAAGTATTTTATTTACACAGGCATGGGGTATTGGGCTATTATGTAGAATATATGTCACTAGCAATAAAACATTCTGATATGTCTATAGAACATTCAATTCTCTTTTCATCCACTTTACTTTTAGTAAACATGTATTTATATGCATGTTTTATTTATATTAGCAAAATAGGGCTTTTGGTTTGTTGGCTATTGGGGTAATTTGAGAATTATGTAACACAGGGCTCTGCAGAGGAAAGGTTGATTAGACATTTATTCACAGCATTCAGTTATTCTTTAAACATTTGCCTTACTCAAGTTTATATATTCTAAAAGAAAATAAACTTTTATTTTTGTGTTAACCTGCATCTGAAAACAATTTGGAGAGGACGTGTTTGTATACTGTGTATATTAATGTTTATTGTCAATCTTTCCCATTTGGGATTTTAAAAGGTAATTTATATAATATATTCCTTGTGCTAATATCTATTCATAGAATCACTTACATACCCCAATGACAATACTGGGTGCGAAAGGTAAAATTTTGAAACAATGGGAAAATTGGAAGAAAAGCAGAATTATGGTCTATAGCAGGGGTCCCCCACCCCCAGGCCACAGACCGGTGCATGGTCTGTTGTTTGCTGGGCCACCGTCACACAGCAGGCGGTGAGTCCTGTCACAGACCGCTGGCCATTTAGCAGCCTGTGTCTATTCTCTCAACTCTCCCGGCCAGCCACCGATGTCAGCCTATTAGCAGAGCCGGAGGCGGGAGCGGCTGCAGATCGTGGCAGAGAGTGGGAGACTTTTCATAATAACAAGCGGGTAATCACCAGCTTGTTAACATGATAAGTTTGGCAGCTCTCGCTCTCTGTCCCAATCTGCAGCCGCTCCCGCCCCCTGCTCTGCTAAAATGATGACATAGGCAGCTGGTCAGGAGATATGAGAGAATAGACACAGGCTGTTAGCTGCCTCTGCCCTGCTGTAAGTAAGACACTGCAGGGAGAAGCAGAGATTGGAAGAGGCACTGTGCTTTTAAACAGAAAAAGGGGTGAGGGCATGATTGCAGGGAGAACTGTGATGGGGGACGGCATGACTGCAGGGAGGACTGTGATGGGGGGCCATGACTGCAGAAAGGACTGGGATGGGGGGGCCATGACTGCAGTGAGGACTGTGAGAGGGAGCCATGATTGCAGGAAGGATTGTGATTGGAAGCCATGACTGATAGGGGGACTGTGATGGGAGGCCATGACTGCCAGGAGGACTGTGATGGGAGGCCATAAATGCAGGGAGGACTGCGATGGGGGTTATGACTGCAGGAAGGACTGCGATGGAGGGCAATGACTGCAGGGAGGACTGTGATGGGGGAGGCCATGACTGCATGGAGGACTGTGATTGGGGCCATGACTGCAAGGAGGACTGTGATGGGAGCTCCATGACTACAAGGAGGAGTATGATGGGGCGCCATGACTGCAAGGAGGACTGTGATGGGGGGGCTATGACTGCAAAGATGACTGTGATGGGGGTCATGACTTCAAGGAGGACTGTGATGGGGGCCATGACTGACTTCAAGGAGGACTGTGATGGGGCAATGACTGCAAGGGGCACTGTGATGTGGGGGGCATGGCTGCAATGACTGCAATCACAGTGCAGTGCAGGGGGGTTGTAAGACTCCCCTGTCCCTGGAAAAATTGGCTACACCAAAAGCTGTCCCTGATGCCAAAAAGGTTGGAGACTGCTGGTGTATAATGCCCTATTAAGTTGCACTGAGGCATTGAAACAAGTGTAGCACTACCCCCCGAGGAGCCACTGAAGTGTCTTTTGATTTCCCTGCACACCTCAAGGTGACATACCTTGCTCATCCAGTAGTTACCGACACACCTTGAAGTATTTCAGAGTTTATTCGGCCAAGTATAGCCTGAATTAAGAGAGGATTAGAAAGTGTACATTTACAAATATTTAATAAGACAATAAAGTTACTTTGAGAGATGTGGTGAAACACCTGCAGTGTTTTGACCTAGAGTAATTAACAAAATTGTATTGCTTTTACCTAGTAACAGTATAAAAAGACAGTCCTAACATGCTATAACAGTCCCAGTTTAACCCCATTGGCCAGTGAATGATGAAAGAAAAATAAAAAACATTGACCAGAAAAGTTGGGACCCTTGAAGAAAGCACAACAGTTCCCAGCAGACTTGCACAATGCAATTCTCTTACCAGACCCAGGACGCCCTCTTCTGGGTTTCTGGTGCTCTAATTCAGCTCAAGGCCTCAGACAGAAATAAGAGTTTCTGTGATTTCTCTCGTTCACTCCTGCTGAGACAGATCTTCTCTTCCTTCCTTAAAAGTGGTGGGAGTGCTCTGTAGTACAGTCTGATTTCACCAGGCATCCAAATCACACCTCATACCTTCCCAGCGAGAACGTTCCCATCTCTGAGGCAAGGTCCTGTGCAAAGTCTCTCTGAGGTTTCTTCCAGTTGTGGTCAGCTATGGCAGGGTTCCATTCAACCAGTTGTCCAGTCTTTTTGTTCAGCCGGTAGTCTCTTTTTCTCACCCCTTTTCTTTCAGACTGACCTCTTTCCTTTTCTCAGGAGCCTACAGACCCTCCTCTCCTTGCTTTGTAGCAGCCACCAATCACCATCCTTCTAGGATGAACTCAGACCCAGACATGATGGCTGCTTCCTGCACTAGAGACACTCCATTTACAAGCATTGCAAAGTGGTAGTCCTAAAGATGGCTGCTGCACTTCTGCATTATTGAATATTCAGTTTAAGCATGTCCACATTGCAGGATGTGGATCAAGGATAATACAGCGGCAACAAAGAAAGAAGTTCCTCCTCAACTGCAGTCCAGGTTACACAAGGAAGCTAATTGCTGTAAATGATAAGTCCCTTTTCTTTCATTTTTCTTTACCCTAAACTTTATACATCAGCCATATAGCGTGGTGTGTGAGAGATTATTATTACAGCCATTGGCCAATCATTTGTTCAGTTTGTTCAAGCACAAAAAATGTTCAATATTTGAACATTAATGCTAGTCTCCTACAGTGAATGGATACAATTTTACATGCCACATACAGGCAAATTATAGCAAGCCTGTGCCATATTCTGATGTAGTTTGCAATGCTCTTTGATTATATAGTCTCGCCCACATATACGGGGGCACAATGGCACTGCTGCGCGAAACCCCATACAGGTACGGGGCATGCTATTGCCACCAGGGGGTGCCCCCGCCATGTTTGAGACCATCAAATTCGTTCCGGAACCGATCAATCCTAAGGTCCAGGCCAATGATTTATGGCCTGGATCTGCTGATCAGTTCTGACGAATGAAATCCTTCCCCTGCCTATAAGTGTAAACACAGGCAGGGGAAGTGATGTCATCTCCCCTCGTGGAACTCTTTTCGTTCCAGAGAGAGGAGAGGAGACATCTCACAGTAAGTGTACAACAATACACTAACACCAGTACACGTAGTACACGTAGATACACTTGTCACCCCCCGATCGCCCCCCCCCAGTTAACCCCTTCACTCCCTGTCACAGTGTCACCCAGTGCAGTTGTCAGATTTTTCACTGATCACTGTACTGGTGCCATTTGTGACACTAATCGGCATCTGGGAAGTTAGTGGTAGGTCCAGATAGCTTTAGGGTACCCCCTAACCCCCCCTTATAAAGGTTTACCCCTTGATGACTCCCTGTCACCATTGATCACCGTATTAGTGTTATGGGTAACGCTGGTTAGTTATTTTTTTATAGTGTCAGGGTACCCGCCGTATATTACCTAAATAAAGGTTTAACCCCCTGACCACCCGACGTGTGATATCAGTTAGGTACCTGCTAGCACCTGCGTTTAGCCCCTCCGCCCAGCCCACCCAAGTGCACTATCAATCGATCACTGTCACTTACAATACACAAAACACATAACTGCAGCGTTCGCTAACAGTTTTTTGGTAGCATTTGAAGCAGTCGCTGACAGTCAGGTGCTCTTTTTTCCTGTGAGTCTCACTAGTTCCAGTAAATTTAAAGGCCAAAATGTCCAATCGAAGGTACACTAGGGAAGAGGCCTACACGTTTCTGAGCATGACAGATGAGAGTGAAGAGGAAGCCACCCATCTGTCAGATTCAGGCACAGAATACGATCCTGTAGACAGCAGTGGCACCCTGACAGATAGCTCAGACGACGGAGTAGTGGTACCTGCCAAGGTCAGGCATACCCAACCCCATTCTTCTGCTGTTTTTGAGGAGCAAGAACCGCAGGGCTCTCATATGAAGCAGAGAACCAGTACTAGTGCCGCTCATCCTTCTGGTGAACTGGCAAGCACCAGCGGCCTAGTACATCCTGGTCGTACATCCAGTACTGCAGTAACACTTGGTGATGTGGTGAGTCCCATAAGTGCAGTTCAAGCTGGTGAGGTGGCTAGCAGTGTCCCGCAGGCACCAAGAAGACAAAGCCAGGCCTGTTAAGCCAATAAAGCCCTTACTGCTGCATTTGCAAATCCGAATTGGGAGCCCACAACTTCTGCAGCACTGTACTTCCCCCATTCACTGGCCAACCTGGAATTCAGGTGGTCACTCATTCTGCTCACTTTTCCTATTTCTTTCACACTCTGATGTTCACTTCCCCAGTACTACCCTCTCACACACTCCTCCTTCCCCTTCACTCCCTCACACCATCTCTCTACTGTGAACCACGGTTCACCCTCCATTTTACACACACAGGTCACCTTGGTCCCATGCCCGCCCGGTTTGTGGCCCCTGGGGTGCCCCCGCTGAATTGCCGCCGTGGGGGACAGCAGTCGGATGGCTCGTAAGGTTCGGCACCATGCCACCATCATGTGAACTCGAGTAAGTTTATCTGCAATCGATACGGGGCTATACCTTCACCCCCTGTTCGTATGTGCAATTATTATTATACTTAAAACCATATTTTTTTTACCTCCAGATATATCAAGTGCTGGCTCCTGACGAGTGGCCTTCTAGCCACGAAACGTGTTGAGCTGCCATTCATACTGTCACTTATCAATACTTATATTGTTTTATCAGCCATCTGCCAATATTTATTCATTGATCCGAGAGGCCCGAGGCTTTGCAGGCATTACCATATATTATCCTTGTACTCAAATCATTCTGGTGCATTTTGGAAGATTGGTTGCTTGCCATTTTTTATGATATTCATGTTGTAACTAATATGAACTGTACTATCCATGTATTATTCGATCGTGTTTCTACATTTTATATTCTGCTTGTATTCTATGGCAATTAATAAATTCCCAACATGTTCACCAATTACCTTTTGCAACCACGTGATTCATTTAAAGTCCCACCCCCTTGTCCTTCTCCTCTCCTTGATTATTACAGGGATGGAAATCTGTGACCTTGCCAGGCCACAATTTCAATTAAAGTCCCGAGGGATGGAAGAACTGACCTTACCAGGCCATACCTTCATCTAAAGTCCCTTAAAACCAGTCCTATAACTACATGCGTTTCAATGACAATGAACTCTGTCATCCTGGGGGTGACCATGAATATGATTGACTCTACAAAATTGTCCCTCGTAAACCACTTCAACCAACAAGCAGCCTTGCTTACTCCCGATCAAGTTGTCTGCGTTGATGAGTCCCTGATTAAGTTTTGTGGCCGCTTGTCATTCAAACAATATCTTCCCAGCAAGCGTGCCAGATATGGGGTCAAGAAGTATAAGCTCTGTGACAGGGCAACAGGCTATACATATAGTTGTATGGTTTACGAGGGAAGAAATAGTTACATAAAGCCGGAGAACTGCCTAACTAATAATTCGGCATTTATAGGTGTTATATTATATTCATGGCAAGCTTGCAAAACATATTTGGTTTTATGATTAGTCATAATAAATATAGTATGTGTGAATGACCTTGATCAATTGATTTGATATGATTCTTCATCTAAAGCTGAGTATTGCTAGAAGTATCTGGTGTATGTAGTTAGTTTGAGAATGACATATAAGGTATCTGGTATAGAATGTCAAGGGAGGTCCAGAATAGACCAGTATTTATGTAGAGGAATAATATATATTTGTTTATATCCTGTTAAGTTAGTTTAGTGTAGTCTCAGTCATATTAATAAGTATTAGTATATAGTTACTTAATGTAGTTAAAGTCGGTAATATGTGTTTATATTAGTAGATGTTTGGTTATATGACATGTAACATTTTTGGTAAATGCCTTCTATCCATCTGTACATCTCTACTGAACTGATTTTGCTGTAATATTTTTGGTAAATGCCTTCTATCCATCTGTACATCTCTACTGAACTGACTTTGCTGTAACATTTTTGGTAAATGTCTTCTGCTGCCATATCTTTAAACTTCTATATTTAATGCTAGCTCTATAACAAACATACTGCAATAGCAATATTACTGGTGATTGATTCTCAATCCCATTTGGCTTGAGTGATCAAGAGAGGTAATTAGCTTTACAACCCTAGCCTGTGTCTGTAGCTGGTCTGGTATTGGCCATCTCTCCCCCATATTCAGGTGTCTCAAATCAGACCCAATAACGACCAATTGAGAAATGCATGCCTGCTTAGTCTCCCTATAAATTTAAAGCAGCCTATGGGGTGGCGCAGACATAATGGCTCTGTCCTGAGTGGCTCTGTCACGAGTGATGCACAGTTTCACTGACGCAGTTTAAGGAAAGCAGGATGAAGATACAACAAGAACTCTGCTCCACTCTGCAAGATGACAAGCAACCAGCTTTTGACATTTATTTTATATTTTATATAAAGTTAGTTTCCCACTCTCTATCCACTAACATGCTCCTTATTCTCTTCCTTCTCACATTGGTGTATTCTATCCTCAAATTATCTTTACTCTACCCTCCTCTCTTCCCTGAAGCATGCACATCTCACCCTCACTCCTACCCTCTCCCTACTATGGCACCCATCATCTCGTGCATTTGCTGCACTGACATAAACACCAGGGCCACTAGACACATGCGTTCATGCACATCCCACTCCCATCTTGCCTTTCTCCCCCTCCTCCTTCTCCTAGTCTCAGGTGACATTTCTCCTAATCCTGGTCCACCATTTTCCAACTGCAAGCCACATATCTGTGTTGCGTTTGTTACAATATGATTTTTTTTATTAATCAGACTTACGATACATGGGAAATAACATTACACAATAGTGGTTGGTCATAGAGATATTGTCAGTTTTTGGCTTGAGTAGATTTCTCAAACAAATGCTGTTTTATACAATGGGGGTAAATATTGTTGTATTCAATTGACAGTTCAATTAACAGGCTATTGTCTCTATAGCTACAGTAAACAAGTAAGAAATGTACTTTTCTGAGGTTCTTTCAGCTCTCAAACTGAAAGAATGACTGTTAGATTACTGTCAGATGTTGGCTTGATTAGACAATGGGTACATAGATACAGTTTTCAACAGTCCATTGTTTCTACAGCTACAATAAACAGGCATGTTTTCTGTTGTTTGGTAACTATGGAAAACAGCCTGACACATAAAAGGGGTGAGTAGGGACACACACACACACCATCATGCTGTAACAAACAGAAGATAAGTAACCTTTAAGTGTATTTGTGCTATTAAAGACCATAGGCTGTTCAGTTTGCTAGGCATTTTGCTTGTTATAGATATCTGTCAGTCTTGTATTGTATTCCTAATATTGTAATAGTTTTTGTATGTACAGCATCTTTGTATAGTAAAGCACATTTACACACTGTAGAAATCTCAGCTTCCTTGCTTATACCACAGAGTAACCTTGCTAGATAGACACAAGCAAAACAATATCCAATACCCCCCTGGCAACCACCGCAATCCACTCAGTTTAATTTTTATCCCCCTGCTTCCTCAAAGCAGCCCACCAATCTCATGCGCCCTTTGGAACGCCCGCTCCATCTGTAACAAGCTAACATCTGTACATGACCTCTTCATCTCTCATGGCTTTAACATACTCGCCATAACAGAAACCTGGCTTCAAAATTTTGACTCAGCTTCTCCTGCTGCCCTCTCCCATGGTGGTCTCAATTGGACTCACTCCCCAGACCCAACAGACAGAAAGGAGGTGGAGTTGGCTTCCTTCTTTCCCCACAAAGCATCTTCCAAGTCCTTCCTGTCCCTCCCTCTCTATCCCTCTCTTCTTTCGAGATGCACTGTATTTGACTGTTTTCTCCCATTTCTCTGAGGATTGCAGCAATTTATCGGCATCCGGGACTGGTATCGCGCTTTCTTGATGACTTTGCTGCCTGGCTACCCTACTTTCTCTCCTCTGAAATACCCACCATTATTCTTGGTGACTTCAACATTCCTGTCAATTTTAACAGCCCAACTACAGCAAAACTTCTCCACTTAACCTCATCTTTTGACCTAACCCAATGGACACATACTCACTCCAATGGTAATACCCTTGACCTTGTATTCTCCCATCTCTGCAACTCTGGCAACCTCACCAACACCCCCTTTCCTCTCTCTGATCAAAACCTCATTACTTTCACTGTATCCTTGCCTCCAACCACCCATACCTCCAAGCAGCAAACAATTACTTTTAGAAACCTTTGCCACTTTAACCCTTCTCTTCTCTATTCTGCTACTGACCACCCATATGACATACTCTCTCCCCTGTCCTGACCTGGCCACCTCTGTCTATAACAGTTCATTCTCATCATTACTAGATGCACTTGCTCCTCTAACCAAACACAGGATCAGGCCCCCGACCATTACAACCCTGGCAAACTGACAACACTAGAAATCTCAAGAGACATTGCCGCGCTCTTGAACGACTGTGGCGTAAAACCAAATGCCTGCAAGACTTCACCCTATATAAATCTGCCCTTCTAAAATACAATTCCTGCCTCCATGCTGCCAAACAAGCATACTTTGTCTCTCTTATTAATTCCTTGTCATCCAGTCCCCGTCGGCTCTTCTCTTTAACTCTCTGCTTCATCCCCCACCCCTTCTACCCACTAACTCACTCACTGCCCAAGAGATTGCCAATCACAAGACAAGATCGATGCAATTCGTGAGGACACCTCCACTGTGCGTACGTCTTCCCCACCCAACATACCTTGCCTAGCAGCACATTCAACACTCTCCTCTTTTGAATTGGCTATTACTGAATAGGGATGAGCCGAACACCCCCCCCCAGTTCGGTTTGCACCAGAACCTGCGAACGGACAAAAAATTCGCACGAACGTTAGAACCCCATTGATGTCTATGGGACTCGAACGTTCGAAATCAAAAGTGCTCATTTTAAAGGCTAATTTGCATGGTATTGTCCTAAAAAGGGTTTGGGGACCCGGGTCCTGCCCCAGGGGACATGTATCAATGCAAAAAAAACTTTTAAAAATGGCCGTTTTTTCGGGAGCAGTGGTTTTAATGATGCTTAACGTAAAAAAAAAAGTGAAATATTCCTTTAAATATTGTACCTGGGGGGTGTCTATAGTATGCCTGTAAAGTGGCGCGTGTTTCCCGTGCTTAGAACAGTCCTTGCACAAAATGTAATTTTTAAAGGAAAAAAAGTCATTTAAAACTGCTTGCGGCTTTAATGTAATGTCGGGTACTGGCAATATGGATGAAAATCAGTGAGACAAATGGCATGGATACCCCCTAGTCCATTACCAGGCCCTTTGGGTCTTGTATGGATATTAAAGGGAACCCCGAATCCAAATTAAAAAAAGGAAAGGTGTGGGGCCACCAGGCCCTATATACTCTGATTAGCAGTATACAGGCGGTGCAAACAAGACAGGGACTGTAGGTTTGTTTTAAGTAGAATCTGTTTGTAATTTTGAACTGGTACATTTTTAACGTGTTTAGCTCCAGCCAAAAAATCTTTTTTAAGCTTTTTGGAAAACATAGGGAAGGGTTATCACCCCTGTGACATTTGTTTTGCTGTCTGTGCTCCTCTTCAGAAGATTGAACCTCACTTTTTGTCCCAATGACAAATGTTTTTTGAAAATTTGGGTTTTTTTGTAAAACAAGGATTGGTGATAAAGCATCAGTGGAAAGGAAAAATGTTTTCCCATATTAACTTTTACAGGAGAGAATTTCCCTTCCTAGGGGTAGATTTCATCTCACTACCTGTTGTCTCCTTCTGTTTGCAAGTAGGAGTCGTTTGTAAGTTGGATGTTTGAAAGTAGGGGCCTGCCCTATATACACAGCAGAAATTTGGGCCTTAGGTGTTGTTGTGGCCACAACACTGTAAGCTCTCACAGGGCCCTGCTGTGAAATATTAGATTAAGAATTGTAATTACATGCCCCTGTTGAACAGGGGCAGAAAAATTGGGCCTTTGGTGGTGGTGGTGCTGGTGCCACCACACTGTCCTCACTCGCTCTTGGTGGGCGCAGAAATTGGCCCTGCTGTGAAATATTAGATCAAAAATTGTAATTACATGCCCCTGTGAAAAAGGGGCTGAAAAATTAGGCCTTAGGCACTGGTGCTGGTGCCACAACACTGCAACCCCTCACAGATACTCTAGTTGGAACGCAGGAACGAGCCCTGCTGCAAAGTATTGCTTAAAAAATTGTAATTACACACCCCTGTTAAACAGGGGCTGAAAAATTGGGCCTTAGGCACTGGTGCCAGTGCCACAACACTGCAACCCCTCACAGAAACTCTAGTTGTAACGCAGGAACGAGCCCTGCTGCAAAGTATTGCATCAGAAATTGTAATTACATGCCCCTGTTAAACAGGTGCTGAAAAATTGGGCCTTAGGCACTGGTGGCGGCGCCCAGAACCAAAAATGTTCTTACAAGCTATCAGCATGATCATTGAGGAGGAAGAGGATAATTACTCAGGATAGTCACTCAGCATCAGCATAGGCAGTCTTTGAAGGGATCTGAGATTTAAAAAAAAATTATTCGGTTACATCAGCATCAGGTGCTTGGTAGCTGGTGGTGATCCAAGACTGATTCATTTTTATGAAGGTCAGTCGATCGACCGAGTCGGTGGACAGACGCACCCTGTGATCGGTTACAAAGCCTCCAGCAGCACTGAATGTGGGTTGCGAAAGAACACTGGATGCAGGACAGGCCAGTAGCTCAATTGGATACTGTGCAAGCTCTGGCCAGTGATCCATCCTCAAGACCCAGTAACCCAGAGGATTTTCGGTGGGAAAGGTGTCAAATTCAGATCTTGCCATTAGGTATTCCTGCACCATGTAAAACAGACACTGGCGATGGTTGCTGGAACCAATCATACCTTGGGGCTGCGGACTAAAAAATTGTCGAAACGCATCGGTCAGACGGCCACCTTCTCCACCGCTCCTTCTTTGACTGACCGAAGCCTCAGCAACACATTGTCCAGAAACAGGAGTTTGTAACCTCCCAGTCTCTGGGAACGCGTTGCACAGACCTTTCTGCAAGGCCTCCCGAAGATGTTTCATCCTCTGCTCCCTCTGCGACGGCAAGATAAGGTCTGCAACCTTACCCTTGTAACGTGGATCAAGGAGGGTTGCCAGCCAGTATTGGTCCTTCTCCTTGATACCACGAATACGAGGATCCTTACGCAGGCTTTGCAGGATCAGGGAGGCCATGCAGCGTAGGTTTGCTGAGGCATTCGGTCCGGAGTCCTCTAGGTCACTAAGGACGACATGGTTCACAGCCACCTCCTCCCAGCCACGTACAAGTCCATGTGTTTCTTGGGACTGATCCACCTCCATACTGACACAATCCTTCTCCTCCTCCTCCTCCTCCTCATCCTCTTCCCGTGTGATCGGCGGGCACGCAATAACACTGTCTGGATAAAGGGGGCCTTGAGAGCTAAGGAAGTCCTCCTCTTCCTGCCTCTGTTCTGCCTCAAGTACCCTGTCCATTATTCCACGCAGCGTGTGCTCCAACAGGTGGACAAGGGGGGCAGTGTCACTGATGCATGCGCTGTCACTGCTCACCATCCTCGTGGCCTCCTCAAATGGTGACAGGACAGTGCATGCATCCTTGATCATGGCCCACTGGCGTGGGGAAAAAAAAAACAAGCTCCCCTGACCCTGTCCTGGTGCCATAGTTGCACATGTACTCATTGATGGCCCTCTGCTGCATTTGCAGCGGCTGCAGCATGGCCAAGGTTGAGTTCCACCTGGTGGGCATGTCACAGATTAGGCGGTTCTTGGGCAGGTTAAACTCCTTTTGGAGGTCCGCCAGCCGAGCACTGGCATTATATGACCGGCGGAAATGCACACAGACTTTCCTGGCCTGCCTCAGGACTTCCTGTAAGCCCGGGTACCTGCCCAAGAACTGCTGCACCACCAAGTTAAGGACGTGAGCCAAACAGGGTACATGGGTCATTTGTCCCTGTCGGAGGGCAGAGAGGGGGTTGGTGCCATTGTCGCAAACCACCATTCTTGCCTTAAGTTGGCATAGCGTCAACCACCTCTGAACCTGCCCCTGCAGAGCTGACAGAACCTCTGCCCCAGTGTGGCTGCTGTCCCCCAAGCACACCAGCTCAAGCACCGCATGGCATCTTTTGGCCTGCATACTTGCGTAGCCCCTTGAACGCCTAAGGAGCACCGCTGGTTCCAAGTACAAAGCACAGGAAGAGGCCATGGAGGAAGAAGAAGAGGAGGGGGTGGAGAAGAGAGGTGTGTCACAATCATTAGTAGTGGCATTTTGGAGGCGTGGTGGCGGAACAACCTCCAACACTACTGCACTTTGTCCTGCATCCTTCCCAGCTGCCAGCAGAGTCACCCAATGCACGGTGAAACTTAGGTAACGTCCCTGTCCATGCCTGCTTGACCATGAGTCAGCGGTAATATGCACCTTACCGCTGACCGCCCTGTCCAGCAAGGCCAAGACATTGCCTTCCACATGCCGGTAGAGAGCCGGAATCGCCTTCCGTGAGAAAAAGTGGCGTTTGGGTACCTGCTACAGAGGAACCACACATTCCACAAACTCACGGAAGGGGGCAGAGTCTACCAACTGAAAAGGCAGCATTTGAAGTGCTAGCAATTTTGCCAAGCTAGCATTCAACCACTGGGCATGTGGATGGCTGGGAGCGAACTTCTTTCGGCGGTGCAGCAGCTGGGGCAGGGAAATTTGCCTGGTACAATCTGACGTCGGTGTACCGAAGGCAGATTGCCCACAAGTACTTGGCTGTGACACACCTAATTCTACACCTTCATTCTTCTCAGTGCAGATCTCAGAGAGGACTAAAGGTATAGTGGGGTTAGAGATCTCAGCTGATAAGGAGCAAGGAGAAGTCCTCTTTGTTCTTTGGTGTGGGTCTTTTAGATACGCTTGCCAACGAACTGCATGGCAGGTCAACATATGTCTGGTCAAGCATGTGGTGCCCAAGCGGGAGATGTATTGGCCACGAGAGATATGCTTGAGCCATATGTTGCAAATAGCAGCGGTGCGATCTGATGCACTCATGTCAAAAAAGGCCCACACCAAAGAACTTTTTGAATAACGCGCAGAGACTGCAGCGCCCTGCAAATGCGGAGCATTGGGGTGTGATGCAGTCAGTGTGCTGCCCTTAGGCTGGCCCCTGGAGGGCATCCTGCCTCGTTGGTGATGTGCCTCCTCCTCTCTCCTATCAGGCACCCACGTTGAGTCAGTGACCTACTCATCCCCTCCCTCCTCATCACTGGAGCAAACCTGGCAGTATGCTGCAGCAGGGGGAGCATGACTGCCAGATTGCTGTCCTTCTTGGGCACCCCCTCTGTCCGTGCTCATGTTACTGCCTTCATCTAGCTCAGTATCATCATCAGAGCCTTCCAAATGCTGGGCATCCTCCTGGAGCATGTACCCAACACTGTGGTCAAACAGTACGAGGGACTCCTCAGGAGGACATGGTGGGGCTAGGGAAGGAGTCACTGATGACATTGAGCCGAGGGAAGAGGCCGCGTTGGCAGCTGCTTTGCCAGACAAAGTACCCTGAGCATGGTTGAGAGAGGATGAGGAGGATGAGGATGGCTTGGTCATCCACTCGACCAAGTCTTCCGCATGCTGCGGCTCATCACTGCCAGCTGCCGAAAAAAAGGCCAAGCGTGTCCCGCGGCTACGTGCTGATGAGAATGCACCGTCTCCACGACCAGCACTGTTGCCTCTAGACACAGAGCCTGCTTGCCCTCTTTTATTGACTTGTGACTGTCTGCCTCTCCTTGTTGGCCTTCCAGACATACTAATGACCTGTGGCTGCACTAAGCTGGGGTATATATATATATATATATATATATATATATATATATATATATATGTACTGATACTGCAGCTAGCAAAATCAACTGCCTGCCTGTAGTATGAGAACACCACCAACCTTCTACAGGTAGCTTTAGCTGAACACTGTGCAGAGCTTGCACTACACTAACTTGTAGCTTATTTAGCTGCCTGCAGTAGTGATAGGATCAGGAAAACCCCACTAACCTTCTACAGGTATCTTTAGGTGAACACTGTGCAGAGCTCGCCAAAAAATAACTTGTAGCCTATTTAGCTGCCTGCGGTAGTGATAGGATCAGGAAAACACCACCAACCTTCTACAGGTAGCTTTAGGTGAACACTGTGCAGAGCTGGCACTACACTAACTTGTAGCTTATTTAGCTGCCTGCAGTAGTGATAGGATCAGGAAAACCCCACTAACCTTCTACAGGTATCTTTAGGTGAACACTGTGCAGAGCTCACCAAAAAATAATTGTAGCCTATTTAGCTGCCTGCGGTAGTGATAGGATCAGGAAAACACCACCAACCTTCTACAGGTAGCTTTAGGTGAACACTATGCAGAGCTCGCACTACACTAACTTGTAGCTTATTTAGCTGCCTGCGGTAGTGATAGGATCAGGAAAATACCACCAACCTTCTACAGGTAGCTTTAGGTGAACACTGTGCAGAGCTCGCACTACACAAACTTGTAGCTTATTTAGCTGCCTGCGGTAGTGATAGGATCAGGAAAACACCACCAACCTTCTACAGGTAGCTTTAGGTGAACACTGTGCAGAGCTCGCCAAAAAATAACGTGTAGCTTATTTAGCTGCCTGCGGTAGTGATAGGGTCAGCAAAACACCACCAACCTTCTACAGGTAGCTTTAGGTGAACACTGTGCAGAGCTCACCAAAAAATAATTTGTACTTTATTTAGCTGCCTGCGGTAGTGATAGGATCAGGAAACACCACCAACCTTCTACAGGTAGCTTTAGGTGAACACTGTGCAGAGCTCGCACTACACTAACTTGTAGCTTATTTAGCTGCCTGCGGTAGTGATAGGATCAGGAAAACACCACCAACCTTCTACAGGTAGCTTTAGGTGAACACTGTGCAGAGCTCGCACTACACTAACTTGTAGCTTATTTAGCTGTCTGCGGTAGTGATAGGATCAGGAAAACACCACCAACCTTCTACAGGTAGCTTTAGGTGAACACTGTGCAGAGCTCGCCAAAAAATAACTTGTAGCTTATTTAGCTGCCTGCGGTAGTGTTAGAATCAGGAAAACACCACCAACCTTCTACAGGTAGCTTTAGCTGAACACTGTGCAGCGCTCGCAAAAAACTCACTTTTTTGTTTAGAAACACTGGAGGACGCACTACACTAACTTGTAGCTTTTGTTTAGAAACACTGGAGGACGCACTACACTAACTTGTAGCTTTAGCTGAACACTGTGCAGAGGTCACACTAGACTAACTTGTAGCTTTAGCTAAAGACTGTGAGGAGGACGCGCTACACTAACTTGTAGCTTTAGCTGAACACTGTGCAGAGGTCGCACTACACTAACTTGTAGTTTTAGCTGAATACTGTGCAGAGGTCACACTAGACTAACTTGTAGCTTTAGGTAAAGACTGTGAGGAGGACGCGCTACACTAACTTGTAGCTTTAGCTGAACACTGTGCAGAGGTCGCACTACACTAACTTGTAGTTTTAGCTGAATACTGTGAGAAGGACGCACTACACTAACTTGTAGCTTTAGCTGAACACTGTTCAGAGGACGCACTACACTAACTTGTAGCTTTAGCTGAACACTGTGAGGAGGACGCACTACACTAACTTGTAGTTTTAGCTGAACACTGTGAGGAGGATGCAGTACACTAACTTGTAGCTTTAGCTGAACACTTTGCAGAGGTCGCACTACACTAACTTGTAGTTTTAGCTGAACACTGTGAGGAGGACGCACTACACCAACTTGTCGCTTTAGCTGAACACTGTGCAGAGGTCACACTAAACTAACTTGTAGCTTTAGCTGAACACTGTGAGGAGGACGCACTACACTAACTTATAGCTTTAGCTAAACACTGTGCAGAGGTCTCACTACACTAACTTGTAGTTTTAGCTGAACACTGTGAGGAGGACGCAGTACACTAAATTGTAACTTTAGCTGAACACTGTGCAGAGGTCGCACTACACTAACTTGTAGTTTTAGCTGAACACTGTGAGGACGCACTACCCTAACTTGTAGCTTTAACTGAACACTGTGCAGAGGTCGCACTACACTAACTTGTAGTTTTAGCTGAACACTGTGAGGAGGACGCACTACACTAACTTGTAGCTTTAGCTGAACACTGTGCAGAGGTCGCACTACACTAACTTGTAGTTTTAGCTGAACACTGTGAGGAGGACGCACTACACTAACTTGTAGCTTTAGCTGAACACTGTGCAGAGGTCGCACTACACTAACTTGTAGTTTTCGCTGAACACTGTGAGGACGCACTACCCTAACTTGTAGCTTTAACTGAACACTGTGCAGAGGTCGCACTACACTAACTTGTAGTTTTAGCTGAACACTGTGAGGAGGACGCACTACACTAACTTGTAGCTTTAGCTGAACACTGTGCAGAGGTCGCACTACACTAACTTGTAGTTTTAGCTGAACACTGTGAGGAGGACGCACTACACTAACTTGTAGCTTTAGCTGAACACTGTGCAGAGGTCGCACTACACTAACTTGTAGTTTTCGCTGAACACTGTGAGGAGGACACACTACACCAACTTGTAGCTTTAGCTGAACACTGTGAGGAGGACGCACTACCCTAACTTTTAGCTTTAGCTGAACACTGTGCAGAGGTCACACTAAACTAACTTTGTAGCTTTAGCTGAACACTGTGAGGAGGACGCACTACACTAACTTGTAGCTTTAGCTGAACACTGTGCAGAGGTCTCACTGCACTAACTTGTAGTTTTAGCTGAACACTGTGAGGAGGACGCACTACACTAACTTGTAGCTTTAGCTGAACACTGTGCAGAGGTCTCACTACACTAACTTGTAGTTTTAGCTGAACACTGTGAGGAGGACGCACTACACTAACTTGTAGCTTTAGCTGAACACTGTGCAGAGGTCGCACTACACTAACTTGTAGTTTTCGCTGAACACTGTGAGGAGGACACACTACACCAACTTGTAGCTTTAGCTGAACACTGTGAGGAGGACGCACTACCCTAACTTTTAGCTTTAGCTGAACACTGTGCAGAGGTCACACTAAACTAACTTTGTAGCTTTAGCTGAACACTGAGGAGGACGCACTACACTAACTTGTAGCTTTAGCTGAACACTGTGCAGAGGTCTCACTACACTAACTTGTAGTTTTAGCTGAACACTGTGAGGAGGACGCACTACACTAACTTGTAGCTTTAGCTGAACACTGTGCAGAGGTCGCACTACACTAACTTGTAGTTTTAGCTGAACACTGTGAGGAGGACGCACTACACTAACTTGTAGCTTTAGCTAAACACTGTGCAGAGGTCACACTAAACTAACTTGTAGCTTTAGCTGAACACTGTGAGGAGGACGCACTACCCTAACTTGTAACTTTAGCTGAACACTGTGCACTACACTAACTTGTAGTTTTAGCTTAACACTGTGCAGAGGTCACACTAAACTAACTTGTAGCTTTAACTGAACACTGTGAGGAGTATGCACTACACTAACTGTAAATAGTCTAGCTGCCTGACTGTGGTACTAATAGAAACAAAAGAACACCAGCAATTTTCTTCAGGTAGCTGTAAATACTGTAACAAGACAAGCCTGCCTGTCAGTAGGAAGATAACAGGAACGGATCTAGCTAAACTGAATACAGTGTATATATATATATATATATATATATATATATATATATATATACAACACCTGGGAAGCATATATATATACACAATACACTGTAAGTGCAGCTAACTCACTGACTGTCCTGCCTAATCTAGCTAACTCAAATGAAATGACACTGTCTCTCTCTCTCTCTAAGCACGCCGGAACACACTACACAGGGCCGCCGTGCAGGTGGCCTTAAATAGTGTGGGGCGTGTTCTAAACCCCCTGAGCCATAATTGGCCAAAGCCACCCTGGCTTTGGCCAATTACAGCTCTCTCTACCGATGGCGCTGTGATTGGCCAAGCATGCGGGTCATAGTGCATGCTTGGCCAATCATCAGCCAGCAATGCACTGCGATGCCGCAGTGAATTAGGGGCCGTGACGCGCCACACGAATTTGGCGCGAACGGGCCATATCGTTCGCAATTTGACGAACGAACAGCCGATGTTCGAGTCGAACATGGGTTCGACTCGAACACGAAGCTCATCCCTATTACTGAAGAGGTTACAAAACTTTTCTCAGATGCTCACCTAACCAATTGTCCCTTGGATCCTGTTCCCTCACAGCTACTATGGTCACCCTCTTCTTCTATCCTTTGCTCCGTCACTCACATCTTTAATCTCTCCCTCTCTAGTGGCACCTTCCCCTCCCCTCTAAAACATGCACAGATCACTCCCATACTTAAAAAGCCCTCACTGGACCCTACCAACCTGCACAACTTAAGACCCATCTCATTGCTCCCATTCCCCTCTAAACTTCTAGAACGCTTAGTCTACAACCGTCTTAGCTCCTACCTCAGTAAAAATAACCTTCTTGACCCCTTACATTCTGGCTTTCGCTCGCAGCACTCCACGGAAACTGCCTTACTAAAACTCACTAACGATTTACTAACTGCTAAAACCAACAGCCAGTACTCCATACTCCTACTACTTGACCTCTCTGTGGCCTTTGATACTGGTGACCACCCACACATTTCCTTGGCCTTCGAGATTCTGCTCTATCCCAGTTCTCTGACTATTTATCACAGCGCTCCTTCAGTGTCACCTACAACTCTATCTCCTCCTCTCCATTGCCCCTTTCTGTGGGGGTCCCCCAAGGCTCTGTTCTTGGACCCCTTCTCTTCTCTATCTACACCTCCTCCCTTGGTCACTTGATAACCAGCCAAAGCTTCCAATACCACTTATACGCTGATGACACCCAAATCTATCTGTCTACTCCTCACCTCACTCGTTCAGTCTCCTCTCGCATTACTAACTTACTAACTGACATATCAGCATGGATGTGACACCACTTTTTTAAACTAAATCTCTCTAAAACTGAGCTATTAATATCCCCCCCCCACCCGTGCCCCCCTCCATGACTTTCCCATCAAAATCAACAATGCAACCATCAGTCCCTCCCCTCACGCCAGGGTACTAGGTGTAATCCTAGACTCTGACTTGTCATTTCAACCTCAAATCCAATCGTTGTCAAAAGTTTGTAGAATTCACCTCCGTAACATCTCTAAAATTTGCCCCTTTTTAACAAATGAAACCACCAAGCTCCTCATTCACTGCCTTGTTATCTCTCGCCTTGACTATTGCAACTCCCTTCTCATCGGCCTACATCTCCATAGGCTATCCCCTCTTTAGTCTATCATGAATGCTGCTGCCAGACTTATCCACTTATCCACTTACCAACCGCTCAGTGTCTGCCAACCCTCTCCTCCAATCCCTACACTGGCTCCCAATCACCCAGCGAAATAAATTCAAAATACTAACCACAACATACAAAGCCATTCACAACTCTGCCCCAAGCTACATCACCAATCTTGTCTCCGAATATCACCCAAATCGACCTCTCCGCTCTTCTCAAGACCTCCTGCTCTCAAGCTCTCTCATCTCCTCCTCCCATGCTCATCTCCAGGATTTCTCCAGAGCCTCTCCCATCCTCTGGAACTCACTACCTCAACCTATCCGGCTATCCCCTACTCTTGCTACCTTCAGGCAATCCCTGAAAACTCATCTCTTCAGGAAAGCCTATCACGTCACCAACTAATCTCCTACCACTTCCATCAGCTCATTTCCCACAGTTACAACCTTTTGTACCACCTGCCCCACCCTATTAGATTGTAAGCTCTTCTGAGCAGGGCCCTCTTAATCCTTTTGTATTTTATTGTATTATAACTGTATTGTCTCTCTTTTATATTGTAAAGCGCTGCGTAAACTGTTGGCGCTATATAAATCCTGTATAGGAATAATAATAATAATGATCAGCACATTACTACAAGTGTTACATGTGGGATTGTCAATCAAACTCCATATATGATTCTGTGAGTTAGTATCTCCTTTTGTAGAGCACAGGGATATAAAATTAGCGGACCTCCAGCTGTTGCAAAACTACAAGTCCCATCATACCTCTGCCTCTGGGAGTCATGCTTGTGGCTGTCAGAGTCTTGCAATGCCTTAATGGCACTTGTAATTCTGCAAAAGCTGGAGGTCCGCTAATTGCATATCCCTGCATATTGCTGAAGTTAGCAGAAATTAATGTGTGACAATTTAGAGGAAATTTATCGTGTATCCTCACAGGGTGATATTGTGTATACATGGATAGAGATGGGCCAACGTTCCAATAGCATTGAAGAAAAATATGGAATTTACAAGAATGGACTTTGTAGGCACATAAGTTTAGAAAAAATAAGAAAATGTATTTAATTGGATAGAGTTAAAAAGCTTATATTCAATGCATAAAAGAAAACACACATCATATAACAAATGACATAAGATACTTCACCCTAAGGACTCAAAGAACACTTCAATTGTAGTTTGAGAGGAAAACAATTGATGGTTGTAGCAGAATATAACCAGTAGCACTATTCAACAGGGTGCGTGGAGTGATTGAGTCCAAACAAGGGTCACAAGGGAAAACTAGTCACTCAACATGTTGCGTGCCTAACAGCGCTTCTCCAGGAGCTACAGATATAGTATGTAGGTTTATATAATAGATTGTGAGGGTAAAGTGTGGGATACTTCAAGCGAATAGTTCTCACTAGTAAGAAGTTAGTAAAACTCAGTGACTAAAAAAGGCCTAATAAAAGCTGTAACTGATAGCAAACATTGGGGGTTGAAAAAAAGGGTAGTAAGCCATAATGATCAACGGTAGTGTTTGAAGCTGCAGCATTATTCAATGAAACAACCTGTCCAAAGATTAGGAAAGGGCTCAAAGCGATTGTTGTCTTATATACAGGGCCGTCTTTAATGTAAGGAAAAAGGGGCAGCTGCCCTGAGCCCAATATGTTATGTGATAACATATTGTATGAACTTTTTATATCTTCATTGGTGGAGTTATGATTCAATTTTTCATAATTTTTTAATTCATTCATTTTTCGATCACTTATCATTACACAGCGCAGCTTCTTTTCCTAAGATATTTGTAGTGTGTGTGTCTCACATTTTAGTTGCAGCTTTTTTCACTTTATATATGGTTTAATCTTTTATATATGATTTTTTGTGGGATAGCGCAGTAAAATATTTTTCCAGCAGTAATGATGTGTAGTTACCTCTAGCAACCAGTGAGCGGTAATGATGTGCTTTAATCTATAGAAACAAATCAGTGAGCAGTAATAATGTTCAGTAACCTCTAGCAACCAAATCAGTGAGCAGCAAGGATGTGCAGTAACCCCTAGCAACCAATCAGTGGGCCTGGACCAGTTTTTGGGATGTAAGGGTGGAGAGTGAAATTGCATGAGGGGGGCCCCAAGAAAATGTTTGCCCAGGGTCCAATCAATAATAAAGACGGCCCTGCTTATATATTCAGCTAGCACAAAAAAGGACCGTAATAGCCATGTAAACCCCGATGGAAGAGCTGGAATGAATGTGTGCCATACAAGGTTCTAAGTTTTTGTGAGGTTATAACGTTCACATGTAACATATAAAGCCAACGCTTCGATATTGAAGGTCAGACAGACACACACACACACCCACTATGACACAGACATATTCACACAAAGACACTTTGACAAGTTGGAACAGCTGATATCTATACTTTTTACATTGTATTTATGATGCCAACTGTGTGACAATAAACTCACACTTTGTTTTAAGTCAGTCTGACTATCAATGCTATTCATCCAGAAATGCCCTTAAGATATAAGAATAATAGATATTATTTTTATTCTTCAACTATATAGGGAGTGCTGGTAAGATTGTGTGGGACTTGGTGTCACCCTTATTAAGAAAGGGGTACCACTTGTATGTGGACAATTACTACACAAGCGTGCCACTTTTTATTCACTTGTTTGATCATAGAATTGGTGCATGTGGCACCGTGCAATCTAATCGCCGGGGTTTACCCCAGCGGCTTGTAGATTCCCATCTTAGGCTGGGGGAGAGAGTCTGCTTGAGATGTAATAATTTGCTCGCTGTGAAGTGGAGGGATAATAAGAATGTTTTCGTTCTGTCCTCCCTTCACGCAGACACGACGGTCCAAATTCAAACGGCGACTGGTGTTGTGGAGAAACCCCTCTGTGTCCATGAATACAACCTTAACATGGGAGGGGTGGACCTCAACGACCAGTTGATGGTGCCGTACTTAATTGTCCGTAAGGCCAGACGCTGGTACAAAAAAGTGTCTGTATACTTATTCCAATTGGCTTTGCTGAACGCTTATGTGCTATACAAAGCTTCAGGACAAACTGGATCCTTCCTTAAATTCCAGGAAGAGATCATCACAGCACTTCTGTTTCCAGATGGTGTGTGGCCCAACTTTCCAATGCAAATGCAGTGAGCCGGCTGCATGGGAGGCATTTTCCGCATGTCTTCCCTGGTACCCCTACCAATTGAGCACCCCAAAGAAGATGTATCTGTGGCAAGCGTGGATTTAGGCGTGACACCAGCTATTGTTGTCCCTCCTGTCCTGACCAACCCAGTCTCTGCATCGGTGAATGTTTCGAACGCTACCACACACTAGTGGAGTATTAGCGTAGGGTACAGCACTGTACTGACTAGGAAACACTTTCACAGGGTCTTCAAAGATGCCATCGCATTTTTGGAGACCCAAACCTGGAACCGTTACAGTAACAAATAAAAGTGTAAAAAAAATATATATATCCGAGCCGAGAGGGCTGAAGCATAAGTCTGAGCAGCAGTGCTGCTAAAGAGAGCCAGGTGGCTTGGTATTTTTGATTGAACTTACATTGTTGCTGTGGAAAGCTGAAACCCCTGTGTGGGCAACTCTTCTGTTATCGGACATTTTCTTTCTTTAATAAAAGTGGGCCTACAAGCCCTTAAAACTGCGTATCTGGCGTGGACTCGGCTCACTGGTAAGCTCTACCTTTAAGCTAAACCAACGCCCGATGTTACAATATATATATATATATATATATATATATATATATATATATATATATAATAAAAATGCCAAAAACAGTTGTCGTTTTATTCTTTCTCTATTCTCTCTCTATTGCTCTCTCTCTATTGTTCTGCTCTGTTTTACTGTATTTTTTTAACTGCAATGTTTTATTGTTATTATGTTTTATCATGTTTCCTTTTCAGGTATGTAATTGTTTTATACCTCACTGTTTACTGTGTTTTATTGTTAACCATTATTTTATTTTCAGGTACGCCATTCAGCTGCAGCACTAATTCATTTAACTTTACAGCAACAGCGTTTGCTCTCACGATACATAAATAAGCGACTCCAGCGCTGTGGGAGGTGATTTCACCACTACAGTTAAAAAAAAAAGAGCATATATGCCAAAGCATTGGGGCCAGGAGTGGAGGGGCGATTTGCCCCTAACATTAGGGGCAGATTGCCCCCATGCTTCGGCATATATTTTTTACTCTTTTTTTTGTCACAGATTGTTGTTGTTTTATTGAGTCAATGTTTTATTGTTACCGTTGTTTGCTTTTCAGGTACGCCATTCAGCTGCAGCACTGATTTATTTATCTTGATAGCAACAGCGTTTGCTCTCACGATACGTAAATTAGTGACTCCAGCGCTGTAGGAGGTGATTTCACCACCACGGTTAAAAAAAAAAAAACGGTGCATGTATGCCCATCATTGGAAGTCAGTGGATGCAGGGCAGTATTCTAATGGTGGGCAAACCCACGATCAATCTCTATTTTTCTGAAAAAAAAGAACATTACACTATATGCCCAACAAAGACCAGAAACGTACTGGTATGTTGCTGGATTTTGATTGGTTATACCAGAATGATCGTGGTCAGCTTTCATGTAAAAGCAATCCTAGCAGCTATTTAGCCGCTAGACTGCTTTTACAAGCAGTGGGAATGTCCCCCCCTCCCGCCGTCTTCCATGGTTTTCTCAGGCTCTCCTGTCCCACCGGGGAACCTGAGAATGCAGCCAGTGGTTCCGCCAGCTAACCATAGAGCTGATCGAAGACCAGAACAGCTCCAATCGTCTCTATGGCCTAAGAAACCAGAATCTACGAGCATTTAATGACTTCAGTTTCGCCGGATATAAACAGCACCATTGGGAAATTAGGAAAGCATCTTATCAGACTGATTTTGGTGTGGTCAGATGCTTTGAGGGCAGAGGAGAGATCTAGAGTCCAATAGACCACATTTAAAAAAAAAAAAAGAGTACCTGTCACTACCTATTGCTGTCATAGGGGATATTTACATTCCCTGTGATAACAATAAAAATTATATAAAAAAATTAAAGGAATAGTGTAAGAATAAAATAAAAAAGCAAAATAAGTAATAATAAAAAAAAAAACAGCACCCCTGCCCCCCGTGCTTGCGCACAATGGAGAACGCAAGCGTTGGTCTTGTGTCATATGTAAACAGCAATTGCACCATGCATGAGGTTTCACCTCAAACATCAGATCGAGGGCAATAATTTTAGCAGTAGAACTCCTCTGTAAATCTAAAGTGGTAACCTGTAAAGGCTTTAAAGGCTTTTAACATGTATGTAGTTTGTTGCCGTTGCACAGTTGCCACATTCGTGGCATCCTTATACCCAGGAGGAGCAGCATAGGAGAAGCAGCTGAATGTATTTTGGGGTGTAATTTCACATATGCCCATGGCATGTTTGAGCAATATATCATTTAGTGAAAACTTTGTGAAAAACAAATATATATCTTAATTTTCCTGAAACTTGTGACAAAATATAAAATATTGCATGGACTCAACATGCCTCTCAGCCAATAGCTTGGGGTGTCTACTTTCCAAAATGGGGTCATTTTGGGGATTTTGTGCTATCTGGGCATTTCATGGCCTCTGAAACTGTGATAGGTAGTGATGAGTGAAATCAAAAATTTACGCCCTTAGAAAGCCTGAAGGCGGTGCTTGGTTTTCGGGGTCCTGTACACAGCTAGAGTCCCACACATGTGGTATCCCTGTACTCAGGAGAAGCATTAGAATGTATTTTGGGGTGTAATTTCACATATGCCCATGGCATGTTTGAGCAATATATCATTTAGTGACAACTGTGGAAAAAAAAATTATTGTAATTTTCCCGAAACTTGTGGCAAAATATGAAATATTCCATGGGCTCAGCATGCCTCTCAAAAAGCTTGGGGTGTCTGTTTTCCAAAATGGGGTCATTTGAGGGGGGTTTGTGCTATCTGGGCATTTCATGGTCTCCGAAACTGTGTAAGGTAGTGAAGAGTGAAATCAACAATTTACGCCCTTATGCCGCGTACACAGGAACGGACTTTCCGGCAGAAACGGTCCGACGGAATCATTCCGTCGGACATTCCGATCTTGTGTGGGCTTCATCTGACTTTTTCTTTCTAAAATTCTGACGGACCTAGAAATAGAACATGTTTCAAATCTTTCCGACGGACTAAATTCCTATCAGGAAAACCGTTTGTCTGTATGCTAGTCCGATGGACCAAGCTATTGGCTACTGGTTATTGAACTTCCTTTTTCTAGTCCCGTCGTACGTCATCGCGTTCTAAACGAATGGACTTTGGTGTGATCGTGTGTAGGCAAGTCCGTTTCAGCAGAACTCCGTTGGAACTCCGTCGGAAAGACCGTCAGAGTCTACTCTGATGGAAAGTGCGGTCGTGTGTACGCGACATTAGAAAGCCTGAAGGCTGAAGGCAGCAAGATGTATTTTGGGGGGTAGTTTCACATATGCTCATGGCATGTTTGAGCAATATATCATTTTAGTGACAACTTTGTGTAAAACATTTTTTTGTAATTTTTCAATCACTTATCACAAAAAAATAAAATATTTAATGTGCTCAACAAGCCTCTCAGCAAATTCCTTGTGGTGTCTACTTTCCAAAATGGGGTCATTGGTGGGGGGGGGGGTTGTACTGCCCTGCTGTTTTAGCACCTCAAGAAATTAGATAGGCAGTCATAAACTAAAGGAAAAGGAAGGGGAAAGAAATTGCGCTCGGTGTTCTATTTAAAAAGTGAAAAAATGTAAGAAACGTGAAGTGAGTCCTGCAGCTGAAACACAATAACCCCAATACAAGGGCACCCAAACTAAACAATATATAAAACAGTGTAGCGCTGGACTAATAAGAATACGCATATAATAATATATGCGAGAAAGCCAAGACCCATATGATCGTGAGTAAATGTAAAAAAACATATACCACTTAATCTGAAACAGTTGAGTGTCTATGTGCGTGTATTGTGACACTAAAAATTGAATCAAGTGCACCTGTATAAATCTACACGAAAGTTGACATATAAATACAAATATAATAAACTTAAATGAATCATGTGAATCAAATGTGACAACAAAAAAATAGAAATTACATCGACATGTGATAAGGGATTTTGTTCACTCATATATTATTAGTTGGTCCTTTATGCTAGGTGATCACAATGAAAGTGAAAAAAATTGAAAAAATTAAAGTGAAAAATTAAAATAAAAGTCCCAATAAATAATGAGCAAAAAGTCCCAAAACGTGATAACACTCCAACACAAATTCCGGTTCGATATTCCACCGCAGCTGTTGCCCACCACCAAAGGAAAAATTGGAGGCTTACCGGACAGCCTGCGACCACCCTTATTCAGGGGGGTCAAAACAGGCTCTGTAGGGATGTACGGATCCAGATGGTGTCCTCGCCCATACTCTTCAGATGTTCTCCAGGTGTTCCTATGGCAAGCCAAGGGGGGCTTCCAAAGGGGATGTTGCAAGGATTTGCCCACCGAATGCAAATAGGGATTGAACCAAGAATGCCCCAAAAAGGAAAAGAGAGAACTCCGATAGTGTAGGACAATCTGACTAATTTATTTAAAAAGCATAGAAACAAGTAAAACTTCTGACAGGGAGAAATGACACAAAAAACTCAGCCGCCTTTTAAAATCCAATCGCGCATGCGCGATGCGTGCTCGCGTTGTGACCCTACGGCCGTTTCGTCACAACTGACGTCATCAGGGGTACGTGGCCACGCTCGCGCATGCGCTTTAAATACACAAGTCATAAACTAAAAGCTGTGTAAATTCCAGAAAATGTACCCTAGTTTGTAGACACTATAACGTTTGCCCAAACCATGACTAAAATTGAGTTTTTGTATTTTGTTTATAACAAAAAGTAGAAAATATCTTTTTTTTCAAAAATTTCTGTGTTTTTTCATTTAGATCGCAAAAAATAAAAACCGCCGAGGTGATCAAATACCACCAAAAGCACTATTTGTGGGGAAAAAAAGGACACACATTTTATTTGGGAACAGCATTGCATGACTGTGCAATTACCAGTTAAAACGGCACAGTGCCAAATTGTAAAAAGTGCTCTGGTCAGGAAGGGGGTAAGATGTGGCCAGATGTGGTTAACAAATATCAGATGGTATTATTATAATCAAATCCCGTGCCAAGAGAAATTTAAGGGCTGCCAATACTGGCCTTCGATCAGTGCTATTGGCCCCACTGCACTGGGCTTTTTTTCCGTGGGGCTGCATATATGTGTATCTCCCTTTGTGCTGTGAGCGCGCTGCACAGTGCACTCCCAGCACAAAGACTTGGGTCTCACTGGGAGCCCCGGGCCCTGTATTAACGGTCAGGACCCCAAACTCCCAATTCTGGGTCACCTGATCACTGTGGTAGCCTCTGATTGGTCAAAGTGACCGCCCCTGTCTTTCTCTCTCTGTGAATGATGAGGAAATATGCAATGGGGGTTATTTACGAAAGGTAAATCCACTTTGCATTGCAAGTGCACTTGAAATAGCACTGAAAGTGCACTTGGAAGTGCAGTCGCTCTAAATCTATGGGGTAGATCTGAAATGATTGGAAGCGCTGCTGATTTTATCATCCATTCATGTGCAAGTTAAAATGCTGTTTTTTATTTTCCTTGCATGTCCCCCTCGGATCTACAGCGACTTTACTTCCAAGTGCACTTTCAGTGCACTTTCAAGTGCACTTGCAGTGCCAAGTGGATTTTCCTTCAGTAAATAACCCCCAATGTATATTTCTCTTTCCTTGTAGAGAGGTAAAAAAAAGTGTGTGTAAAGATAGATAAATACATAAATACTAAAAAATAGAATACAAAATAAAGAAAAAATACCTAGAACAAGGTTTGATCTAGGTTAGTGTTTGGGTCAAGTAAGGACCGGTCAAAGGTCAGGGTCAGCATATTTTTAAATTAGCATCAGTGTTAATTGGTGTCGGTGTATTTTAGGTAGAACAAAAAAAAAAGCGAACTTTACTTCTGGGCCATACTATGGGTACAAACAACAACTAACATACGCATATGTGGTATTGCTGAGATCGCCAGGAGCAGAAACATTTATTTGGGGTTGTTTTTTGGGGGTAGTAACAAGAAATATACAGCTACATATTTAAAAAATTTGTATTTATTTACTAATATGAGCCAGTTTTGCTTTGATAATAAAAAAAAAATCAGGAGATATCCATAACCATTTAATACAGTGGTTCTCAACCTGGGGGTCGGGACCCCCTCGGAGGTCAAATGATGATTTCCCGGGGGTCACCAAATCCTTGGCTGTTTCTGAAGCCTGCACCACTCTCCCAGCCTTTTTGTGGCCGCCCAGCAGGGCTGTCCCTGGAGCCCGCAGCCGCCCATTCAGTTCACGGCATGACTGGGGGGCAGAGGTCAGCTGACTGTTGAGGAATGTGAAGTGGGAGGGGCTGGAGGAGACCCTATCTCCTGATTTTGGCATAGGTGTCACTGCTATGAGACACCACAAAGTCGGAGATACAGTGAGTAACACTACCTGTGATTATAGTTGCTATTAAAAGTCCCCACTACAGTTCTCAGATCAGTAGATGACCTTGATCAAGCACCTAAGTTGGCTGATCAGAACTCCCTGCCAACATTGCCACTCATCCTATCCCCCCCCCCCCCCCCACCAAGGAGTAAGAGAAGGAATAAAAATAGAGAATACATGGAAGGGAGAGGAGAAGAGGAGGAGGAACAAAGAAAAAGGGAGAGAAAGAATAAGAGAAAGAACAAGGAAGATGACTAGAAAGAGGGATGGGGCAAAAAAACAAGAAATTAGGATAGAGAGGGATAAAAGGGAAAGAAAGGAAAACAAAGAGAAAGAGAGGTACATCCTAAAATGTACCGTGTGGGGTTTTAATACTGTACGAGTGGAAGGGACTCAGAGCACTAAATGTCAGTGGGTTAGGGACGCAAATTACTTGTCTTGCCTTGGGTGCTGACAACCCATGCTTTGAAAATAATTTTAAGGTTGGGGGTCTCCACAACTTGGGAAATTTTATCAAGGGGTCACGGCACTAGATGGGTTGAGAACCACTGATTTAATACCAAATGAAAGCCCAATTTGTCCTGTAAAAAAACAAGGTATAATGCACCTGGATGCACAAAGTAGTTGATGATATGTACGGTTTTACTAACACGTGTCAAAGTTGCAAAATTGTGTTTAGGCATTTAGATTTGTTTTACCCTTAAGCGTGAAGGGGTGCAGATGGCCTAGGGAAGTCAGAGTAAAGTTGGCTTCTTTGTTGCATAATTATTCTGGGTCATTAATATTAAAACACAAAACAAAATTTTTATTTATTGCTGCTTAAATGTGGTGGCCACATTAGCTTTCTTTTTTCAGACTTTTTTTCTATTATTTTCTCCTTGTGTGTCACCATTCTATTGAGAAGCAACAAAGACATCCTCGGACAGAAGCATTATCAATCTGGGAGAGAGTACTGTTAGAAGTGTAGCCCCCTTAAAAGGGAGAACATAAGAAGAGTAAGCACATAAGGGGCTGCTCGGAAGCTTGGAGCATAACCAAGTAAATACATGTCAGCAGAGTCCCAGAGTTAAACAATAGGTCATATGTTGGTGGAGCCTATGCTAAGAAATGCTGCGACAGTGATTACGGACAGAGAAGGGGATGCTGGGCTGGGGTGAGACTAATTATCAATTACTACATAGAATAAGAAGGACGAATCAACTGTCCCGGTTACAGCACTATTCCTCTGACTTCCAGGTATAGAGAGGAGACAGCACCGGTGGGGGACTGCCAGAAGAGGGGTAAGGGACATCTCTGTGTCCGAATAACTGTATATCTGCATTATTAGATTATCTAAGGCATTGCTGCCTCTGACAACTAGTCTCAGAAAATTTGGAGTTAGCTTTGGTGATATCACTATTGTGCTGCTCATTGTTCTTCTTAGGGGTTGCTGGAAATGAAGCTGTACTTGAGGACCTGAAGTGAGAGTATCACCATGCTTCTTCTTCATTCATTCTGTAGATCTCTGCATTCTTCACTTTTATTTATGCTTTGTAATCACTACCCACCAGTCATCAGGTCATAGGTCATCAAGTGGGTGGGGGAGGAAGCAAAGCCCTACTTGTCAATTGAGATGACCACCACACAGAAAAACAGGGCAAAGTAAGATGTGGGTAACCAGTAATGAGGAAAAGATCAGCTGTAGGGAGTTTACACCTAATATTGGTAACTAGTTCTCTGCCTTCCATTTTTGGGCAAGACTTCCTTGATACAGGTCCTTTTTGTTATGCAAAATTGCTTAAAGATGAACTCCATGCAAACAGCTAAATACACTGTTAAAATACATGCATGGTAGAAAATTTATTTACTAAAGGTTTGGTGTTTCTGCCCATTCAGCTGTAAGATAAACAGACCTGCAACACTACATAGTCAACCTAATGACCTGAATTTTTTTCTCCTACAGTCAAAGCAGTATTAACCCCAAAAGCCAACATTTATTATATTGCAGCTTACATTTTTTTTTTTAGATGTGATGGCTGTATTTATTTCCTTTTTAGGGTCTCTCTTCCATTTTTATCTGGTGATCCAGCCAGCAAGTCTGTTTTTCACAAGCTCAAACTCTCAGGCAGAATGTATCAGTTGAGACAAAACACTTAAAGGTGTTGTAAAGTCAGAAGGTTTTTACCTTACTGCATTCTATGCAGTAAGATAAAAAGCCTTCTGTGTGCAGCAGCCCCCTAACACTTACCTGAGGTCCCTCTCTGTCCAGCAATGTCAACGAGTGTCTCAGCCGCTCAAGATTATCTTTCCTGATTGGATGAGACACAGCAGCAGCACCATTGGCTCCCACTGCTGTCAATCAAAGTCAGCTAGCCATTCAGGGGAGAGAGGAGGCGGCTCCATGTCTGAATAGACACAGGGGGCTGTGACTCAGCTTGGGTGCCCCCATAGCAAGCTGCTTGCTGTGGGGGCACTGAACAGGAGGGAGGGGCCAGGATCACAGAAGAAGGACCAGAGAAGAGGAGGATCCAGGCTACTCTGTGCAAATCCACTGCAACAAAGCAGGTAAGTATAACATGTTTGTTATTTTTATAGGAAAGAAAACAAGACTTTTTCAATCACTTTAACATTGGCAGGGATGATCACAATGATCAGCTTTTATTTATTCATCCAAAACTTTTATCCCAAAGGGGAAAAAACTGTTTGCTTTAACTGCTTATAATGGGTGACCTGGAGTTTGGCTTCAATTTGATAGCATATCTAAACCTGCTAATACATTTAACACTAGATTGACAATGCTGCTGTCTGCTGTGCATCCTATGCTGATTCCTTGGAGGCACAATTTCCAATCACCTAATGTCTGTGATAGCCTCATTTCTCATTGGTAGAGGATGAAAGTGTAAACCCAAAAATATGTGTAAAATTGATAGAACGGGTTTGATCTAGGTCAGGGTCAGTATTAGGGTTAGGGTCAAGGTTAAGGTCAAATGTCATGGTCAAAGTCAAAGGTCAGGGCAAAACGTCAGGCCTGAGGAAGGAGCAAACATGCTCCGAATGTGAAGCCACCTCCTCTCACCCTGCACCAGGAAGTGTCGTCATCTCCGATCGCCCTTGTGTTCCCTGCTATTCCCATAGGCTGTGAATGCTGGAATCCACCCGCACAAGCTGTCAGCTGCACTTCAGTGACATGGACATTGAGGAGAAAACCACCCCTGGATTTTGCTGCAGGGTTACTATCATGCTTGTGTTTATGCTCCCTTTGTGAGTAGTTTCACTTTCAACTTATCATTTAATGGTTTACCAATACTGCACAGAGGCGCTGTGTTTCTTTTCCTTTGTTGCATTGCAGGGTCTGTGTATTTTAGGTAAAAAAAAACCTACTTTTTTAAAATTAGTGTTAGCGGTTGATTTACTAAAGGCAAATAGACTGTGCAGAGCTTAGTAAATGAGGTAAAGCTTCACTTTGCAAGGAAAATAAAAAATAAATGCTTGCCCATGATTGGATGATGGAAGTCAGCAAAGCTTTTGCTAATTTACTAAGCTCTGGAGCAACTTGCACAGTGTATTTGCCTTTAGTAAATCAACCATATTTTCAGTGTCAGTGTGTTTTAGGTAGGATAAAAAGCAAAATGTGCACCATTACTTCTCATAGGTCATGGTAATAGCAAGAAATATACAGCTACATTTTTAAAAATTATATTTATTTAATTTATTTATATAATTATAATTATAATTAAAATTATATTTATTTACTATTCTGTGTCTGTTTTCCTTTGTTGATAAAAAAAGGAGGAGATATCTATTACCATTTACCACCAAATGAAGGCCCAATTTGTCCTGAAACAAATAAGGTATAATTCACCTGGATACACTAAGTAGTTGCGATGATATGTACAGTTTTACTAACACATGTCAAAGTTGCAAATTTGTGCTCAGGAATTAAGATTTCTTTTAACTTCCGTCAGCAAGGGGTTAATGAATACCGAGCTGCATTTATTTGTTTCTTTTACTGTATCTATCTGACGTTTAGCATCAACTGTAGTGTAAACTGCTCTTTTTGATCAATGCATGTGTAGCCGGGAGCAGACTACAGTTATCTGACTTACTATTATAGCCTTACTCCTTTGTCCCCCTAGTGCTGGATCTGAATCACTGACATCATCTCCTGAAGCACAGAGAAAGGCATTGTGGGAGATGTAGTCCTCTGGATAGGCATTGCTGATCTCGCAGAAATGACTGTGAACTCCATCTCCCAGGAGACCATCTGCTCTGCAGGGAAATTGTGGGAGAGACTATATAGGGATCTGTGGACCAGGCCCATGCTCTCTTGCTTCCTAGATCTCACCATGTGAG
Source organism: Lithobates clamitans (assembly GCA_037952925.1). Classification (NCBI taxonomy): domain Eukaryota; kingdom Metazoa; phylum Chordata; class Amphibia; order Anura; family Ranidae; genus Lithobates; species Lithobates clamitans. Next base: position 5,344,996 of record JBBGZY010000321.1, on the reverse strand, counting down.
CACCACTCCACCGCTGTGTAAAAAGATTGCGGCCTAGCACGTGATACACAGCCTACTGCTCCACCCCCAGCGAGTTCCAGCCATTGCCCGCTGGCAGAAGGACGACCTGCAGCAGCACTAAACACTGCGGAGCTAGTTCGCTGAATTAGCAGACTGATCCCTGCTCTGCACATCTAAAGAAATAAGAATCATTTTTCAGTCCTATCGGGAGGCTTTGTGGTCTATCAGGAGTGCACATGTGACATTCGCTTGGATTACAAATAGTATTGTTATCAACTGGGATTTGCTATCTTGCATTGTTCATCATCACTTTGCTGCAGTCAGGAATGTTTGTTCTCTGAGTTCCAACGTTGCCGGTGAAGACAGTGTTGTAGTAGGGTTGTCATCTCATTCCTTTAAACCCAGACACATATTAATTGCACAGGTTTTGAGGCTAATTTAATGCAGATAAGGCAACAAGTGAGTTTAATTACCACCTTAATCAGCCACAGAACCTGTGTAATTAATATGTGTTCGGTTTTAAAGGGATGAGGTGGCAACCCTAGTTGTTAGTACTCTTAAAGGGGACACTTTACTGGTCAATATAGTATACTATCTCTCAATAGGATAAAGGTATTATAGGTCGACTCTGGGTTCTCCTTTAAAGTAGACACATCTTCGTATATCCATTGATAGCTTTCATACAATATCCCATAGTGATTGTGTATATTGTTGTCATTCATGTGTCATTGCTAAGTGTTATTCAAGTGTTATTTCAACCTAGTCTTGGCTGAACCCAGGATTTTGCTGAATAATTCTTGTTTAAACCTCTCATATCAAATAAGTAAAGACAGAGAGAGTTGAAACTATTCGCTTTGTGTCTGTGTGTCATTTAAAGATATACACAACATGTCTGAACCTAGAGTGTCAGAGGGGCTGGACAGTTCACAGAGTCATGGTGGCACAAGAGAACATGCATTATCAAGCAACACATGTAATTCCTTATTTATAGCAAATATATGGGGTCTATTTATAAAAAAAAAGTTTAAATCTTTATGAATGTCACAAGCATTTACGCAGTCATCATAAATAATCCCCTCTTTCAGCTCTACCTAGTGTCAATAATGCAGCATTTTCCTGAAATACCTCAATAAGGAAAATACCACATTATTGCCACTAGGAAATAAACATATTAGACAAAATACAGGCTTAATTTGTGACTGCTGTAGGACTGCTTGTGACATTCACAAAGCACATTTTCTTATAGATATATCCGTATGTGTTTTTGTTCTTTATATGAAAATGAAAGATTTTCCTGAAAAGAGCAGTCTTGGATTTTCTATTTTAAATGAACACATGACAAACCACCTAACCTTTGAGCTTATTTCAAGGGATATTCCACATTATGCCATGACGTTTTTAAGTAGCAAAACTACCACTTTGTGATATATGTGTTGTTAAGGAAAAAAGCTGTAAAAAGATATAAAATGGATTACACACCAGAAGTTATTGTCTATATTATCATCATCTGCAGCCTCAGATCTGTTCGCCTCATCCCTTGGCATGACCTATAACTATAAATGGCACATGTGGACCAGTAATAAGATTTTATAGCTGTGTGTGAGCAATATCAATATAATCAGCAAATTGTTTCTGCTGCTAATCTATGAGCATTAAATAAGAAAAACATTGAGCTACCTGCCCTCCAAGAAAAATGTAAACACTTTGGGGGTGGATATCATTTGAACATTCTATTTCTCCTATTTTGCTTAAAGTGGTTCTAAAGCAGAAGATTTTTCATCTTAATGTATTCTATGCATTAAGATTAAACGGCTTCTGTGTGCAGCAGCCCCCCTCTGCCCCCTAATATTTACCTGAGCCCCATCTTGATCCAGTGATGTTGCATGAGAAACTAGGCTGTCCAGTACTCTCCCCCTCATTGGCCTAGACACAGCAGTGTGCGCCATTGGCTCCCGCTGCTGTCAATCAAAGTCATTGAGCCAATGAGGCAAGAGAGGGGCGGGGACGAGCCGCGGTTCCATGTCTGCATGGACACACAGAGCAGCGGCTCGGCTTGGGTGCCCCCATAGCAAGCTGCTTGCTGTGGGGGCACTCGGCAGGAGGGAGGGGCCATTAGCACTGGTGAGGGCCTTGAGAGGAGGTAGATCTGGGCTGCCCTGTGCAAAGCCACTGCACAGAACAGGTAAGTATAACATGTTTGTTATTTTTATACAAGACTTTTTCAATCACTTTAACATTGGCAGGGATGATCAAAATGATCAGCTTTTATTTATTCATCTAAAACTTTTATCCCAAAGGGGAAAAAACTGTTTGTTATTTTTAAACAAAAAAAAAACAAGACTTTAATATCACTTTAAGGTTCTTCCATGGCTTTCGTAACCTGGGTCTTGCTCAAGAGAAGGACCACCTTATTTTGGGCACCACTTATAAAATAGCTTATATGATTAAACCTGAGGTGGTAAACTCCACAATGACATCAACTATGATGCCGGTAATTGGAAATCCAGATTTTACGGGGCTATCCGGCCCTGGACTTCACCAATTTATAGAAGCAAATTAGTTCAGACAAAAAGAGTTTAGAGATTCAAATGACTGGAAGGCTAAAGCAGATATACAATCCATGGTTGCACCCCCTCTTCCAAGGTGGCAAGCAATTCAATTACAGCATTATCTTGTGTCGGTACCTGTGGGCTTGGACACACTTACCACTTGTGAGCGATTGTGCACAGCTGGTCAACCTGTACGAAGAAGGTCTCTCAAGAGCATATGCTGTATTAATTGCACCTCTGGATTCTTATACTCGCCTCTTCATTGCTTTGTGGGAAAAAGATCTGAACATAACATTATCAGCAGAATAAAGATATTTAATATATCATTTTATACATCTATATCCTTGGGACTGCAGGAAACAGGATATAAGCTTTTGACTAGATGGTATAAATCTCCAGAGAAATTACACCGCATGTTCCCAAATGTTGATTCTATTTGCTGGCATTGTGAGGGAAAAAGGGGAACACTTTTTCATATTTTTTGGCATTGCCCCTAAATTCATTTGTATTGGCAAGATGTCTGTGCCCTAATTAAAGACATCTTTGACCTCACTCTAGATCAAGATCCAGCAGCTTGCTTACTACATCTTAGCCCTCTTTCTAATGCTGCGTACACACGACCGGTTTTGCCGTCGGAATAAACTCCGAAGGTTTCTCTGACGGAACTCCGACGGAATTCCATTCAAGCGGTTTTGCCTACACACGGTCAAACCAAAGTCCGATCGTCCAGAATGAGGTGACGTACAGTATGTACGACGGGACTAGAAAAAGGAAGTTCAATAGCCAGCAGCCAATAGCTTCCGTCTCGTACTTGCTTCAGAGCATGCGTCGTTTTTGGTCCGTCAGAACAGCATACAGACGAGCACTTTTCCTGATAGGAATTGGTTCCGTCGGAAATATTTAGAACATGTTCTATTTCTAGGTCCATCAGAATTTTCGGAAAAAAAAAGGCAGATGAGTCATACACACGATCGGAATAGACGATAAAAAGCTTCCATCAGACTTCTCTGTGGGACATTCCGCTCGTGTCTACGCACCTTAAGAGTAGATGTGTGGTGAGACATCTTTTCAACGCGGCTGGGGCCTGCATACTGGTGCTTGGAAATCAGCTTCTCCTCATACTGTAAAACATTGGACTGCAGCAGCGAATGATATAATGCGTATGGAGGAACTTACTGCATCAGTAAATAGCACAGGAAGCCAATTTTAATAAAACATGGGGGGTTATTTACTAAAGGCAAATCCACTTTGCACTACAAGTGCACTGCAAGTGCACTTGCAGTGCACTTGGAAGTGAAGTCGCTGTAGATCCGAGGGGGACATGCAAGAAAAATTAAAAACAGCATTTTAGCTTGAACATGATTGGATGATAAAATCAGCAGAGCTTTCCCTCATTTCAGATCTTCCCCTCAGATTTACAGCGACTGCACTTCCAAGTGTACTTTCAGTGCGCTTTCAAGTGCACTTGCAGTGCACTTGTAGAGCAAAGTGGATTTGCCTTTTGTAAATAACCCCCATGGTGTCTGTTAATCCTGTTTACCTCCTCTGTGAGATATCAGGCACTCCTTGCCGAGCCTATAGTTGCATTAGCAACAACATGGTGGCACACAACTTTTAAAAAAAATAAGAATAAATTCTCTCTTTTCTTTCTCTTTTTTTTTTTTTCTTGTGTAGTAATAACTCTCGGTGGAGCTGCTGGTTTAAGCGGGCTTGTTACCTTCACTCTCGATACCTCTGTTTCACCGGCACCGGGTCTAGGGTTCCGTTGAGTTTACCTCTGGACGATATAAGCACCAAACACTTGAGTAGGTTTTCCAATGCTTTAATAGAATAAACCAGGGAAGTAGCAGGAAAGATGTAGCAGGAAAGCTGCAGAGAAGCTCAAATACCTTTCTGTTATATTTCTTGAGAAATATTCTTTGTGATTGAACACTTGCAATCGAATGGTCCCCCCTTTTTCTAGGATTCAATCTTTGCCTGTCTGGATAGACATCTCTCACTTGCTTAGCAGCCAGAACGTAGCATGAACAAAAGTCTCTGCCACAGACTTATCTGGAATAAAACCCGTACGATCCGCTGCCACAGGATGTATTGGTTTGTGGTGAAAGTCAGATACAGTACTTGAACCTTTAAGCCAACCCGGCAGTACTATACTGTAAGATTACTTCGGAATGCGTCCTCCAACCGATTCACCAGGCCCCTCTCCAGACCAGCACTCTGCATGATCCTTCCATGACGGGTCCTCCCCTGGGATCTTCTCGGTTGTCCAGCTTCTTTACTCAGGAAAGACAGCTCAGGACCAATTCTTCGCTGCTGTGGTAGGCCCCAGACAGGCTTCTGGGCCCACCCACACGCCGTAGCGACGTGGGCCTCCGGAACGGAGGACCACGAGGTGGTATTCCTAGTGCATACCTGTCGGCCAGGAGGGCCAGCAGGTGGCTGAAAACGAACCCTAAAACATGGCGTCTGTCCCATAATTACCCTCTCCCAGAATGCAACTCGGAGGACCACCTCCACCGAGTTATCTCCGGGACAGAGGAGCACTCATTCGCTTCAACACGTTGCTTTTCCAACACCTGCCGATGGTGACAACGACACCCACCGGCACAATGCGGAACTGCATGCAACGTCAGCCAAGCTGGAACAGAGGCAAATCTAACTTCCTATAATAAGCGACCCACTAAATTTACCTATCAGCAGTAGATAAAAATCTACCAACGCTACACTTGCTATCTTTTTCTACTCTTGTTGTTTATTTGTTTTTTACATTTATTATTGGCATTATATAGATTATTTCTGAATTACATGGTTATTACTTTTTCTTAAAAGCACAGAGCTGAGTAGACGTAGCAGGTAAACACAATAACTTTCTCATTGGGTACGCACTATTTGTTCATTAGACCAAAAGTTTAAGATTTGTAATGCATAAGGATTATTAGAGAATTTGTTATTTATTATTTGTTAAGGTACATGAAAATTCATGGTTCTTTGCTAGGCCGGTCTTACTCCGTAATAAGCTCAGTGGAGGTCTTGGCATACCCAACTTTTTACATTACTACCACGCAGCCCGACTGGCCCAGTCTATTCTATATCACTCTAAATCCGAAACACCACTCTGGGTTAGTCTCAAGGCCATAGATTTTCACCCAATTACTGTAACCAATTTGCTATGGCTTCCCCCTGCAACACGAGGCCCTATAACTAACCCAATAACGCAACACACCCTCAAACTTTGGGATAGATTGAGGATCCCCTTTAAATTGATCTCTCCACACTCCCCACTTTTATCTTTTCTAGGTCACCCTTTTTTCTACTCAGCGTACACTGAACCAGCCTCATTCCAAGCCTGGGCCCAGGCGGGTCTGACTCGCATATGTGACTTAATCAGTTACGATACTATAAAATCATTTCCAGCTATACAAGCGCAGGCACATCTTCCACCCAGAGAGTGCTTCCGTTACCTCCAAATTGCACACTTCACTCAAACGACTATAAGATCTAGCTCTGGGCTAGATACTCTAACTTAGTTTGAGAATATGTGCGACTCGGACCCGCATGCTCTAGGTATTATTTCTCGCCTTTATACCCATCGCACGTCGCCACCCTCAAACCTCCCCACCTACGCACAGCAATGGTCTAGAGACTTAAACATTGATCTAGAGGCGGATGACTGGAAGTCCATTTGGACTAACACAAAAAATTCATCCCAAAATATTGTTGCCTCAGAAGCAAACTACAAGGTGCTAATGCGATGGTACCTGGTCCCAACCAGAATCGCCAAATTCCTACCCGAGTATCCCCCGACCTGTTTTAGGGGTTGCAAGGACAAAGGAACACACATCCACATATGGTGGACATGCCCACTGGTGCAGTGTTTCTGGGCAACAATATTCCAGATGGCCTCTACTCTCCACCAAATTACCCTAGATCCTAACCCAATTATAGCTCTACTCAACCTTATTCCGCAGGACTACACCAGAGCACAACACCGTCTCCTCCTCCACCTATTTACCGCAGCCAAGCAAACGATCACTAAGGCCTGGAAGACACCCACACTTAGTATAACTGAAATGAAAAATAGGATTACTCAGGCAATGATACATAGCAAAATTGAAGCGACGATCCTGGATAAGGTCCCCCAGCACTTCAGAACCTGGCAACCATGGATAGAACATTTTTTGCCCACTGATATAGACAAACGCCTCTTAGAACCCTAGGATAGCTCTAATAACCATCTATGATTTTTGAAATTACACCTGTGCCCGTGCGACCCGACTGACCCACCCCCCCCCCACACAGCTATTCCTCACTTCTTCCTCTCTGTTCTCCTCTACTCTGCTCTCTTTTCTCCTCCTCTATTCCCCCTTTAATTACCTTCGATAACTATTGGGTTGTACTCTGTTTTTTTATTTCTTGAGATGGTCTCGGCTGCTCTTATGCCCGACTCCAAAAGAATAACCTCCAGCAGCACACTGTAACTAAATTAGGGACCTTGTTCCCTCTTAATGATAGTATTCTCGGCTATTTCTGGACCCTGAATTACTTGACAGAGTATCCATTGTTTGTAAGCTTTCTTTTTCTTTATACCATCGTTATATTGTTTTGTAAAGATGCTCATTGTTTAATATGTACGCAATACCTTGTACTGAAATGCTTGTAACAGATGCTTGTTAACTACCAGTAAAAATATTTGAAAAGAAAATTCATGGTTCTGTTTTTAATTTGTTGCTTTAAATAAAGAATTAATTAAATAATTTATAAAAGAAAAAAAAAACACTTTGTGGGTGGCCCTTCAGCTGGGTCTTAAAACCAGGGGGGTGTCACAGTGGTCATATGATCTAGAGCCCATGCAGGCTCCTGACCACAAAGAGAGGCCTGCTGGGAGCACACATTCTCAATACAAAGTCTGCTATGGATGTATATATGCGTTACATGGTAGGCAAGAGGTTAAAGTGGAACTAAACTGTTTCTCAGCACTACAGACTGAATTGCTATTTAATTCTGTTTTAATATTCCAAGCAAACTCACTCATCTATCTATGTCTCCATGCTCTATTTTGTTGAGAAATTACTATGAAAAACACTCCTTCTAGCAGTCCTAGCTTTTAGCTATCTTGAGTAAGGTCAGATAATTCATGTAGCATTTACTTCCTGGAATCCATTTGCCCTTAGCTCAGCCGTGCAGGCAGGAGGGTGTGCTTAGCTGAGAAAGGCAGTATGTGGTATACCAGAATGGCACTATGATGCTGCTGGGAAGAGCCCCACGTTACTGGTCCAGATACCATGATGTTTCCTCTTTCCAGGCTTTGTTCCGGAGCTGACCCTACTCACCAGTAACCCCTCCCTTTGTTATGCACTTTCTCTCACCAGCCGGGTCTCTGTCCCTGACCTAGCACTAGCTCCAGGCATGCCCAAATGACACAGGTCACCCTTTTATATAGAACCCTGCACCCGTTGGCTGCTGGAGATCTTGAGAGATTACAGTATTCAATCAGACAGCTGACCTCTCTGAGATACTGAAAGACTCCAAAGGGGGCAATTTCCCTATCAGACTCCACTCCATCTGTAACAATGGCACAGTGCCACCTACAGGCTGGAGGAGAATCTGCACCTGCCTACACACTATCTGACAATGTTGCACTGAAATCTCAAAACACTGGAACATCCCTCCCCCTATATTGTGGAGATAACGTGAGAAAGATGTGTTATGTAGTCCCAACACACTTATTGTCCAGGGGTGACAACGCTGCTCCTTCGATACATACAGTAGGTATTGTCAAAACTGTTACTGACACACCAAGAAAAACTAAAACAGTCTAATAAAAGGAACATGAATGCAGTGACCACATTTAAGAACTGGTCTGCTGCAACATATAACATTTTTGTTCTTGGGTTAACTTCAAAGTGGAGCTAAAGTAAAAATGTTATTTTAGGTCTCCTATTTCCCTTCCTACACCTATAAATAAATACTAGTGTCAGGAATATCATGTTAGCAATCAGAGAGATAATACCAGCCATAACGCTCGTGCTCATGCACACGGCATGTACGTGGATGTATGGGTATATCCACCACAGATACTGGCAGCTCGAGGTCTATTTAAACCTGGGTCCTGCATCGAATCATTGCTGTAATGGTCTTTCATCTTGTATCTCTGTTATCTTTAATCCTGAATCTGCTTGTCTCTGGTACTGACCTGGCTTTTGTCTGACCTGCTGCTGGATTACCCATGGCTGTGTACTGTATGTCTGCTTGCTTCCTGTGTTACCAACCTCAGCCTGGAGTCTTGACAAAGATTTTGCCTATTGATTCTGTACCTTGTTGCCTGCAGGTTGCCAACCTCTGGTTGTTTCTGACCTTGATCCTGCTCATGATTCGATATCCTCCTGCTTGGCTGTTACTGAACTCAGCTTGTGACCTGGCACTGCTCTGCACTGGTCTGGGTGCCCTCACCCCTGTGCTTCTGCTTACCTGAAACTAGCATACTTAAGTTCAAGTCTGTGTATCACGTACCTGATCGGAGGCTGAAATGCTGGGAGGGCTTCCCTTGCGACTACGTGCAGAGCCCCCCCTGAAGGTGGCACAGGGGGAGCTATACTCAAAGCGGCAGGGGTTGCTGGCTGTGGCAAGCTGAGATGAAGCAGAGAAGTCCACTGGTGGGCAGCTGATGAGCAGGGTAGACTGCTAGGCAGGGGTACCTCGGAAGTACCAGATGAGATCGTGCAGCAGGGAGCACCAGGACCAGTGTCAGGAGCCAGGCCAGAGTTCATACACAGGACAGCAGATCAGAGCGGAGTAACAGGAACGAGCCAAGGGTCAAGCTGGGTCAATGCAGATCAGATAGGTCAAGACAAGCCGGGTCGTTAGCAGGTAATCCAAGACAATAGGAACAGGAACTCAGGAATGTACAAGAAGCTGAAGATCATGCAGCAGTTGGTGACTGCTGCAACATGCTTTAAATAGTATACTGGCGCCTGGAGTCTCTCACGTAGTGCGTGTGCGCATTGGCGTGCGCTTTGGCGCACACGTGCACACTGAAGAATACACTGTCCTGACAGCTCTCGCCTGCGTGCGTGCGCATGCGCAGTAGCGCTGGACAATTTGTGTTTGTTGATACAAGATTCTGCTGGCCATAGATGTCAGTTCTCCTGCGGGTTAGTCCCTGACACTGTGCTTCCAGCTTCCTGACATCTGCAACGTTACATTTGCTCTAGCAGTCCCTGTCTCAACCTTCAGGGGTGCTCAGACAGGAATTGTACTCATCATTTTGAGCTCCTCATATAGGTATGTGACAATCTTTATGCTCTCCTTCTTTTTCTGTTATTTTTTTCTGTTTTTTGTTTATAGATATGATGTAGATACATGTGTGTCCTGTAGCATCCTCTATATTTGGGTGTGGTATCTGTTGTTTCTCCCCGGTGCCTTGTCCCTCCATCTGAACCTCCAATGCAATACTCCCAACGCACATGTTCCTGCACAAATGGCTGTATTTTTAATTGGGTGCTAAAATGACCATCGGCTGGAACCAAATGCAATCATGAAAGACAAATGTCACCAGCACACCAGGATCTCACTTTAATCACATAAGATCAAAAAGTAAAAGCGACATTTCAGAGCCACGCAGGACCCCTTCATCAGGCATGTGACACATGCCTGATGAATCATAGCTATGGCTAAGCAACAATGATATTGTGAAATGCGTCAGCTGTTTGTCCTGCTTCTGTTGTCACATGAACACTGACTATTCATTACAATAAAGGCTTTTATTGGAGTGCGGCTGTCCAGGATCCATTTCTTCAAAAAATAAATAAATAAATAATAATAATTCAGGGTATTTACATGTAGCCATATATTCCCAGAAAATAACTAAATCAAATTTACTTCAATAAACAGAGACAATAATATTCTAACAAGTTATTTCTTATGCAACTACCAAACCATTACATTTACTTGACATATCCGCTTATGAAACTATTCAAATAACAAAATCTTTTATTATTTTTGATGCAAAAGCTTCAGATCCATCCCTATCAGACAGAAGAGCTATTCCATGGTTAAGGAATGTATTGAAATGAGCATATTTAAATGTCACACCAAGTTAGTATCAGTGAGAAATATGTGCTGGGATAAGAGAGCAAACAACAATTTCTTTACTTGGTACTAAGAATCAAATTGAATCATTTTTACTTTGACAATAAAGAACAGCTTCTTATATTGACAGTCAATCCATAGACATATAGGCAGGTGTAGTTAATTCTCAATTTGGCAGGTTCTGCTGTATTGCTGTGCAGATGGAGTGGAGGCATAAAGGAACATTGTTCTTCTGTACACTCCATAGGTGTCACTAGGGAAGCAGTGGTCCGATTGGACACTGCAACACTAAGTGACTTCTGGTGGCTATCTTTAGTATGAGCAGTGTTAATAAATACCACTGCCCTGCTGGAATGGGTGTGCATTTGCAAGTGGCTAAAGTAGGAAGAGGAACCATGCTTGTGTGGAACAGGGAATTAGCTTTAAAGAAAGGTCCTTGTGCGAGGGAAAAATTAAGACACAGTTGTATACTCTGCTATTCATCTCCAGACTTGGTGCACAGGACTTCCTCAAGAGCCACTTGTGCAGCCACTTCGCCAGTCAGCCACTCTTCTTGTGGAAACTGCCCCATGCTGCCAGGCTACATCTGTATAATAGTGTGTTATATTGAAAAGTTACCGTGTACCACCAGCATTACCGTGACTTCTACTACCAGCATTACTGCATCTGTACTGTCAGTGTTACTATGGTTGCTTATACAAGAGAGTGTCTTGAACTATTACCTCAAGTGTTCTGTCACAGTTGCTACAGCCTTAATACTAGTGCTAGTGATTGCAGATTGCTGTTTGCCTTGTTATTTGTTTTACCTACAACTTATCAATTTAATTACTGTTCAACATTTTCCTGGACTCTTTGTGTCATTCTTCCAAATTCTGTACCAACCTCGTGGTGCCACCCACAATCTGGCATAGTCTGCAAGATATGCCTAGCACATTTGCTTGCACAGACAAATTCCTAGTGACCACCATGGCACCCGTAGGAGTGGCTCTAGCACTAGTCCCAAAATTCAAAGGCTCCAATATCCATAGCTCATTAATGGAGTTGGAAGAGTGGCTGGAGAACGCAGCGCACCTCTATTAGATGCCCACTAAACTAATTCCTGGGCTAGCTGTAAATGCCCATTATGGTATTACCAGAGAGAGAACATTCTACCTTGGAGCAAATAGTCACTAGTATGGAAAGCCTCTTTCAGAAGAACGTCTCTCTGACTGAGTTAAGACACCAGTTCTTCATACGCAGACAGCATGAAGGTGAGATGAAGGAGAGATTTTGGTTCTATTTTTATTTGCAAGTTGAGCATTTTTCCACTCCTTGTCCCTGTCTCTCACTCTAGATAAACCTACACTTTTTGAAAGTGTGCTGAAGGCCTACACCATTTACCATATTCTGCATGAAACTACCTTGATTACGGAAGATTCCTATTTGTATATGCATAAGTGGAGCACCCTTTTGCAGCGACCCATTTCCTTACAGATGTGTGCCAAAATTTGGTCCTGTACCTTTTAATCATCCAAATGTGTGGTACAGAGAGACTGCGGTAAAAATATTGATGTTTTGGTATAAGACCCCAGAGCTCATACATCACCTGGATCCTTCCCACTCAGTCCTGTGTAGGCATTGTAATCTAGAGGCGGGAACACACTTCTATATATTTTAGCTGTGTCCCCTCATTCAGCCATACTGGTCCAACATTACTTCAGAAGGTAGTGGGTATACCCCTTCCACCTGACACGACCTAATATATCTACTGGGGCTCCCCTTCCCCGGGAATAGCAAAACCAGTTCAAAGATTAATTTTGTATATTCTCCTGGCCACCAAGAGAGCCATCCTATTGTGTTGGCTATCTCCTGTTCCTCCGTCTCAGCCGTGCCTACTACAACTCATAGCTGAAATTAGGAGAACGGAATATTTTACTGCCACTGTACACAAAGCTATTCCTCAATTTAACAGAATCTGGGAACTTTGGGATCAGTCTGAATATGGAGACCAGCCATGGAGACCCGCTGTCAATAATTCACACTGACAGCGGGAATGAAATTGTGCGCGTTCAGCTGAACTTGCACAATTTCATTACCACATGTCAGTCCTGACTTCGGGGGGCGATTTCAGAGACAGCTGTGTCAATAGAAATCGCACCCCCGAAGTCGCCAAAAGTAGTACAGAAACTGCTTTTGAGAACTGATTCGCTCTCCCCTTTTTTATAGCGTGTTACCTTGAGCTGTCAGTATACCCTGTATACCCAATACTTTGTACCTAGACCTTGCACAAAGATTCCTGTTCAAATGTTATGTCTTTTGACTGCAGAGTACTCACTATTCTTATGTTTTTTTTATGTTTTATGATCTCAGCATTTTGAGATTTTCAATTTTCTTTCATTCTATGTACTGCTATAGTGTTTTCTGTAAAATGAACCAATAAAAACAGAATTACAAAAAAGATAGAAGAGAGATTTTGGGATACTGCTTGAGCACTGGCAACCTGCAAGTTTATTGGTAGCTGCCCTCTCCAGAGGTTCTCCTGACGGGAATTGCTTAAGGGATTTTCCTTCTTTATGGTACACTTATACATACTCCCTTTTCATCTTCATATTATTTTTAGCACCGTTCACCCATAGGGCATTGTGTTCCATACTGGATGTGGATTTAGGATACTTGATGGTTGGAAAGTGCTTCTATGGTCTTTGTGTGCTAGGAAGAGGACTGGTTGAGGCTATACAGGTGTTGTCTGTGGGTTAACGCTTTTGCCAAATTAACATATGATGTAAGTTGTTTGATACATTGTCTTGAAAAAGTATTCATACCCCTTGACATTTTCCACATTTTGTCATGTTACAACCAAAAACGTAATTGTATTACATTGGGATTTCATGTGATAGACCAACACAAAGTGGCACATAATTGTGAAGTGGAAGGAAAATGATAAATGGTTTTCCAAAATTTTTACTAATAAATATCTGAAAAGTGTGGCGTGCATTTTTATTTAGGCTCCCTGAGTCAATACTTTGTAGAACCACCTTTCGCTGCTTTTACAGCTGCAAGTCTTTTTGGGTATGTCTCTACCAGCTTTGCACATCTAGAGAGTGACATTTTTGCCCATTCTTCTTTGCAAAAAAGCTCAAGCTCTGTCAGATTGGATGGAGAGTGTCTGTGAACAGCAATTTATTTAAGTCTTGCCACAGATTCGCAATTAGATTTAGGTCTTGACTTTGACTGGGCCATTCTAACACATTGATATGCTTCGATCTAAACCATTCCATTGTAGATCTGGCTGTATGTTTAGGGTTGTTGTCCTGCTGGAAGGTGAACCTCGGCCCCAGTCTGAATTCTTTTGCAGACTGTAACAGGTTTTCTTCTAAGATTGCCCTGTATTTGGCTCCATCCATCTTCCCATCAACTCTGATCAGCTTCCCTGTCCCTGCTGAAGAAAATTATCCCCACAACATGATGCTGCCACCACCATGTTTCATGGTGGGGATGGTGTGTTCAGGGTGATGTGCAGTGTTAGTTTTCCACCACACATAGCATTTTGCTTTTAGGCCAAAAGTTGGTTTCATCTGACCAGAGCACCTTCTTCCACATGTTTGCTGTGTCCCCCACATGGCTTCTCGCAAGCTGCAAATGGGACATCTTATGGCTTTCTTTCAACAATGGCTTTCTTCATGCCACTCTTGCATAAAGGCCAGATTTGTGGAGTGCACGATTATGGACAGATTCTCCCACCTGAGCTATGGATCTCTGCAGCTCCTCCCAAGTTACCATGGGCCTCCTAGCTGCTCCTATTAATGCTCTCTTTGTCCGGCCTGTCAGTTTAGGTGGATGGCCATGTCTTGGTAGGTTTGCAGTTGTGCCATACTCTTTACATTTTTGGATAATGGATTGAACAGTGCTCTGTGAGATGTTCAAAGCTTGGGATATTTTTTTATCTAACCTAATCCTGCTTTAAACTACTCCACAACTTTATCCCTGACATGTCTGGTGTGTCCTATGGCCTTCCTGATGCTGTTTGTTCACTTAGGTTCTCTAACAAACCTCAGAGGGCTTCACAGAACAGCTGTATTTATACTGAGATTAAATTACACACAAGTGGACTCTATTTACTAATTAGGTGACTTCTGAGGGCAATTGATTCCACTAGATTTTAATTAGGGGTATCAGAGTAAAGGGGGCTGAATACAAATGCACGACACACTTTTTGAATATTGATTTGTAAAAGATTTCAAAAACCATTTATCATTTTCCTTCAACTTCACAATTATGTGCCACTTTGTGTTGGTCTCTCACATAAAATCTCAATAAAATACATTTATGTTTTTTGTTGTAACATGACAAAATTTGGAAATTTCAAGGGATATGAATACTTTTTCAAGGCACTATATATACCAACCTTAACTGATATGATAATTTCAAATGAATGTATCTTAAGTATTGGCTGTTTATGTCCACAGCGTGGTAAATAGTCCCTGAAGAAGAAACAGTTTAATTTCTGAAACGCGTTGGAATTTTTCCAGCTCTTATAATCATCTACTGTGCTTGGATGTTCAACCATATGATGGAATATAACAGCAAGTAGCTGGAAATACCACTATGTGCTAATTGTTATACAGTATCTAACAAAAGTGAAGACACCCATCACATTTTTGTAAATATTTTATTATATCTTTTCATGTGACAACACTGAAGAAATAACACTTTGCTACAATGTAAAGTAGTGAGTGTACAGCTTGTATAACAGTGTAAATTTGCTGTCTGCTTAAAATAACTTAACACACAGCCATTAATGTCTAAACCGCTGGAAACAAAAGTGAGTACACCCCTAGGTGAAAATGTCCAGATTGGGCCCAAAGTGTCAATATTTTGTGTGGCCACTATTATTTTCCAACACTGCCTTAACTCTCTTGGGCATGGAGTTCACCAGAGCTTCACAGGTTACCCCTGGATTTCTCTTCCACTCCTCCATGACCACATCACAGAGCTGGTGGATGCGAGAGACCTTGCGCTCCTCCACCTTCTGTTTGAGGATCCCCCACAGATGCTCAATAGGGTTTAGGTCTGGAGACATGCTTGGCCAGTCCATCACCTTTACCCTCAGCTTCTTTAGCAAGGCAGTGGTCGTCTTGAGTGTGTGTTTGGGATCGTTATCATTTCGGAATACTGCCCTGCGGACCAGACTCGGTAGGGAGGGGATCATGCTCTGCTTCAGTATGTCACAGTACATGTTGGAATTCATGGTTCCCTCAATGAACTTTAGCTCCCCACTCATGCAGCCCCAGACCATGACACTCCCAAAACTTTGCTTGACTGTAAGCAAGACACACTTGTCTTTGTACTCCTCACCTGGTTGCCACCACACACACTTGACACCATCTGAACCAAATAAGTTTATCTTGGTCTCATCAGACCACAGGACATGGTTCCAGTAATTCATGTCCTTAGTATGCTTGTCTTCAGCAAACTGTTTGCAGGCTTTCTTGTGCATAATCTTTAGAAGAGGCTTCCTTCTGGGACGACCAATTTGATGCAGTGTGCACCGTATGGTCTGAGCACTGACAGGCTGACCCCCCACCCCTTCAATCTCTGTAGCAATGCTGGCAGCACTCATATGTCTATTTCCCAAAGACAATCTCTGGATATGACGCTGAGCATATGCACTCAACTTCTTTTGTCGACCATGGCGAGGCCTGTTCTGAGTGGAACCTGTCCTGTTAAACCGCTGTGGTCTTGGCCACCGTGCTGCAGCTCAGTTTCAGGGTCTTGGCAATCCTCTTATAGCCTAGACCATCTTTATGTAGAGCAACAATTCTTTTTTTCAGATCCTCAGAGAGTTCTTTGCCATGAGGTGCGATGTTGAACTTCCAGTGACCAGTATGAGAGAGTTAGAGCGATAACACCAAATGTAACACACCTGCTCCCCATTCACACCTGAGACCTTGTAACACTAATGAGTCACATGACACCAGTAGGGGAAAATGGCTAATTGGGCCCAGTTTAGACATTTTTACTTAGGGGTGTACTCACTTTTGTTGCCAGTGGTTTAGACATTAATGGCTGTTTGTTGAGTTATTTTGAGGGGACAGCAAATTTACACTGTTATACAAGCTGTACACTCACTACTTTACATTGTAGCAAAGCAAAGTGTCATATCTTCAGTGTTGTCACATGAAAAGATATAATACAATATTTACAAAAATGTATATGTTCTTTTTATGTTGTAAGAAAAATGTTTTTTCTACTGCGATTCAACTCGTAATGTGAAAAATTATTTTTATGACATTCACCCCAGACTGGGGCTTTTTATATTATATCAATTTAAATAAAATGTGAATTTTAAAGAATTTCCTTAATGTTATTGTTGTATATCTGGGTTGCCCTTCATAATCCCATTATATAGAGGAATCCAATATTTAGACACTAACCGGGATGATGGCAACCACACCCTTAGTCATATGAAACTGTGTATAAAAAGAGCCTAACCCCTTTATCCCTACAGAAGCTGGTGGAAGCTGTTGAAAAAGAAGGACCTCCAGGAGTATGCTGATATTGGCACTCTGGACAAGCTGCTATGGGATCAGTTCATTGATGGAGTGAATGTTGGCCCCGTACATCAAACCCTACAGGAATAGGTGAAATCTCAACACTTTCTTACCTTTAATGATATTCTAGTGGAAGTGGTGGCAAGAAAGCAGGAAGTCGCCAGGAAGAGACCACTGTGACAGTGACTAGAAAAAGTGACCCAATCCATGGTCTCCATGCAGCAGGAGGTGACTGATGTGAATTGACCCAATCTATGGCCTGCATGCAGCAGGAGGTTACTGGGGTCTGAATACTTAGGACCATGTGATATTTCAGTTTTTCTTTTTTAATAAATCTGCAAAAATGTCAACAATTCTGTGTTTTTCTGTCAATATGGGGTGCTGTGTGTACAATAATGAGGAAAAAAATGAACTTAAATGATTTTAGCAAATGGCTGCAATATAAAAAAGAGTAAAAAATTTAAGGGGGTCTGAATACTTTCCGTCCCCACTGTATATATATATATATATATATATATATATATATATATATATATATATATATATATATATATATATTCTTTCAGTGGCATACAGTGTCTTTGATCACCAACCAGAGCAGTATAATGTCACCATAGGGGCACTGCACTGCTCTAGTGACAGTGATCACTGACACGTGTGATGATAACTCACAAGTGTAGTGCGATTACTGTTTACATATGTGTGCGGGACTTGCATATGCATTCACATTTGCATGTAAGCGAGAGGGACAGGGGCACTTTACATTTTTTTTAATTTCTATTATTTATTTCATCCAAAACTTTTTTCGTACACTGTTTCTTTAATTTTTTTTTTTGTATTAACATTATTGCTATCATGAACAACGTCCCTTGTGACAGTGTGGGCCATAACAGGTCCTCTTTTTGGATAGATTTTTGGTCTATTAGACCCTAAATCTCTCCTCTGGCCTCCATTGCAGCCGATCAGATGCTCATGGGTTTGATCGGCTACTTTCCTGTCTGCTAACGGCCAGCCGGAACTGGAAGGAACTAAATCCTCCTCGCTTTCAGTTTCTGGGGTCACAGAAAAGATGTGTAATGTCACTGGAAAGATGGCAGTGGTGGCTGGAGGGGGGACCTCGTTAGGTTGAAGTGGTTATATTGGGATAATGCCTACAGTTGCAGGCATCATCCCTGTATCAAAATTTGCAGATTCCCTGTTCAGCAGAAGTGATTTGAGTGGCTGTTCACTTCTGCAAGGTCCATAAAGACATGGACGAGCGAGTATGGGGAGGAGGAAATTGACTGGCCTGCACAGAGTCCTGACAAAAACCAATAGAGCACCTTTGGGATGAATTAGAGCAGAGACTGCGAGCCAGGCCTTCTCGTCCAACATCAGTGCCTGATCTCACAAATGCGCTTCTGGAAGAATGGTCAAACATTCCCATAGACACACTCCTAAACCTTGTGGACAGCCTTCCCAGAAAAGTTGAAGCTGTTATAGTCGCAAAGGGTGGGCCAACTCATTATTGAACCCTACGGACTAAGACTGGGATGCCAATAAAGTTCATGTGCATGTAATGTGTCCTGCTCTCACGTAATGTGCCCTGGTTTCATGCAATGTGTCCCGCTCTCATGTAATATGCCACGCTGTCATGTAATGTTCTCCACTCCCATGTAATATGCCCCGCTCCAATGTAATATGCCCCGCTCCCATGTAATGTGCCTTGCTCCCATGAAAAGTGGGCCTTTACAGGGGTATTAAACTTCTTTTTTTTTTAAATTTATTTTTATATTTCAAGGACCCCCCATGTGGTTTATGCCATAATGTGCTAGTATGCACCACATATTAGCACATTATGACTGACTTACCTGTCATTATGATGACATCACTCACACACATGTACACGGGAATCACATTGTCATGGCAGAGAGTGGGTGCTGCAAATGTGTGCTTAGCTGCGCATGCATGGCTCACTGTACATGACAGCTGACTGACAGGGAAAAGCATTTACGGCAGATGAAACAGATAAAAACCATCCCTGTCAGTAAATTAAAAAAAATTGTTTAACACCACTTTAATACTAAGGAAAGGCCCAGCACAATATAGAATTCTTGATTATTGCCATGATTATTGCTTATGGTGAAAGCTTGTATAAATGGCTTACTGTTTGTGTTCAGAGATGGTTAAATACACAGCAGTATACATGTCAGACCGAGTTAGAGGCAAAGAGAAATAAAACACAGATAGCAAATTGTTTGGAGGAGAATTTAATTTACTTGGTGGCACTTTATTATGCTGACAAAAATCATTTCCGCTCGTATTTACTGGTACCCAAACCTCCCCTTACCTGCCAGATCGAATGGAAATTCACAGGAATGTATACTACAGTGCAATATGCCTGATCCGTCGTAAATCTGCAGGTCCTGATGCATGAGTTGTGTACGAGACATCTTTTCTAATCCCCCCCAGCCACATGAGCTTTACAAAATATATAACCCAATTCACAGTAGCCCCTAATGTCTCTGTGACACCCTAGAGAAAATCTGGGAGGAGGCTAATTAATCTACCAGAATGTTTTTATAATTTTGATTGGAAAACAGGGTTTCTGGAGGAAGCCCACAAGACTTAAGAGAATTTTGTAGACAGATTTCTCTGCATTCGGCTGTTTTCTGTTTCCACGTTTTTAAACTTACATATAATTTGTTTATAATTTGCAATGTATAAAAATCTTTGTTTTACAAATAAGCATTTAATACAGGATAAACTAATGGCATTTTGCAGAGTATTCTGGGTTTTCTAAAGAAGAAGCACATCAATAGTTTCTCCATTTGAGACTGTCTCTCTCCAATTGGAACTTCATACACAGTAGGAATGGAGGAGTAATGAGTCAATGAGTCAAAAAGTGTTTTTTGGTAAACAGGCAAGATTAGCCTGACAAACACATGAAAATTAGCGAAAAGCTGCCATTACTGGCTGGATAAAGTAATTATGCAAAGTTCAAACGATCTGTTCAGATTTATTGACTAAACAAACCTTTTACCAGTTACATGATGATTGTTGCCCACCAAGTCTCATGTCTAGTAGATGAACCCCTTCACTGGTCATGTGAAAGTCATTTATATACATTGCAGGGGGGGGTTTTGGGGGGGGGGGTACAATTTTTTTTCTTTTTTCTTTCTTTCTCCTCTCCCTTTTCTTTTTTTTTCTCCCACAATAATTTAATTTAAAAGATGAGCCAAACCCTATATGCAACTGTCAGATAAATCGCATTAAAAAACAAAAATCAGGAGGTTGTTCCAGAGACAAAGTTCCAACGAAATGGTTTGCTCCATAGCAGGGATGATACAAATTCACACCATATGTACAGTTTTAGAAAAGGTATATCGTAGAAAATTGTAAGCTTAAACCAAAAAAGTAGTAGGAGCAGCACCAGGTATCCATCTGTGTTCAAAACACAGGGCCAAGCCAAAACTCCATGGGGCTACTATAGGGACAATCTTGTATGAGAGGCCACATTTAGGCCTGCATAGGAGCAGAGTAGATAGTGTGTGAACAAAATGACATTTCAAGGGAATTTACAAATTACATGGCAGTTTGGGTAAAAAAAATAAAAAATAAAACAGTGAATAGCGCCAAGGAGGGCACCAGAGAGAAAAAGAAAGGAGGAAATGATTAGATAAGAAGGGAAAGAAAGGACGAGAGGGTCGGTAGAGAGAGAAAAGGATCCCTCCCCGTGGGGTCCGTGACCAGCTTTGGAAAGCCCAAGTAGCGCCTTATATACATTACAATGATTTTAGCAAATGTCGTTACCAAATCTCATCCTATTCTGTTATACAGTCATGGCCAAAAATATTGGCAGCCCTGCATTTCTGTCAGATAATGCACCACTTCGCTTAGAAAATTGTTGCAATTTCAAATGTTTAGGCGTTCATGTTTATTTCTTTTGTTTGTATTGGTATGGCACAAAAAGTGGAAAAACAAGAAGCCAAATCTGACACATTCCATGCAAATCTTCAAAAATGGACTGGACAAAACTATTGGCACCCTCAATTTAAGAATTGGTAGCACACCCCTTGGAAAAAATAACCGAAATCAATCGCTTCCTGTAACCATCAATTTTTACACCTACCTACTGAAATTTAGGACCACTCATCTTTTGCCAACTGCTCCAGGTCTCTCAGATTGGAAGGGTTCCTTTTTCCAACTGCTGTTTTGAGATCTCTCCACAGGTGCTCTATGGGGTTTAGATCTGGACTCATTGTAAGCCAGTTCATTTCTTCCCAGCACTTTGTTTTAAACCATTTCTGGGTGCTTCTTGACATGTGCTTTGGGTCATTGTCCTGCTGTAAGACCCATGACCTCTGACGTAGACCCAAATTTCTCACACAGGGCCCTACTTTGAACCCCAGAATTCTTTGGTATTCTTCAGACTTCATAAAGCCATGCACACGGTCAAAACATTCAGTGCCTGAAGGAGCAAAGCAACCCCAAAACATCAGTGAACCTCCACCATGTTTGACTGTAGGGACTGTATTCTTTTCTTTAAAGGCCTTGTTTCTTTTTCTGAAAACAGTGGAATGATGGGCTTTACCAAAAAACTGTAATTTCGTTTTGCCTGTCCGCAGCACATGCTCCCAAAAGGATTTGGGCTTCTTCAGGTAGGTTTTTGCAAACTCCAATCTGGCTTTTTTATGTTGCTGTGTTGGCAGTGGAGTCCTCATGGGTCTCCTACCATAGAGTCTCTTTTCATTCAAATGGCGACGTATAGTGCAAGCTGACACAGTTGTATCCTGCCTGAAGGTCAGCTTAAATTTGTCTGGAAGTTAATCGAGGTTCTTTCCACCATTCAAACAATCCTTTGTTGCAATCTTTGATCAATATTTCTCTTTCATCCACTTACAGGGAGATTAGTTACAGTGCCATGGGCTGTAAACTTTTTGACAATGTTGCATACAGTGGACATGGGAACAGTAAGATCACTGGAGATGGACTTGTAACTTTGAGATTGTCCATGCTTTTCCACATTTTTTATTCTCAAATACACAGACAATTCTTTGATACTCTTTCTCTTCTCCATGCTCCATGTGGCACATAGAGACACACAACAGAATGGTTGAGTCAATTTTCACCATTTTAACTGGTTGCCGGTGTGATTTTCATATTTTCAGCACCTGTTAGTTGATACAGGTGTTTTTCATTACAAATTACAGGAGCATCACAAAATTTTGAGAAGGTGCCAATAATTTTTTCCAGTCCATTTTTGGAGTTTTGTGTTATATGTGTCAAATTTTGGCTTTTTGTTTCTCCATTTTTTGGTGTCATACCAATATAAACAAAAGAAACAAACATGAGAATGCCTAAACATTTGAAATTGCAACAATTGTCTGGGTGAAGTGGTGCATTATCTGACATAAATGCAGAGTGCTAATATTTTTGGTCATGACTGTATATCAGGGGTGTCAGACTCAATATCATTATGGGGCACATCAGCATTATGGTTGCCCTCAAAAGGCCAGTTGTATCAGTCCATATAAATGTATCTACTCTTTATCATATTAAATAATTACCTCTGCATTTGATTATTACTAGTTCTAGTAATAACTTAAGGTGTTAAGGGCAGGTGCAGACAGGCACGGAGCCAACTCACACTTTCGTAAGAGATGATGCAAGTCTTAAAAGTAGGGTCGCACACCGCTGGTATCATCCACAAGAAACTTTATTGGAGACTGCTTAGACAGAACATGAATGTACCATGTTGTTATGTGTCCAATAAAGTTTGTGGATGGTACCAGCAATGTGCGACTCTCCTTTTCAACTGGCATAGAACTGTATCGCTCTCATAGTAATCAGAAGTCAGGAGTCCCCCGCCCTTTCTTACATCACAGTGTACCCCCTTACCTTGTGCTGCTGGGGGCAGAGCTGGGAAGCAGAAAGTGCAGGGTCTGGAAGACCAGAGAATGGCTGGAGTCAATTGCTGTAGTCTGCTAAATGCTGAGTCCAGGGGAGGCAGAGATGAGGGGGTGCTGCAGCTGCACAGGATCTGCAGTTAGAGCTCTGTCCTCCTCTCTGCTGTTGACTGTGTATGGGGCGGGGAGGCAGAAACAAGCCTCTATGCGGCTGCACGTAGAAGTGCAGGCTCTGGTGGAAAAGTTCTGTCCTGGTGCTAACTGCTGAGACAAGGTGGGGGGTGGAGATATGGGGGATGCCGCAGCTGCAGAAGAGGTGAGAGGGCCACACGAAATGGCTTGGTGGGCCAGATTTAGCCTGCGTGCCTTGTCTTTGACACATGTGCTGTGGATACTGAAACCAACCCTTACACTAGATTTAGTGTCAAACAGACTGCTAAGTGGGAGTGTCTGTCAATCAAATGAACAGTCATAGTGTTGTGAAAAAAGGAAAATACTGAGATGATTTATTAAATGATTAGAGGATTTTCACGCAATAAATTGTGTAAGTATTTACCTTAATTTTCTAAAAGTGAAAAGATGTTTCCTATTTACTTATTTAATCGGAACATGATTGGATAATAAAAGTGGATATTCACACAATTTATGGTGTGAGGATTCTCAGCTTCTTTACTAAATCAGCTTATTCACCTCTGCATCCCTGTAGATGTGTGGTCGGTAACCTTAACCAGTATATCACCAAAATAACAGGCACACTACAGAACAAACCGAAGGACAGTGCCGGGGATGCCTAAAATATGACCTCATTCTCTGTGTAATGAATGAGATGTTTGTGGGTTTTATCAGTGTACAGAATGCCCCCCCAGTGTGGTCTTGGCTGCAAGGAAGCAACAAACATTTTTGGGCCGTTTGGGAAATCATAGCTAAAGATAAATGAAGATTTAATTTTTAAAGCATTAAATTACAAAATATCTTCTGTAGCAATTATACAGTATTTGGTATATATTTGTCTAGTGAAATAAGAGTGTTCTTTTAAATATATACCTATAAATGTTATTAGTTGGATGATATTACATGTTTTAGAGTGCATTGAAACCATGGCTATCATTTAAACCGAATATTTATTGGTTATTTTTAGTTCTGAGATTATTGTATGCTGCATACTTATTTAGTTGTCATAAAGCAGAATTGTTTTTCTTTCCTTTTTAATAAAATAAAATGACAGCCTGCACAACTCTTCTCTCTTGTTGCAGCAATTCTTCTCATAAATATTGGAAAGTTGCAAATTGCAAATATATACATCAAAAAGATGATTTCGGGAGGCATTTGAGTTTTACAATGATAATTAAGCTTGATCTATTCTTGGGGTATGATTCCCCTTTAATGAATCACTCGTTTCCCAGGAGTAAGTATGCTAATTAGTGAAGCTGTTTATTTTCAATAAGTGAGTCAACCATCTAATTAGCGTGTCTGTATTATAATACAGTTCAGTTGATAACTGAATACCTTGCTAAGTTTATATATTTCTTCATTGGGCGATACAGAGATCATATCTTCTCCATCACTAAAAACACGCTACAGTATATTTAGAATTTAAATAAGGATATAACATCTTTATTTATAATGCTAATGTTTAAAACATAAACTTCAGTAAAAATAGCAGTTATAGGGTAAATAACTAGCTAAAACTAGAACTTCCATCGTAATATTTGTCTGAAATATAGCACTAAGGTTTTATGTTATTGCTGTATGTGACCTTTTCACATCAATGTCCCTCCTAAACAGACGACACAGAGTTTACGGCAAGCATTAAAAAACTGCAAGATTATCATCACCAGGAACTGGAAATACACTTCCCGATGAGCAATGAATTGAATATGAATGAATATATTTGCTAGGAATAACTGTCAACAAGTTTCACAATTTAACTGCTTCCAATCTGGGTCAATTCTGACATTTCTGTCATACATGTAAAAATCAGCATTTTTTTTTGCTAGAAAATTACTTAGGACCCCCAAACATTATATATTTTTGAAGCAAAGACCCTGGAGAATAAAATGGGTTGTTGCAATTTTTTATGTCGCACGAGTTGTGGTGAACACAAAACACAATATAATACCCACTTTTTTGCTTCAACATAAAAGATGATGCTATGCCAAGTAAATAGATACCTAACATGTCACACTTTAAAATTGCGTATGCCCGTGGAATGGCGCCAAACTACAGTACCTAAAAATCTCTATAGATTACTCTTTAAAAGCTTTTACAGGTTACCAGTTTAGTGTTAAACAGGAGATCTGGTGCTAGAACTATTTCTCTTGCTCTGATGTTCGCAGCGATACCTTGCATGTGTGGTGCGATCACCATTTATATGTGCACGTAGGGCCTACATGCACATTCGTATTTACATGGTAGCATGAGGGGGTGGGCACTTTAACATTTTTATTATTTTTTTTTTACATTGTACCTTCAATTATCTTATTTTTTTTGGATCAACTTTATTGCTATCATAAGGGATGAACAACAGCCCATATCATGGGCCACGACAGGTCCTCTTTATGGAGAGATGTGGGGTCTATTAAACCCCATATCTCTCCTCTGGCCTCCAAAGCATAAGATCAAACTGAGATTGGTTTGAACTAGGGATGCACTGATACCATTTTTTTTACAAGTGCAAGTACCGATCCTTTTTTTTCCAGTACTTGCCAAGACCAATTACCGATACCTACTACAACTTTTTTGTTTACACTTCAGCTGTCAGCAATGGTACAAAGCATTGAAAAGTTATTTACAATAATTTTTTTTTTTTTAATTTGCGCTTTTTTTTAAAGTGAACATGTAAATATATATGTTAAAGGTGTAAATTTATTAACGAACAAAGCAAACAAAAAAAAGTTTGAAGTGAAGTTCCATCCATTTAAAAGTCAGGGGCTACAAAAAGTGTAGCTGCTGACTTTTAATATTAGGACACTCACCTGTCCCAGGGTCCAGCGATGCGGGCGAGCGAAGCCCCGCTCCTCTCCCCCTCCTCTTTGCGGCGCCAGCATTGTAACTGAATGTCCGGGCAATCGTCTGGGACCTGTGACATGTCCCAGAAGATTGCAGGGAGGGAGGGGGGAGAGGTGAACTTCCTTCTGGCGCTGTGGAGCCCCGGGAGGAAGTGGGAGCTGGGTGCCTCTAAAAAGAGGATATCCGCTCCCCCCACCCCAAAAAAATGACATGCCAATTATAGCATGTCAGGGGGTCACCATCACTTAAAGTTCCATCTTTGGGTGGAACTCCGCTTAAAATGAATAATAGTTTGTAAAATAGAAGTCAAAAAAAAAAAAAAAACAGTAGGAAAATAATATTTAAATGGAGAAGGAGAAAAAAGAGTTAACAAGGCTAATTAGGGTAAATTAAGCGTTAACCACTTATGGA
Source organism: Lithobates clamitans (assembly GCA_037952925.1). NCBI lineage: Eukaryota > Metazoa > Chordata > Amphibia > Anura > Ranidae > Lithobates > Lithobates clamitans. The sequence goes on along the minus strand of JBBGZY010000321.1, from coordinate 5,318,521 downwards.
CCGCCCACCATAGATATACTGCAGCAGGGCAGCCGATTTGCGCCAGATTACATACCTAGTATGTGATCTGACACTTCCGGGTCAGACACTCTGGTGGTTGTACACAGTGAGAGCCCAGTGGTGGGTTCCGTGGACTCGATGTCCACCAGCACCTGCCAGTTACACAGGACACAGGTCACAGATAGAACGGCAATTTTGTAAACAAGGCAGATTGTCATTCTGTCAGAAGGGAAGGCATTGATCCTGTGTTTCAGCTAAGCAGGAGCATGGATCTTTGTCTTCCCCTAGTCAAAGCACCTTCCCCACAGTGAATAGGCACACAGCTAACGCTTTGATTGTCCTCGATGTTAACCCCTTCCTAACCAGTGTCATTAGTACAGTGACAGTGCATATTTCTTAGCACTGATCACTGTATTAGTGTCACTGGTCCCAAAAAAGTGTGAAAGTGTCAGTTAGGTGTCTGCTGCAATATAGCAGTCCCGCTAAAAGTCGTTGATCACCGCAATTACTATTAAAAAACTAATAAATAAAAATATCCCATATTTTGTAGACTTTATAACTTTTGCGCAAACCAATCAATTTACGCTTTTTGGGATTTTTTTACTAAAAATATGTAGCAGAATACATATTGACCTAAACTGATGAAGAAATTTGATTTTATTCATTTTTTTATTGGGTGTGCGTTATGTCTTTTTTGTTTATAGCGCAAAAAATAAAAACCGCAGAGGTGATCAAATACCACCAAAAGAAAGCTCTATTTGTGGAGAAAATGTTTTATTTGGGTACAGTGTCCACGCAATTGTCAGTTAAAGTAACGCAGTGCCATATTGCAAAAAATGGCCTGGTCAGGAAGGGGGTAAAACCTTCTGGAGCTCAAGTTGTTAATAAGGGACACTTTAATAAAAAAAACATTTTTTTTTTACTTGACAGGTTGCTTTAAAGTAAACTGACTTAATCTGCAGACCGAAATGCATCTCTTTGATCTGTAAATAAATAAACAAAAAGATAGATAGAAAGAAACAATGCTGCTTTTTTTTTTTTTTTGACAGCTCCAATTGATGGGATTTCGATTACACTTCAGCTGTTAACAGGGGAACTCCACTGACAGCTAAATGAGTAATCAGTTGTTAGGGATGCAGGGGCCCCGCTCTTTAACAACTGAGAATTGCTGCCTTTTTTTTATTACGTTTCAGTTGTCAGTGGGGGAATCTCGCTGACGGATGAAAGAACCGAGCCTGAAAGTATCGGTTTCAGGTATCGGAGCATTTGCACAAGTACTGATATTCGTGCAAAGTTTCCAACATGCTGGCACGACCACCTCCAGTTCTGGTTGTAGCGTCATTTCCGGTTGCGGTTCAGACATCACTTCTGGTGGAACAATCCCGTCTCTGAGACTATGGGGGATGATGGAGAGATTGTCTCTCCTACCAACCAGCTATCCCTACAGTTGTGCGAGATTATGTTTTTGCACCAATTGCACCACATACATTGGTCTATCTCTGTCACATGATCTGTCACCGCTGCTCTTATACCTCCTAGCTCTTGTTTTGAGTAGATGCTGGTTGGAGGTGTATGTGCTGCTAGTGGAGATTCTCTCTCGGATTGTTTGCTGTGACCCATGCACTGGTAAGTTGCATTTTTTGAACCACTTGGGCAAACTTGGACATTTTGATAACTTTATAGTTTGAACATTTGGGGCTTCTTTTATGTTTTAGATTTTAGATTTTTCATCTGACAATGGATTCTGGTCCATAGACCCCTTGGTTATTTCTTTAAAAAACACTTTTCCTAATTTTCAATTGCCATCTGCTGGGCCATATGCTTATTGTTCCACCTGTCTATTAAGGTGTGACCATTACTTGGGTATTACATTACATCACTATTTGGGTATATGTATACGTACATCATCACCTCTTAATTCTATATACATATACTCTTAATTCTATATACATATTTTGCTAGGCACATTGTTCTTACTTTCTGGCTGATATCCCTTGTGCTGGGACACATGGGATGACAGTGTTCCTTTCCCCCTCTGTGTCTTTTCAATGCTCCATCTCCACCCTAGATGACCTCCAGCATTACCAGTCAACTGCATCTTGTGTATTTTACTAGCCATGTAAGTCTGTATGTATATTCAAATTTGTATATGCTTCTTTGAATATGTTTACAGTTGGATATACAGTATACTTATCATGTGTGTTTACTTTAGAGAATCCTTTACTGTGCTATCCAAGGGCAATACCCTAAAGAAGACCACATTGTTCGAAACGCATCGTTGCAGCTTGACAGACGCACCATCCATTATATCTACTTGGATGTATTGTATTTTGTACATGTTTGATGTTACGTATTTTTTAATATTCAGTCATTTCCTCTACTTTTATGTAAAGGGGACATTTTAAGTTTCTCAATAAATATTTGATTTTACATTTACTTTGTGTGTATACTCAACTATCTACTCTCTGGGTTTCACAAAGCCCCGGTGCTCCTCTCTAGGGATGAGCCAAACACCCCCCAATTCGTTTAGCAGCAGAACATGTGAACAGGAAAAAATTAGTTTGAACACTCGAACACCGTTAAAGTCTATGGGACACGAACATGAATAATCAAAAGTGCTAATTTTAAAGGCTTATATGCAAGTTATTGTCATAAAAAGTGTTTGGGGACCCGGGTAGTGCCCCAGGGGACATGGATCAATGCAAAAAAAAGTTTCTAAAATGGCAGTTTTTCAGGAGCAGTGATTTTAATAATGCTTAAAGTGAAACAATAAAAGTGAAATATTTCTTTAAATTTCGTACCTGGGGGATGTCTATAGTATGCCTGTAAAGTGGCGCATGTTTCCCGTGTTTACAACAGTCCCTGCACGAAATTACATTTCTAAAGGAAAAAAGTCCCCCCCTGAACTTTCGGTCCCCCCCCGAAATTAGCCCTTTTGATTTCTCCCATAGACGTTTAAAGGGTGTTCCGCGGCTTTCGAATTTGCCGCGAACACCCCAAATTGTTCGCTATTCGGCGAACAGGCGAACTCCCGATGTTCGAGTTGAACTTACGTCCGACTTGAACATCGGGCTCCTCCCTACTCCTCACTATTTCCCCATTTCCCTTGTGGATCATGTTGTATATCAATTGGGACTGACACCCATCATTGGCAAATCTTTGGCTGTATGTGGGACATACATATATTAGCATCAGCACGGATAGCGATATCGGTAGATCTGGAAGATCATGGCTATCACTGTATTTGCTCTGACTATTGCAGTGATTGTCAGCTTACCCAAGGTATGAAATATGCATATTTACATTGTTCCAAGATGGACCAATGAAGGTATGCCAAAAAGATCATACCTGGAGTTCACCTTTAAAGTATGGGTAAAGTTGGGGTACTTTGCCGCAGTAAGTGGGCACCATATAGCAATATGGTGTGACCAAATCCTCATATTTTTTTGATAATGTTTTTTGAAATGTCTAATGCCCCGTACACACGGTCGGATTTTCCGACGGAAAATGTGTGATAGGACCTTGTTGTCCGTGTGTACCGACCGTGTGTAGGCTCCATCACACATTTTCCATTGGATTTTCCGACACACAAAGTTTGAGAGCAGGATATAAAATTTTCCGACAACAAAATCCGGAAATTGTCGGAAATTCCGATCGTGTGTACACAAATCCGATGGACAAAGTGCCACGCATGCTCAGAATAAATAAGGAGATGAAAGCTATTGGCCACTGCCTCGTTTATAGTCCCGACGTACGTGTTTTACGTCACCGCATTCAGAACGATCGGATTTTCCGACAACTTTGTGTGACCGTGTGTATGCAAGACAAGTTTGAGCCAACATCCGTCGGAACAAATCCTAGGATTTTGTTGTCAGAATGTCCGAACAAAGTCCGACCGTGTGTACGGGGCATTAGAGCTTTAAATAAGCCTTGCTGGAGGTAAATGTCTTTTTTACCTGTGTGGCCTGTAATATTTTGTTCTGTTGTATGGTCTTATGGCTGCACCATCTTTAATGCATCTTTTAGGGTGTGCCGCCCAAATATCTTGTTTGTTTTTCACCTTTAAAGTATATCTCTAGCAAACCTTTTTTTAAATTACATTTTTGATTGTAATCGAGTGGGGAAGGGTTAGACCCTCTGTTAAGTTTTTAATGCTGTCTGTCCCTATTAGGGAGATTCACTCCTCTATTCACTCCTCTATTTGTATTGGTGGCCATTGTTATTGGGAAAGAAAAAGAGGGTACATCAACAATGTTAGAGTTGTTCCCAAAACAAGAATCGAGTGGAAATCATTCAATGGGGACACTTGTACTGGGGAAAACTGTTTAAGGGGAAAATTCCCCACATTTTCAATGATTTTCTCTTACTTTCTGTTGCATCTCTGCAACAGGAATTGAAGGGAAATTCCCCAAAGATACACAGACGAAATACAAAATATAGCTGGGGTTTTAATCCTTCGCTATCCTATCCAAAACCAAAAAGAACGTTTTGACTTTACATATGCTTTAACTACTTGCCGACCAGCCGTTGTCATTATACGACAGCAGGTTGACTCTCCTGCGCGAATTGCAATAGCTGTATGGCGGCTCATGCAGGCGCAGTTGCGGGTCGAGCGGACTCGATATCCGTTGGCGACTCGCGATCACTTAGTACAGAGGCAAAACGGGGATTTTTCTTGGTAAACACGGCGGATCCCCATTCTGACAGGGGACATGTTAGAGATTTTCTGTTCCCAGTCATTGGGAACAGTGATCTCTGTCATGTCCCTGGCAGCCCATCCCCCCTACAGTTAGAACACACCTAGGGAACACAGTTAACCCCTTGATTGCCCCCTAGTGTTAACTCCTTCCCTGCCAGTGTCATTTGTACATTGATCAGTGCATTTTTACAGATTTGTTTCACCGCCCCGCTAAAAATCGCAGATCGTCACCATTACTAGTAAAAACAATAAAAAAAATAAAAGTCCCTAAATCTATCCCATAGTTTGTAGATAACTTTTGCGTAAACCAATCAATATAGACCTATTGCAATTTTTTTTACCAAAAATATGTAGAAGAATATATACCGGCCTAAACTGATGAAGAAATTAGTTTTTTTAAGTAGCACCCTGGAGTTTAGGCAGGGTTGCTCCTTACAAATTTACTTGCCAGGAGTAGTTATCCTGGTTGATTGCTAGACATCTATGATTTCTCCCTAAGTTTGGCCTTGTTGCACTTTCCTCTTCTACCATTAAGTGGCCGGGTACTTGGTGGTACTAGATACGAGAAGGGCAACGCAAGGTATGGTTATGGGTATATGGGGTATCTCAGCCAATGGGCAGGGGTTTCTTGAATCCCTTGGCCTGCTGGTAGAGCCTATATATTCGAGTGAGGTCAGGTGATCAGGGCTCTGTGCCAGCTGGACGGCTGTCTGGGTGGACGTGTGTTGTATTGCCCGGGCTGCTAGGCCAGAGATTGGGCCTATCCCAGGCATATCTGGCTGCTAGGCTGTCTGAGGGCCTATCCAGAAGAAAGAGAGCAATGCAGGGTTTGGACTGCGGTTTGCAGTCCAATCAAAAGTGAGGGTTCTGTTGATCGGAGAACCTGTCGTGGTCGGAGGTAAAGGGGAAGCTGTCACTAGTAAGGGACTACCCGCCTTATTATCAAGGACCACAGTGAGTAACTGAAGCAAGTACCGTAGCAGTATTCTCACCAACCGGGCACGGTGAAGAATCGGAAAACTTCAGTGCCAATCAAGCCAGGGACCCAGTGACGCGTGCAGGCCCGGATTTACTCCCTTTGCCGCCCCAAGGCTGGGTCCTTCATTGCCCCCCCCACACACACACACACACACACACACACACCCACACCACCATTCTGGTCCTTTATCGATGACTGCTACAATAGATCAATTAAAAACATATCTCCACACACGAGAACACTGAAAATAACTGGCTTTAATTGTACAGACTAAAAATAGTCTGTAATGCAGAAAATGCCTTTTAAAGATTATAGTAGTAAGAAAATCCCTACAATTTTTTAGTTCTAATTTTTTTTGGCAAACTCATCGATAATATCTTCGTAGGACAAAGTATTTAAAAGTTCTGACTCAATGGCAAGTAAAGCTAAACTGTTCAGTCCTTCTTGACCCAAAGATGATCGTAACTAGTTCTTTATGCAAATACATTTCATTCATTTTTATGCACCACAGCTCAGTTGCAGTGCATAGAAACAGTATGCATTTTGCACCACACTGCTCAGCATGCAGTGGCGCTGTTGCAGTGTGAACAGGACACATAGAAAACAATTGTTTTCTATTGCCCTTGGAGAGACCTGTGTTTTGCTAGTGCAGAAATCACAGACCCCCTTTTGCATCAGTGTCCTCAGTCCCCCCTTTACATCACAGACCCCCTTTTACATCACAACCCCCTTTTACATCAGTGTCCTTAGCCCCCCCTTACGTCACTTTCCCCCTGCCTCATCACAAACCCCCGTCACAGACCCTCATTACAGACTTCAAAAGGAGTCTAATGGGACCTGGAGGGGGGTCTCTCTAACAGAGGCCCATTCAGTGTCCATTATAGAATCTGTTAGAAAGAGTCCCCACCAGGTCCCATTAGAGACTTAAAAGGAGTATAATGGGACCTGGAGGGGGCCTCTATCTAACAGAGTGTACAGTGAACACCTTCATTCACTCTGTTCCTCATGGGGCACCCTCCTTGTGCCATGACTCTCACCCCTGCCCCAACCTCTCACAAAGTAAAAATAAAATTGGCACTGTGTAGCGCTCCTCTTACCTTAACTATGGGTACTGCAGATGTTGTTGACTCCCGCGACCTCTGTGGCTGACTCCTGTTGGTGGCTGGCTGGCTCCCGCGTCCTCTGTGGCTGGCTGGCTCCCGCGTCCTCTGTGGCTGGTTGGCTCCCGCGTCCTCTGTGGCTGGCTGGCTCCCGCGTCCTCTGTGGCTGGCTGGCTCCCGCGTCCTCTGTGGCTGGCTGGCTCTCGCGTCCTCTGTGGCTGACTCCTGTTGGTGGCTGGCTGGCTCCCGCGTCCTCTGTGGCTGGCTGGCTCCCGCGTCCTCTGTGGCTGGTTGGCTCCCGCGTCCTCTGTGGCTGGCTGGCTCCCGCGTCCTCTGTGGCTGGCTGGCTCCCGCGTCCTCTGTGGCTGGCTCCTGTTGGTGGCTGGCTGGCTCCTGTGTCCTTTGTGGCTGGCTGGCTCCCGTGTCCTCTGTGGCTGGCTGCTGTTGGTGGCTGGCTCCTGTTGGTGGCTGACTCCCACGTCCTCTGTGGCTGGTTCCAGTGGGTGGCTGGTCAGCACCCTGCTGTGCCTGGCTGGCTCCCTGGTGTGGGTGGGTCACCGTGGGTGGCTCCTGTTGTGGATGGCTGGTTTTCTGCTGTGGGTCAGTGGGTGGGTGGGTGGCTGGCACGGTGCACACTGCTGCGGTAGGCTGGCCTGGATCCCTGCTGTAGGTCAGTGGGTGGCTGGCTGGCTGGCAAGATGCACTCTGCTGCGGCTGACAGAGGGGGGGGGGCACTGACAGAGGGGTGAGCACTGACAGAGAGGGGGGGCACTGACAAAGAGGGGAGGGCAGGGCACTGACAGAGAGGGGAGGGCACTGACAGAGAGGGGGGCATTGACAGAGAGGGGGGCACTGACAGAGAGGGGAGGGCACTGACAGAGAGGGGGGGCACTGACAGAGAGGGGAGGGCACTGACAGAGAGGGGGGGCACTGACAGAGAGGGGGGGGCACTGACAGAGAGGGGGGACACTGACAGAGAGGGGATGGACACTGACAGAGGGGGGGCACTGACAGAGAGAGGGGGGCATTGACAGAGGGGGGCATTGACAGAGGGGGGCACTGACAGAGGGGGGCACTGACAGAGAGGGGGGACACTGACAGAGAGGGGGTGGGCACTGACAGAGAGGGGGTGGGCACTGACAGAGAGGGGGGCACTGACAGAGAGGGGGGGCACTGACAGAGGGGGGGGGACTGACAGAGAGGGGGGGCACTGACAGAGAGGGGGGCACTGACAGAGAGGGGGGCACTGACAGGGAAGGGCACTGACAGAGAGGGGGGCACTGGCCGAGAGGGGGTGGGCACTGACAGAGAGGGGGTGGGCACTGACAGAGAGGGGAGGGCACTGACAGAGAGGGGAGGGCACTGACAGAGGGGGGGGGGCACTGACAGAGAGAGGGGCACTGACAGAGAGAGGGGGGCATTGACAGAGGGGGGGGCACTGACAGAGAGGGGGGCACTGACAGAGAGGGGGGGCACTGACAGAGAGGGGAGGGCACTGACAGGGAAGGGCACTGACAGAGAGGGGGTGGGTACTGAGAGGGGGGGGCACTGACAGAGAGTGGGTGGGCACTGAGAGGGGGGGCACTGACAGAGAGGGGGTGGGCACTGAGGGGGGGCACTGACAGAGAGGAGGGGCTGACAGAAGGGTGGGCTGATAGAGGGGGGTTGACAGAGGGGAGGCACTGACAGAGAGGGACGGGCTGACCAAGAGGGGCGGGGCATAGAGAGAGGGATGGGCTGACCGAGAGGGGCGGGGCATAGAGAGAGAGGGACGGGCTGATAGAGAGAGGGTACACTGACTGTCTGAGGGGGTAGATGAGAGACCTCAGAAGACATACAGTCAGCACGCCAGGCAGAGAGGCGGCATTCCCGCAGCAGATCACCCACAGAGCAGCCCCGCCTCCACAGTGACCAGCTCCCCTGGGCCAATCAAAGGTGCCCATGACGGCCGCCCGCACATGACCCTGTTCGGCCTATCACAGGGTGCTCGTCTGGACTACAGCTCCCAGAATGCCACAGCGTAGTGGCTTTCTGATAACACACCCCGCTGCGGCTGTGCTCCATACTCCGAAAAAAAAAAAAATAGCCTGTGGGCGGCCGCGGCGCAGCCCCTGTACCACTGCCGCCCCGAGGCCTGGCCTCGGTGGCCTTGTGGGAAATCCGGCCCTGGACGCGTGCAGAGCAGCCTTGTGTGTCAAGCCAGAGATCGAGCAGGCCAGTGGGAGTGAAGCTTGAGAGGTATCTTAAGTGCCAAGCTAGGGACCCAGCAGAGAAGCAGGGGTGACGCTTGAGAAAGATACCACCATGAAGATTGGAGGAGCTCAAGGGATTCAGTGGCAGTGAATCAGTGGGTCTAGTGAGAGACCGGGAGCACAGTGTATTGAAGAACTACAAGAAGTGATTGTAGTGAAAGTGAAGAAACTGTTATAGGGCGTACGCACGGTCGGACTTTGTTCGGACATTCCGACAATCCCAGGATTTTTTCCGACGGATGTTGGCTCAAACTTGTCTTGCATACACACGGTCACACAAAGTTGTCGGAAAATCCGATCATTCTGAACGTGGTGACGTAAAACACGTACGTCGGGACTATAAATGGGGCAGTGGCCAATAGCTTTCATCTCTTTATTTATTCTGAGCATGCGTGGCACTTTGTCCGTCGGATTTGTGTACACACGATCGGAATTTCCGACAACGGATTTTGTTGTCGGAAAATTTTATCTCCTGCTCTCCAACTTTGTGTGTCGGAAAATCCGATGGAAAATGTCCGATGGAGCCCACACACGGTCGGAATTTCCGACAACACGCTCCGATCGGACATTTTCCATCGGAAAATCCGACTGTGTGTACGGGGCATTAAGCCTTGTGTTTGGAACTGTTAAAGACTGTTGCCATAGGAGACAGAATTCCTACACATGCAGATGTGGCATCTTGCTGGATGCCTTTCCCTGTATGACTGTCTTCCTATTGAAGTCTCAGAGTCTGCCAATTAATCTTGCAACTACCTAAGGGTGTCCTTCCCCGAACCCCCTCTCCCCCAAAAAGGTTTGTTAAAGCGGAGTTCCACCCAAAAATTGAACTTCCACTTTGGGTGCAGGTGAATCCCTGACATGCAACATTTGCCATGTCATTTTTTTGGGGGGGGAGCGGATACCCTCTTTTTAGAGGCATACAGCTCCCACCTCCACCCGGGGCTCTGTGGCACCGGAAGGAAGATCGCCTCTCCCCCCTCCCTCCCTGCAATCTTCTGGGACATGTCACAGGTCCCAGAAGATTGCCCAGCCATTCACAGTGCACAGCACGGCTCGCGCATGCACAGTGCGTACCCGGCTATGAAGCCACAGCCCGGCACCCACAGTAAGAATGCCGGCGCCTCGGCGAGGAGGGGGAAAGGAGCGGGGCTTCGTACGCCCGCATCGCTGGACCGTGGGACAGGTGAGTGTCCGATTATTAAAAGTCAGCAGCTACACTTTTTCTTGCTGCTGACTTTTAATTATTTTTTTCGTCGGAACTCCACTTTAAGGCTGTTTTCACACTGAGGCACTTTACACGGTAAGTCCTTAATCCTTTTTCGCCCGCTAGCGGTGGTTAAAAGCGTCCTGCCAGCGGCCGAATAGCACCGCTAAAACGACGGTAAAGCGCCGCTTAAAATAGCGACGCTTTACCGCCGACACCCCCAACGCCCCAGTGTGAAAGTAGCCTAAGAGAAATAAACTTTCTTTTGCATCCAAGAAGTGTCTGGCGCCCAATAACTTTAACAACTATACACTCACCATTGCCTCACAACCCACTACATACAGAAGGATGTTAGCTATCCCTGGCCCTGGAGGTTCTCATTAGATCAAAGGAGGTCTGGGGACCTTGCTACATTTATATTTTTTATTTTGATATGTATTATAGCAAAAAGTAAAAAAAAAAATGTTTTTCTAAATTGTCGCTCTTTGTTTATAGAGCAAAAAATAAAAAACGCAGAGGTGATCAAATACCACCAAAAGAAAGCTCTATTTGTGGGAAAAAAGGACGCCAATTTTGTTTGTGTACAGAGTCGCATGGCCGCGCAATTGTCAGTTAAAGGGACGCAGTGCCAAATCGCAAAAAATGGCCTGTCATTAAAGGGGAAAATCCTTCTGGTTCTTAAGTGGTTAAAGATGATAAACTGTTAAACAATAATTAATGGGGTATAGCATTAATGTCTAATGTGATTCATTTATTGTATAGCAGTTTGGTTCAGGATATTTTGTTGCTTATATATTGCATTATAAAAGTTGTGACAGTCTGAGCACACAAATTTACTGTAACTTGTAAATGTATCTGGTAATGAATAAATATAATCTCTAATGGTGCCCACAGGCATGAGATGATCAATAACAGACCCAGCTTATTATGTCCAGATCAGGAAACAGTTGTATGCCTATAGGCAGTATGCAGCCTTTGCTGACACCTCTGGCTGATCATGAAGATAAAATTGATCATCCAAATTGGGTTTTCACTACTACGCCCATAAGCCCTGCGCAGGAAAGGGGGGGGGGGGAGCGTGCATAAACAAGCACTCTTATCCAAACCAAACATTCATGTTTATGTTGCAATTATAATCATAAGTAATGGAATTTAAAAAAGCAGTAAATGACTTTCTTGACCCTTAAAATATACAAAGATAAAATTACTAAAGACAAACAAAACAATATTTTGATCCAGGGAATTGAGCCAGCTGCTGTTGATGGTCAGGAAGGAATTTGTTTTCCTCCTCTGTGTCAAAATTGGCAACCGTTGGACCTCTGAACCAAAGCTGTAGTAGTAGAAGGTTGAGCTGGATGGATGTCAGTTGTTTCCTAACTTTTTAAAGTGTATGCAAAGCCAAAACTTTTTTCTATTCATTTTTTATATATTTGGAAATGGTTACAACTTTTTTTTTTTTTTTGTCGGTGTTCAATTTGAGAGATTTGTGGCTGTCAGCATACCATGTACCATGCCAAAAAGCGTATACAGTGCAAATATCAAAGTGCAGTGGTCGGGGCTATCATGTAATGCACAGCACAGCTTGCTGAGTGCAGAGGGCAGAAGTAGGTGACCCCTTATGTTGGTGGTCAGTGGAGCACTGCTTTAAATGCTGATGGTCAGTGCCTCCTAATTCATCGCTATTTAGTGATCAGGGACAATTATATATTGGTGTTCAATAGTGTGTATGACTCTTTATACATTGGACATTAGTGCCCTTTTATATATTGGTGTTCAGTGGTGTGTGCCCTATAATTCATTGATAGCAGGTGCCCTTTTATACACTGGTGTTCAGTGATGTGAGCCTTATTATCAGTGTTGTTCAGTGATTTGTGCCCCTTCATACATTGTTGTTCAAGTGTGTTGCCCCCAAACACATTAGTGTTCAGTGTTGTGTGACCCCTTATACATTGGTGTTAAGTTAGATGTATTCATTTACACATTGGTGTTTATTCATCTCTGCCCTTCTTTCCTGATGGTCAACAGGAGCTTCACTGGATACTTACCTGAAAAAAGCTGCAAAGGTTCCATGCTTCTGCTCTGTGAAATAGGGCTAGAACTATGCAGATAGCACTGGACTAGATATCAATCCACCTGGTACTGTTGGCATTCAACAGAGCATATCACTCTGTCAGTCAGGGCTACAGTCTCTGTCAGTGAGATGTCGCTAGACCCATGGCACTGGCTGGGGAGCCAGGGCACACAAATAGTATGAGGGAATAAAGGAGAAAGCAATGTCTAAAATTTGCATTGGGCCCACAGATTTTATTTATGCCACTGCACAGAGCCCCCAATCTCTTGGGAGACAAGAAAATCTGCTTAATATAAGCAAAGGGATATTTCAGCTGGCAGGACTCTTAGTTAAAACTCTTAAAACAGAAGAAAAATGGGAACACTTAGCAGGCCACAATTCAGTGCTAGTAAAAGAAAAGGCAGCCTCAATTGACAGCACTAATCAAAGATTTGATTAGGTAGGAAAGTATATCATATGTACTTATGTTACATTTTTTTTACACTTCTTTAGTTACTTCCTGGTTTCTTGCCTAGGAAAACGATGTCATACATCCTAGGAGGGGAGGGGGGGAAGAAGGGTTTTCTCACCTAAGCGTACACTCCTGCACGCATGCTTGAGCTAAAGGCAGATAGATTAAAGGAAGTAAATACTACACGAATCATTTGCCCTTACTCAAGATGGCCACAGCCAGAAATGCTAGGGGGTTGTTTTTAAAAGTGGTTTCTTAACAAAATAAAGCATGGAAACATGAATGGATTGGGGGAGGGGGCTTTGAATATTACAAATTAATTAAACAATGTTTTTGGTTTGTGGTGCTCAAACGCAGTGAAGATCCACTTTAATGAATGGTCCAGTGCAAAACAGATCACCTGAACTCCGGTCTCTTTTGCCTTTCACTCTCATAATGAGCTAATTCGTAGAGACATGAAAACCTGCTGCATCTTCCTGGGTTCTAAAACTTGTACTTTCTTGTATTCTTTAATTTAAAGTGGCTACTATGTTAAAGTGCATATAACTTTAAACATTTTGTATTGTAATGCGGTTAATGCATACAGTGATAGCATTCATCGTGGTAATGCCTTTTTTATTTCACATGGCTTTATATACACTAGCAAAAGTGTGCCCATTCTAGACATGTGCAGAATGGAAAAATCAGTTTAGTTTCGTTTTGAATAGATTCGTTCTGTTACTAATTTTGTTTTGTTGATTCGTTTTGGAATTCAATTTGTTTTGTTTCATTTAATTTTGTTTTGTTTATTGATTTGCTAACGAATTCCAAATTTTCAGAACAATTCAAATTCGGATTGGTCAAAAAATGATCGACCGATTCAAATTTTGTGTGAAAAATAGCTGGTTGTTAAGGAGCGTGCCAGGAAGCCGCCCGCCACGTCCTTAGCAACCAATGACTCATCAGCTGTCAGCAGACTTCCCCACTGACAGCTGAAATGTATACAAAAGAATGGCGGCATTGAAAAATGCAGAAGAAAAAACAGTGTGGGTTCCCCCCTCAATCCATACCAGGTTCTTTGGGTCTGGTATGGCTTTTAAAAGGAACCCCACACTTTTTTTTAAAATTATTTTAGCGGGGGGTTCCCTGACAAAATCTCTCGCATCTTCCAGCTCCGCCATCCGACAGGTCTTAAATAGCTAAGGGGCAAGGCCACCCAATGACGTCATCGTTTGACCCCACCCCCTTGTGACATCATTGACTGGGGCATGCTGGGTCGATGGCATCAAAAAAAAGATAACTAGGACTGCGTTCCAGGATGTTTGGGTAACAGCTGGAGGGTCTCTTCATCACCACAGAGCTTTAAGGGAACCGTTGTGAGGACTTTCTAATTAAATTACCATGCCCCGTTTTATGTAGGTATGTGTGTGTGCGTGTGTGTGTGTGTATATATATATATATATTACACCCCTCACATTTTTGTAAATATCTTATTATATCTTTTTATGTGACAACACTGGAGAAATGACACAATGTAACACAATGTAATACAATGTAAAGTAGTGAGTGTACAGCTTGTATAACAGTGTAAATTTGCTGTCCCCTCAAAATAACTCAACACACAGCCATTAATGTCTAAACTGGTGGCAACAAAAATGAGTACACCCCTAAGTGGAAATGTCCAAATTGGGCCCAAAGTGTCAATATTTTGTGTGGTCACCATTATTTTCCAACACTGCTTTAACCCTCTTGGGCTAGAGCTTCACAGTTTGCCACTCGAGTTCTTTTCCACTCCTCCATGACAACATCACGGAGCTGGTGGATGTTAGAGACCTTGCGCCGCTCCACCTTCCATTTGAAGATGCCCCACAGATGTTCAATAGGATTTAGGTCTAGAGACATGCTTGGCCAATTCTTTACCTTTACCCTGAGCTTCTTTAGAAAGGCAGTGGTCATCTTGGAGGTGTGTTTGGGGTCGTTATCATGCTGGAATACTGCCCTGCTGCCCAGTCTCTGAAGGGAGGGGATCATGCTCTGCTTTAGTATGTCACACTACATGTTGGCATTCATGGTTCCCTCAATGAACTGTAGCTCCCCAGTACCAGTAACACTCATGCAGCCCCAGACCATGACACTCCCACCACCATGCTTGACTGTAGGCAAGACAGTCTTTGTACTCCTCACCTGGTTGCTGCCACACACGCTTGACACCATCTCAACAGAATAAGTTTATCTTGGTCTCATCAGACCACAGGACATGGTTCCAGTAATCCATGTCCTTAGTCTGCTTGTCTTCAGCAAACTGTTTGCAGGCTTTGTTGTGCATCGTCTTTAGAAGAGGCTTCCTTCTGGGACGACAGCCATGAGGACCAATTTGATGCAGTGTGCGGCGTATGGTCTGAGCATGGACAGGCTGACCCCCTACCCCTTCAACCTTTGCAGCAATGCTGGCAGCACTCTTAAGTCTATTTCCCAAAGACAACCTCTGGATATGATGCTGAGCACGTGCAGTCCTGTCCTGTTAAACCGCTGTATGGTCTTGGCCACCGTGCTGCAGCTCAGTTTCAAGGTCTTGGCAATCTTCTTATATCCTAGGCCATCTTTATGTAGAGCAACAATTCTTTTTTTCAGATCCTCAGAGTTCATTGCCATGAGGTGCCATATTGAACTTCCAGTGACCAGTATGAGAGAGTAAGAGCGATAACACCAAATTTAACACACCTGCTCCCCATTCACACCTGAGACCTTGTAACACTAACGAGTCACATGACATCGGGGAGGGTAAATGGCTAATATGGCCCAATTTGGATATTTTCACTTACGGTGCACTCACTTTTGTTGCCAGCGGTTTAGACAGGTGTTGTCACATTAAAAGATTATTATTATTATTATTCACGATTTATATAGCATCAACAGTTTACACAGCGCTTAACATGTACAGCACAATTACAGTACAATACAGAAGGGACAGGAGGGAATAATAAAATAAAATATAAAATAAAATAAAAAGATATAATAAAAGATATAATACAATATTTACAAAAATGTGAGGGGTGTACTCACTTTTGTGAGATACTGTGTGTGTGTGTATATATACATATATATATAATATATTTGTATATGGGTATATATATATATATATATGTATGTTGTTATAGGAACGTGTGTACTTAATATATTTGGGTTTAACCAAGGGAGGTGGGCCAAGTTACTGTTTTCTGTATCTCAAAAGACCAACGTCTTTTGGTCTGTTGTCTGCATAGTTGAGGAGCAGACATTGTGTCTCCACCTGATCATAAGTCCTTGAAATGCTAATTTATGCTAAGATCAAAGAGGGCTGACTGTTTTAAATCAAGAGATAGGCTTAACGAAGGTAATCATGTTTCAGACAGAGAGGCACCGAAGAGAGTCTAATGTTTATGTGAGAAGCATGATGACTAACTAGACTTGAATTTCAGCCAATCAGGATTCATTGCCACTTCTGAACCAATGAAAGTGGTCCAGGGGTTTGATTGGTAGGGATGGGTTGAGAGGGAACATTAAAACCAAAGCTGCCAGGCATGCTCGCTCTCCTAGGGTCACGGTCTAGATGAAGCATGGTCATGTAAGAACTATCTATGTAATGTATCTGTATTATCTTATGTCTCTTTTCTTTTCTCTAACTTTTTCTATCCTAGTCTTCTATCCTAGTCCTAGCCTTAATACCTTGATAGCATGTGTATGTCAATTGTATCTTTCTAGACTTGCAACACTGTATTTGTAACATCACTATGTTATATTTGGTAATATCTGAATATTCTAATGTTTCTTTTCTGTATAAATAAATTAGATCTTTGTATTTTAGCACCATTATCATTCCTTATTGATTTCATGGGTTATAGCTGTAACCGCATTGGTTGATTCATATATGGATAAAAAGATTTAATCACTTATGTTATGTATCATTAAGCGTATAAGTGAGGTAGGTAAAAATCACCATAACAGATGGTGCCCGTGTGTGAGGAAGTTTAACGTCTGGGTGAATGTTATTTCCCTTTTACATTTTGTCTATACTAATACTTTGAGACTGATTTTGAATAATGTGTATATATAAAATGAAATTGTAAGTGCGAATGATAAGGGTTCCATTTGGAATCCTGGAGGCAGTGGAAAAGGATATGTGCCCCTCTGCCAAAAAGCAATTTCAGTTGACCCTTTGAATGAGATTAGGCCAATCGTTGTGATTGAAACGCACCTGTGGACATAGAGCTACATTTCCACTGGTGCAAATCCAAGGTCGCATGATTGAGTGTGACTGAGGTGCGACTTTAGTCTGACTGTGGTGTAACTTTGAATGCGACTTTGATCCAAATTTACACTCAGGGTTGGAGTCGCATCCAGAGTCACATCAGGGTGGTGCAGGTACCTTTTTCAGAGTCACTGCAGATTAGCATCGCATAGATTGGAACTGGTGCTATTGAAATCAATGGGCTGCGACTTGTAATGCGACTTTGTGTCAAGTCACGTGACAAATTGCATCAGGGGAAACGGAGACTAAATCACAATGAATGATCTTGGTTACTAACTGGTTATTGTAAGCATTGTAATTAGACCTGGGAACACTGGCTATACTGTAACTGATACAAAAAATAGTGCAAATAAGTGTGCATCAGTTGACTGCCTTCTGTACTCCAAGCATGCATATATTTTCTTTTGTTATCCAAGTCTGCTCTAATCATTCTTGAGATAACAAAAGTACCGTATTTATCGGCATATAACAGGCACTTTATTCCCCTGAAAACAGAGGGTAAACTGTGCCTGCATGTTCTACGCCGATTTTTTTTTTTTTTTACCAATGGGGGGGCGGGGATCGGGCAGTCCGTCTCATTGGGAGAGTGTCAGGATGGCCACCCCGCCCTGCCATACTTCAAAAAGTTAAGAAAATAACACTGCCAGCTCCCTCCCACCCACCGCCTCCCACGTTACCCCCAATGCAAACAGGAGCCTATACCTCAAGCAACGCCGCTCTCCGCTCGTTCTGGCTGTTCTCCTCCTCCCGCTCCGCCTCCTCCTCGATTGTAGCTTTTGATTGGAGTAGACGGCTTCTGTGTGCCTAAATTGATGCCGCTCTCTTGTGGACTCGGTCATGTGACTCTCCTCTGCTGTTTCATTGATGGTCACATGACCGCCTCCTCCTCGATTGTAGCTTTTGATTGGAGGAGGAGAGGGGTTATGTGACCATCATTAAAACAGCAGAGGAGAGTCACATGATCGGGTCCACGAGAAAGTGGCATCAATTGAGGCACACAGAAGCCCCCATTCACAATGAGCGTGACACAAGGGGAGCGGTGCACGAGAAAGGGCTGTCAGCAACATCTTCTCAACCCCTAAAGGTATGCTGGCAGCGCTGTCCCAGGAGGCTTTATAATGAAAGGAGTCCTTGTACTGTGCAGGAAAAGGAGTCCATGTGCTGTGCAGGGAAACTAGTCCGTGTGCTGTGCAGGGGGTCCATGTGCTGTGCAGGCGGTCCATGTGCTGTGCAGGGGGCTGTGGAAAGTTTTTTTCCTGAAGCTGGTGCGTGTTATACGCCGATAAATACGGTAATAGCCCTACTTTAAGCCATTTGTTAGAATACTTCTAAAAAGTCCACGGGGGAGATTGAACGAAAGAGTTTGTGAAAATCTCCAGGCTGACTTGAAGGACTATCGTCAAGAACAGGGAAAATATTGTTCTGACAAGTAGTGAAAAGCAACAACGGTGACAGGGGCGGTACTTGTCAATCCAATCACGGTCCAGAGGGTCGTTACCTCTGAAGGATCAACCTATAAAAGGTTGGGGAAATCAGGTCAGGGTCCAAGCGTCTGTAAGGATGGGTAATAGAATCGCTTCAAAGAGGGGGTCTGAATGGGGTGAACCCTTCCCAAGGGAAGAGATGATAGATAAATATGAGCCCTTGGTGGTAAAATATATTTGTAATTGGGATTGTTGGATGGGGAAGAGGTTTTCTAAGAAAGGTACATTTAAACTTTAAGTATGGGAAGATCTGTACCATGCTCATCACACAAAGATGACACGACCATATGAAAAAGATACTAGGGGTGTATGGATGCTGGAATCAGTGAGTAGAACAGAGGAAATTAATGTTTTTACTATGGGATTTAAGGAGAAATCATTCCAAACAATGCTTGAATGTAGGGACAAGCAGAAACTATCACAACCCCCACCAAGTGGTTACAGTACGTTTCAGGGAGACAAGGAGCAATTGTCAGGACCTGGGCCTTATGCAGTTGCCCAGTCCTTGTCAGCAGAGTGTTCAGGGGCTGACATGAACTGTCGCCTTTCAGTGGTTGACAAAAAGGGAGAGCTACAACACAAGTCTGATACCCCAGTAAAATGTGAAATACAGGGGGACTGTAATGTCCAGGAAGAGGAAGGCAGATCAGCGGGACATGGAGAGGAAATGGCCATGCTGGCATTAGGGGAAGAAAGTCTTCAGGCAGAAGGTACACTTTCTGTCCTGTTGACGGGAGAGGATGTGAAATTAAATTTCACTGGAAGAAGCTGTAGTGAGCACGCGGAAAAAATGCTGCTAATCTTTGTGGCCAGGTGGTTAGCGAAACAGTATGAACATTTGAAAGTGCAAAACACATCCCTAAAAGAAGTGCTAGAAATAACCAAAGGTAACATCAGTACTTTAGAAGCTTTTATGTCAAATTCTGAGGCTATCCACCAGCAATTAGTACTAGAAAGCCAGAGATTACAGGAGGACGTTCATCGGATGGGGAAGAAACTAAAGGATGCAGAAAGTGAAGTGAAACCATTATCTGTCGGCTACCAGGAGCCATATGCTCAGTTCTCAGATAGAGTGGATAACAAAGCAATGGATTTGGGTATGTCTGAACTTAGAAGGACATCCTCCACACCTAAGGTATGTACCAAAAAGAATAAATCCCAGGAAGGTAAGAGTTCTTTAAAAATTGCCGCTATATCTTGTAAACACCCAGCTACTAATCCAGTTGTAGCCATCAGACATTCTCAGTCATCTAAAACAAAGCCATTTGTTAAGAGATGTTGTACTTTAGATAAGATGAAATGTTGCTTATGTGGGGTGTTTGGTCACATATCCAGTTCCAGTGAAAAAGTCGGTAAACATAATCCATATAGGACCATAAGACGTGTTTTTGAAGTGTACTCTGCACGCTTCGCCTAGGTGTAAGAAGTATGTATCACCTAGGTTATGAGTCCCTTTACCAAATCCTGAGAATGTGTCCATACAGGCTGAGAAGAGGCTAATGAAATGGGATGGATCTCTGAAAGAATTTAAACCTTGCAAAACAGATGTTATGGGTTTAAGGAGAAGTACTGGTTATTATAGAAAACATGCTGATATGTGTGATGTCTAGAGTTCGTCTTTAACATAGCTAATTCTGTGAGTGTGTGTGTGTGTGTATGTGTGGAATATGGAATATATGTTGTGTCGTCTAACTCTAAGGTCTGCTGTCTCATCTGCTGAGAACCCACCCAAATTACCCCCCTTCTTTCTGACCAGGTCGGTGAGAGTGTAAAGCAAACTGTATTGATATGCAAATTACCTGAGCCAAGATAAATATCTGTAATAGTGAATTGAAATGTGTATTTACTAAAATGTGTTTGTTTTCCAGAGAGACAGTTCTGCGAGAGGTTCTTTGTGGTGAAGTATTATCAGTTGTAGATAAATGGTCCCGCGAAAAGGTTTATTACGAGTTGCTAGTTTTTTTTCTCACCATGGTGAATACATTTTTTGTAGGAAATATATGGTATAACATAAAACAAAAATCCACGTGGACGAGTAATTAAAGTTGAGCTCAACAAATTTTGGTATTTTTAAAAAGTGCACTGTTTCAAAACAAATAAGAAAGACTTTATGGAATGTAATGTATGTTTGTGTTTCATATGCTAATGTCTTGTTACAGGTATCTAACCATTGGTTTATTTTGTTTCTAGGAGAAAAAAATGAATGTTTATTATTACAATTTTATTGGTGTTTTATCCCTCAGATTCAATAATTGGGTTTCATGGCTTTCAAAACAAAAGGAAATCACAACCTCCAAAGACAGCTTTATATAAAATTGTATTTCTTTTTCCTGGTTTGTCGGGTTTCACATGTGAATGTTTTAGGTTTTCATCACTATTATCTAGTTGGTGCTTCTATTTGTCAGCCCATTCGGCTGTGTTTTGGACTACCTAGTGTATGTTCTGATCCTATTCCCATGTAAGAACTGTCTATTGAATGTATCTGTATTATCTTATGTCTCTTTTCTTTTCTCTAACTTTTTCTATCCTAGGATTTGCCTTAATACCTTGATAGCATGTGTATGTCAATTGTATCTTTGTAGACTGGCAACACTGTATTTGTAACATCACTTTGTTATATTTGGTAATATCTGAATATTCTAAAGTTTCTTTTCTGTATAAATAAATTAGATCTTTGTATTTTAGCACCATTATCATTCTTTATTGATTTCATGGGTTATAGCTACAACCGCATTGGTTGATTCATATATACAGTCAGGTCCATAAATATTGGGACATTGACACAATTCTAATCTTTTTGGCTCTATACATCACCACAATGGATTTGAAATGAAATAAACAAGATGTACTTTAACTGCAGACTTTCAGGTTTAATTTGAGGGTATTTACATCCAAATCAGGTGAACGGTGTAGGAATTACAACAGTTTGTATATGTGCCTCCCACTTTTTAAGGGACCAACAGTAATGGGATAGATTAACAATCATCTATCAAACTTTCACTTTTTAATACTTGGTTGCAAATCCTTTGCAGTCAATTACAGCCTGAAGTCTGGAACGAATAGACATCACCAGACGCTGGGTTTCATCCCTGGTGATGCTCTGCCAGACCTCTACTGCAACTTTTTTCAGTTCCTGCTTGTTCTTGGGGCATTTTCCCTTCAGTTTTGTCTGCAGCAAGTGAAATGCATGCTCAATCGGATACAAGTCAGGTGATTGACTTGGCCATTGCATAACATTCCACTTCTTTCCCTTAAAAAACTCTTCGGTTGCTTTTGCAGTATGCTTCGGGTCATTGTCCATCTGCACTGTGAAGCGCTGTCCAATGAGTTCTGAAGCATTTTGCTGAATATGAGCAGATAATATTGCTCAAAACACTTCAGAATTCATCCTGCTGCTTTTGTTAGCAGTCACATCATCAATAAATACAAGAGAACCAGTTTCATTGGCAGCCATACATGCCCATGCCATGACACTACCACCACCATGCTTCACTGATGAGGTGGTATGCTTTGGATCATGAGCAGTTCCTTTCCTTCTCCATACTCTTCTCTTCCCATCACTCTGGTACAAGTTGATCTTGGTCTCATCTGTCCATAGGATGTTGTTCCAGAACTGTGAAGGCTTTTTTAGATGTTGTTTGGCAAACTCAAATCTGGCCTTCCTGTTTTTGAGGCTCACCAATGATTTACATCTTGTGGTGAACCCTCTGTATTCACTCTGGTGAAGTCTTCTCTTGATTGTTGACACACATACACCTACCTCCTGGAGAGTGTTCTTGATCTGGCCAACTGTTGTGAAGGGTGTTTTCTTCACCAGGGAAAGAATTCTTTGGTCATCCACCACAGTTGTTTTCCGTGGTCTTCCGGGTCTTTTGGTGTTGCTGAGCTCACCGGTGCGTTCTTTCTTTTTAAGGATGTTCCAAACAGTTGATTTGGCCACACCTAATGTTTTTGCTATCTCTCTGATGGGTTTGTTTTGTTTTTTCACCCTAATGATGGCTTGCTTCACTGATAGTGACAGCTCTTTGGATCTCATATTGAGAGTTGACAGTAACAGATTCCAAATGCAAATAGCACACTTGAAATTAACTCTGGACCTTTTATCTGCTCCTTGTAAATGGGATAATGAGGGAATAACACACACCTGGCCATGGAACAGCTGAGCAGCCAATTGTCCCATTACTTTTGGTCCCTTAAAAAATGGGAGGCACATATACAAACTGTAATTCCTACACCGTTCACCTAATTTGGATGTAAATACCCTCAAATTAAAGCTGAAAGTCTGCAGTTAAAGCACATCTTGTTCGTTTCATTTCAAATCCATTGTGGTGATGTATAGAGCCAAAAAGATTTGAATTGTGTCGATGTCCCAATATTTATGGACCTGACTGTAGATAAAAGGTTTTAATCACTTATGTTATGTATCATTAAGCATATGAGGTAGGTAAAAATTGCCATAACAGGATCCAGGGCTGGGTGGCCGATAGAAAGCTCAGTTAACTTTTCTTTAATTATTTGGTCACACTCTAGCCGGTAAGCATGCACTCTCTCTATAAAGGTGGTGGCTTCATGTTTAAAGTTCTTCTTATTGGTGATGGAGGCTTATCACGTGTTTAAGAACTTTTGAAAACAGAAAATGAGGACTTTTCTTTTGCACATTGGACTTTTTTCTTTTGCATTTTTTACAGGATACCAATCTTTTCTGTTTTGTTTACTTATGTTTCATATCACTTGTCATCTTTTATAAGCATGACGCTTTTTCATGTAATATATTCTTTTGTTTATATTCATCTGTCAGCGGGGAAGCCCGCTGGCAACTGATGAGTCATCGGTGTAGTGATGTAGTATTGTGGGTAGATGATTAACCACTTGCCGACCGCTGCACGCCGATGTACGCACAAAGTTTGGCGGCGGATATCGTTGTTATGGCAGCAGCTAGCTGCCATAACCCCGGTATCCCCGTTTTCGTGCGGCGGACGGCTTTCAAATAATGGTGGTCTCTGTGGCGGATTCGCCGCAAGATCACTTTTATCGGTGGCGGGAGAGGGCACCCCCTCCCGCCGCGATCTGGTGCCCTCTGTCGCTATCGACGGCTCCGGTAAGCGGTGGAGGGCACCGGATCGCGCCTGTCCCCTTGTTGTGCCTGGAGACGAGTGAGGGGAAGATGGTGCCCACTCGTCTCCATGACACTGCAGGGCGGATGTGACGTCAAAACGTCACTTACGCCCATACGTCTTAAAGGCACATTTTTTTCAATGTCATTTTTTTGAATGACTTTTT
Organism: Lithobates clamitans; assembly: GCA_037952925.1. Lineage (NCBI taxonomy): Eukaryota > Metazoa > Chordata > Amphibia > Anura > Ranidae > Lithobates > Lithobates clamitans. The sequence goes on along the minus strand of JBBGZY010000321.1, from coordinate 5,294,734 downwards.
TTTTTTTATTGCATTTTAGTGTAAATATGAGATCTGAGGTCTTTTTGACCCTAGATCTCATATTTAAGAGGTCCTGCCATGCTTTTTTCTATTACAAGGGATGTTTACATTCCTTGTAATAGGAATAAAAGTGACACATTTTTTTTTTAAACAGTGTAAAAATAAATAAAATCATGTAAAATAAATAAGAAAAAAATTTTTTTTTTTTTAAACCCCCCGTCCCGACGAGCTCGCGGCGCAGAATCGAACGCATACGTAAGTAGTGCCCGCATATGAAAAGGGTGGTCAAACCACACATGTGAGGCATTGCCACAATCGTTAGAGTGAGAGCAATAATTCTAGCCCTAGAACTCCTCTGTGACATAAAACATGCAACCTGTAAAATTTTTTAAACATCGCCTATAGAGATTTTTGAGAGTAAAAGTTTTACGCCATTCCACAAGCGGGCGCAATTTTGAAGCGTGACATATTGGGTGTCAATTTACTCAGCGTAACATTATCTTTCACAATATAAAAAAAAATTGGGCTAACTTTACTGTTGTCTTATTTTTTTATTTAAAAAGTGATTTTTTTCCTAAAAAAGCGTGCTTGTAAGACCGCTGCGCAAATACGGTGTGAAAAAAAGTATTGCAATGACCACCATTTTATTTTCCAGGGTGTTAAAAAAAAACCAATGTATAATGTTTGGGGATTCTAAGTAATTTTCTAGCAAAAAAAACTGTTTTAAACATGTAAATTCCAAAATGAGGCTAGTCCTTAAGTGGTTAATATTTAGTTATTATAATGTACGAGTAATTTCCTGCAGCAACTCGATTCTTCCAGAGAGATGCATTTATTAAAACTTCAGACAGAACAAAGTCCATAAGATACTTGCAACAGATGACAAAATCCAACAGAGTAAATATAAAATAGGTGACAGGCTATTTGTGCAGCATTCATACACCTTAAGAGAACCTAATTCTTTCTGTCACCTTCATGGAGAATGAAAAGACTGAATGATTGCCAGTTTGAATGTCCTCTCAATTACTAGTCTGACACTGGGGGAGGGGTTCTGCTAGGTCAACCCAAAATACTTTTTGATCTTATTGTTACCCCCTCAAGTCTAATTACCATCAATAAATACTTCTTGATCCTTTATCATCCTTAAGTATGTAAACAATGTACCCTTTGATCGGCCATCATATTAAAACTTGGGTCGGTTCTATCTACCAGAACTGACCCATAAATCAAACAACAAACATATTATTATGATTTGAGGTACTGAATGCTTTACAATGGCTCATATAAAATATGAAATTTAAACTGGTTACATCTCTCTTCACCAGCCTCTAAAATATCCCCATGAAATTAGATAATATAACTTTAGACCATGACTGGAAAAGGATTCGGTAAACATTTCTTCAGTATATCACATCAAGATCTTGAATATTGCGCAAAAACAAGATGATGTCACAGTCCAGTCTTCGGTCTGACTTTATCACATGTCACTGAAAGTAAAGCTCGGTATGCTCTGGGAGCTCCAATCCACATAAGTCCAAGGTTTTCTCTTTCCAGGCTCAGGGGTTTCATTTTTAAAAATGAATTGTTCAGTTTTAGCATTCTTCATCACAAGTCCAAAATGAAACTTCTGCCAGCCACAATTTGCTGTAGGCTGACCCCACATTGCCTTCAATAGAGCAGTTACTTGGATCATTGAGTCCATAATTCCACTGAATGGGACCACCAGATGGTTTAGATAGTATCAGCTAAAAAAAAAAAAAAGACAGGTTTCCTCTAGGTGGGACTTTTAAACAGGGCAGATAGCAACTGAGGTATCACAAACGTATGAGAAAAATATAAATCTTTTAATAGTTTGAATTAAAAAAGTAGACACATAAACATACAAAACATATGGGAAATCTGAATGCTAATACACACAAAATACAGTTTGATATCACAATCAGTAACCACACTGGATCTGTTGAAATGCAAGTAGATACAACAGAAATACCATTTTAAGACTGTAATGAATACTTTCTCTTCTTCAGGGATGTATACGGTTAGTACACGACGTATAAATGTCTGCAATTGATAGAAAAGTGTAGATAAGTATACAGTGGATATAACGCAACATCAAAACAAACATACATATTATCACACCATTTCTTATTCGATATCATATTTTGTGAACACACTGACCGTGCAAACTGTGTAACTGTTCAGAGTATCTTGCATCCAAATGAAAAGGTTATTAAAAACATGATGTGGCTGTTAACCCATTCAGCCCGGCTTGGTATGATAAAAACACCTTCCAGAGCACATATAGGCCCACGAAAGGGGGATTTGGTCCCTCACAAAGGACGCCCTGGCATAGTCCATTGGAAAATTCCCCTATATATATCAACAAGTGACTATAGTCGCTAAAAGCAAAAAAGAAAAAAAAGGAAAATAGTTATTCATCTGTTATGTAAACCAGATTTGTGTATAACAAAAAGGAAAACTCACAGAGGTAGAGCTTGTATAGGGGCATAGTTAACAAGGATATGTATTACTATAGTAAATGTGTTAAACTTGATGACAAGGGCATATGTGGCATATGTATGACACTATATAAGTATATCTGTATATACATAATGAAGTAAAAAAGTAAAAACTGTGCATATACCTGACCAGCCATGAAACACGATACTGAGGCAGGGAGGAGGAGGACCCAGTGATGCTGCACAAATCAAACTATACGCCAAAGAACTTGAAAGGGCCAGCGGATGGCCGAGCAGATGGCCTACAATCTGGTATGGAAACAAGAGAGGTCCAGGTAATGATAGTGCATGAGGGTCTATGACTGAGTAAAAGTCAGAAAACATGTTTAATTATTAATTAATTATAATATTAAGACACTGGGGTATGTAGTCCAGTGGAGAGAAAAGGGAAAAAAGAAGTGCAAACAGCACTCACCTCCCCTAGAAAGTATCAAACAACTGGAAAAAATATACTAGAGAAAACAGCCTCAGAGTAAGAATTGATTCAAAGCTAAAGCTAATTTACCTGGTGTATAGTTAATAGGAGCTAAACAGGTCCTCAGTCACTCCTGCAGAGCAGCATGAGAGACTGACTGGGATACACACATGTTTTATGTGTGTGATTGATTTCCAAAGGCCAATCAAACACACATCCACACAGGGGCGGGGCTTGCCGAGTGTCCCCCGAGATGACGGATCATGGACGGCGCCTCCGAGCACGCCAGCTAATGAGGATGGAAAGAACCAGAGCAAAGAACGGCAAGCATCAGCCCTGGATACCTGCTAGGAGAGCTGGACATGATGTGCGGGCTGTGCCGTCCCGTGCCACCCCCCCCGTGGTACACAAACAGGGGCCACGTGACCCGGCCACGTGATCCCACCTAAACAAACATAAGTACTGCAGGGGTCCCAATATATCCACATTACATTCCGGCTATGGGTCTTACATTTAACTGATTACTGTCCTCTGCTTCTTTGCCTTCTTATTGTTGTAAACTGTGGTGGTCACAGTGGGTGCAGCTGGCAATGAATTATCAGATTTAATATGAGGTTTGGTTTCATTTGATAGAAAGTTTGCGTTTGTATTTTTCTGCAGATTGCTGAATCCAAAATTTGATGCATATCTGCATTCCTGAGATCTCTTCTCTATTTCCATAATTCTTAATTTTATTCTCTCATTTTCCTCTGATAATTCATCATAACGTTTAGTTCTCTCAAGCAAAACTTCCCAAATGGTTGCTGCATGCAATTTAAAATTTACAGTCTCAGTTTCTGATTGGTTTTGTAACCTCTCACAGACCTTGTTGCTATTATCAACTGCATTCTGTAATTGGGCAATTTCCTCAACCTTACCCTTCAAAGAACTTTCCATTGTTAAACAGCAAGATAAGCCCTGCACTATACAACCCTTTCTTTTACTTTCTGAAATTTTGCTATCAAAAACATTTTTCTCTAAAAATTCCTTCATTAAAGTCCATGTCTGCTTACATTTTTCTGGAATTTCATAAGGACTGCCATGACGCTTAATACATTTTAATACCCAGCTGTTAACTTTATCAGAACTGACACTAGCTTCACACTGAAAGGAATTCTGGTTCTGGAAGACCATCCTGGTTTTATTCGGCAAGCCACCTGGACCCTCGGTACCGTGAGAAACTCCAAGCAATACGTGAAACAAGATGTGAATTCAAAGGGTCTCTAGTTTTTAATGGGAGGACATACAGCTTATATGGGATACAGATAAAAAAAAGGGGGGGGGGGGGTGTTTAGAGGAGTGAATAGTGACAAGAAGGAGAAACCAGTTTGTATCTTTGATGTGTAGTATCTAAAAACAGTAAGATGGACACCTGGTCATTTAGTCATAAATCAAAGCTGATTGTCTAAGGATACACAGGATATACATACTTGAAAGGGCTTGACCATAATTACACACCATAGGGGAGTATGCTGTTATACAAACATTCCCACACAATCATATACAAACAGAAACCTTCACACAGGTATTTCACACAAAATGGCAGAGGAAAGACAAAATGGAATTCTGATGATTCATTCATATTATTACACACACTGAGTAAGTATTTTGACTATATTACTGGCAATTAAAAAAAAAGAAAATATTTTACTCACCGCATTTGAGGCTCCATCAAAGGAGATAATAAAAAAAGTGCACAAGTCCAATTCAGGTGCCTATAATTATTATAGCAGCGCTACTGTCATGAATTTTATGATCAACTTTCATGTGTATATAACACACAAGGAATAGGCAGTTGACAGATGATGTGGAACGTCCCAGAAACCTCAGATGGTGATCTTGCTATGTTACAAAATTAAACACCCCACACCGAAGTCCGTGCATCACGTGCATCACGTGCATCACACAAGTAAACCACAGCTATCCTCAGTGTCAAGGAAGGTGTCACAGCATATCATAAGATCTCCACCGGTTCTCGGGTAGAAAAAAGGCTCCAATAGCGTAATTCCCTTTTCTCTCTCAGTTTATTAATTAAAATTTTTCCATACAAAGTCATCTGTCAAACAACCTCAAACTATCTATACAATTTTTTTTTTCTTTGCCTGATATATCCATCCCTCTGGTGAGTGTAAACCCCGAGGGGGAGTATGATGCATGGACTTTGGCGTGCAGTGTTTAATTTTGTAACATAGCAAGATCACCATCTGAGGTTTTTGGGACTTTCCACACATCTGTCAACTGCCTATTCCTTGTGTGTTATATACACATGAAAGCTGATCATAAACTTTATGACACTAGCGCTGCTATAATAATTATAGGCACCTGAATTGGACTTTTTTTAATGATCTCCTTTGATGTTTTTATGCGTATGCACTTTAAGCGGCAGCTGTTTTATGAATTGTATACAGTGTTGACATCTAATTGTTGCAACTGTGTATATATTTTATGAAACCTGATATATCTATAGCGCTGAGATAGTGGTAGGAAGCCTAGAATTCATTGTAGTTCGCATTTGAGGCTCCATCTTGAAATTACTTCTTCAGCTTCCAATTCAGGTCTTCTGGTACACGACAGTCTTTTTTTTTGTTCAGTTTCCAGTCTCCAGAGATTAATTGTTGGGTTCCAAACTTATTTAATTTTGTAGATCAGACTCTCTTATGTCACAACCAGACATTAGAGTCACAGCACATCTATGTGCAAGAGATGAGTATAGAGAGTATAACGACTGGCAGTATGTGAAGGAGAGTAACAGAGGATATGACAACAGGCACTGTGACCAGGAGAGAAATGCGGTGGGTATATGGGTGGACAGTGTGTGCAAGAGATGCATGCAGAGCGTATGGTGGTGGGCAATGCATTCAGCAGAGGAGTGCGTAGGGTATGTGGACAGTATGTGTAGGAGAGAATGTGTAAGAAAAGGGGCAAAATTCGGGGACCATCAGACCATGCAGTAGATTTCCTTCTATATTATTAGGGATTTTTCCCCACCTGTACATACAGACAAAGCTAAACAGCAAAAGTGAGGGGTTAGGAAAAGCTATGACAATGCAAGGGGTGCTTACAGCGTTGTTACATCAGATTCACACAGTAAAGCCCCATACACACTATCAGATTTTCTGCTGATTTTTGTCTTCAGATTTACCAAAACCATGTAGTGCAAGGGCCTGCCTGATTGCATACAAATTGAAACTCCTAAGGTTTGACCTCATATTATATGGTTTTGGTAAATCTGAAGACAAAAATCAGCAGAAAATCTGATAGTGTGTATGGGACTTTATGCATGTTCATGTGCTGTAGTGCCATTCATTCTGGATGGCTCCCTAGCGCATCATTCCCAACTCTGCATTGTAGCACACCACAGCAGACAGTAACGCATTGTAGTTTGTTGCGTTGCTAAAACTAGTGAATGTCATTTTTTTGTGTTTTTGGTAAATCAGTAAGCCCATTCAAATGAATAGGTTAACTTAACACAAAATGTGTGCTTTAATGCACCACTAAGATGTAATGGAGCCCTCATTCCATTGATTTCAATCTGAAAAAAATGTTGCTGAAGCTGATGAAACACTCTTGGCCTTAACATTTTTGCAATCGTGGCTATTTAAAAATGTTACATCCACATAGTTTATTTTATATTGGTCTTTTTGTGGTATTTTATGATGTTGCTACATTCTAGGTACATAAGAATATTCACAGCCATTTATAATTGTGTGCACAGCCTATTTATTTCAAAGCATATACTATACATCTGAGGACCATGGTTTAAGGCTTCTGTACTGCATACTTTTGCTCTAAAGCTTCACATGGTTCATGTTTGAGCTGTTAATAAACAGTGAATGTGGACAGTGTTCACAACAGATGCATATTTTTACATTTTGCATGCTAGGTCTGTTTTAATATATAAATTAAAAATACAGATTTTTTTTTTTTTTTTGCATTTTGCATTTCAACTCTTAAAATCATAAAAAGTGGTTAGTAAAAAGAGAATTAAACAGAGCACAAGTAATACAATTAACATAATAGATTTCCTATACTGCATCAAGTCTAGCGTTTCTGCGTAATAAATATTTAGCCTTATTTACAGAAGGACTTATTCATATGAATTGAAGGGAAGTGTCTCTGTTGCCCATAGCAGTATATGGTAGAGCAACGAAGAATAATCTTTTTTCATTTTCTAATCAGCACTAACAAATAACAGGTATCTGCCAGGAGCACAGACACCTCCAGTTTTTTAAAGTCATCTTTCTGGGTTGTAAATATGAAACGTAATAAAAACTGATAACTGGGTTTATCGACATCAAACAACTATACAAATGCCTTATGAATTGGTTTGATTTTGGAGGGTTTCATTAGGTCACACTATTTTGGAATATGGGTAAAATTAAAAATAAAATAAAGTTGAACTTCAGGCATTCCAACTTGCCCCCCCCCCCCCCAACCATCACCCCTCTAATTAATTGTAGTTAGTTTTAGAAAACTACTTTTCTAATGTAGCACCCCATGACCCCCAGAGACATGTGAGGGATCTCATGTCTAAAAATGAGGGACATAAGGAATTGCATGCCAGTCACTAAGAAATAAAGGTACATTTATTCAGTAGTAAATGGTCAAAAATATGGACAAATGAGCACAGGATTACACATACTCAAAACAGAGTCCCATACACAGACTCCAATCTCTAGAGCACTTCAGTACAGACATAGAACCCTCAAGCTGACACCAGCATTCTGTACCTTTAGGATTCTCTTTTAAGCAACCATAATCCTCCTAACCTGGCCACTAGCCTTTCTGTTGTCTGCTATTTTTCCCCAAGACCTCCAGCAGCAGAGTCACCTATGATACTTCTTTTCTAAGCATCAATTTACTCATTCTATACACTTTTCCTCTACAAAGCTCCTCATTCCCAGGACCTCCAGCAGCAGGATTACTCCAAACATGCATGTGGGTAGGTGCGGCTTGATGCGGTGAGTAGAAAACACACAGAGACCAAATTCAGTAACAAGAATATATTGTAACAAATGTCCAGCTCCAGATCCGGCGGGAAGGCAACTCAACTGGGAACACTCACAAGTTGTAACAGTGATAAGACAGTAGATTGAAGAGTCAGAGGTGCTGACAGCATCTGGCATGAGAAGCGGAATGCGTCCTGGATGGTACATACCCAGGTGGGGAGGCTTCGAGGAAGAATAACGTGTACCTGCACTTTCCCTACTCCTCTGTCTGGAACCTTTCCCTGATGCTAAGCACTGCCCCTGACAGATGGGTATCCCGTCCGTACTCTGCCACTCACAAAAATGCATGCCAAACCTGAGAGCCAGGGTCTTAAATAAACTGACCCAAGATGGCCATGAAAGTCACATGGGATGCCAGCATCAAATCAGATATCTGCTTCCCAGTGATTGAGGTAACCGTAGAGGAACGTTGAGTTTGTAGCATGTGGTATGGGTTAAGAACCCTCTCACCCAGTGCTTTATGGTAGTGGTGCAAAACTATGGCCTTGCTGCTGGGGGGCCCCCTTTCCCAAAATCCTGCTGCAGATGTAGTGGCGCCGATGGCGACGACCGATCTGTATGCCTGCAGGAGGGATTATTCTGCCTCTCAGTACAATCAGCGATCTGGTAATCCTCTTCTTTGTTCTATGGCTCAGTTCGTTCCAGCCTGTGGTCTGCTTGATCAGCCTCACTCTGACACATGTCCTGTCTCCCTCTCGTTCTTCTACCCTTCTCACCTTCAGGTTCCTGGGCTTTTCTCTTTATATTCTCCTACCCCATTTGCTCTCTCACATGGGATTTCTAGCTCTCTTCCAGGTTATCTGAGTGGAGTCCTGCCTGCAGCATGCAAGTTCCAACATTCTTAGTATGGCTGTATTGGTTTCTGTGCCCACTAAATTGCAAACCACCATCTTGTGAGTGTTACACACGTATTGACAGAATGAGAGAGCACATATTTGTTGCTGCTCCTTCACTGTCCAATCACAGTCTAGAGGTGGTAAAGTGATAGATCGATCAACTTGGGTGCAACTGGCCTGCCGGGTTTTACATATGATTATCGCTAGTGTTCTCCTGGCAGGAATGGCTTACACCGCAACCCCCCCCCCCGCTGAAAGAACACAATGGCTCGGTGGGAGGGATCCCCCTGTCAACACTGTCTGTGTCCCATGGTTGCAGGAAAGAAATTTGCTCCGTTTACGGCTGGCCTAAACTGCAAATCACTTAAGAAAAGGGTTATGAGAGCTACACATTGCCCAACATACTGTTGTAAAATCAGCAGAGATAGTGCCATGAGCACTGCATGTTGTCAGAGAAAATGTTGTGACAGTTGTACATTACCAGAGAATTGCACATTACCAATGAGAGTGCCATAAGAGCAAAATGTCACTATTTCATAAGGACTGTAAGCTCCCAACAGAGTGCCATGAGGCCTGGGGTTGGGGCATTTTACCAGAGCAAATGACATTTTGTCAGTGAGACTGTTAATTTCTAAAAGCAATACACTGATACCAGGAGAGTAAACTAAGATTGCTATGAAGTCAGGGGACTTCCATTCTGCAAAAGAGTCTGCCAAGTTGCCATAGAGGGTAATGAGTTTGATTTGGGGAGGTTTGCCAGCAACTTTTGCTTTAAAGTGGATGTAAACACAATTCATTAAATTTAAGCTGTACCTGCAGTGTTTTGTTATCTCTATTCAAAGCATGGTGTTCCATAGCTGTCTCTTGCTCCGGTAGCTCTGTTATCAGCCTGATAACTTCTCACACATTCTCCGAGATGGGAGATAGAAGTGTGTGTCGGGGGAGGTTGCTATAAATAGATTAGCAGTCAGCTTGCCGTCTAAGAGCAAAGCTCTGCACATTCCTTTGCCTATGAGGAGAGGGGGTGTGTGCCATTCCTCCAATCAGCTGTCTTGGCTGTATGCCCAGGCCTCTCTGCAGTGTTAACCAGGAAGAGAAAAATCTGTAAAACGAAGAACACTTTCTAATCTAAAGGATACATACAGATGAAGAGAGCGGATATACATGTAAAACGTATGTAGGGAGATTTGTTTCATCCCTGTGTATCATCTGAGGCTGTTCACTTCACTGGGTATATGTGAGGATTTACATCCATTTTAAAGATCCATGACCATATTGACAACCATTTGCTATATTTCAGCAATGTAATTATGAACTTGCAGATCTGCCCAGGGTAGGTTTATGGGCCTCCCACCTGTCATTGAATGACCTGTTTCCCACAGGCCCTGGTATGCCATGTGTGATGTCACTTAGAACTGCAGTGAGTTTTACTACACAAGTCTGCTAATTTTAGAATGACTGTGTTGGACAGCTGTTGGTTCATTGTTAGTCACCAGCACCACCATCTTGGCCCCACGATTCTTCCAAAGGTTAGCTATAGCTATGTCGGGTGTCCTAATTAGTTGTCCAATTGCTTTTATATGTCTAAGGCCATTAAATATCCCCTACAGTTTGATATAATGTTAACAGAAATAAAAACAAATCACATATAAAATTGTGAATGTGAGACATATACAACTTACTGTAACTTGATAGTTTTCAAATCCTTAGCTGTCTGTAGTATGTCTTGTTTATTAATTTACCCCAGGCATGGATCACACTTTGACATAGCATGCAGTCTTTGAAAGTCTTCATAGAAGTGCTAAGCAGAAAAACCAAAGGGCTCAACCTGTCACCACTAGTTTCTACAAGAATTTCTTATTCAAGCAGTTTCTTCCATCTTTCCCTAGTACCATGGCTTTTGGTGTCCTGTACAATTTTGTTTTTACACATATAAAATATCAGTTAATCTGTTATGTTTGACAACAGAACACCCTGCGGTAGAAAACTGTCCCTGCAATTCATATAAATGTCTTGAACTGCCAATTACTCTCCTGGCTGCATTCGTTTAGTTTACCTCTCCAAAGTCTTACTTTAAACACCCATGGCCACATAGCCAGGGATATGCTTTAACCACTTAAGCCCCGAACCATTTGGCTGCCTAAAGACCAGAGAACTTTTTACAATTTGGCACTGCGCTGCTTTAACTGGTAATTGCGCAGTCAAAAAGTTGTCACTAAATGATATATTGCTCACACATGCCATGGTTATATGTGTAATTGCACCCCAAAATACATTTTGCTGCTTCTCCTCAGAACGGGGATACCACATGTGTGGGACTTTTTGGGAGCCTAGCCACGTACGGGGGCCCCGAAAACCAAGCACCGCCTTCAGGATTTCTAAGGGTGTAAATTTTTGATTTCACTCCTTACTACCTATCACAGTTTTGAAGGCAAGATGGCACAAACCCCCCCCCCCCCCCAAATGACCTCATTTTGGAAAGTAGACATCCCAAGCTATTTGCTGAGAGGCATGTTGAGTCCATGGAATATTTTATATTTTGCCACAAGTTGCGGGAAAATTGCAAACTTATTCTTTTTTTTGCACAAAGTTGTCACTAAATGATATATTGCTTAAACATGCCATGGGCATATGTGAAATTACACCCCAAAATACATTCTGCTGTTTCTCCTGAGTATGGGGATACCACATATGTGGGACTTTTTGGGGAGCCTAGCCGCGTACAGGGCCCTGAAATCCAATCACCGCCTTCAGGATTTCTAAGGGCGTAAATTTTTGATTTCACTCCTCACTACCTATCACAGTTTCAAAGGTCATAAAATGCCAAGATAGCACAACCCCCCCCGCCCCCAAATGACCATATTTTGGAAAGTAGACACCCCAAGCTATTTGCTGAGAGGCATGGTGAGTATTTTGCAGTTCTCATTTGTTTTTGAAAATGAAGAAAGGAAAGAAATTTTTTTTTTCTTTTTTCAATTTTCAAAACTTTGGGACAAAAAGCGAGATCTGAAAAATACTCACCATACCGCTTAGCAAATAGCTTGGGGTGTCTACTTTCCAAAATGGGGTCATTTGGGGGGGGGGGGGGTTGTGCCATCTGGGCATTCCATGGCCTCCGAAACTGTGATAGGTAGTGAGGAGTGAAATAAAAAATTTGCACCCTTAGAAAGCCTTAAGGCGGTGCTTGGTTTTCAGGGTCCCGTACGCGGCTAGGCTCCCAAAATGTCTCACACATGTGGTATCCCCATACTCAGGAGAAGCTACAGAATGTATTGTGGGGTGTAATTTCACATATGCCCATGGCATGTTTGAGCAATATATCATTTAGTGACAACTTTGTGCAAAAAAAAAAAAATGTGTCTTTTTCCCGCAACTTGTGTCAAAATATAAAATATTCCATGGACTCGACACGCCTCTGAGCAAATAGCTTGGGGTGTCTACTTTCCAAAATGGCGTCATTTGGGGGAGTTTGAACTGTCCTGCCATTTTATGCACAACATTTAGAAGCTTATGTCACACATCACTCACTCTTCTAACCACTTGAAGACAAAGCCCTTTCCAACACTTTTTGTTTACATGAAAAAATAATTTTTTTTTGCAAGAAAATTAAAAAAGATGATCTTAGGCCGAGTACATGGATACCAAAAACGCTTTAAAATTGCGCACAAATGTGCATACATTTTTTAAAAGCCTTTAAAAGCCTTTACAGGTTACCACATTAGATTTACAGAGGAGGTCTACTGCTAAAATTATTGCCCTCGATCTGACTTTCGCGGTGATACCTCACATGCATAGTGCAATTGCTGTTTACATATGACGCCAGACCGATGCCTGAGTTCGCCTTTGGGCAGGGGTGCTTTTTTTTTTTTTTTTTTTTTTTTTTTAATTATTTATTTTGCTTTTTTATTTTATTTTTAAACTGTTCCTTTCATTTTTTTTGATCATTTTTATTGTTATCTCAGGGAATGTAAATATCCCCTATGATAGCAGATAGTGAAAGGTACTCTTTTTTGAAAAAAATTGGGGTCTATTAGACCTTAGATCTCTCATCTGCCCTCAAAGCATCTGACCACACCAAGATTGGTGTGATAAAATGCATTCCCAATGGCGTTGTTTACATTTGGCGAAATCTTAGTCATGAAATGCTCGTAGCTTCCGGTTTCTCAGGCCATAGAGATGATTGGAGCCATTCTGGTCTCTGATCGGCTCTATATTCAGCTGGCGGAATCTCCGGCTGCATTCTCAGGTTCCCTGTTGGGACAGGAGAACCAGAGAAAACCATGGAAGACAGTGGGGGGGGACATTCCCTCCCACTGCTTGTAAAAGCAGTCTAGAAGCCATCCCATGCTCATGAGCAGCTGAATATATGATCAAGCCATCTATCACTGGGGTTACTCATTGAAACCTGTCCAAATTCATCAATCAACAAAGACATTTCTTCACAGCGGTATGCTGTCCTATTGAGATATTTATCTTTTTTTTTTAACTGTGGTGGTGAAATCACCTCCTACAGCACTGGAGTCACGGCTTTATGTATCGTGGGAGCAAACACTGTTGCTGTCAAGATACATAAATCCGCGCTGCAACTGAATGGCGTACCTGCTAAGCAAATGATGGTTAACAATAAAACAAAGTAACATTACAGTATAACAGTAAGACATACCATACCTGCAAAGCAAATACAAAAAAAATTGTAAAAAATAAAACATTTTTTAACGCAATCCGTGCCTAAAATATATATATGCTGCAGCATGGGGGCATCCGCCCCAAAAGTTAGGAGTAAATCGCTCCTCCACCCCTGCTGCCCCCATGCTTCAGCATATATGCTCTTTTTTTTTAACTGTGGTGGTGAAATCACCTCCTACAGCGCTGGAGTCACGGCTTTATGTGTCGTGGGAGCAAACGCTGTTGCTGTCAAGATAGATAAATCCAAGCTGCAGCTGAATGGCGTACCTGAAAACAAAAAAAGGTTAACAATAAAACACAGTAAACAGTAAAGTATAAAAAAATTACATACCTGAAAAGCAAACTGATAATACATAATAACAATAAAACATTGCAGAATAGAATACAGTAAAAAAAGAACAGAACAATAGAGAGAGAAGAGAGAGAGAGAGAGAGAGAACAATAAAGTGTGTCCTAGTCTGTGCAGTGCTGTACCCTACACTAAAACAACACTTGTGTATGGTAGCGTTCAAAACATTCATCAAAGACCAGGATTGTCAGGACAGGAGGGACAATAACAACAGGTTTCACGCCTATATCGGGGCTTGCTACAGACACATCCTCTTTGGGGGGGGCTCGTTGGGTAGGGTTCATTTGGATTGGGATGGTGAGGTGAAGCACCATCTGGAAACAGAAGGTCTCTGATGATCTCTTCATGGAATATAAAGAAGGATCCAGTCTGTTCTGAAGCTCTGTATAGCACATGAGCGTTCAGCAAAGCCAATTGAAATACAGTCAGGTCCATAAATATTGGGACATCAACACAATTCTAATCTTTTTGGATCTATACACCACCACAGTGGATTTTAAATGAAACGAACAAGATGTGCTTTAACTGCAGACTTTCAGCTTTAATTTGAGGGTATTTACATCTAAATCAGGTAAACGGTGTAGGAATTACAACAGTTTGTATATGTGCCTCCCGCTTTTTAAGGGACCAAAAGTAATGGGACAATTGGCTGCTCAGCGGTTCCATGGCCAGGTGTGTTATGCCGCGTACACACGGTCGGACTTTTCAGCTACAAAAGTCTAACGGACACTGACGGACTAAAGCTGGCTGGTAATCTGATCGTGTGTGGGCTTCTCCGGACTTTCAACGTACATTTTTAGCCTCAAATCCGACGTACTTTAGATTTGAAACATGCTTCAAATCTTTACGTCGTAACTACGACGGACCCCGAAGTCCGCTCGTCTGTATGCTAGTCCTACGGACAAAAACCCACGCTAGGGCAGCTATTGGCTACTGGCTATCAACTTCCTTATTTTAGTCCGGTGTACGTCATCACGTACGAATCCGTCGGACTTTTGTGTGGTCGTGTGTAGGCAAGTCTGTTCGTTAGAAAGTCTGCCGCAAGTCCGCCGCAAGTCCGCTGAAAGTCCGCCGAAAGTCTGTCGGACAGGCTGTCGGACTTTTGTAGATGAAAAGTCCGACCGTGTGTACGCGGCTTTATTCCCTCATTATCCCATTTACAAGGAGCAGATAAAAGGTCCAGGGTTCATTTCAAGTGTGCTATTTGAATTTGGAATCTGTTGCTGTCAACTCTCAATATGAGATCCAAAGAGCTGTCACTATCAGTGAAGCAAGCCATCATTAGGCTGAAAAAAACAAAACAAACCCATCAGAGAGATAGCAAAAACATTAGGTGTGGCCAAATCAACTGTTTGGAACATCCTTAAAAAGAAAGAACGCAACAGTGAGCTCAGCAACACCAAAAGACCCGGAAGACCACGGAAAACAACTGTGGTAGATGACCGAAGAATTCTTTCCCTGGTGAAGAAAACACCCTTCACAACAGTTGGCCAGATCAAGAACACTCTCCAGGAGGTAGGTGTATGTGTGTCAAAGTCAACAATCAAGAGAAGACTTCACCAGAGTGAATACAGAGGGTTCCCCACAAGATGTAAACCATTGGTGAGCCTCAAAAACAGGAAGGCCAGATTAGAGTTTGCCATACAATATCTAAAAAAGCCTTCACAGTTCTGGAACAACATCCTATAGACAGATGAGACCATAATCAACTTGTACCAGAGTGATGGAAAGAGAAGAGTATGGAGAAGGAAAGGAACTGCTCATGATCCAAAGCATACCACCTCATCAGTGAAGCATGGTGGTGGTAGTGTCATGGCATGGGCATGTATGGCTGCCAATGGAATTGGTTCTCTTGTATTTATTGATGATGTGACTGCTGACAAAAGCAGCAGGATAAATTCTGAAGTGTTTCGGCAATATTATCTGCTCATATTCAACAAAATGCTTCATAACTCATTGGACAGCACTTCACAGTGCAGATGGACAATGACCCGAAGCATACTGCAAAAGCAACCAAAGAGTTTTTTAAGGGAAAGAAGTGGAATGTTATGCAATGGCCAAGTCAATCACCTGACCTGAATCCGATTGAGCATGCATTTCACTTGCTGAAGACAAAATTGAAGGGAAAATGCCACAAGAACAAGCAGGAACTGAAGACAGTTGCAGTAGAGGCCTGGCAGAGCATCACCAGGGTTGAAACCCAGCGTCTGGTGATGTCTATGCGTTCCAGACTTCAGGCTGTAATTGACTGCAAAGTTTGATGGATGATTGTTAATCTGCCCCATTACTTTTGGTCCCTTAAAAAGGTTCACCTGATTTGGATGTAAATACTCTCAGATTAAACCTGAAAGCCTGCAGTTAAAGCACATCTTGTTTGTTTCATTTCAAATCCATTGTGGTGGTGTATAGAGCCAAAAAGATTAGAATTGTGTCAATGTCCCAATATTTATGGACCTTGTAACAATCCCCTTTCTCGCTCAGTTCCACTCTCCCGACACTCCTCTGCAGCTATAGAATCAGACTACAGATCGCAACATCTGATGGTTCGGTCATCCGATGCTCCGGGACTAGAACTACAGCTATTTGCCGTTCTAATCCAGTTGTGTAGCTCAGAACAAACACCAGATAGGCTGTATGTAAGTTCAACCAGGAATCTCTCTTTTTTGACAGGAATACAGTCTCTTTTATATAGTAAAAGAGGAGGTGCAGACCTCCTGCTCATATTACTCTAACAATACACCTGTAACCTAATTAAACTAATTAACATGGGCTAATTAACTAATCCCTTTAGACAGCCTAGATGACTCAGGCATGACCTTTAGGTCAGACTGGCCGTCTTGTAGCTCAGAAAACCCAATCAACATTATCACAATAGCAGAGTTAATTAACACAAACAAAAATGGGGATCTAATGACTCTTAGATCCCATACTAGAGATTTATTTACAATACACATTCTAGCAGGCAACAGACAGACAGATGGCTGGAATTTACATCAGCATCTCCTAACAGTATTTGTCCAAGCATTATGAATCAGCCACTAATATGGCAAATCCAGGGTCCCCAGAGTCTGTGTGTCCTGGGGGACCAGGACCCGAATCCACAGTAATACCACCTCAAGGGTCCCCAGGCATACAGCTCACAAAGAGCACCGTTCCCCGAAATGCCAGGGCTCACGATCGATCGGCAAGAGGCTAGCATTCAGTCCCCTCCAAAAGTCTCTCTCCCGGCTAGGTCTGTCACAGACCTGACTGTAAGTACTGTATACAGACACTTTTTTGTACCAGCGTCTGGCCTTACAGGCAACTAGACACGGCACCAACAACAGGTTGTTCAGGTCCACCCCTCCCATATTTTGGTTATATTCGTGGACACAGAGGGGTTTCTCCACAACACCAGTCGCCGTAGGAATTTGGACCGTCGTGTCTGCATGAAGGGAGGACAGAACAAAAACATTCTTATTATCCCTCCACTTCACAGCAAGTTATTACACTTCAAGCAGGC
The DNA here is from genome assembly GCA_037952925.1 of Lithobates clamitans. Taxonomy (NCBI): domain Eukaryota; kingdom Metazoa; phylum Chordata; class Amphibia; order Anura; family Ranidae; genus Lithobates; species Lithobates clamitans. The sequence goes on along the minus strand of JBBGZY010000321.1, from coordinate 5,277,379 downwards.
TCTGTCCCCCAGCTTAAGACAGGAATCTACAAGCCTCTGGGGTAAGCTTCGGCGATTAGATCGCACGGTGCCACATGCGCAGATCTGATGATCAAACAAGTGACTAAAAAGTGGCACGCTCGTGTAATAATTGTCCACATACAAATGGTACTCCTTTCCGAGTAAGGGTGACACCAAGTCCCACACAATCTTGCCAGCGCTCCCTATGTAATCTGGGCAGTTTAGTGGCTCTACGTGACTAACTCTTCCCTCGTAAACCATAAAACTATATGTATAGCCTGTAGCCCTGTCACAGAGCTTATACATCTTGACCCCGTATCTGGCACACTTGCTGGGAAGATACTGTTTGATAGACAAGCGGCCAGAAAACTTAATCAGGGGCTCATCAATGCAGACAACTTGATGGGGAGTAAACAAGGCTGAAAAACGTTAGTTGATGTGGTTTACGAGGGGCCGAATTTTGTAGAGCCGATCATATCCAGGGTCTCCACGAGGACGACAGAGTTCATTGTTGCTGAAGTGCATGAACTGCAAGATCTGCCATATCGTGCCCTGGCTATGGAGGCAGAGAACAGGGTAACATATGGTAAATTGGGTCAATGGACCAATATGACCACAACTTACTCATTTTAACTATGCCCATGTCGAGGGACATACCCAGAAAGGTCTTAAATTTGGAAACCCTAATTGGTTTCCAATCTCTTTTAAGGGAGGACTGGGGATTAGCGGCGATGAATTGACCAGCATACAAATCACTTGGTCCACAATAGATCTATAGAGATCTTCCATGAAAAACAGTAAATAAAAATCAAGTGACATAAAATCAACGATTTCCACCTGAATTCCGGGTTGGCCAGTAAATAGGGGAAGTATGGGTGCTGCAGAAGTGGTGGGCTCCCAATTAGGATTGGCAAATTCTGCAGGAAGGACACTATGGGCACGACGGGCCTGTCTTTGTCTTCTTGGTGGCAGCGGGACACAACTTGCGCTTGCCACCTCGCCAGCTTGAACTGCACTTATGGGACTCACCACATCACCACGTGATACTGCAGTGCTGGATGTACGACCAGGGTGTATTAGGCCACTGGTGCTTGCCAGTTCACCAAAAGGATGAGCGGCACTAGTACTTCTCTGCTCCATACGAGAGCCCTGCAGTTCTTGCACCTCAACAACAGCAGAAGAAGATCGGGGTCTGGTATGCCTGACCTTGGCAGGGACCACAACTCCGTCGTCAGAGCTATCTTGCAGCTCAACAACAGCAGAAGAGGATCGGGGTCTGGTACACCTGACCTTTGGCAGGGACCACAACTCTGTTGTTAGAGCTATCATGGAGCCACTGTTGTCTACAGGATCATATTCTGAGGCTGAATCTGACAGATGAGTGACTTCTTCTTCACTATCTGTCATGCTCAGAAACGTGTAGGCCTTTTCACTACTGTACCTTCGATTTGACATTTTGGGCTCTAAATTTACTGGTACAGTAGTGAGACTCACAGGTAAAAAAGCTCCTAGGTTGTCAGCAACTGTATCAAACGCTACCAAAAAAACTGTTAGCGATCACAGGGATCAGGCCTGAATCTGGGAATGCTGCCGTTATGTGTTTAGTGTTTTGTAAGTGACAGTGATCGATCGATACTGCACTTGGGTGGGCTGGGATGGGTGGAGGGCAAAACGCAGGTGCTAGCAAGTATGTGAACTGATCCCACTAACACTGCATTTTTGGGAACCCTAAACTGCTGGGGACGCTAGTATAGATCTTATCAGATCAGATATTGATCCATTCAGACAATATATCACTAAGGGAGGTGTATGCTGCGTGCGTGGGTGTTAGCGGTACTGGCACTAATCTGATGCTGCCTGGGGCAAAGCAGACCCTAACTGACCCTAAAACCTAACTGATATCACCTGCCGGGCGATCAGGGGGTTAAACATTTATTGGGTAATAAACAGCGGGTATTAAAAACAAACTAACCAGCGTCACCCATAACACTTATGCCCTGTACACACGATCGGACATTGATTGGACATTCCGACAACAAAATCCATTTATTTTTTCCGACGGATGTTGGCTCAAACTTGTCTTGCATACACACGGTCGCACAAAGTTGTCAGAAAGTCCGATCGTTCTGAAAGTGGTGACGTAAAACACGTACGTTGGGACTATAAACGGCGCAGTAGCCAATAGCTTTCTTTTCTTAATTTATTCTGAGCATGCGTGGCACTTTGTGCGTCGGATTTGTGTACACACACGATCGGAATTTAACCAATCGGATTTTGTTGTCGGAAAATTTCATAGCCTGCTCTCAAACTTTGTGTGTCAGAAATTCCAAGGGAAAAAGTCCGATTGAGCCCACACACGATCGGAATTTCCGACAACACAATCCGATCGCACTTTTTCCATCGGAAAATCCGACCGTGTGTACAGGGCATTATACGGTGATCACTGGTGAAAGGGATAACTAGGGGGCAATCAGGGGGTTAAAACCTTTATTAGGTAGTATATGGGGGTACCTGACGCTATAAAAAGCTGATGTAAACCTAAATAACTAACAGGCTAGCTATCGTCACCCAAAACAACTATACGGTGATCAGAACAATGATCGATTAGTGACACTGTCGCCAGGGGGTGAAAGGGTTAACAGGGAACGATCAAGGGATTAAACCTTTATTGGGGGGTACCCTAGACCTAAAGGGGCCCGCCCAAGGGAGGGGAGTAACGTACAGGTACGTTATTCTGCCTGCTTGTGCCATTCAGTCAGAGGCAGCGGTGAGTTGTTCAGTCAAGGGCAGCGGTGGTGGGGGGGTTCAGTCAGAGGCAGTGGTGATGGGGAGGAGGGGTTCAGTCAGAGGCAGATGTGGTGGTGGGGAGGGGGGTCTAGTCAGAGGCAGTGGTGGTGGTGGGGGGTTCAGTCAGAGGCGGCGGTGCTGGGGTGGTTCAGTCAGAGGCAGCAGTGGTGGGGGGTTCAGGCAGAGGCAGCGGTGGTGGGGGTGGCTTTCAGTCAGAGGCAGTGGTGATGGGGAAGGGGGGTTCAGTCAGAGGAAAATCTGGTGGTGGGGAGGGGGGGATGTTTAGTCAGAGGCAGCGGTGGTGGTGGGGGTTTCAGTCAGAGGCAGTGGTGATGGTGGGGGGTTTCAGACAGAAGCAGCGGTGGTGGGGGTTCAGACAGAGGCAGCATGGTGGGGGGTTCAGTCAGAGGCAATGGTGATGGGGAGGGGGGGTTCAGTCAGAGGCAGATGTGGTGGTGGGAAGGAGGGGTTTAGTCAGAGGCAATGGTGGTGGTGGGGGGTTCAGTCAGAGGCGGCGGTGCTGGGGGGGTTCAGTCAGAGGAAGCAGTGGTGGGGGGTTCAGACAGAGGCAGCAGTGGTGGGGGGGTTTAGTCAGAGGCAGCGGTGGTGGTGGGGGGTTCAGACAGAGGAAGCGGTGGTTGGGGTTCAGACAGAGGCAGCGGTGGTGGTGGGGGGGTTCAGACAGAGGCAGCGGTGGTGGGGGTTCAGACAGAGGCAGCGGTGGTGGGGGTCCAGACAGAGGCAGCAGAGGTGGGGGGTTCAGTCAGAGGCAGTGGTGATGGGGGGGTTCAGTCAGAGGCATATGTGGTGGTGAGGAGGGCGGGTTTAGTCAGAGGCAGTGGTGGTGTGGATGGGATCAGTGGCACTGGCACTTACTTGCTTACAGTGTCAGTCGTGCCTCCAGCGAGGCCTACTCTAACATGGGGTCTCTGCTCACAGCAGAAAGCTCCTCCCCCTTCACGCTGTTGTCTGTCAGCTGGTCAGCTGACATTCTCTTGCATTCTTTGAATTCTTGCATTCTCTTTCTGCTTCTTGTCCCAACATGGCATTTTCTCTGCAGCAATGGGGTGAGCCACGGAGAGGATGGGCAGGAAGTCCGCTCTGTGGGTATGGCAGCGAGTGCTCTGCCCAGGGCTGGACTGGGACAAAAATTTGGCCCTGGACTTCATCCAGACCGGCCCACTTTACACCAAACACCTGGTGTTAGTGCTTCAATCATCCCGGCATAATGGCTGTTATAGCGTCAGGATGATTCAAGAATATGTAGCAATAACTCACGGTGGAGCTGCTGGTTTAAGCGGGCCTGTCCTCTTTGCTCTACACCCTTCTTAAATTGTTCACTCCCCTTGACACAACTGTAATGCAGTGTTGAAACAATATGAGCATTAACTTTAACCCACAATGTACACTTACAATTAGGGTTACCTCTACCTGGGTGCTGGTAGCTCCACCTGTAGGAGAAATGACAACACTGCACACAAACTTCAATAATGACCAAAAATAACTTCTTTCTTTGAGTAAGTAATATATTTATATAAAGAGTTATTTTAATGAATATACTATCACACCAACGTAGTGTGATAGTATAAGAAATGATTATGACAATCAATAACAATCACAGAAATATATATGTATATATTGGTATGAATCTATACCCGGGAGCTCCCCCTGCTCTAGACCTTAAAGTCACTATACTAAAATGCAGGGCCCTGCAAGGAAAAAGGTAGTCCAGACGTCTTCAGTCTTCGCTAGCTTTTATAATTGTAATCCGCAAATGGTTCCTCCTGGGTGTTGCGCAGTGTAGTATAACACACTAAAACAATTGTAATCCAACAGAGTGACTAGGTGTCTTTATATGAAGAAACAAACATCTAACATCCGCTCTTGAACACTGAAGTCTATTCGGATGTAATGCTCTCGGATTTAACTTGTTCCGTGGGACTATCAGTCCCAGCAACACTCTGTACAGTTCTAAAGATGTGTGTGTAATACTCAAATAAACTTCTGGGTGTCAACCCTCTCACCACACAGAATCCAAGCAGGTGGATGGCTCCGGCTCAGCAGTTCTCAGTTCCGCATGGAGGCACCACCACACCGTCACACTGTTCCGTTCACAAACGACCAGGAGTCCTCGGTTGTCTCCCCACGGGCCTTCCGGAACAATCACGTCTCTTGTCCAGCTCACTGCGATGCGATGGCAGGATACTACAGCTGCTCTGCTCCTTCGCCAGGTAAGCCGCAACCCTGTGGGACACACACACCCACAGAGTTCTGCTGGCAGGAACAAGAGACCTAAAATGGCCGCTGCTTACCCTTTTATATCCCCCCACAATGCAGTTCAGTTCTGACTTTGTCCAGGGTTGGTCAGAGCTACAGTTCCAAAGTAAACAATGAATCACTTCCGTGTCACTTAATCCTGAGATGTAAACTTATTGTACTGTATCAATTGTCCACAAGATGGCACTAACACAACTATTGTACTGATTAATACACATAGAGCTAGAAACAACAGTTGTCAGCGCTACATACTCCCCCTGCTCTAAATCTTTGGTCCCCAAAGATATGTAAGACCTTGTTCCTGCTACACATCTTAGCCTCTAAACGAGAACACAGGACCGACAGGGGAGCCTCCCACCAATTCTCAGGTGTTGGAAAGCTACTTTGTGTACCCACAACTGTCACTTTAGTATCGGATACAGGTATGCCAAGGGGTGAAGCAGGGCTTTCATTGTCCAGATTGACTGAGGAGGAACTAGGCTCATCAATGTTCCTTTTGCTGGTAATCTTGGTTGTTTCAGAACACTCGCCCAATGTATCGTATGTTAGTCTCTTAGGTGGGCGAATGTTCCTTTTCTCCCTCTGTTTTTTTGGCGTGTCCCGTATTTCCTGATGGACACCATTTTCTTCTACCTCAGTGGGAGATAAATACTTTTCGACTTTTCCAGACAATGGCACAAACTCTGGAGCTTCTGGCCTGAGGGCCTCACTACTCTCCTCAGCTGTGGTTGATGAAACGCTCGCTTCAGTTTCAAGTATATTAGAGGACCATAACCAGCTAATGTCCATCTCTCTCTCCTCATTGTCTCCAGTTGCCGAAGTCCCAGACTGGGACCTAAATACAGGCCGTTGTGCAACTTCTGATGTGGATGATAATTCCTCTTCTGGGATTATCCTGACTGCATCAGTAAGGGGCAAAGGGTGATTCCGATGCCAAGTATTAGTTGGTCCAGCACTTCCTTCTGGCCTGATTTCAAATACTGGAAGCCCTGGGAGCTGTTTACACACAACGTATGGCTGTTATCTCCAGTGATTTGCCAACTTGTGTTTGCCAGGAATACCCAAATTCCTTAGTAAGACTCGGTCGCCTGGTTGAAGATCTTGGACCCTTACTTTAAGGTCAAAGTTTCTCTTATTCCTGCTCTCTCGGCTTTCTGACATGGTCTGAGCCTTCTCATAAGCAACCTTCAGACTCTTCCTCAGCCTATTAGCATATCCTCGATGCGAAGCTTCTGATGTGTGATCCAGAGAGGTTCCAAAAGCCAGGTCCACTGGTAACCTAGCCTCACGCCCAAACATCAGCCGATAAGGTGAATATCCTGTGACATCACTCTTGGTGCTGTTGTATGCATGTACTAAAGCGGCAATATGCTTACTACGGTTGGGCTTTTGCTCGGAGGTTATGACCCCAACATATTAAGAAGAGTTCTAATAAACCTCTCCGGCTGAGGGTCTCCTTGCGGATGATAGGGTGTAGTTCTAGATTTTTTTATCCCCAGTAGATCCAGCATACTCCTGATGAGTGTACGCTCAAAGTCCCTTCCTTGATCTGAGTGGATCCTTTGTGGTAAGCCGTAATGAACGAAGAACTTCTCCACCAATGTCTTAGCCACTGTGACTGCCTTCTGATCTTTCATGGAGAAAGCTTGAGCATATCTAGTGAAATCGTGACTACCAGAATATTTCCTTGCCCACTCAAGTCAGATTCTAGGCACAGGAAGTCTATACACACTAAATCCATGGGACCTTGGCTTGATAAATGTCCCATTGGGGCTGCCCGTTGTGGCAGAGTCTTTTTCTGGATACACTTATGGCAGAAGTGACAGTAACTCCCCACTTCTTTCCTCATGTAAGGCCAGTAGAATCTATCTCTTATCAATTGAAGAGTTCTTTTTGTCCCCAAATGTCCATGACAATCATGTAGAGTGATTAACACTGTCTCTCTGTGCTTCTCTGGTAGCAACAGTTGCCACTTCTCCTCCGGATCTTCAGAGGGGCCCCTTTGGTAGACCACCCCTTGCAACAACTGCAACCGATCCCACTCTTTGTGTAACAACAGAGCTTCTTTTTGGGCGCTTCTCAAAAGTAAATCAGGATGTTTACCCTCCAAAGCTTCCAGTACCAAGCTGCAGAGTGGATCTTCTTGTTGATCTCTTCTAAGATCTTTCCTTGATAATTTAGGCAGACCCTCTGCAGCAATCTGGGAGAGGTTACAGTAATACCTGGGTGCTCATGCTGTAGTCACTCCAATCTCTTCAGCTCTGGCTCCACCTTTCTCCTGCTTTACTGCTCCTTCACAAAGAGCTCTTACCCCTTCGGGGGCAAGTTGAGTCCAATCCTCTGAAGAGCTCAGGGAACTGTGGGGTCTCCTTGATAGCGTGTCTTCATCTCTGTTGCCCGCTCCCGGTCTGTATTTCAGGCTGAAGAAGAATGTTGAGAGAGCAGCCAACCACCTATGGCCTGTGGCGTCCAATTTTGCTGTGGTGAATAAATATGTGAGGGGGTTGTTATCTGTTTTAACTACAAATTCAGCACCATACAGATAATCTCTCAGCTTGTCTACCACAACCCACTTCAGGGCCAGGAACTCAAGTTTATGAGTTGGGTAATTCTTCTCAGCAGGAGACAGGCTTCGGCTCAGATAAGCAACAGGTCTTAAATGTCCATTATGATCCTGATAGAGCACTCCGCCCAGCCCATCTCGGCTGGCGTCCACATGCAATTCATAGGGCTTGGTAGGATCCGCATAGGCCAACACTGGAGCAGTTGTAAGACTTTTTTTCAATTGACTGAATGTCTCTTCACATTCCTGAGTCCACTGATCCATGATAGATTCCCTTTTCTTCCGGGGCCCTTCTCTTTGTTTCCTGGGTTTCTCAGAATCCACATCAGTCTCTTCCTGATTCTTTAGTAGTTCTGTGTGCGGGTGGGCTATCTTTGCGAACCCCTCCACAAACCTCCGGTAGTAGGAGCAGAATCCTAGGAATGACCTGAGCTCAGTCACATTCGTGGGCCTTGGCCAAGAGGTAACAGCCTCCAATTTCTCAGGATCAGTCGCTATCCCTTCTTCAGACACAATGTGCCCCAGATAGTTCACGGAAGATTGGTAGAACTGACATTTCTCCATTGAGAGTTTCAAATACTGCTCATGTAACCTCTTTAAAACTTTTTCCAGTCGCTCTTCATGCTCTTCAACAGTTCGGCCAAACACAATGATATCGTCTAAGTATACTAAGACTTCAATCAAGTTCATGTCTCCTACTGTCTTTTCCATGAGCCGCTGGAAAGTTGCTGGGGCCCCAGACAGACCTTGTGGCATCCGGTTGAATTCATAAAACCCCACGGGGATGATGAGAGCAGTCTTCTCCTTATCCTCTGGACTCATGGGGATCTGATAATAGCCACTCTTCAGATCTAATACACTGAAGCACTTTGCCCCTGACAGGCTCTGTAGGGCATCTTCTATACGGGGGGTAGTGTATTGATCCGGAATAGTCCGTCGGTTCAGAGTCCTATAGTCGATACACAGCCAGAGTGACCCATTCTTCTTCCTCACCACTACTATCGGAGAGGCGTATGGACTCCTGGTCCCAGTTCTTTTTAGTTCAGCCAGTTGTTCTCGGAGGTCTTCAAGGTCTCCCAATGGGATCCTCCTGACTCTTTCCTGGAAAGGTTTGTCTTCTTCCAGCCGGATCTTGTGCTCTGCACTCTTGGCATACCCCACATCAAACTCACTCTTTGAGAAAACTTCCTAAAATCTCATGAGCTGGGCCTTGACCCTCTCCATCCAGGCAGGCGTAAGGGAGGTGTTCTTTGGGTAGAAATTCTCTATGGGAATCTCCTCTTCAGGGCCCCCTTTTACATCTCTTGGCGAAACTGGGGTTGCTTGATTCACCTGCCCTAGCAGCATTCTTGCTGGTATCTTCACAGGCAAGGCTGTCGTGTTCCGAAAACTGACTGAGACTCTCCCTCTGCTTCTCTTAAGTGCCTTAGTAGATAACACTTTGGGAAGTATCTCCAGACCCACATTCTCTTCCTGGGTGTCCGTCTCCAAGACAATGAAAGGACCAGGTTGTCTCCAGCTCAACTTAACAGAAGCCCTCATGCATACCACTTCACCCGGTTGTAGTAGTTGTTCACCTCGGTCTAAACGCCAAACTTTTCCCACTCCTTCTGATGGGGCCTTCTGCTCGTGTACTATGTCCTCATACACTTGGGTTAGCATGGGATGTACCTTCATGGCCGGGGCACTTTCCTCTTGTACAAGTGGTGTCAGGAACCTTCTGACCAGGTCAGTATTTGTTCTGATGATGAGGGAACTTCTGTCGGCTCCTGGGGGTTGGGGACACACAACCGCCAGGGTATCGAAAGTCTCCGCCTTTCCAGCCACACTTGGGTCAAAGGTAAGTTTGACAGGGATATATCCCTCGTAAGGAAAGTTCTGGGTACCTAGACCCCATATCACCAATTCTTCCAACTTTAGCAGGGGCAGATGCTTGAGATGCTTCATGTAGAAGTCTTTGTATAATAAGGTCACTTGAGCTCCGGTATCCAACAGTGCCTTGGTGTAAATTCCTTCTACCTGGATTGGGATAATCGGAGAGGGTCCCACTAAGTTGCGGGGAAATTCACCCTGAGCGTTCGGCTTCTCCTGCCTACTAGAGCACATCTTGACTCCTCGTTTCCATGGACGCTTCCTCAACTTCATTCTTCCCCTTTCTCTCAAAACTTTGGGAACTTGGGTTTTGTTGGAGTTGACAACAGTTACAGGGCGCCCAGTTGACTCCTTCACTGGGGCCCTTTGAAGTTTTCCACCGGCTTTTGACGTTGTACTGCTGCTCTCGGACTTGGGCACACATTCCCGTAATGTCCAACCCCTCCACAGTTTAAAAAACGTCCAGATCGGCTTCTGAAGGTGGAGTCTGATACCTTCTTCAATTTTCCTGTTCCTTCATTAGGCGGACTTGGGGGTCTCGTGGTCAGCAAAGTCATCATTTCCATTAACTGAGCCAACTCAGTCTTGAGAAGCTCAATCTGGGGATCATCCTCCATCACCTTAACTGTTCTGACTCCAACAGTGTACTTTGGTTCTTGGATGTTCTCCTTCTTTCTTTCCAGTATAGCTTCTTCTTCCCTTACAATCTGAATCAGATATGAGTATTTCAATATGCCCCCATCTTGGCGCGTTCTTAATTTGAGGGTGATGGGATCCAAAGGATGGACACCCCTTAGGACTTATTTGGCCCGAATCTCATCCACCTTACAAGGATCTAGCCCCTTCTTCAGTAATATCTGGTGAATGACCTTGTCCAGCCGTTCTCTCCAGTTTCCTGATAGGTGTGTTCTAATTGGTAAATAAGGTCGGAAACCTTTTCAGTACGTCCAAACACATCTTGCAGGATATCTAAGTAGTCTTGGGCTACACATTTCTGTTTACTGAGCTTTAAATTTCGAATGGCCTCGGAAGCAGGCCCCTTGAGACTCTCAGTGACCTGCTGTTTCTTCTGTGTTTCAGGGATGTCCCACTCATCCAGCACCTGCGTGGTCTGTTCCAACCATTCTTCAAAAGTATCTTCTCCTTTGGGTACAGGCCGTTGGCCCGAGAAGATACCCAGTTTTTGGTACCCAATCCCTGAATAGGTTGGGTTCCCTTTCTGACATTGGGACACCAAGTTTCCAAGGGCTGTGATGATCAATGTCAATTGCAGTCGGTGCTGACTGCGATGGACCCCTGACTCTTGTTAAACTCATCTGAGAGAAGGTGGCAGGATCCTCCCCCTGCTCTCTTGGGTGGGTCAGGTAAAATTTTGTCTTTTCAGCAAGTTCAACACTTTCACCCTTGAAGTTTTCCGGAACTCCCTTCCTCCATTCCAATAAGGCATAGGTGCAGCATGTCTCAGGATCAGGTCTTACTGCGACCACCTTGGCTCTTTGTCCTGGGGATAGTGTTTTCACCACTTGGTTAATGTGTTCCTTCTCCCAGATATCTCCCCAGAGTTCCATGGCTACGCTCGCTTCTGAGCGGACGCCTTTCGCCTCACACCACTGTGCCACAGTGGGAGAGTCCATTCTGGGGTTCTTAAGAGGGTGTTCTGCTTTAGAGTGACAGTGATCCGGGATGAGCCCCCACATGTAGCAATAACTCACAGTGGAGCTGCTGGTTTAAGCGGGCCTGTCCTCTTTGCTCTACACCCTTCTTAAATTGTTCACTCCCCTTGACACAACTGTAGTGCAGTGTTGAAACAATATGAGCATTAACTTTAACCCACATTATACACTTACAATTAGGGTTACCTCTACCTGGGTGCTGGTAGCTCCACCTGTAGGAGAAATGACAACACTGCACACAAACTTCAATAATGACCAAAAATAACTTCTTTCTTTGAGTAAGTAATATATTTATATAAAGAGTTATTTCAATGAATATACTATCACACCAACGTAGTGTGATAGTATAAGAAATGATTATGACAATCAATAACAATCACAGAAATATATATGTATATATTGGTATGAATCAATACCCGGGAGCTCCCCCTGCTCTAGACCTTAAAGTCACTATACTAAAATGCAGGGTCCTGCAATGAAAAAGGTAGTCCAGACTTCTTCAGTCTTCGCTAGCTTTTATAATTGTAATCCGCAAAGGGTTCCTCCTGGGTGTTGCACAGTGTAGTATAACACACTAAAACAATTGTAATCCAACAGAGTGACTAGGTGTCTTTATATGAAGAAACAAACATCTAACATCTGCTCTTGAACACTGAAGTCTATTCGGATGTAATGCTCTCCGACTTAACTTGTTTCGTGGGACTATCAGTCCCAGCAACCCTCTGTACAGTTCTAAAGATGTGTGTGTAATACTCAAATAAACTTCTGGGTGTCAACCCTCTCACCACACAGAATCCAAGCAGGTGGATATCTCCGGTTCAGCAGTTCTCAGTTCCGCATGGAGGCACCACTGCGATGCGATGGCAGGATACTACAGCTGCTCTGCTCCTTCGCCAGGTAGGCCGCAACCCTGTGGGACACACACCCACAGAGTTCTGCTGGCAGGTCACGCATCCCAGGAACAAGAGACCTAAAATGGCCGCTGCTTACCCTTTTATATCCCCCCACAATGCAGTTCAGTTCTGACTTTGTCCAGGAGCATTGTGGGTGGGTCAGAGCTACAGTTTCAAAGTAAACAATGAATCACTTCCGTGTCACTTAATCCTGAGACGTAAACTTATTGTACTTTATCAATTGTCCACAAGATGGCACTAACACAACTATTGTACTGAATAATACACATAGAGCTAGAAACAACAGTTGTCAGAGCTACACGTATTATTTCTATTATTACATTGTAATATATAATGAAATAGTTCAACTCACCATTATATCCTGAGATGTAAATCCGACCCTGCTTGCATGATACTTTAAAAAGGATTGTCATATAAAGAAAACCTTAAAGTTAGTCTACTCAAAATGTATAATTTTAGAGAGAGGTGAAACTAGGAAGGCTAAGTCAATCCCTAACTTTCTGTATGTTTTGACTCTGTCAATAGCAAGATCTTTTTGACAAAATTCCCAACTCTGTTTCTGTCAATCTGAAAGGGTGAGTTCCCTTTATAATGGCCATAGCAGGTGTGCAGACCCAAGAACTAAAGTGGAAATATGTCACCAATAATGTTTTTGAGAGATATTGAAAAAAGTTCAGTGATTTACTCATCAGTATCTACCAAGAATGGAAATATCAGTTCTGTGAGGAAATGACCCTAAACACAATATCAAAATGATCTATAAGCACTATGGTACATGGACAGTAAATGATTAACCAAGGAATATAAACAGTAGGATAGGATTGGAGTTCCATGACTGCTATGAGAAGTGGCCTTGAACAAGTCAACTGTAACCTGCAATTTGAGCTAAATATTTTATCAACCTCTCTAAATATTTCAAATGAAAAAACAAACCAAACTATAGTATGTATAATATTGAAAGGGATTACTGTTATAGTCATCTTTAACAAATAATATATGCCAGTAAACCAGCACAAAGCTATGCCAACATTTAATTAATGTCCCCTTCTCCCACACTGCCCAATAGAAGGATCATCATAAGGTATTTGAGTTTGAGTTATTTATGTTGATACATTCTAGGAGTCAATAAATCAAAAATACAAAGGACACTGGATTTTCACTTTTCCTGCAACCCTAATCCAAATGTGACACTACAGTACACAACATCAATTGGCATGTAATTTCATGTTTAGTGTCTATTCACACTTGTCTGTTTTCCCGCAGTAAACCACATACAATGTAAATTATACTGCATTAAAATGCATTTCAAGTTGAAATCCCATTATTTCCTACATGACTGGTTCATATTTATGTTTGGCTGTTTATGGGAAATAATAAGGACCCACTTATATCTATGTGTGTGCATTATCATGGGATCTGCAATTTACACTAATGCCGCGTACACACGATCAGACATTCCGACAACAAAATCCTGGACTTATTTCTGACGGATGTTGGTTAAAACTTGTCTTGCATACACACGTTCGCACAAATGTTTTCGGAAATTCCGAACGTCAAGAACGCGGTGATGTACAATACGTACGACAAGCCAAGAAAAATGAAGCTCAATAGCCAGTGCGGCTCTTCTGCTTGATTCCAAGCATGCGTGGAATTTTGTGCGTTTGAATGTGTACACACAATCGGAATTTCCGACAACGGATTTTGTCGGAAAATTTGAGAACCAACTCTCAAATTTTTGTTGTCGGGAATTCTGACAACAAATGTCCGATGGAGTCTACACACAGTCGGAATTTCCGAAAACATGCTCACATCGAACATTTGTTGTCGGAAATTCCCATCGTGTGTACGCGGCATAAGTGTGTATGGGTTCTAAATAGAACCAGTAACAAACGGGCATTTATAGTAACCTAGAACTACACTCTTGAATTGTCAGTCTGTAGGTCTACCTATCACCTGCAACTAACAGCAGACACTCACAAATCGTATAAAACGAAAAAAAGTTTTTTTATTTTATTTATTAACAGTTTTACCCTCCTCCATTAGTCCAAATAGAGGATCAAATATTGAGCTCAGATGGGAGTAAGGTGAGCCTTTCAGCCAAATGCTGATTTCTGCTCTGACAGGGAGAGAATACAGGAGTGTCATGGTTATGCAGTAATCTTTGTCTATCAGCTTACCTCTCCTCCATGTGTTCACCTTTAGAGGCCAGCCACTCTCACCTGACTGCTTATATAATCTTCCCTCAGCATAGCTCCACCTCAGCCTCTAATTAGGAACACTATATTAACCTGTGCATTGCAAGCCAACCTTGCTGATCAACAATTGTGTGTTTAGCTTTTGTGTCTCCTACGTCTGATTCCAGTTATTGATCTTGGCCTGTTCTCGACTATCCCTGTCTGCTTGTGACCCTGACCTTTGCCGTGTTCTATGTTTATCCTTGTCTCCTAGTCTCCCCGACCTTGGCTTATCCCTTTACTATCCTTGTTGTTCCAGCCTGCTGCTTTCTTCTTCTTTCTCCTGTAATATACCGTGAGCATGAGCTGTGAGACCTGGGGGCCACAACCTGGAGCCAGACTGCAGCGCAGTCCATCCTCACCACTAGTGAATACCTGCTGGCTCTTAGACTCCGCGCCCTGGGGAATCTATGCTCTAGCTCCCAGTGGGATCTGTGTTGATGCTCCAGCAGACCTGCTTCCTGAACCTCCCAGAGTTCAATCTGCAGCAGTCAGTCCTAGGGTCCACTACCTTAGCGGTGCACTCCTGACTCCTACGGAGTGCATCTGTAACCTGGATTCAGGTGACCTGACAAGGAGATGTGAACTCCACGAATAGAGCAGAGAAATATGATCTTTTTTTTTTTTTACATTAAAGTGTGTAATTAGAATGGCCATACAAGGCAAAAAACAAAACAAGTTGAGTCAATCATGCTCCAGGTGAGTGAAGACAAGGAGAAAAAGAGGAATAAAAAGCCAAGAGACATCCTTCTGAGTAGTATTCAGTTGTACATATAGAGTGTACAGTACATGGTTGTACTCAATGCTTGTTGGGGTGTTACAGAGATTCTTACACTGGCTAGGCTGTGATCAGATGCAGTGAACAATGGTAAAGAGGATGAGGCCCCAAAATGGAACCGATGTGTGTCCAGCATAGCCACCTATTAAATAAAAAGGTGCTTTCAAGTGGATTCTTCAGGAAGGTTGGTATTTATTGATTGTAAGAACAAGTTTAAGCACAAGTTTTAACTTGTTCTTATGATCAATAAATACTGACCTTCCTGAAGAATCCACTTCGAAGCATCTCTTTATTTAATGAGCACCTCTGCTGACCACACATTGGTTTCATTTTGGGGCCTCATCCTCAAAACCAAAACATTGACATCTCTAATTAAACTGGACAATAATCAGGTTGTTTAAGGCTTCACTGGATGGCCATATCTAATTGTCCAAAGCACTGAATATGGGAAAGATTTTTTACCTTCTGTGAAGAATGACAGCATTAGGGAACAACAGAATTGGCATATTTTAGCTACTGGCATCAGCCAAGCCTTGGTGTTCTGTTGACAAACTTGAATGTGGGCAGATGTCCCACCACCTGTTGTTCTCCATTTCCATGGAAAGCCTCATTTCTCACAGTTGTAAACAAATCTAGGAACTGAATTATAGCATTGTCATCTCTATTGAAGAGGTTCATTCAGTGCAGAGAGAATGTATATCTTATCTTGTGTCTTATCTCTACATTGCTTTGAAAATGCAGTACAGCATGTTCTTTTTAGAAGTCATTCACATTGACATTTATGAATAGGTAGTTTCATCCATGAAAATGAATTACTTACTAGGTATTTAGATAAAAGAAAAAAAGAAAACAAAAACAAAGGGAAAGCTTTTACGTGTTCTCATGTACTCATTTAGAGATGATAATAGAAAGATTCTGTGAAATAGCTTTTTTTAACATACATTTTTTTAGCTATACTGTACTTTTTTAATCTTTATATATAAGAGGTATACTACTCGATTTTATTCAAAAAATAATTGAAAAAAATTTTTTACGAACGTTTGTTTGATTTTCTAATTGTCAGTGGGGTCAAATTGACCACTTTCAACCACAATGATGGAATTTTTTTTTTTTAACCAACAAACTTGTATGTGGTTTTCAGGAAATTACACTTATTCCAAAATCAAATGTTAAAAGTAAATGAAAATTTGAAGTAATTTTGGTTTTGCTGAGGCAGCAGATACAGTGCCTGGGGTCGGAGAGGACGGCAGGGACAAATGGATCAAATGGATATTGTTTAAAAAATCAAGGAGATTTGCCGAAGTGATTATGGGATAATGTATTTGAATTCACAGGAAGACGACAGATTTGTCGAAACGGCGTGGGGAGGAGCGGCGTGCTGACGTCACCACCATACCACGCTGAACCCGGAAGGAACGGGCAGCAGCTGAAGCCGGCCGGCGCTACATGTTTTTATAAGCGATTTTTACTGCACAAATTGTAAGTGCTTTTCTTTTATTAATTAAAGTGGATTTTAACTGTATTATGCTATGGAGTATTTCTTTCCTATTTATCCATGGTCTGTGAGCGGATAAATCACGTTTGGATTGATTCCCTGGAGAGGTGGCTTTTGATCTGCGCACTGACAGAGACCCAGTGGCTGGGGGACACAGCCACATGTGTGCATGATCTCTGTGACAGGAGATCTTTGGATCTGGTAAGGGGCCTACCTTACTTGAGGTGGAGGATCTTCTCTCTATTTTAACATCACGCTCCCCACGGAGATAATCTTATATCACTTGAATGAAGGGTGTCTTTCTCCCTCTATCCAACCATTTTCTACACCCACAAGATCTACTGTTCATTTCAATCTATGACCAAATGGACTCAATTTAATCGTTTTTGTTTACTGAATGTTCCACTCATTTTTTTTGTGCATGCGATTTTTTTTTTTGCATGCGATTTATGTGCATATTTTTTTTTTTTTTTTTGTTATGAAACAATTCACTTGTGTTCATTTATAATTATGGTGTTTTCAGTTAATATGGTCATGTGTTTGCACTAGCAGCGCAGCCTTTAAATTATATAGCTAGTAAGGTGGAGGTTGTTTCACATCTAAGGTTGCAGCAGCATTTTACATTTCAATTTTTGGTTTGAGATATTTGCCTTTTCATCACACACATGTGGGGATCATTTCCACTTATGGGATAGCGCAGTATTTTTTACGATATTACAGGCCCTTGCACACGTCCACCGATGTAGCATAGGTAGGAACTGCGCTAGAAATATCTCACATGGAGAGCTAATGGTGCAGGTGCCTGAGGGGGGCAAGTTTAGGCTACTCCCTGCTAGGTAGGGTTATAGAGTTATTCCGACCTATTGAGCCCAGGGTTCTCATATCAGTTCAAATTTCTCTGAAATGTCAAGAATGATACTGGAGATCTTTTCCTGGGACGTGATCCAGGATATTTTTTGTTTGGTCAAATGGAAAGAAATCGAGGGAGATTTCCAGGCCTGTGTGATTGTTAGTTTGGCCCCAAAGAGTATATAGAAGATTAGGGTTTGGGAATATTTGGAGATTCTGGGAGTGCTTTGATTAAGAAGAGCAATCGATGGATCTTGGTTCACGGCCACCCCAGTGGTTTTGCGGATTAGATTAAAGATTTTGTTCCAATAGCCCCTTATTCTAGGGCACTGCCAAATGGTATGGAATAGAGTGCCCAGGTGTCCACATCTTCTGAACCAAAGGGGGGAAGACTGCAGGTAAAATCTGGCAAGGCGGGTAGGGACAAGGTACCAGCAAGACATGAGTTTAAGATTAGCTTTGATCAGGAAGATATTATGAATCCCCTTAAATGATCTAGAGAAGCAGGCGTGCCAAGTGTTCAAGTCCCATTCAATCTCGAGATCCCATTCCCAACTTAGCATGTAGGATGCTTTCTCTGTCAGTTCAGCCAGGGCTGAGTATATCAACGAGATTCCCTCCCTCATGTCCATGACTTTTGGGCACTGTGAAGTACTTTTGAACAACATTCATACAATAATCGAATGCACAAAGAATTTTCGTACAAATATTTGTCCAAACAATTGCTCACCAGCTTCAGACTCTTTTTTGTTTTATTGCTTACTTTTAACTTGTTGGGAAGGTTTCTTTTCACTTCCTGTGTGGTTAGTAGAACAAAAAGTGAAGCAAAAAGCCTCAATGGTTATGCAGATAAAAATAGTTTAAGACAAGAAAATATAATATACCTTCCTATCTATTTACTAATGCTAGCAGCATAAGGGTTAAACATAGTCAATGTTGATTGAGCGAGTGAAGTTCTGCTTTAAAAGAGAAGTATGGGTTTTCTTTTTTTTTTTTTTGCTTATATCTATTCTATGTGAGCTGTTAATATCTAAAAAAAATCTTTCCAGCCCCTTCAGAAGTGCCCCCATTCAGTTAAAATTGAGCTAAATACCTGTTAGAGGGTCTACAGACTTTCATACAGAGTCATACCGACAATAGTCTGGCTTTGGAGTCTGGATCCACCCACTCTCCTGTCATTATGCTTGATTGATGTTGGCTCTTTGCTCTCTGCTTGTTCCCGTGACTTCACAGAGCGTAGCTGCTCCCCCCTCCTCTGCAGTCTGTTCCGATGGTCAGAAGAATCGGCAGAGATATCAGCACTTCAGTGACTAAGGTAGGAGAAGTCACAGTGCTGTGTATGTAAATCTCCTCTGCATATTACCAGGGCCGTCTTTAATATTGATTGGACCCTGGGCAAACATTTTATTGGGCTCCCCTTCCATGGAAGTTGTCTCTCCACCTGCTCTGAGACATACAATAGATAGCAGCTAGACTCAAAATCAGTTTACTGAATCAGATCAGGCAGCAATTACAATTGGTTGCCAGAGGTTACAGTGTATCATTACCGCACACTGACTGGCTGCTAGAGGTTACAACACACATTACAGCTCATTGATCTTTTTGCTAGAGGTTACAGCAGATAACTTCTGCTTGTTGATTCATTGCTAGAGATTAGTGTACATCAATACTGCTCACTAATTGTTTGCTAGAGGTTACTGCACTTTATTACTGCTCACTGATTGGTTGCAAGAGGTTTCTACATATCCTTACCACTCAATAAATGGTTGCAAGAATCCACATCATTATTGCTTGCTGATTGGTTGCTAAAGGTTATAGCACATCATCTCCTCACTGCCTGCAGACCATGGACTGGGGAGATGAGGGGACCCGTCAATAGAGAGAAAACTCCTAGGAATCCTATGACTCCTGGGATCAGTGGCAATGCTGGGGGGTTGATGGGATCAGTGGCAGTGGTGGGGGATGGGATTAGTTAGAAGGAAGTACACTGTGGCAAATTTTGAATCATGTAAAGCGAAGCTGGAAATCTTTGGCAAGTATATAGTGGGGGATTCTACACTGACCACCAATGTAATGAGGAATTTACAATGACGACCAATGTGAGGAGACATTTACACTGACCACAAATGTGAAGGTGAATTTGCACTGACCACCATGTAACGGGGGATTTTACACCATCCAACAATATAAAGAGGGATTTCTACACTAACACCAATGTAATAGGAGCATTTACACCAACCACCAGCGTAAGGGGGAATATATAATTACCTCCATGTAAGGGGGAAATTTGTACTGACCACCAATGTAAGGTGACACTTCTACACCAACCACCAATGGTAGGAGGGATTTACACTGACCACAATGTAAGGGCAATTCTGCACTTACCACCAATGTAAATGAAAATGTACACTAATCACCAATGTAATGAAGAATTTACACTGGAAGCCAATGTAATGGAGGATTTTACATCAACAACCAATAAAGGGGGATTTCTACACTAGCCACCAATGTAAGGAGGGATTTACACTTACCATCAATTTTAAAAGGGGCTTCTACATGGACCACCAATGTAAGGAAGGATTCTAAACAGACCACAAATGCAATTTTGGGTTTTTTAATCGAAAGAGGAGTTTCTTCACTGGCCAACTATGTAATGGGGATTTACACTGACCACTAATGTAATAGGAACATTTCCAGTAACCACCAATTTAAGGAGGGATTTACACTGATCACCAAAGTAAAGGGGGCCTTCACACTGGCCATAGTGTAAATGAAAGGTTTGTACACCAAGCCCCAATGTAATGAGAAGATTTACACCGACCAACAATGTAACTGAGACATTTAACCTACGTTCACATTTGTTTGTGTTGGGAACACATGCAAAATCGCTTTCCTGACACCACAGAAATGTGCTGCCCTTTAGCAGATACACAGCAGTGCCATTAATTGTTAATGACACCCTCATGCATCTGCTGAGATATGCGTATTCACATGTACCAAAATTCAGGGTGCTGTGGCACCATGTTGTTTTGAAAAAGGGTTCCACCTCCAATTTGCTTACCTTTGCAGGACAGGTTGATGTTAGGCCTAATGATCATAGTTGTCAGCAGGACTTTCAAGCATGACCCTTTACCTCCCCAGTTGGCAGCATTCAGCAGAAGTGATGGTGGATATGACCTCAGGGGGCATGATATACATATGAATGCCCCCTCTATTTACATATGAATGCTGCTGATCCATGGCTATTTACATATTAATGCTGCAGAATTTTACATATCAATGCAGGTTATTTACATATAAACACAGGGTCTGCAGGTAAGTCATTTGTACATGGCAATAGGGCAGAGCTGGGCAGCATTAGTAACAGAACTTCACACTGAGATATCGGGACACTGCATGGGAGTAAAACTTCAAGGAACAAGGGAATTTAAACTGGGATAGTTGTGTGTGTGTGTGTAGTGAGAGGAGCAGAGCAACGACAGGAGGGAAAATGCTACTAAAATCAGGGAGAGGAGGGGGGAGGAGGGAGCACTCTTCAACACTTTACAGATCCTGAAAAGCCTGTGAAACTTCTGTTCTGTGAAAGTCTGATCTCCCAGCAATAGATTAGAGGCACACCATTTACTATCCGGCCAAAGCAGCTTCTATTTCCTGTATAAGGTCGTATTACTATGGAAACAGAACCATGTGACCGACGTGCTCATTCACAGCACAGCCATGTCCCTCAGGGGAGGGGGGACAGAGGCAGGGGGTGTGTTGGTGTGTTGCTGAAGTTGTATACACCCCCTGAGAACTTTTGAAACAGCAAATTGTCCATTTTTGACAGCTGAAGGAAAGTTCAAGTGCACATGCTGAAAAAACTAAAAGAGGTAGGAAAAAAAGATTAGCTGATTTGTGATGAATGTAATAGGTGCTATTTATTTAACCCATCCCATGCTTCTCTTTTAACCATTTCCCAATCAGCTGCCACAGTTTCACTGCGGCAGAATGGCACGTGTGGGCGAAGCGGCGTTGCCTTACGCAACGATCGGATTCATTTTAGAACCAATCAGTCTCCAAGCCCAGGCCAATGATTTCTGGCCTGGACCTGCTGATCAGTCCTAATGAATGAAATCCTCCCCTGCCTGTGTAAGTGTAAACACAGGCAGGGGAAGTGATGTAATCTCCCCTCGTGGAACTATTTTCTGTTCCAGAGAGAGGACATCCAAACGTGAGTTGCACCAACACTACACTGACAAAGTACACAAAGGCACACGTTTCACCCCCCCGATCAACCCCTGATCGCCCCCCCCCCAGTTAAACCCTTCACTCCCTGTCACTGTGTCACCCAGTGCAGTTATATTTTTCTTTGATCGCTGTACTGGTGTCATTTGTTACACTAATCAGTGTTATGGTACTTAGTAATAGCCCCAGATAGGTCTAGGGACCCCCCTAAACCCCCCTAATAAAGGTTTAACCCCTTGATCACCCCCTGTCACCAGTGATCACTGTATTAGTGTTACGGGTGACGCTGGTTAGCTAGTTATTTTTTTTATAGCGTCAGGGCACCAATAAAGGTTTAACCCCCTGATCCCCAGGCAGATTAGTCAGGGTCTGCGTCGCCCCAGGCAGCATTATATTAGTGCCAGTAGCGCTAACACCCACACATGCACCATACACCCCCCCTTAGTAGTATAGTGTATGAACGGATCAATATCTTTGATCTGATCAGAACTATATTAGTGCCCCCAATAGTTTAGGGTTTCCAAAAATGCAGCGTTAGCGGGATCAGCCCAGATACCTGCTAGAAACCGCGTTTAGCCCCTCCGCCCAGCCCAGCCCACCCAAGTGCAGTATTAATCGATCACTGTCACTTACAAAATGCTAAACACATAACTGAGTCAGGCCTGATCCCTGCGAACGCTAACAGTTTTTTTGGTAGCATTTGAAGCAGTCGCTGACAATCAGGTGGTCTTTTTTCCTAGTCTCACTAGTTGTACCAGTAAATTTAGAGGCCAAAATGTCCAATCGAAGGTACACTAGTGAAGAGGCCTACATGTTTCTGAGTATGACAGATGAGAGTGAAGAGGAACCCATCTGTCAGATTCAGGCTTGGAATACAAACCTGTAGACAGCAGTGACACCCTGACAGATAGCTCTGACGACGGAGTAGTAGTCCCTGCCAAGGTCAGGCGTACCCGACCCATTCTTCTGCTGTTGTTGAGGTGCAAGAACCGCAGGCCTCTCGTATGGAGCAGAGAGCCAGTACTAGTGCCGCTCATCCTTCTGGTGAACTGGCAAGCACCAGTGGCCCAGTACATCCTGGTCATACATCCAGCACTGCAGTAACACGTGGTTAGGTGGTGAGTCCCATAAGTGCAGTTCAAGCTGGTGAGGTGGCTAGCACAACTAGTGTCCCGCAGCCACCAAAAAGACAAAGACAGGCCCGTCGAGCCCATAGTGCCCTTCCTGCTGAATTTGGCAATCCGAATTGGGAGCCCACCACTTCTGCAGCACCCGTACTTCCCCCATTCACTAGCTAACCTGGAATTCAGGCGAAAACAGTTGATTTCACTCCACTTGAATTTTATTTACTGTTTTAAACTGAAGATCTCTATAGATCTATTGTGGACCAAAGCAATTTGTATGCTGGTCAAATCTTTGCCGCTAATCCCCAGTTGACCCTTGCCAGAGATTGGAGACATATTACGGTCTCCAAATTTAAGACCTTCCTGGGCCTATCCCTCCTCATGGGCATAACTAAAAAAAGTGAGTTGCAGTCCACTGACCCAATTCACCATATGCCCTTGTTCTCTGCCTCCATGACCAGGACTCGATACGAGCAGATCTTGTGGTTCATACATTTCAATGACAATGAACTCTGTCATTCTCGGGGTGACCCTGAATACGATCGGCTCTACAAAATTCGGCCCCTCGTAAACCACTTCTACCAGCAGTTTGCAGCCTTGTTTACTCTCGATCAAGTTGTCTGCTTTGATGAGTCCTTGATTACGTTTTCTGGCCACTTGTCATTCAAACAGTATCTTCCCAGCAAGCGTGCCAGATATGGGGTCAAGATTTATAAGCTCTTTGACAGGGCAACAGGCTATACATATAGTTTTATGGTTTACGAGGGTAGAGATAGTTATGTAGAGCCGGAAAACTTCC
Source organism: Lithobates clamitans (assembly GCA_037952925.1). Lineage (NCBI taxonomy): Eukaryota > Metazoa > Chordata > Amphibia > Anura > Ranidae > Lithobates > Lithobates clamitans. The sequence goes on along the minus strand of JBBGZY010000321.1, from coordinate 5,253,790 downwards.
CAGACTACATAGGGAGTGCTGTTAAGATTGTGTGGGACTTGGTGTCACCCTTATTCGGACAGGGGTACTACTTCTATGTGGACAATTATTACACGAGTGTGCCACTTTTTAGTCACTTGTTTCATCATGGAATTGGCACATGTGGCACCGTGCGGTCTAATCACCGGGGCTTACCCCAGCAGCCTGTAGATTCCTGTCTTAGGCTGGGAGAGAGAGCCTGCTTGAAGTATAATAATTTGCTTGCTGTGAAGTGGAGGGATAATAAGAATGTTTTCGTTATGTCCTCCCCTCACGCAAACACGACGGTCCAAATTCAAATGTCGACAGGTGTTGTGGAGAAACCCCTCTGTGTCCATGAATATAACCTTAATATGGGAGGGGTGGACCTCAACGACCAGTTGTTGGCGCCATATCTAATTGCGCGTAAGGCCAGTCACTGGTATAAAAAAGTGTCTGTATATTTATTCCAATTGACTCTGCTGAATGCTTATGTGCTATACAAAGCTTCAGGACGAACTGGATCCTTCCTAAACTCCAGGAAGAGATCATCATAGCCCTTCTGTTTCCAGACGGTGCTGTGGCCCAACTTCCCAATCCAAATGCAGTGAGCCGGCTGCACAAGAGGCATTTTCTGTATGTCTTTCCTGGTACCCCTACCCAAAGAAATCCCCAAAGAAGATGTCATGTCTGTAGAAACCGTGGATTTAGGCATGACACCCACTTTTATTGTCCCTCCTGTCCTGACCAACCTGGTCTTTGCATTGGTGAATGTTTTGAACGCTACCACACACTAGTGGAGTATTAGCGTTGCACAGTCCCAGGGCACACTTACACAGGGTCTCGAAAGATGAGATGGCCATCACAATTTGGGAGACCCTAATCTGGAACGTTTACAGTTTACAGTTTGTATAAATGTGTAAAAGAAAAAAAACACAAAAACACAAAACAATATAAAAATAAAAAAGCCAAAAATAGTTGTGGTTTTATTTTTCTTCTCTCTCTATTGTTCTCTCCCTTATGTTCGCTCTCTATTGTCTGCTCTGTTGTTCACTCTCTATTGTTCTATATCTATAGTTCTCTCGACAGACTGAAATCTGAAGGACTTTTTGACGGATTTTCGACGGAGTTCCGACAGAGTTCTGACAGAGTTCCGACGCAACGGACTTGCCTACACACGATCACACCAAAGTCTGACTGATTCGAACGTGATGACGTATGACCGAACTAGAATAAGGAAGTTCATAGCCAGTAGCCAATAGCTGCCCTTGCGTTCCTTTTTGTCCGTCGAACTAGCATACAGACATACTGATTTTTTGACCGCACTCAAGTCCGTCAGAAAGATTTGAAAACATGTTCTATTTCTAAAGTCCGTCTGATTTTTCGACAGCAAAGGTCCGATGAAGCCCACACACGATCAAATTGTCCGTCGGACCTTTGCTGTCGGAAAGTCCGCTCGTGTGTACACGGCATTATATTTTATTTTTACTATGTTTTATTGTATTTGCTTTGCAGGTATGGTATGTCTTATTGTTATACTGTAATGTTACTTTGTTTTATTGTTAATCATCATTTGCTTAGCAGGTACGCCATTCAGCTGCAGCATGGGTTTATTTATTCTGACAGAAACAGCGTTTGCTCCCACGATACGTAAAGCCGTGACTCCAGCGCTGTAGGAGGTGTTTTCAACACCACAGTTAAAAAAAAGAGCATATATGCCGAAGCATGGGGGCAGAGTTGGAGGAGCGATTTGCTCCTAACATTAGGGGAGGATTGCCCCCCTGCTTCGACATATATATTTGTTTTAAATTGTATTTTTACTATGTTTTATTGTATTTGCTCTCTAGGTATGGTATGTCTTACTGTTATACTGTAATGTTACTTTGTTTTATTGTTAACCATCATTTGCTTAGCAGGCATGCCATTCACCTGCAGCACTGATTTATTTATCTTGACAGAAACAGCGTTTGCTCTCCCGATATGTAAATCAGCGACTCCAGCGCTGTAGGAGGTGATTTCACCACCACAGTTAAAGCAAAAATGATGCATGTATGCCCATTATTAGAAGTGGGTGAATGAAGGGCGGTATTCTAATGGTGGGCATACCCACCAATCAATCTCTTCTTTTCATTCAGCCCACAGGCTGCATGAGAAAAAGAACATTACAATATATGCCCAACAAGGACCAGCAACGTACTGGTATGTTGCTGGACTTTGAGTGTTTATACCAGAATGATGCCTGCAGGTTTAGGTATCATCTTGGTATCATTCTTTTCAGCCAGCAGTTGGCTTTCATGTAAAAGCAATTAGCCTCTAGACTGCTTTTACAAGCAGTGGCCACCCACCATCTTCCATGTTTTTCTTGGGCTCTCCTGGCCCAACAGGGAACCCGAGAATGCAGCCGGTGGTTCCGCCAGCTGACCATAGAGCTGATCGGAGATCAGAATGGCTCCAGTTATCTCTATGGCCTACGAAACCGGAAGCTACGAACAATTCATGACTTAGGTTTCGCTGGATATAAACAGCGCCATTGGGAAAGCATTTTATCACACAGATCTTGGTGTGGTCAGATGCTTTGAGGGCAGAGGAGAGATCTGGGGTCTAATAGACCCCAATTTACTAAAAAAGGAGTCACTACCTATTGCTATCATATTGCTATCATAGGGGATATTTACATTCCCTGAGATAATAAAAATGATAAAAAAAAAAAAAAAAAAAAAAGCAAAATAAAATTAAAAAAATAAAAAGCACCCACGTCCCCCCCGTTCTCATGCGCAAAGGTGAACACAAGCGTCGGACTGGTGTCATATGTAAACAGTAATTGCACCATGCATGTGATCACCAGGAAGGTCAGATCGAGGGCAGTAATTTTATCAGTAGACCTCCTCAGTAAATTTAAGGTGGTAACCTATAAAGGATTTTAAAGGCTTTTAAAAATGTATGTAGTTTGTCGCCGCTGCACGTTTGTGCGAAATTTTAAAGCATGTCGAGTTTGGTATCCATGTACTCGGCATAAGATCATACTTTTTATTTCTTTAAACATTTATATAGTGTAATTTAGTGCATTAAAATTTTTTAAAAAGTGTTTTTTTCCCAAAACAATTGCGTTTGCAAAATCGCTGCGTTAATACTGTGTGAGAAAAAAAATTGCATCAAAAGTGGAGGTTCAAAGAAATTTTCTAGCAAAAAAAAAAAATATTTTTTCATGTAAACAAAAAGTGTCAGAAAGGGCTTTGTCTTCAAGTGGTTAGAAGAGTGGGTGATGTGTGACATGAGCTTCTAATGTTGTGCATAAAATGCCAGGACAGTTCAAACCCACCCAAATGACCCATTTTTGGAAAAGTAGGAACCCCAAGCTATTTGCTGATAGGCATGTTGAGACCATGGAACATTTTATATTTTGCCACAAGTTGCAGGAAAATTACAAACTTTTTTTTTTTGCGCAAAGTTGTCACTTAATTACCGGTATATATTGCTCAAACATGCCATGAGCATATGTGGAATTACACCCTAAAATACATTCTGCTGCTTCTCCTGAGTATGGGGATACCACATGTGTGAGACTTTTTTGGGAGCCTAGCCGCGTACAGGACCCCAAAAACCAAGCACCGCCTTCAGGCTTTCTAAAGGTGTAAAATTGTGATTTTTACTCCTCACTACCTATCACAGTTACGGAGGCCCTGAAATGTCCAGATAGCATAACCCCCCCCCCCCAAATGACCCCATTTTGGAAAGTAGACACCCCAAGGTATTTGCTAAGAGGCATGGTGAGAATTTTACAGCTCTCATTTGTTTTTTTTTCCCAATCACTTGTAACAAAAAAATAAAATATTCAATGGGCTCAACATGCCTCTCAGCAATTTCCTTGGGGTGTCTACTTTCCAAAATGGGGTCAATTGGGGGGGGGGGTTGTACTGCCCTGCCATTTTAGCACCTCAAGAAATGAGATAGGCAGTCATAAACTAAAAGCTGCGTAAATTCCAGAAAGTGTACCCTAGTTTGTAGACGCTATAACTTTTGTGCAAACCAATAAATATACGCTTATTGACATTTTTTTTACTAAAGACATGTGGCCGAATACATTTTGGCCTAATTGTATGACTAAAATTGAATATATTGGATTTTTTATAACAAAAAGTAGAAAATATCATTTTTTTCAAAATTTTCAGTCTTTTTACGTTTATATCGCAAAAAAATAAAAATCGCAGAGGCAATCAAATACCATCATAAAAGAGCTCTATTTATGGTAAAAAAAAGCATGCAAATTTAGTTTGGGTGCAGCATTGCATGACCGCAAAATTACCAGCTAAAGCAGCGCAGTGCCAAATTGTAAAAAGTGCTCTGGTCATTGACCAGTCAAATCTTCTGGGGCTGATGTGGTTAAGTGTAAAGACCCTAAAGCTGGCCATAGAAAAGGAGATTTACCCATTCATTTAAAACATTGTGTAGACTGGATAATGAAGGAGCAGCAGTGCAATGATAAGTCTGCTCACGCTGCTCTCTCCTGTTATCATGTTCAGCTCATGTGAATGCAACAGAACCTCCATGTGCTCTTGCTTCGCTTCCCAGTCCAGGTGTTGCTGTGCAGGGAATTACAGAAGGCTGATAACAAAACAGATTCTGGTACTTACACTAACTGCATTTAAATACATTCATTGATTTTTTTTTAAATGAATTCATAACTACATTACTTTTTATTTCTACCTGACATTCCTCTATACCAGTGCATATGAATACATACGAATACTAGTGAAATCTCCCCCCAATTCGCAAGTTCCCCAACTCTTCGAGATAAAGCTAATTCCTATGCAGTTGCATTCTGTTTATCCCACCCTCTGCCAAATGCAGTCATTATACAACTGCACATTCTGTTCTACATTATGTGATCAGGTATCAGAGATGGAAGTCACTCTCATTCTCAAGGTAATTATTATCACATGAAGTTTGAAATAGTCAGACATGCACCATACTTGATATATATAGTAGCTATTTGTGTCAAAATGACAAATCCAAGCATACACAACCAGCCAGAAACATGCACTGATTTTGAAGAATGCCAAAACCCTAGTGAGATTGGCTGCAAGAGCCTTTTTGGCTAATGTGTGCATCCGAAGGACATTAAAGCTTTTGGATTCATTATGTGCATGACATTTGACATTGGTATCCATTAAGCTTAAAGTCTATCACTGCAGTCAATTGTAATGGGAATGCTAATAGAGTTTGTGAGTCAGCAATTTATATTATCAAGGTTTCTAAGTTAAGGTGACCAGATTTTTAAAATGAAATCCGGGGACATTTTTTTTTTTTTTACTAGTAACAGCAGCAATCGACAACTCTTTGCCCGTCTCCGCCCACCTCACAGCCTGTGTATAAAGGCAGACGTCCCAATACTTTTGGTAATATAATGTATGTTACTCTTCGGGCCCCGGCTACTACTGGGTGGGGAGCAGAGGAAGATCACTCCACCAGGGAAGGCAAGGAGATAAGCAGGCAGGTGGCTGGCCGGGACTTGAGCCAAAAGCAGAAGAACATGCGAGTGGAGCTGAATGGGCATGCGCCCAAAACTGAAGAAATAGTCCCTCCGCTCCGACCAGCACATGATCATCACAAAGGGGCACAGATAATGGTAAAAAATAAACCCCCATAAGCTAGTAGGAGCGGCAGAGGAGGGGGGAGGGGTGCAATTCAGATTTTTTTTATTCTGCAGGGGCTGTCTTTGAAATTGCCCCAGCCCCTGTTCAAATCCAATCCGGGGACAAAACTGGGGACAGATTTGGTCCGGGGACAGTGTCCTCAATCCGGGGACTGTCCCCAGAAACCGGGGATGTCTGGTCACCCTATTCTAAGTGCATAAATACAGTACATCAAATGTGCATTGTATACCTGTAACGCTAGGGTAAAACACTAAATACTTATCTTAGGCTCACCAGTGACTATATTGTAAATGCTCTAAGTCAACATACCTACAGTAATGGTAAAGAAACATTCAATTCCAGGCGTGTTAGTTTGCTCAGTATGTACAAAAATGGCCACAAGACACTAGCAATGCACATGGCAATATGGGGAGGAGTGTGAGTTAAAAAATACACCAGATCTCGCACACCAAACTTAGCCGTAATCTTTTCTAGATCATCCCTAAAATGTTACTAAACCCAGAAATATGAAAATAGTTAATCTGCCCCCCCCATAGTGCCCACAGCTTATAAATTTTCTTTTTACATTAAAATTTAAAATACTGCCACTATATACCTTTTTGGCTGATCTGTATACCACAGTCACATGATAGTCTGCAGAGTTTGTCCAGAGCTGTGTGTTCGGGTAGGAATATATTTCCACTATAGCCTGTATATACGCCCACATGTGTGATGTCAATACCATGTGACCTGGCTAACTCTGTGAACAAGGAAATGTTCTCTCCAGCAATAGTGACTAAACTGAGCATGTGCAGGATGGCTACCCTCACTGTATTTTCTGGCCTTGCCAAGAGAGACAGTGCAGGAGGGAAGGATCTGTCCATATAGGACCAAAGAGCCTTTTTACACAATTCAGAGGATTAACACCTTAAGTTCCACAGTGAGTATAACAAGCATGCTATTCTGCATATACAGACTGATTTTACTGTTGTGCGTTTAGTAACACTTTAACCCTTTGCTAGGGCCGATCCTAGGGTCACAGGCGCCTGGGTGCAGAAATATTTCTGGCGCCCCCACATGGGCATGGTCATTTTAGTAACTCCTCCCCTTTACAAATATTTCTATGGCAACGACTCAACCACAGAGATGCTCCACCACGAAGTCTTCATTACCCTGGGATCCTTACAGGTACAATAAACAAAATACAGGAAGAGAAGCAAGAGTACTTTATTGGGACCTGGAGGGGGGGATCTCTGCTGGAGACAGAGAGTGCTTCTGTTAGGGAGTCTGTTAGAAAGAGCCCCCAGAAATACTACAGACATGATACAGGAGATGGTCAGAGACTGCAGACATAGTACAGGAGATGGTCAGAGACTGCAGACATGGTACAGGAGATGGTCAGAGACTGCAGACATGGTACAGGAGATGGTCAGAGACTGCAGACATGGTACAGGAGATGGTCACAGACTGCAAACATGGTACAGGAGATGGTCAGAGACTGCAGACACAGTACAGGAGAGGGTCAGAGACTGCAGACACAGTACAGGAGAGGGTCAGAGACTGCAGACATAGTACAGGAGATGGTCAGAGACTGCAGACATAGTACAGGAGAGGGTCAGAGACTGCAACCATAGTACAGGAGAAGATCAGAGACTGCAGACCAAGTAGAGGAGCTGGTCAGAGACTGCAGACATAGTACAGGAGCTGGTCAGAGACTGCAGACATAGTACAGGAGATGGTCAGAGACTACAGACATGGTACAGGAGATGGTCAGAGACTGCAGACATAGTACAGGAGATGGTCAGAGACTAAGGACATAGTACAGGAGATGGTCATAGACTGCAGACATAGTACAGGAGATGGTCAGAGACTACAGACATAGTACAGGAGATGGTCATAGACTGCAGACATAGTACAGGAGAGGGTCATAGACTACAGACATAGTACAGGAGATGGTCATAGACTGCAGACATAGTACAGGAGATGGTCAGAGACTACAGACATAGTACAGGAGATGGTCATAGACTGCAGACATAGTACAGGAGAGGGTCATAGACTACAGACATAGTACAGGAGATGGTCATAGACTGCAGACATAGTACAGGAGATGGTCAGAGACTGCAGACATAGTACAGGAGAGGGTCAGAGACTGCAGACATAGTACAGGAGACGGTCATAGAATGCAGATATAATACAGGAGATGGACAGAGACTGCAGACATAGTACAGGAGATGATCCGAGACTGCAGACTAATGCCCCGTACACACGGTCGGACTTTGTTCGGACATTCCGACAACAAAATCCTAGGATTTTTTCCGACAGATGTTGGCTCAAACTTGTCTTGCATACACACGGTCACACAAAGTTGTCGGAAAATCCGATCGTTTTGAATGCGGTGACGTAAAACACGTACGTCGGGACTATAAACGGGGCAGTGGCCAATAGCTTTCATCTCTTTATTTATTCTGCATGCGTGGCACTTTGTCCTTCGGCTTTGTGTACACACGATCGGAATTTCCGACAACGGATTTTGTTGTCGGAAAATTTTATCTCCTGCTTTTCAACTTTGTGTGTCGGAAAATCCGATGGAAAATGTCCGATGGAGCCCACACACGGTCGGAATTTCCGACAACACGCTCCGATCGGACATTTTCCATCGGAAAATCCGACCGTGTGTACGGGGCATAAGAATGAGCCCTGGCATGTTCACAAGCTGCACGTGCCGAGCCCGCCTGGAAGTCGGCAGTGCGCTGCGCTAATCACAAGCAGTGAGACATTTCCCGATCTCTGCAGCCGCACATTGGGAAATGTCTCACTGCTTGTGATTAGCGCTGTGCAGTGCCAAGTTCCTGGCGTGCTCGGCACGTGCAGCTTGTGAACATGTCGGAGCTCATCCTTACTGCAGACATAGTACAGGAGATGGTCATTAGACCCCTTTCACACTGGAGGCGTTTTTCAGGTGCTTTAGTGTTAAAAATAGCACCTGGAAAAAGCCTTATCTGCAATCCCAGTGTGAAAGCTCGAATGCTTTCACACTGGAGCAGAGCACTGGCACGACGTCCAAAAAATTCCTGCAAGTAGCTTCTTTGAGGCGCTTTAGGAGCGGTATATACACCGCTCCTAAACCACCCTTGCTCATTGAAATCAATGGGCAGTGCCTGCAAAGCACCTCCGCAGTTGCGCCTTTGAACCCTTTAGTGGGGGTTAAATGTACCTCTAAAGCGACGATAAAGCGCCACTAAAAGTAGCAATGCATTACCGCCGATGCCCCTGCACTGTCAGTGTGAAAGGCCTCTTAGTACATCTCATTAAACAACACATCTGTAAATGAACTACTGAGGTGCAGGAAGGGACAGGGGCTGTGTATCTTATTGTAATCTATCATACCATAAAACATCTCCTAGCAGGGGCAGCCCAGAGCACATCTAAAGGTGTGCTGGGGATGCCATTCCTACACACAGCACACTGACTCACCTCGGTTCTTTTTCCGTGCAGCCCGAGATAGAGATGGGAGGGGAAGGCATTCCAACTAGAGTTGGTAGAGACAGTGCGGGATCCCAGTGTGAGGAATTCATTTCCACACATCAGCAGCCACTGACTAGAACACTGGGGTCAGGAAGAGGAGCGCCCCTCCCCCCGAGCACTGCCAGGCTGGACGGGCTGCCTTACGCTCACACTGGAGTTCTGGACGGACACTCACAAGGAGAGAAGGAGGGAGGGGAGAAGTCTGGCTCTTCGGCGCCCCCACCTCTGCAGGCGCCTGGGTGCAAAGCACCCTTCGCACCCTGGGTAGGATCGGCCCTGCCCCTTGCTGACCGACTCACGCCGATATACGTTGGCAGAATGGCACGTACAGGCATATTAACGTACCTGAACGTTGCCCTTTAAGACGCGGCATCGCCCGCCGCGAACTCCGTGAGTGTGATCGCGGGTCCCGCAGACTCGATGTCCGCGGGGATACCCGCGATCATCTCATGGAGAGGAAGAATGGGGAAATGCTGATGTAAACAAGCATTTCCCCATTCTTCCTAGTGACAGGACACTGATCACAGCTCTCTGTGATTGGGATCGGTGATCAGTGTCGTGACACATGTAGCCCATCCCCCCACAGTTAGAACACATCCCTAGGACACACTTAACCCCTGCAGCGCCCCCTACTGGTTAACCCCTTCACTGCCAGTCACATTTACACATTGCATTTTTAATCGCACTGATCGCTGTATAAATGTGAATGGTTCCAAAATAGCGCCAAAAGTGTCCGATCAGTCCGCCATAATGTCGCAGTCACGATAAAAATTGCAGATCGCCACAATTACTAGTAAAAAATAAATATTAATAAAAATTTCATAAAACTATCCCCTATTTTGTATTTTGTAGACGTTATAACTTTTGCACAAACAAATCAATAAACGCTTATTGCGATTTTTTTTTAACCAAAACTATATAGAAGAATACATATCGGCCTAAACTGAGGGAAAAAAATGTTTTTTTATATATTTTTTGGGGATATTTATTATAGCAAAGTAAAAAATATTGAGTTTTTTCAAAATTGATGCTCTTTTTTTGTTTACAGTGCAAAAAATAAAAACCGCAGAGGTGATCAAATACCACCAAAAGAAAGCTCTATTTGCGGGGAAAAGAGGATGTCAATTTTGTTTGGGAGTCACGTCGCACGACCACGCAATTGTCAGTTAAAGCGACGCAGTGCCGAATCGCAAAAAACGCTCTGGTCTTTGGCCAGCCAAATTGTCCGGGGCTGAAGTGGTTAATCACTTCAATACATGGCACTTTCACTCCCTTCCTGTCCAGGCCAATTTTCAGCTTTCAGCGCTGTCGTACTTTGAATAACAATTGCGCGGTTATGCAACGCTGTACTGAAAACATTTTTTATCATTTTTTTAAGGCAGATAGAGCTTTCTTTTGGTGGTATTTAAACACCACTGAGTTTTTTATGTTTTGCTAAACAAATAAAAAAAGACTGAAAAGTTTGAAAAAAAAAGTTTTATTTAGTCTCCGTCAAAATTTTTTGTAAATAAGTAATTTTTCTTCTTCACTGATGTGCTCTGATAAGGCTGCACTGGCAGGCACTGATAGGCTGCACAGATGGGCACTGATGAGGTGGCACTGATGGGCACTGATGAGAGATACTAATATGCAGCACTGATGGCCACTGATAGGCAGCACTGATGGGCACTGATGGACACAAATTGGCACGACTGATGGGCTCTGATTGGCACCACTGGTGGGCACTGATTGGCATCACTGGTGGGCACAGGTGGGCATCACTGCTGGGCACGGGCAGGCATCGCTGATGGTACTGCACTGATTATTAGTGTAGACTCCACCTGTCAGAAGAGCCACTGTCAGCACAAGTAGAGGAGTGCCGATAACCAGCACTTCCTATTTAAACTGTGATCAGCAGTGATTGGACACAGCTGACAACATGAAACAGAGTATATGTCATTGGCTCTTTACCGTGATCAGAGATGTGGTGTGTCTGAGCGACACAACGCACCACTGATCAGTGCACTACACGCCCCAGGGGCACGCACGAGCGGCTTGTTCTGAAGGACGTAAAAAATGGCATCCAGTCAGAATAATGGAATCCCCGCCCGGTCATTGTGTTGTGGGAAGGTGTTAAAATAGTTGCCTTCAATACACATAATGTGTTGGCCTGAATCTTATAGAGCTCTTGTTCCTTGGCAATTTAGGTTTCAAGGTAACAAAAATTTTTTACAAAAAAATATCTGAAAAGTGTGGCGTGCATTTGTATTCAGCCCCTTTTACTAAAATCTAGTGGGACCAATTGCCTTCAGAAGTTACCTAATTGGTAAATAGAGTCCACCTGTGTATAATTTAATCTCAGAATAAATACAGCTGTTCTGTGAAGCCTTCTGAGGTTTGTTAGAGAACCTTAGTGAACAAACAGCATCATGAAGGCCAAGGAACACACCAGACAGGCCAGGGATAAAGCTGTGGAGAAGTTTAAAGCAGGGTTAGGTTATAAAAAAAAATACCCCCAAGCTTTTAACACCTCAGGGAGCACTGTTCAATCCATCATCCGAAAAAGGAAAGAGTACGACACAACATGCAAACCTACCAAGACATGGTCGTCTACCTACACTGTCAGGCCAAGCATAGAGAGAATTAATCAGAGAAGCAGCCAAGAGGCCCATAATAACATTGAAGGAGATACAGAGATCCACAGCTCAGTTAGGAGAATCTGTTCACAGGACAACTATTAGTCGTGAACACCACAAATCTGGCTTTTATGGAAGAATGGCAAGAAGAAAGCCATTGTTGAAAGAAAACCATAAGAAGTCCCATTTGCAGTTTGCGAGAAGCCATGTGGGGTGACACAGCAAACATGTGGAAGAAGGTGCTCTAATCATATAAGACCAAAATTAAACATTTGGCCTAAAAGCAAAACACTCTTGTGTGACGGAAAGCTAACACTGCACATCGCCCTGTACACACCATCCCCACTGTGAAAACATGGTGGTGGCAGCATCATGTTGTGGGGATGCTTTTCTTCAGCAGGGATAGGGAAGCTGGTCAGAGTCAATTGGAAGATGGATGGAGCTAAATACAGGGCAATCTTAGAAGAAAAACAGTTTGAGTCCGCAAAAGACTTGAGACTGGGGCAGGGGTTCACCTTCCAGAAGGACAACGACCCCAAACAAACAGCGAGAGCTACAATGGAATGGTTTAAATCAAAGCATATTCATGTGTTCGAATGGCTCAGTCAAAGTCCAGACCTGAATCCAATTGAGAATCTGTGGCAAGAATATTGCTGTTCACAGATGCTCTCCATCCAATCGGACAGAGCTTGAGCTATTTTGCAAAGAAGAATGGGCAAACATGTCACTCTCTAGATGTACAAAGCTGGTAGAGACATACCCAGAAAGACTTGCAGCTGTAATTGCAGTGAAAGGTGGTTCTACAAAGTATTGACTGAATACAAATGCACGCCACACTTTACAGATATTTATTTGTAAAAAGTTTTGAAAACCATTTATCATTTTCCTTCCACTTCACAATTATGTGCCACTTTGTGTTGGTGTCAGGAACGGTGTCATCTCCGGTTTCACCTGCTGGTGGCACTATTACATTCAGCACCAAAAGGGTGTAATTCCAGTGGCCAACTGCAGGTGTCTCCCTGCCTGGACTACAGACTTGCCATCAGCACACCTGTCATGGGTCTGCTGGACTATAAAGACCCGCCCTGAACTAAGCCTCAGTGCTTCAGAATTCCTCTGCTAAGCCCTTGTCCCTGCCAGTACCTGCTCTTGTTCCAGCCTGTTCCTGTTTGTTCCTGGACCCCGTTTGTGTATCCTGTCCTTGAGTCCTGTTTCCTGTTCCCTGCTCCTTGGTCTGCTTCATTATTCCTGGTTTCTGTCCCTTTGTCGCTTTTGCCCATGCCTTATTTTTATTTCATGTTTATTTCCTTGCTCGTGTATTATATTAGTTAGATAGATAGTTAGGTGGGTTTGGGGGTTTGCTGTGTTTTCACCATTTACTTGTTTTTGGTTTGCTGTCTTGATTTCATGTGTATCTTTATCATTAATAATAAACATACTTTTTTTTATTTATTTACTCGTTTTCCCTGATTCCTTGGTGCAGCCCAGTGATCTGATCACCTGCATTGGATGTTGTGTATAACATCCCCTGACAGTTGGTTTATCAAATAAAATCCCAATAAAATACATTTACGTTTTTGGTTGTAACCAATGGCGACCCTAGGGGGGGGCCAGAGGGGGCCCTGACCCCCCCAACATTATGCTGTGCCCCACCATGTGCCCCCCCCCAAAAAAAAAAAAATTTTTTTTTTTTTTTTTTTTTTTTTTTACAAAAAATCAATGTCAAAGAGGGAGAGAGTCCCCAGTCAGCTCCTGTGGGTGATTCCTCCCCCCTCCCCTGCTCGCTGACACTGCATAATGCGAGCGCTCACACAACCACGGCCACCCGATCTGCTCCTTCACCTGCATCCTCATTGGCAGGGAGAAGAGCGATTTGCAGGAAGGACTCCACCAGGACTCTCAGTTACTGAAAAAACAGACTGCTTTCTCCCGTCCTTAGGACAGGAGAACCAGCCTGTAAATTCCAAGAGATGCCAGACCAGCGCTGTCAATAGCAGGGGCAGGACAGCAAGAGGAGGCTGGGAAACCCCACAGTGGCAGAACACCAGGGCCCGGTGGTAAGACAACCTTTGCAACCCTGATAGTTCTCCCACTGCTTTGGATCCTTATATTTTCTTGATATGCTGGTGACATATATCTCTTGTTTTCTGCCACCCTGGGGGCCCCAATACAGTAGGAAGGGAGCTCACTGCAGAACATGTGAAAGGGCCCGTTGTGGGGTCGTAGTTAAAGGCCCCAGCATATATATATATATATATATATATATATATATATATATATATATATATATATATATATATATATATATATGCATTTTATAGTTGCCCCCCTACTTTTGTCCCTGTCCCCCCATGTGCCCCCCCTAAATTTGAAAGCTGGAGACGCCACTGGTTGTAACATGACAAAATGTGGAAAATTTCAAGGGGTATGAATACTTTTTCAAGGCACTGTACTTCCCACTCAGCCCATCATTCACCAAATTTACATATGTCAAGGACAGTTGCAGCTTGTTTCTTCTAGGGTTTACACACTTGTCTCTAGCAGCCAACACCCTCAGGGATTCCTTCCAGGAGGGGAGATTCTTGCTTCCTTCCATCTCTAGTTCAAGGCCTGGTAAGAGACACAGACATCTAGGATGACATTCATATAGAGCATAAGCCAAACAAGTAAGACTGAAAGTGTCTCAGATATTTAACAACTCTCCCAGTATGCATCAGAAGGTTCCCCAGACCCACAGACTGCCCATCTTTCTAACATCCATAAAACCTTTCTAGTACACTTCCCAGAGCAAGCTTAAATAACAGGTTGCAGAGAATATACACTCTATATACACAGTGTATATACATATACACTCTATGCTTATCCTATGGAGGTATATGTAGCTGTATTAATGCACATGTAACAAAGACATTTGTGAACTGTCCATTATACTTTTTTATTTGAACTAACAATCAAATTTGTAAGACAAGCTTTCGGGGTGTATTCCCTTCCTCTAAGGTCCGCGCAGTACTTATGCCCTGTACACACGAGCGGAATGTCCAACAGAAAAAGTTCAACGGAAGCTTTTCATCATCTATTCCGATCGTGTGTAGGCCTCATCGGACTTCTTTTTTCGAAAATCCTGACGGACCTAGAAATAGAACATGCTCTAAATATTTCCGACGGAACCAATTCCTATCGGGAAAACCACTCGTTTGTATGCTGTTCCGACTGACCAAAAACAACGCTTGCTCTTAAGCAAGTACGAGACGGAAGCTATTGGCTACTGGCTATTGAACTTCCTTTTCCTAGTCCTGTCATACGTGCTGTACGTCACCGCGTTCTGGACGGTCGGACTTTGGTTGGACTTTGGATTGACCGTGTGTAGGCAAGACCGTTTAAATGGAATTCCGTCGGAGTTCCGCAGGAGAAACCTTCGGAGTTTATTCCGACAGCTAAACCGGTCGTGTGTACGCGGCATTAGAAGAAAGGTGTATACCCTCAAAGCTTGTCTTAAAAATTTGAATGTTAGTTCAAATTAAAAAAGTATCACAGGCAGTACTCAATTGTTCCTGTTGAGATACAGATAGGCTGACTACAGCCCACTTCTGGCTACCAGGAATTCAGAAAAATACTACAATCCAACACATGTTGGAGATTTGTTAAGGGGGCCCAGGCAGTATAAACTGACCTTATATTTTACTGCATTGTCTGATTTAATAAATTATCTTTCATTTGCTCAGGTTACCTGATCTCTTTTTTTAGAATTACATAGATGGTGACCTTTCAGTCTCAGGACTAAATTATTATTTACTGCCTCCCTAAACCAACTGTTCTTTACTGTTCCCCCTCTAGTTGACTGGCTAGTTGGAGTTTAAACTAAACAGTGACAAAGAAAAATTGTAGAACTAAATAATAATATCAAAAGAAACTCAGAACACATAAAGTGTTATACTTGTGTGTCTTCTCTTTCTGTTCTTTTTGTTCCCTAAAAAACGACCTGTGTAGGGTTATGTATATTGTCCATATGAAGTTAAGACTGTGGGATTATAGAAGGTGCCACGATCTACGTTGTAATAATTCTGTGCTGTCTTGTCCCAGCCCACCCTTTGAGGTGTCATATTATCTATCATATTAGAGCCATAATTCCTATGAGAGGTGTTGGAATAGGGGTAATAACCACCTCTCTGCAGTCCTCTATGGGAATTTCCCCTAGGTCCCTCCCCTATAGTTACCTCTGTGGTTATTCTGATAATAGTTGTAACTGCCTCTAGGTGGACCATTCCTTTGTCCTTGTGGGTGCCAAATAATATGAACACAGATAAATGCATGAATTAGTTTGGCACAAGAGCACTTTAAACACAGTTCACTTTATTTCTATATTGATTATTGTATATTGATGCAATTTTTTTATAGATGTATGTAAATTACAGATTGTCACTGCAATTATTGCAGTATTGCAATTATCGCACAGGGTTGCAAATTTCTCTATTGCATATGAATGCTACATGTGTGTATATAGAGGTGTGTATGCTGAACAGGTGGTCATTGGGCGGATCGCATAGGATTGCAATTTTTATTGTTCATGATCGCAACTTATAATTGCATAAGATTGCATTATTATATTCACTAGATTTTTTTATGTAGGAATCGAATATCCCACCACCACTATTTAACTGCAGCCAGTAATATTATGGTTTAGTATGGTTACCGTATGATTACATTTGGATAGCGCAGCATTATATTGGTATAAAACTGTTGCTTCTTATCTGGCAGTAAAGGTCATCATAGACTGAAAACTCTGTGTCTAAAAAATAAAACAAGCAAGAGCATTACAAATTCTCAAAGTAATAGTCTTTATTTTTATATATATATATTTCCCTCCTCTTGACCCCTATGGAGGGGTCATTACCATATCTTCCCTACCTAGTATGATACCAGAGGGTCTACATTACTACTTCACATCTAAGTGGAGTAAAGCTCTTCTTATGCCCCGTACACACAAGTGGAATTTCCGTTGGAAAAATCTTGGATGGTTTTTCCGATGGAATTCCGCTCAAGCTTGGCTTGCATACACACGGTCACACAAAAGTTCTCTGAACTTTCGACCGTCAAGAACACGGTGACGTACAACACTACGACGAGCCGAGAAAAATAAGTTCAATGCTTCCGAGCATGAGTCAAATTGTTTCCGAGCATGCGTGCTTTTTTGCGCATCGGAATTGCATACAGACGAACGGAATTTCCGATAGGAACTTTTTCAGACGGAAAAATAGAGGAC
Organism: Lithobates clamitans; assembly: GCA_037952925.1. Classification (NCBI taxonomy): domain Eukaryota; kingdom Metazoa; phylum Chordata; class Amphibia; order Anura; family Ranidae; genus Lithobates; species Lithobates clamitans. The sequence continues at coordinate 5,236,760 of JBBGZY010000321.1, read as the reverse complement.
CTGCTCTCAATCTTTTACTGGCGGAAATTCCGCAATTTCTTAATCAGTTCTTTTACTTTCAGTATTTGTTCTCTTCTTTTCCTTCAATCTTTTATGGGCTCCTTCTTCCTTTGCAAAATCAGTAGCTAAGGTCATGATTGCTTCCATTGGTGTTTCAATGGTCTTTCTGGCAGTATATGCCTTGAGCATAGGCGTGCGCACAGGGTGTGCCAGGTGTACCTGGGCACACCCTAATCGCCTTGTGTGGTGTATATTCGCCCCTGTTTAGACCACTGATATTTCATCCCCCAAAAAAATTTTACAAAATAAAATATTTTAAAAAGAATAAAAATCAAACTACTGACACTGTCCACTGCCCTACTGACACCATCTGTACATATACACATGCATATGTATTTGAGCTTTGGGGTGCACACCCTAATGCAAGAGGCTGCGCACACCTATGGCCTTGAGCATCAGGATGGCTACTTCCTTTGGGAGGATGACTGCTTCAAAAAGTTCTTGAACATATTTCCAGTTTTGAATTGGTTCTCCTGCAGCAGTTGTGAATCTTCTGTTCTTCCTTATGGGTCCATAATCATAGACTACTTCGAGAGTATACTTGCTATCAGTGTAGATGTTGACTGTTTGATCCTTTGCGGTCTCACAGGCTCTTGTGAGTGTTACCTCTTTGGAAACCTGCACTGAAAGTGATGAAGAGAGTAGTTGGGTCTCAGTCACTTCCTCCAATGTTGTCACCACATATGCCATTCTTGGGACTGAACCGTCTACAAACAGGATCAGATCAGAATTTTCAAGAGGAGTGCCCTTTACTGGGGAGATTTGCTGCATTTCTTTTTCCATAAGTTTTAAGCAGATGTGGTCATCCTCCTCTTCAAGGTCTTCTTCTCTCTCTAAGAAAACACTGGCAGGATTGATTGTAGTACATCTTTTCACTTCTATTTCTCCTAATTCAAGCAGGATTGCTTCAGCCTTGTTTTGTCCTTGTCCTTTCAAGATTTCATTTGCATATTTCTTCATACCATCCATTCTAAAGCTTATCTTTACTTTTGTACAGCACCACTGGCACAGGTTGCAGCTGCAGTTTTCTTTTTGTGTTCTTGCAATGACATGGATCTTGGTGCATCCACCAACCGGATCTATTTTATACACAGTTTGAAAGGGTTTGCGGTCAACAGGGCAGGATGAGGAGGTTTCACACCATTTAAGAAAGCAGGATATACAAGAAAACATGACAACAATCTTCTGGAAAACTAACCTCCAGGGAAAAGACTGTTCTGACAAATTGGACACCTCTCAGTTGAACTTAATGCTTAAGTACTGGCACCAGTCCCATGTTTGCCTTCATCACCATCTTTTTCTTCATGTTGCTGGTCTCTGACATCAGATAAGCATAAACGTTTGCTCCTCATCTTTCTCACTAAACCTATTAATGTTATTTATCTCAGCAGGGTCATAAAATGGATGCAGCCATAAAATCATTTGGCAAAGCCCATTAAAAACTTTGTTTCCTTATTATGGCAGTAAAGTTACTACGATCAGTCACACCCACAGACTCTTTCATGTTTCCTATCTACTACTTTAAATCATCCTTCTGATTTCTTTCTTCTCATATCCCCATTGAATTCTCACACTTATTTTTTTCAACTCAGCCATACTTAGCTATCTTTCTGCTTCTCAAACATTTCTTAAACATTTAGATAACACTTGCATTGCCTGGTCTAATCCCTTTTGCTAGACCCATCAGTGATATGCGTTAGAAAAACTTTGACAGGCTCATAACTAGTTCAAATTCCATCACGTTGCATACTTTCAAAAATCCAATATTGTACACATTTAATCCCCTTATCCAACTCTGTCAATCTGCCATAAAAATTAACATACACAGAAACTCAAGTTGATCATAACTCCTTCTGCTGGTAATGGATCTGTTCTGTTTTGGTCCAGCCTATAATAGTCTTGGTGTCATTTCTTAACCACTGGACTTCTTGTGCCACTTTTACCTCTCCCAGCTTGAAAGGTCCATGAGAGTGCCGTGCTCTTAATCTTAGTCCTCACTCTGAGTCTCTACTACAATTTGTGGGTCATCACCCAAAAAATTTTCTCCTGGGCTACTCACAGTGGCCGTCAAATGGCACTTTATTACACTTGGCCACACAGGCCTGTACACTTGCTACATAGGCATTAGTCACCACACAGGCTCACTACTACAGCCCTCTGGTCAGACCTTCTCACAAGTCTCATAAATTTATTGACACCCCAAGCATAGAAACAAAACATCAACAATGATAATTATTATCGGCTATTATTAGTTCTGCAGCAGGAAAAGTAAAGGAGTTATTTGGGTCAAAATGTGTAACATCAACATTACTCTAGTTTACACTCAATTTTACCTTAATCTCACCATCTCATCAACAGCATAAGACTCCTTCAGTCAATGGATCCCAGACACTGACTAATTACTTGCCACGCAGAGCAGAATAATTAAGAATAACAGTTTCTTACCGTGGCCACTTGTCTGCTCAACGTGAGTTTCATGTCTTTCTGGCTGGGAGCCCACTGGATCCGAGTTGCAGGCACCATTCTGTTAAATCAGGTTAGGGAGTCTCCAAACAAGACCATACGGATGAGATAGTAGGTCCAAATCTTTATAAAAGAAAATTAGGTGCTTTATTCATACACTGCAGTGGCGAGACACAACACACACACCGATCTTCAGCTCTACCGGGCCGAATGAAGAAAGAGGTGTCTCTGACTTACAAACATCAAGTTTAACAATATATACTTATGAATTTGCATAAGGTCTAGGCATGTTATAGGTGTGACCTTATAGTTTAGTCCAATCAGCATTCATATCTTCTTAACAGCAAGGGAACAGTTAAGTAGGTGGTTACATCATGTGACTGATAGAAAGTGAAAGAAAACATGGGCGCTACCATGACAGTACTGGATCAGACCAGCTAGATAAGACAGTCCATTTCTTGGAGAAAAAACAGAGTAAACTGTTACATAGTTACATAGTTACATAGTAGGTGAGGTTGAAAAAAGACACAAGTCCATCAAGTCCAACCTATGTGTGTGATTATGTGTCAGTATTACATTACATATCCCTGTATATTGCAGTCATTCAGGTGATTATCTAATAGTTTCTTGAAGCTATCAATGCTCCCCGCTGAGACCACCGCCTGTGGAAGGGAATTCCACATCCTTGCCGCTCTTACAGTAAAGAACCCTCTACGTAGTTTAAGGTTAAACCTCTTTTCTTCTAATTGTAATGAGTGGCCACGAGTCTTATTAAACTCTCTTCTGCGAAAAAGTTTTATCCCTATTGTGGGGTCACCAGTACAGTATTTGTAAATTGAAATCATATCCCCTCTCAAGCGTCTCTTCTCCAGAGAGAATAAGTTCAGTGCTCGCAACCTTTCCTCATAACTAAGATCCTCCAGACCCTTTATTAGCTTTGTTGCCCTTCTTTGTACTCGCTCCATTTCCAGTACGTCCCTCCTGAGGACTGGTGCCCAGAACTGGACAGCATACTCCAGGTGCGGCCGGACCAGAGTCTTGTAGAGCGGGAGAATTATCGTTTTATCTCTGCAGTTGATCCCCCTTTTAATGCATGCCAATATTCTGTTTGCTTTATTAGCAGCAGCTTGGCATTGCATGCCGTTGCTGAGCCTATCATCCACTAGGACCCCCAAGTCTTTTTCCATCCTAGATTCCCCCAGAGGTTCTCCCCCCAGTGTATAGATTGCATTCATATTTTTGGCACCCAAATGCATTATTTTACATTTTTCTACATTGAACCTCATTTGCCATGTAGTCGCCCACCCCATTAATTTGTTCAGGTCTTTTTGCAAGATTTCCACATCCTGCGGAGAAGTTATTGCCCTGCTTAGCTTAGTATCGTCTGCAAATACAGAGATGGAACTGTTTATCCCATCCTCCAGGTCATTTATGAACAAATTAAATAGGATTGGTCCCAGCACAGAACCCTGGGGGACCCCACTACCCACCCCTGACCATTCTGAGTACTCCCCATTTATCACCACCCTCTGAACACGCCCTTGTAGCCAGTTTTCAATCCATGTACTCACCCTATGGTCCATGCCAACAGACCTTATTTTGTACAGTAAACGTTTATGGGGAACTGTGTCAAATGCTTTTGCAAAATCCAGATACACCACGTCTACGGGCCTTCCTTTATCTAGATGGCAACTCACCTCCTCATAGAAGGTTAATAGATTGGTTTGGCAAGAACGATTCTTCATGAATCCATGCTGATTACTGCTAATGATATCATTCTTATTACTAAAATCTTGTATATAGTCCCTTATCATCCCCTCCAAGAGTTTACATACTATTGATGTTAGGCTAACTGGTCTGTAATTCCCAGGGATGTTTTTTGGGCCCTTTTTAAATATTGGTGCTACATTGGCTTTTCTCCAATCAGCTGGTACCATTCCAGTCAATAGACTGTCTGTAAAAATTAGGAACAACGGTCTGGCAATCACCTGACTGAGTTCCCTAAGTACCCTCGGATGCAAGCCATCTGGTCCCGGTGATTTATTAATGTTAAGTTTCTCAAGTCTAATTTTAATTCCGTCCTCTGTTAACCATGTAGGTGCTTCCTGTGTTGTGTCATGAGGATAAACACTGCAGTTTTGGTTACTGAAGCCCCCCGATTCACTCGTGAAGACTGAGGAGAAGAATACATTCAATACCTCTGCCATCTCCCCATCCTTTGTAACCAGATGTCCTTCCTCATTCTTTATGGGGCCAATATGACCTGTCCTCCCTTTTTTACTGTTTACATACTTAAAGAATTTCTTGGGATTTTTTTTGCTCTCCTCCGCTATGTGTCTTTCATGTTCTATCTTAGCCATCCTAATTACACCCTTACATTTCTTATTGCATTCTTTATAAATTCTGAATGCTGTGGATGATCCCTCAACCTTGTATTTTTTGAAGGCCTTCTCCTTTGCTTTTATATGCATTTTTACATTGGAGTTAAGCCATCCAGGATGTTTGTTCGCTCTTTTAAATTTATTACCCAATGGGATACATTGGCTAATGCCCTTATTTAATATGCTCTTAAAGCAAACCCATCTCTCCTCTGTATTCTTTGTTCCTAATATTTTGTCCCAATTTATGCCTTTTAGCAAGGTTTGTAGTTTAGGGAAGTTGGCTCTTTTGAAATTCAGTGTCTTTGTGTTCCCTTCATGTCTCCTATTTGTGTGATTTATACTGAAACTAATTGACCTGTGATCGCTGTTACCTAAATTGCCCCGTATTTCCACATCTGTTATCAGGTCTGTATTGTTGGTAATCAGTAGATCTAGTAATGTTTTATTTCTAGTTGGTGCGTCTACCATCTGACCCATAAAATTGTCCTGCAAGACATTAAGGAACTGGCGAGCCTTAAATGAATGCGCGGTTCCCTCCGCCCAGTCTATGTCTGGATAATTAAAATCCCCCATTATGATAACACTTCCCATCCTTGCTGCTAATCCAATTTGTGATAGGAGATCCGTCTCCACTTCCTCCCTCAGGTTAGGGGGCCTATAGCATACTCCCAGTATTATTTTCCCCTTAGCTTCATCCCTTTGGAGCTCTACCCATAAAGATTCCACCTCCTCCCTAGCCCCCTCAGTGATGTCATCTCTCACATTCACTTGTACATTATTCTTGATATATAGGCATACCCCTCCCCCTTTTTTACCCTCTCTATCCTTGCGGTATAGGGTATACCCTTGAATGTTTGCCAGCCAATCATGAGAGCTGTTGAACCAGGTCTCTGAAATTCCCACAAAATCCAAATCCTCCTCGTACAACAGTATCTCTAGTTCACCCATCTTGTCCGCCAGGCTCCTGGCATTGGTGAACATGCCACATAGTTTAGACCGGTCGCATATTGTCCTCGTATTGGGTGTTTCAAGATTGCAACTTGGACTTGCTACTATACTCACCTTGTGTTTTTGTGCTTTGGTTAACCTACCACTAATGCCCCCAATACTACCCTCTGGAATATCTTCCGCGCTGGCTATCACTGTCTCTGGACCCTCCCCCCCTTCGCCTAGTTTAAAAACCCCTCTAACTTTTTGGCCATCTTCATTCCCAGCAGATCTGCACCCTCCTCATTTAGGTGCAGTCCGTCCCTTCTATAGTACCGGTTACCGACTGAGAAGTCGGCCCAGTCCTCCAGGAACCCAAACCCCTCCTTACTACACCAGCTCTTCAGCCACTTGTTTACTTCCCTAATCTCCCTCTGCCTCTCTGGTGTGGCTCGATGTACCGGTAGTATTCCTAAGAACACTACCTTGGAGGTCCTTTTCCTCAATTTAGCTCCTAAGTCCCTAAAATCGTTCTTTAGGACACTCCATCTGCCTCTGACTTTGTCATTGGTGCCAACGTGCACCATGACAGCCGGGTCTTCCCCAGCCCCTCCCAGTAATCTGTCCACAAGATCCGTGATGTGCCGAACCCGAGCGCCCGGTAGACAACATACTGTTCGGCGCTTCAGGTCTTGGTTACAGATTGCCCTCTCTGTCCTTCTAAGAATTGAGTCCCCTACCACCAGAATCTGTCTTTCCTTTCCCTTTGCTGCCCCCCCACTCTCACTGGAGGAGTTCTTCCCCCGGCAGCTAGGAGAGTCCCTCATCTCCAGCAGTGCTGGTCCCTGACTGGTTACACCAATGTCACTCAATGGAGCGTACCTATTGGGATGCTCCAGTCCTGGATCGGCCTCCCTGGCACTTCCCCCTCTACCCCTCCTGACTGTCACCCATCTACTCTTTGCTAGTGCCTGCACCTCTTTGTCTCCACCCGCCTCTGTGCTGGCCCCTGCCGGCACCTGCCGTGTACGTTCCTGGCTCACCTTTAGTATGGAGGGACTTCTCAGTGCTGACAGTTGCTTCCCTAGATTCAGAACCTGGGCTTCCAGGGAAACAATGTGCTTACATTTTGCACAGCAGTATTCGCCCTCGATCGGATGATCAAGGAACGCATACATGCGGAAAGATGTACAAAGAGTCGCCTCTCCACACCCGCCGGGCATCGTACCTATTAAATTTAGTGAGGATTTGGGGATTTTACCCTGTCCAAATTACCTAACAACTAGCTTCCTGGCACTAATACTCAAGACAATACACAGGTACACGACAAGACAATACACAGGTAAACAATACACAAGTACTAACGATCCACACACACTACTCAGACAACACTCAGATACTCACACTACACAGGTACTATGACCCCTGTTATAACCTCCTGTTTTAAACTCTTGTTTATAACTCCCACTTACACCAAGCTCCACAGCTTCAAACTGAGCACGCTCAACTGAGTCCTACAACAAGTTAAATAGTCACCTGGGAGCAATTAACCACACCCTTAATTGATAGACTGATGAAACAAACAAAAAAAAAAAAAAAGGCTATTTAAAAAGTGACAGCAAAAGGCAAGATAAAAACTAAAAGTCCCCATAATGCAACCCAGCAAACACCAACAGACAGCAGCAATACACACACCAGCAGACAGCAGCAATACACACACCAGCAGACAGCAAGACTTGTATACTCTAACACTTGTTTATAACTCCCACTTAAACCAGCTCCACTTACACCAAGCTCCACAGCTTCAAACTGAGCACGCTCAACTGAGTCCTACAACAAGTTAAATAGTCACCTGGGAGCAATTAACCACACCCTTAATTGATAGACTGATGAAACAAACAAAAAAAAAAAAAAATAAAAAGGCTATTTAAAAAGTGACAGCAAAAGGCAAGATAAAAACTAAAAGGAAAAGTCACCAAAATGCAATCCAGCAAACACCAACAGACAGCAGCAATACACACACCAGCAGACAGCAGCAATACACACACCAGCAGACAGCAAGACTTGTATATTCTAACACTTGTTTATAACTCCCACTTAAACCAGCTCCACTTACACCAAGCTCCACAGCTTCAAACTGAGCACGCTCAACTGAGTCCTACAACAAGTTAAATAGTCACCTGGGAGCAATTAACCACACCCTTAATTGATAGACTGATGAAACAAACAAAAAAAACAAAAAAAAAAAAAAGCTATTTAAAAAGTGACAGCAAAAGGCAAGATAAAAACTAAAAGGAAAAGTCCCCAAAATGCAACCCAGCAAACACCAACAGACAGCAGCAATACACACACCAGCAGACAGCAGCAATACACACACCAGCAGACAGCAAGACTTGTATACTCTAACACTTGTTTATAACTCCCACTTAAACCAGCTCCACTTACACCAAGCTCCACAGCTTCAAACTGAGCACGCTCAACTGAGTCCTACAACAAGTTAAATAGTCACCTGGGAGCAATTAACCACACCCTTAATTGATAGACTGATGAAACAAACAAAAAACAAAAAAACAAAAAAAAAAGCTATTTAAAAAGTGACAGCAAAAGGCAAGATAAAAACTAAAAGGAAAAGTCACCAAAATGCAATCCAGCAAACACCAACAGACAGCAGCAATACACACACCAGCAGACAGCAGCAATACACACACCAGCAGACAGCAAGACTTGTATACTCTAACACTTGTTTATAACTCCCACTTAAACCAGCTCCACTTACACCAAGCTCCACAGCTTCAAACTGAGCACGCTCAACTGAGTCCTACAACAAGTTAAATAGTCACCTGGGAGCAATTAACCACACCCTTAATTGATAGACTGATGAAACAAACAAAAAAAAAAAAAAAAAAAAAAAGCTATTTAAAAAGTGACAGCAAAAGGCAAGATAAAAACTAAAAGGAAAAGTCCCCAAAATGCAACCCAGCAAACACCAACAGACAGCAGCAATACACACACCAGCAGACAGCAGCAATACACATACCAGCAGACAGCAAGACTTGTATACTCTAACACTTGTTTATAACTCCCACTTAAACCAGCTCCACTTACACCAAGCTCCACAGCTTCAAACTGAGCACGCTCAACTGAGTCCTACAACAAGTTAAATAGTCACCTGGGAGCAATTAACCACACCCTTAATTGATAGACTGATGAAACAAAAAAAAAAAAAAAAGCTATTTAAAAAGTGACAGCAAAAGGCAAGATAAAAACTAAAAGGAAAAGTCCCCAAAATGCAACCCAGCAAACACCAACAGACAGCAGCAATACACACACCAGCAGACAGCAGCAATACACATACCAGCAGACAGCAAGACTTGTATACTCTAACACTTGTTTATAACTCCCACTTAAACCAGCTCCACTTACACCAAGCTCCACAGCTTCAAACTGAGCACGCTCAACTGAGTCCTACAACAAGTTAAATAGTCACCTGGGAGCAATTAACCACACCCTTAATTGATAGACTGATGAAACAAACAAAAAACAAAAAAACAAAAAAAAAAGCTATTTAAAAAGTGACAGCAAAAGGCAAGATAAAAACTAAAAGGAAAAGTCCCCAAAATGCAACCCAGCAAACACCAACAGACAGCAGCAATACACACACCAGCAGACAGCAGCAATACACACACCAGCAGACAGCAAGACTTGTATACTCTAACACTTGTTTATAACTCCCACTTAAACCAGCTCCACTTACACCAAGCTCCACAGCTTCAAACTGAGCACGCTCAACTAAGTCCTACAACAAGTTAAATAGTCACCTGGGAGCAATTAACCACACCCTTAATTGATAGACTGATGAAACAAAAAAAACAAAAAACAAAAAAAAAGCTATTTAAAAAGTGACAGCAAAAGGCAAGATAAAAACTAAAAGGAAAAGTCCCCAAAATGCAACCCAGCAAACACCAACAGACAGCAGCAATACACACACCAGCAGACAGCAGCAATACACACACCAGCAGACAGCAAGACTTGTATACTCTAACACTTGTTTATAACTCCCACTTAAACCAGCTCCACTTACACCAAGCTCCACAGCTTCAAACTGAGCACGCTCAACTGAGTCCTACAACAAGTTAAATAGTCACCTGGGAGCAATTAACCACACCCTTAATTGATAGACTGATGAAACAAAAAAAAAAAAAAAAAAAAAAAAAGCTATTTAAAAAGTGACAGCAAAAGGCAAGATAAAAACTAAAAGGAAAAGTCACCAAAATGCAATCCAGCAAACACCAACAGACAGCAGCAATACACACACCAGCAGACAGCAGCAATACACACACCAGCAGACAGCAAGACTTGTATACTCTAACACTTGTTTATAACTCCCACTTAAACCAGCTCCACTTACACCAAGCTCCACAGCTTCAAACTGAGCACGCTCAACTGAGTCCTACAACAAGTTAAATAGTCACCTGGGAGCAATTAACCACACCCTTAATTGATAGACTGATGAAACAAACAAAAAAAAAAAAGAAAAAAAAAAAAGCTATTTAAAAAGTGACAGCAAAAGGCAAGATAAAAACTAAAAGGAAAAGTCCCCAAAATGCAACCCAGCAAACACCAACAGACAGCAGCAATACACACACCAGCAGACAGCAGCAATACACACACCAGCAGACAGCAAGACTTGTATACTCTAACACTTGTTTATAACTCCCACTTAAACCAGCTCCACTTACACCAAGCTCCACAGCTTCAAACTGAGCACGCTCAACTGAGTCCTACAACAAGTTAAATAGTCACCTGGGAGCAATTAACCACACCCTTAATTGATAGACTGATGAAACAAAAAAAAAAAAAAAAGCTATTTAAAAAGTGACAGCAAAAGGCAAGATAAAAACTAAAAGGAAAAGTCCCCAAAATGCAACCCAGCAAACACCAACAGACAGCAGCAATACACACACCAGCAGACAGCAGCAATACACATACCAGCAGACAGCAAGACTTGTATACTCTAACACTTGTTTATAACTCCCACTTAAACCAGCTCCACTTACACCAAGCTCCACAGCTTCAAACTGAGCACGCTCAACTGAGTCCTACAACAAGTTAAATAGTCACCTGGGAGCAATTAACCACACCCTTAATTGATAGACTGATGAAACAAACAAAAAACAAAAAAACAAAAAAAAAAGCTATTTAAAAAGTGACAGCAAAAGGCAAGATAAAAACTAAAAGGAAAAGTCCCCAAAATGCAACCCAGCAAACACCAACAGACAGCAGCAATACACACACCAGCAGACAGCAGCAATACACACACCAGCAGACAGCAGCAATACACACACCAGCAGACAGCAAGACTTGTATACTCTAACACTTGTTTATAACTCCCACTTAAACCAGCTCCACTTACACCAAGCTCCACAGCTTCAAACTGAGCACGCTCAACTAAGTCCTACAACAAGTTAAATAGTCACCTGGGAGCAATTAACCACACCCTTAATTGATAGACTGATGAAACAAAAAAAACAAAAAACAAAAAAAAAGCTATTTAAAAAGTGACAGCAAAAGGCAAGATAAAAACTAAAAGGAAAAGTCCCCAAAATGCAACCCAGCAAACACCAACAGACAGCAGCAATACACACACCAGCAGACAGCAGCAATACACACACCAGCAGACAGCAAGACTTGTATACTCTAACACTTGTTTATAACTCCCACTTAAACCAGCTCCACTTACACCAAGCTCCACAGCTTCAAACTGAGCACGCTCAACTGAGTCCTACAACAAGTTAAATAGTCACCTGGGAGCAATTAACCACACCCTTAATTGATAGACTGATGAAACAAAAAAAAAAAAAAAAAAAAAAAAAAGCTATTTAAAAAGTGACAGCAAAAGGCAAGATAAAAACTAAAAGGAAAAGTCCCCAAAATGCAACCCAGCAAATACCAACAGACAGCAGCAATACACACACCAGCAGACAGCAGCAATACACACACCAGCAGACAGCAAGACTTGTATACTCTAACACTTGTTTATAACTCCCACTTAAACCAGCTCCACTTACACCAAGCTCCACAGCTTCAAACTGAGCACGCTCAACTGAGTCCTACAACAAGTTAAATAGTCACCTGGGAGCAATTAACCACACCCTTAATTGATAGACTGATGAAACAAAAAAAACAAAAAAAAAAAAAAAGCTATTTAAAAAGTGACAGCAAAAGGCAAGATAAAAACTAAAAGGAAAAGTCCCCAAAATGCAACCCAGCAAACACCAACAGACAGCAGCAATACACACACCAGCAGACAGCAAGACTTGTATACTCTAACACTTGTTTATAACTCCCACTTAAACCAGCTCCACTTACACCAAGCTCCACAGCTTCAAACTGAGCACGCTCAACTGAGTCCTACAACAAGTTAAATAGTCACCTGGGAGCAATTAACCACACCCTTAATTGATAGACTGATGAAACAAAAAAAAAAAAAAAAAAAAAAAAGCTATTTAAAAAGTGAGAGCAAAAGGCAAGATAAAAACTAAAAGGAAAAGTCCCCAAAATGCAACCCAGCAAACACCAACAGACAGCAGCAATACACACACCAGCAGACAGCAGCAATACACACACCAGCAGACAGCAAGACTTGTATACTCTAACACTTGTTTATAACTCCCACTTAAACCAGCTCCACTTACACCAAGCTCCACAGCTTCAAACTGAGCACGCTCAACTGAGTCCTACAACAAGTTAAATAGTCACCTGGGAGCAATTAACCACACCCTTAATTGATAGACTGATGAAACAAACAAAAAAAAAAGAAAAAAAAAAGCTATTTAAAAAGTGACAGCAAAAGGCAAGATAAAAACTAAAAGGAAAAGTCCCCAAAATGCAACCCAGCAAACACCAACAGACAGCAGCAATACACACACCAGCAGACAGCAGCAATACACACACCAGCAGACAGCAAGACTTGTATACTCTAACACTTGTTTATAACTCCCACTTAAACCAGCTCCACTTACACCAAGCTCCACAGCTTCAAACTGAGCACGCTCAACTGAGTCCTACAACAAGTTAAATAGTCACCTGGGAGCAATTAACCACACCCTTAATTGATAGACTGATGAAACAAACAAAAAAAAAGAAAAAAAAAAGCTATTTAAAAAGTGACAGCAAAAGGCAAGATAAAAACTAAAAGGAAAAGTCCCCAAAATGCAACCCAGAAAACACCAACAGACAGCAGCAATACACACACCAGCAGACAGCAAGACTTGTATACTCTAACACTTGTTTATAACTCCCACTTAAACCAGCTCCACTTACACCAAGCTCCACAGCTTCAAACTGAGCACGCTCAACTGAGTCCTACAACAAGTTAAATAGTCACCTGGGAGCAATTAACCACACCCTTAATTGATAGACTGATGAAAAAAAAAAAAAAAAAAAAAGCTATTTAAAAAGTGACAGCAAAAGGCAAGATAAAAACTAAAAGGAAAAGTCCCCAAAATGCAACCCAGCAAACACCAACAGACAGCAGCAATACACACACCAGCAGACAGCAGCAATACACACACCAGCAGACAGCAAGACTTGTATACTCTAACACTTGTTTATAACTCCCACTTAAACCAGCTCCACTTACACCAAGCTCCACAGCTTCAAACTGAGCACGCTCAACTGAGTCCTACAACAAGTTAAATAGTCACCTGGGAGCAATTAACCACACCCTTAATTGATAGACTGATGAAACAAACAAAAAAAAAAAAAAGCTATTTAAAAAGTAACAGCAAAAGGCAAGATAAAAACTAAAAGGAAAAGTCCCCAAAATGCAACCCAGCAAACACCAACAGACAGCAGCAATACACACACCAGCAGACAGCAATACACACACCAGCAGACAGCAAGACACACACCAGCAGACAGCAAGACACACACCAGCAGACAGCAAGACTTGTATACTCTAACACTTGTTTATAACTCCCACTTAAACCAGCTCCACTTACACCAAGCTCCACAGCTTCAAACTGTTGCTTCTTATCTGGCGGTGAAGGTCATCATAGACTTTATTTTTTAGACTGTGTCTAAAAAATAAAACAAGCAAGTGCATTACAAATCCTTAAAGTGATAGTCTCTCTCTCTCTCTCTCTCTCTCTCTCTCTCTCTCTCTCTCTCTCTCTCTCTATATATATATATATATATATAACTCAACATTATCAGACCCTATAATTCTACCCACCTCCAAAACTTTCAGAATCCTCCTCCTCCCTCTCCTCTTGTGTGTTCTGTGGTGTCACAAGAATGGTGTCTGCATAAAGCAGGTCTTGAGAGGAAAGGAAGTCCTCCTCTTCCTCCTGCTGCTTAGCCTCGAGTGCCCTGTCCATAATGCCACGCAGAGTGTGCTCCATCAGTAACACAACAGGGATTGTGTTGCTGATGCATGCATTGTCACGGCTCACCATCCTTGTGGCCTCCTCAAACGGTGACAGTACAGTGCATGCATCCTTTATGAGCAGCTATTGGTGTGGGGAAAAAAAGCCGAACTGCCCTGAGCCTGTTCTTGGGCCAAACTCACACAGGTACTCGTCCATGGCTCTCTGCTGCATGTGCAGCCACCGAAGCATTGCCGAAGTTAAGTTCCACTTGGTGGGGATGTCACAAATCAGGCGGTTTATGGGCAGGTGGAATTCCTGCTGAATTTCAGCCAACCAAACACTGGCTGTGTATGACTGCCTGAAATGGCTACAGATTCTTCTGGCCTGCCTTAAAAGGTCTTGCAACCCTGTAACTGTTTAAGAAACGCTGCACCACCAAATTGAGGACATGTGCCAGGCATGGCATATATGTTAACTTTCCCTGTCGAAAGGCCGACAGAAGGTTAGTGCCATCATTGCACACACACCACCATTCCTGGCTCAAGCTGCCATTGTGTGAACCATTTCTGCACCTGCTCCTGCAGAGCTGAAAGAATCTCTGTTTCACTGCGGCTCCTGTCCCCTAGACAGACTGGCTGAAGCACTGCATACCATCTTTTAGCCTGACACGTTGAAAAGCCCCTTGAATGCTTAGGGGGTACTGGTGGTTCATAGGACAATTCAGCAGAGGAGGGCATGAAGGAGAAGGAGGAGAAGGGGATGGAGCTGACAGATCTCACATCATCACCACCAGCTGTATGGAGCCGTGGCGGCACAACAAGCTCCAGCACTGAGCCCTGTCCTGCATCCTTCCTAGTAGAGTTACCCAGCAGAGTTACCCAGTGTGCTGTGAATGAAATATATCATCCCTGACCATGCTTGCTGGACCAGGTGTCAGCAGTAATGTGGAACTTGCAGCTGACTGTCTTGCCCAATGATGCCAAAACATTGTCCCCCACGTGGTGGTACAAAGCTGGAATGGCCTTACGTGAAAAGAAACAGCAACTTGGAACTTCCCATTGTGGTACAGCACATTCTGCAATTCACAGAAGGGGCAGAATCCACCAGACAGAAAGGCAGGAGTTGTAAAGCCAGCAATTTGCACAAGCTGGAATTTAGACACTGGGCATGTGCGTGTCAAGTAGTGTATTTTTTTTTCTCTCGCTGCAGCAGCTGGGGCAGAGAAATTTGTTTCTATACTCTACAGCTGGTGGTGTGCTGCTGACAGACATGTTGCAAGAACCTGTGACACCCTTTGCTATACCATAAAATACAAAAAATTACCGCGCTTCACAGACCCAAATAAATACATAACAAGCTGCAGTCCCTATTTGTGAGGCATGCACAAACACAGAAACCAAAAAATAAAACTGAACTGCGCTAATCAAAAATTTTAATGTTATACATTGAGACATATGTGAATGACATCCCATATACCAAGAAGGCAAGTAATTACAGTGATATAAAATTAAATGATCGTAGGAAATCCAAAATGGGTGACAAAATAAAACTAATAAACAATAGTGATATGTGAAAGAAAGTCCCAAAGAACCCAATTGATATCCAATATTAATTGTGATAAAGCTCTTTAGATGGCACCAAGTGACAAATCCACCACCAAAAGCAATGCACGCTTACCAGAGGCAAGCTACAAGACAGCTTGTACCACTTAAGATATCCGATCAATGGAAGCGTCCTCGTCCGACCCCACCATGGAGAGGAAAAGGCAGGAAAGGCTCCGTCCGGTAGGCAAGGATGATTACCAGGGAGGACCCTTTGGACTACAGCTGGTGTCAACTCATCTGTGAGCAGTGGGATTTCTCTTCATCAGCACTGTCTGTGTTGATGGGGGAATCTAGCGAATTTCTTTCCAGAAAGTGATGACCACCACAGCAGTTTCGCCCAGCCTAGGGAAGTAAGGTCCCCTCAACCCTTATGGACAGTCCGGAACTCCCGCTGTTTACTAGGGGTACTTTTGTTATTCTGAAGAAATAGCTGTTTGTGTCCATGTGGGGCTATTCTGAAGGAATAGCTGTTTGTGTCCATGTGGATAACCATAAAAATAATGTAATAAATTCAGCGCTGATTGATTTGATAGTATAAATGCAAGCAGGCACTAAGGTCAACTCAAAAAATACCTCAAAAACATGTATATAAATAAAGAGTGCTGCGCAAATAGAAGTTCATATACAACTAATAATAAGTAGTATGGTAGCAGTATAAAAGAGCAGGAACCACCGGTGACAATAAGTATCTGGATGGTGACTTTATCCCTCCACCACTCTTAGATGGCCCCTCACCTCAGATATTCGACCTGAAACAGGTCACACCGCTTTAAGGATTGAATGGATCAGTCTTAGGTTACTCCTTCATTTCCTTCAGCTCACAACGCTCAGTATAGCCAGATGGTAAATATAAAGTAAGATAGAAAGCAACAAACCATAGTGTTCTCCGTATGTAGTTTTATTAAATGAATAAAAATATAAAAGCACATCAGTAACACTCACATACAACCGGCACTCCGATCCGAGTGCCGGCCAGCGGGCTTGTGATCGTATCTGTCGGATGGCCGCGGGTGACGTCACACGCTCCTTACCCCCGTACGCGTTACGTCCTATGGGCGGGACTTCATCGGCGTGGGGCGGGATGCGCAGTGACGGCCCGCATTGTTGTTATTATACTCCATGGTGACGGCGGCACCAATCAGAAGGACAGGAGCAGTGATCAGGAGGGCAAACGCCTCCCTGTCATTCATTAATGGCTGTTAGTTCCTATTATCCTTTACTCCCAACGGAAATTGCATATATCAACACCGCCAGCGATAAACAAACTTAAAATGTATGATATACAGAATTGATTGTTTGCAATATCGAAATAGCATATATCCTCATGCATAGCAAACTTTATAAATGTATATATCATAATGTTTTTTTAAAAAATTATACGCATAAGTGATGCAAAGTCGCATACAACATAAACGCATATCATATAAGAATGGTTGCTTACAATGCCCAGATGGCATATATCATTTTGCACAGCAAACACTCTAAATCTCCAAGTTGGAGTATATAAGACTTAAAAATTAATAAAAATGGTAAAATTAAATGCGCATAAATTAATGCAGCAAAATCGCATGTGAAAAAATCGCATGCTTAAAAACCCATACAAAATATGTATGAATAATACGAAAGAAAAGACGTCAACCCACGGGAATCCATCAAACACGATCACATGTACAGTATAAAAATAAAAATGAACAACAATAATATCATCTATTTGAAATAAAGCAATTTAAATCAAAATCAACGTTCATTCCAAAGGGGGAGAGAACTTTGGTCTCATAGATCCAGAAAGATTCCCTACGGCTGAGCTGTCTGATGTAATGACCACCCCTCCAGTGTCGCGGCACCTTTTCTATCCCCCAAAATTTTAGGCATTTGGGGTCTTTTTGATGAAAAAGGCGAAAATGCCTAGAGACACTGTGGGTTTTTACCCCCCGCTTGATATTACTAATATGTTCTCCAATTCTTACATGGAGTGCTCTTGAGGTCCGGCCCACATACTGAAGGCCACAGTCGCACTCCAGCATGTAGACCACCCCCACTGTCGAACACGTGATCAAACCCTCAATTTTGTAACTTTTTTGTGTAGCATATGAAACAAACTCCTTGCGTCTCTTAATGTTTCTGCAGGCATTCCTGCATGTGGCACACTTCCCACATGCATAAAAGCCAGAAAGGAACCCAAATAGGCCACTAGTCACAGTCTTAGGCGGATCAATGACCCCAGGTGCCACACGATCACGCAAAGTCGGAGCCTTGCGATATATGAACCGAGGTTGATCAGGAAGCACTGGGCCCAGGGTCCTATCTCCCTTGAGTATAGGCCAATGTCTGGCTATAATGTGTTCTAATTTTTTGTACTGGATATTGTAATCGAGTATAATGCGATAATTAGATATATTAGTACTATCCTCCAAAGGTTTCACCTTGTCTGCGACTACAGTATTTCTATCAATTGCCAGTACATTGGCTATTTCCGCATCTACTGAAGCTTGGGTATAACCTTTCTCCTTGAACCTCTCCGCAAGTACCTGCGACTGTGCAAGAAAGTCATCATCTGAGGTACAGTTACGACGTAAGCGGATAAATTGGCCTCTGGGTATATTACAGAGCCAAGATTTATGATGGCAACTGTTGAGAGGGATATATGCATTTCTATCGGTTGTTTTAAAATGATTCTTGGTATGGAAAGCCCCTTCTTCTTTAAATATTTCCAAGTCAAGGAATATAATCTGTTGGTGGCTAATCGTCCAAGTCAGCTCGATGTTTTTATTATTGGCATTCAGCCCATCCATAAAGATCTGTAAACTGGGCATGTCCCCCTCCCAGACCATGATTAAGTCGTCTATATAGCGTCTATAACACGACAATTGTGGGGGAGGATCATGAAATATAGTGTCCTCCTCCCAGTGGGCCATAAATAAATTGGCCACACTGGGAGCGAACCTAGCCCCCATTGCAACTCCTCTTGTCTGTAAGTAGAAGTCCCCATTGAACCAGAAATAATTATTTAACAAACAAAACTCCAAACTTTCCATTAAAAATGAAATGTGATCACTTGAAAGATTGGAGGTCGTCAGGGCCCATCTAACTGAATCTAGGGCCTGTTTGTGGTCAATAATAGTATAGAGAGAACCCACATCTGCGGTAATAAGAATGCTAGATGGGGTACAAGGAAGAGTAGATAGGATTTGAAGAATTTGCTTAGTATCCCTTAAAAAAGATTTAGTTTTTAAGACAAGTGGCTGGAGAAAGAAATCTAGGTATTGACCCAGTCTGGAAGTCACGGAATCAATTCCGTTTACGATCGGACGACCAGGTGGTTGTTCTGCATTCTTGTGTAGTTTGGGTAAAATATAAATGATTGGGGTCCTACAATAGAAGGGGTCCAGATAAGCAGCTTCTTTAGAATTTAGGATCCCCTCATTTTTACCTCTTTCTATGAGACAATGTAAATTGTTCTTGAAAGGCAACATAGGGTCACTCCTCAGAAGTTCATATGTATTCCTATCATTCAACAGTTTCTCCATTTCTGCTTGGTAATACGTTTTGCTAAGCACAACCAACCCACCACCCTTATCCGCCGGCCGGATAACTATGTCTTTCCTTTGTTCAAGGGAAGTAATACCTCTCTTGATGGCCTGTGAATCTCTAGCCCTTTTGACTTTGAGTAAATCGAGATCATGGCACACCATATTCCTAAATACCTCTAAATGTTTGTTGTCATTGCAAATAGGATTGAACACAGAGCGATTCCGAAGGTTGGAGTGTCTAGAAATAGTGGTTACGGCAGGGGTGGTATGTGGCACCACATTAGAGAGAAAATATTTTTTCATATTTAGATTACGTACATATTTCTGAATGCTAATGTAAGCCTGAAATTTGTTCAGGTTGCGAACCGGAGCAAACTTCAGGCCCCTGTCTAGGACTAGTAATTCATCGGCAGTAAGAGGAATACCACTAAGATTGAAGATGCCAGTGCCTAATGGGGTCTTGACCTTTTGGAATCGTCTTCCCCCCCTGGACCCTCTCTGTGTTTTCTTTTTAAACTGCCTTGATCTCTCCTTGGGTCTTGTGGACCTCTCCTCTGATTCTGGGAATTCGTTTGTTCTGCCGGTTCTCTCACCCAAAGGGGGGTCCTTGGAGGTCCCCTCCAGGGGGTCCTCTCCTGCCCTAAAAAATGATTCTGATTATGTTGTGTTAAATTTTGGGAGTTTTGCAAGGGAGCATAGTAATTGGAGGTATAGACAGGTGTCTCTCTTACTGAATTCCTTCTCCCTTGAGATTTGCCTTTTCGTTTGGTAGGTACTGTTTGCCACAAATGGTTCTCAGATTGTAGGGTCAACTCATCTGTGAGCAGTGGGATTTCTCTTCATCAGCACTGTCTGTGTTGATGGGAGAATCTAGCGAATTTCTTTCCAGAAAGTGATGACCACCACAGCAGTTTCGCCCAGCCTAGGGAAGTAAGGTCCCCTCAACCCTTATGGACAGTCCGGAACTCCCGCTGTTTACTAGGGGTACTTTTGTTATTCTGAAGAAATAGCTGTTTGTGTCCATGTGGGGCTATTCTGAAGGAATAGCTGTTTGTGTCCATGTGGACACAGCTATTCCTTCAGAATAACAAAAGTACCCCTAGTAAACAGCGGGAGTTCCGGACTGTCCATAAGGGTTGAGGGGACCTTACTTCCCTAGGCTGGGCAAAACTGCTGCGGTGGTCATCACTTTCTGGAAAGAAATTCGCTAGATTCCCCCATCAACACAGACAGTGCTGATGAAGAGAAATCCCACTGTTCACAGATGAGTCGACATCACCTGTAGTCCAAAGGGTCCTCCCTGGTAATCATCCTTGCCTACCGGACAGAGCCTTTCCTGCCTTTTCCTCTCCATGGTGGTGTCGGACCAGGACACTTCCATTGATCGGATATCTTAAGGTGTACAAGCTGTTTTGTAGCTTGCCTCTGGTAAGCGCGCATTGCTTTTGGTGGTGGATTTGTCACTTGGTGCCATCTGAAGAGCTTTATCGCAATTAATATTGGATATCAATTGGGTTCTTTGGGGCTTTCTTTCACATATCACTATTGTTTATTAGTTTTATTTTGTCACCCATTTTGGATTTTATATGATCATTTAATTTTTATATCACTGTAATTACTTGCCTTCTTGGTATATGGGATGTCATTCACATATGTCTCAATGTATAACATTTAAATTTTTGATTAGCGCAGTTCAGTTTTATTTTTTGCTATACCATAATCCCTGTCAGTGAAGGTGGCTGAGAGGTCATGAGACATAGTGGGGGTAGACATGAAAGGTGAGGAGTGAGGACGAAAAGAGTTGTGTCCCTTTTGTGTGGCTTTTAGGTGCTCTTGCCAACGGGCTGAGTGGTGGGAGGTTAAATACCTGTGCAAGCATGTGGTACTCAAATGGCTGGTGTTTTTGCCATGCTTGATCTGCTTGCAGAAGAGATTGCAAGTGTGATCGGCTGCACATGTGATAAAAAAGGTCCACACAACTAAGCTGTGGTAAGTGAGCCGGGAGATAACAGCTCCACAATCTGATGTAATAGGGTTGCTGCTCTCTACTCTTCCATGATGACTGCCTCTGGAGGACATCCTGCTATCCTGGGGTTGCTTCTCTCCTTCACTTTCCTCCTCTGCTCTATCCAGCACCAAAGTTGCGTCAGTGACCACATCATCATCATTTCCTCCATCCTCATCATCACTGGAGCCAACTTGGCAATACGCTGCGGCTGGGGGAACATGACCATCAATTTGTTGTTTATGAGTGTTCTCACCTCTCTGTAGGCTCGTGTTACTCCCTTCCTCTACCTCAGAACCAACATCAGAATCAAGTAATGCCCGTGCATCATCAAGAAGCAAGTGGCTGACTCTGTGTTCAAATAATTCAGCTGACTCCTCCAAGGATGACACTTGGGCTATGGCAAAAGAAGCTGTGGACAAGGAGGCAGAATAAGATGCTCTGGCAGCTGCGGTAGACTGCGCACTATTGTCAGCTTGGGTCATAGAGGATGAGAATGGTTTAGTAAGCCAGTCCACCACCACCTCCTCTGCATGCTGTGGCTGGATAGCATGAGCAACATCACTAAACAGAGACAAACGTGCCCAGTCACCTTTGCCTATGGACACAGACACTGCTGGCCCCCTCATAGTGGCATGGGAACATCTGTCTCTCCTTGTCAGCCTCCCCAAAATGATTGGGGGGGCTTATTACCCACATTTAATAGAAACTGGGAAATGTGTAATTGGATGCACTTTATTGAATGAAATGTGGTGTTTCGTGCACTTTAAATTGAGGACTAATGCTGACAGAAATGTAAAAACTATAAAAAAATTAAAATATAAAAAAGGGAGAACACCAGAGTCGCAGTCAGAAAAAATGTGGCTGACAATTTAAAAAAAAGGGGGCAGGCAGGGGACAAAGGAAAGGCAAATAAACCCACGCAGCAACCAAAAAAAAAGGGTATACAGCATTGTATACAGCACTAAATGTTATGTAATGCTGCACTGCACTATACTAACACACTACACTGACACTACACTATACTGACACACTACACTATACTCACACTACACTATACTGACACAATATACTGACACACTATACTTACATTATACTGACACACTACACTATAACCACACTATACTCACACATTACACTATACTCACACTATACTGACATACTATACTCACACTATACTCACACTATACTAGCACTACACTAATACCCTACACTCAGAGTCACAATAAGTGAACACACTAAACTCACTTGTAGCAAACTAAGCCCTGCTCTAGCTATCTCCACTCCAACAACAAACTGCAAAAGCTTCCTATTGGAAGGAACCTTTTTTAGTGTGGGGTGGGACTGTGAGCACTGACCTGTGATTGGACAAAGTCATCATCACTTTGTCCAATCAGGCTCTGACAGTGCTCTGTGCCCTAATTTGTAAAGCCTTGTACCTGATCCAATTAGGGCCCTAGAATGCACTGTGCAGTGTGCGGGGCATTTGGCGCCCCACAAATTCAGGTGTTTTATCAAACAGGCAATGTTTTGGGCCGAACTTTTGCTTGGCTCGAACCGTTACCCAACTCTAGTTTGTAACCAACAACTGTAAAAATGGAGCAAACTGTCACAACCTAATCTAGCAGTTCAGTTATATAGACCACGAGTGGGTGAACTGTATGTAAACAGTAAACTATTCCAGAAAAAAAATTCACAAACTATGCAGAGGAAAAAACCATGAGGACCTAACTAATTTGCACTTACAAGCAGAGAAGCGGTCAAAAACCTTTCATAATACACAGGAATTTGCAACAGCATCATGATGTTTGGGTGCCTGTATACTCCTCCTGGAAGCGCTACCACCCTTCGCCAAGGCCAATTGCTAGTTACTGTATGTAGCTGCTGTGCAGACTTTCTTGCTTCAACAGTTTATAACTAACTAGTACAAGGCCTTTTTTCTGAACTTTATGATATGTGTAACAACCCCTTACCCCCTGAAGGCTATTATGGACCCCTAGAGGTCAGGTGAGTTGATATTTCACCTCAGGACTGAGGCCTAGACTTATAGTGGGGTTGTGAACAATTGGGTACCTGACACTTTAAAAGTGCAGGCTCCAAAAAAAAAAATTACAGTCACACAGAAAACAAATCTTTATGCCAGACCAGCAATTCTACAGTATATTCTTTGGACCACTGCCTGTAAGCAATTTCTGCACTCACATTCTATGGATGAGCCAGAAGACTTCATGAAATGTCCTCAGCTTCTCCGGAGACAAACTTTCATCAGTTCTCCAGTCTAGGTAATCACCTTCCTGTTCCACTTCCGCTCTATATACCCTCCAGCAGGATTACATAATTACATATTAATTAGGAGGAAGCTTTAGGCCCAAGGCATGGGCTTCTTTGTAACTCAGTACACCCTACCCAGGCAGCAGACCTGGAATGAAAAGAACCTCGGCAGCAACACCTTGGAGCCTGGATAGCCAGAGAGCTACCAGAAGGTGCTCCTGAATATGTACAGTATATCCAGCCTACATCCCATGCAAAAAACCTCCTAGTGGTTGGTCAGGGAGATATAAATATGTATAACGCAGGTCATTGCGGCCTCCCACACTTTTGCCAGGTACACTCCCCAGCAGCAGGCAGAAGCCTACAATAACTCTGAGCTTAGGAAACACCTACAGAAAGCCAGCTGAGACTGGTTACAGCAGAGCAAAACACAATTTTTTATTAGTCACTCTTGCTTAGGGCAGGGTGCCTACATATGCATATTGGTTCTGGGTCAGTGACTCAGAAAACATTGACCTAGAGGACAGCATTACAGCCAGTCAACTAGCATTTTCTTAAGGAGGTCAGTATACTTTTGATAATATTATCCCTTCTGTGTCCACAATAGGCACATGTATGATGCACTGACTAATAACAACAGTAATGCTAACCTGCTCAACTCTTTTATGCAATATTATTTTGGATCTGAGATCACTATTCTCTTTATAAGCACAGTAAACTAGTATTTTGAGAATGAAATAAGCATAAAATAGCAAATAGAGAACTGTTCTGAAACTGGATCATTATTTTTTTCACATCCCAAAGTCAGATATTTAGCTTTTCATTTGTATGTTTCAATAATCCTGCATTCATAAATACATTCTGTAAATCTGAGCCAAAGAAAATCAGTCCCATTCTCATTATGTGGCTGTCATTGTTGGAATAATCCATCTATAGCACAATAGAGCATTGTATATGCTCATCCACTGGTTCCTTTATATGCTATAAACAGCTTGTAATATGCTCAGTTTAAAAAATATTGAAGCCCAACTTCCAGCAAAACTTTTTTTTTAGCTTTGGAATCCCTGTCAGGTTTTTATTGCTGTCTTTGGTCCTGTGAGTGTACAGGAGGTAAGAAAAATTTTCCTTACAGGGCTGCAGACAGCAATAAGAACTGTAGGTTTTTACTTTTACCCATTCTAATAAAGAAAATGCTTTTAGCGCTGTCCATATTACCCATATAGAACTTTAGTTAAAGGCATTGTACACTGGTTAAGGTTGTTTTCACTAGGTATTAGTGTAGTTATAGTCATTGTGCTGTTTGTGTGTATTACCTTGTAATAATGCACTTGCATGTTGCTGTTGAAGTTTGTAGTGTCATGGCTGATCAATCCCTCTATGCCCATGTATTCTTTTACCTAGCTTGTCCCTGTTTGCTAAAGGGACAAGCAACTTCTTGTGATGGGTCATGCAGCAGCCAATCCATGCCTCACTTTTTCCTTTCTGTTGCATCACACAATTGGAGTGTCAATGTGATGAAACATATCTCTTCTACCATGGTGAGCTCTGTTAATTGCACTGCCTGTTTGTGTTTGTGTCTGTGTCAGATCTAATTCATTTCTAGCTCTCACCTGAAGAGCACTAGACTGAGGTTTCGGGGATTGTGGGATATGTAGTTTCTTCACAGGAAGTGTCAATTCT
Organism: Lithobates clamitans; assembly: GCA_037952925.1. Taxonomy (NCBI): domain Eukaryota; kingdom Metazoa; phylum Chordata; class Amphibia; order Anura; family Ranidae; genus Lithobates; species Lithobates clamitans. The sequence goes on along the minus strand of JBBGZY010000321.1, from coordinate 5,211,467 downwards.
TAGACTAAAGACCAAGGTCATGCATTAACCTATACATTGCCATACCTCATGTTCAAAAAATAAAAATTAAAAAACAACTGGCATAAAAATGTGAAGATTTACTGTGTGCGTACAGGTCAACAAAAGACACCATGAAACTAAAAAATGAATGCACATCTTATGCAGGTACAAAACACAAGATGCAAGTAGAGATGTTTATAATGCCATTCATTTTTTTGTCCCAGTGACCACATAGGAAGTAGAGGGATATGGGGTTACAGACTTTATTATAACTGGACAGAGGTCCTGTAAGAAATGTAATTGACCAATAAAATAATGTATGTCTAGGAAATGTATGCCATTATTATATTTATATATGATTATTCTGATAGATGGGCACAAGCACATATTTACGAGATTGTTCTCTAAAGAACAAGCTTTAACAGTTTCCTTCATTGCCCCTTTTGTCATGAGTGAGGGCAGACTTACCGGACATATACTTGCATTAGACACAGTGATTACAAATAGCAACAAGAGATCTAATTAGTTATAAATAATGAGAGTCATCACATTAAAGTGGACTTGAATTCGATCCAATCGCTTCTTTGAGAAAGTTATTATTGACCCATTTGGACAAATCAGAGATTCATCAATAATAGCAAAGGAACAAGTATAAGAATAGCAGAAGATGGGACACTGGGAGAGACCTTGACTGAAGACCAGAGGAGAAGACCTTGATTGGAGATCTGACCGAGGAGAGACCACATCTGACAGAGAGACATCTGGGAAGACACTTGGATAGGCTCAGAGAAGGGGGCTTGAGACGCTATTGTTAACCCCCTGGGCGGGGTAATATTGGATGTGCTTCCTGGCTAGATATTTTTCCAGTTTATGATGGCTTGCATATTGTCTTTGGTTTTATATGTTTTTTTCCTCTTTGGTGCAGAGGCTGTATTATTTATATATTTCCTTGACAGGCAGTAATCTGTTCATGGTAATTTTTTAAACAGTTGCCGACCGCCGCACGCCACACTCCGATATACATCAGCACAATGGCAGCGATGGGCAAATGGGCGTATCTGTATGTCCCCTTTAAGAGCCGGGGATAGCAGGCGCGCGCGATCGTGTCACGGAGCCTCAGAACGGGGAAGTGCCTATGTAAACAAGACACTTCCCCAGTCTGGCTTGTGTCATGACAGAGATCACTGCTCTCTGTCATCGAGAGCAGTGATCGCTGTCATGTGACTAGTAGCCCATCCCCCCACAGTTAGAATCACTCCCTAGGACACACTTAACCCCTTCATCGCCCCTAGTAGTTAACCCCTTCCCTGCCAGTATCATTTACACTGTAATAAATGCATTTTTATAGCACTAATCGCTGTATAAATGACAATGGTCCCAAAATAGTGTCAAAAATGTCCGATGTGTCCGCCATAATGTCACAGTCCTGATAAAAATGCAGATCGCCGCCATTACTAATAAAAAAAATAATAAAAATGCCATAAAACTATCCCATATTTTGTAAACGCTATAACCAAAACTATAACACTATAATTGCTATAACCCGAACAATATACCCTTTTTGCGATTTTTTTTTAACAAAAATATGTAGAAGAATACATATCGTCCTAAACTGAGGAAAAAAATTGTTTTTTTTTATATATTTTTGAGGGATATTTATTACAGCAAAAAGTAAAATAATGCGTTTTTTTTCAAAATTGACGCTCTTTTTTGTTTATAGCGCAAAAAATAAAAACCGCAGAGGTGATTAAATACCACCAAAAGAAAGGTCTATTTGTGGAAAAAAGGACGTCAATTTTCTTTGGGTGCAACATCGCACGACCGCGCAATTGTCAGTTAAAGCGACACCGTGCCAAATCGCAAAAAATGCTCTGGTCAGGAAGGGGGTAAAATCTTCCGGGGCTGAAGCGGTTATACAATATATTATTTTTCACCTACAGTTTGTGACAAGTGTTTCATTGCTGACCTACTACTATCAAATGGTGGGAAGTAGGTGTTGATTAATAAGATTAATATTACTTATTAATGTCTGTACAGGCAGTCCCCGAGTTACGAACACCCGAGTTACGAATGACTCCTACTTACCAACGGCCTCAAATGCTGGCCATTTGTGCTCCACGCTGGTCCTGGATACCTCCGGACACATCCCATACTGCAGTACTACATGTATTGCATGGCCAGAAGAGCCCCAGATAACATAACAAGCGCCCAAAACATTCCACATCCATGCACAGGCGGACGTTACACTTACGAATCCAGTATTCCGACCGGAAGTTACACTTACAAATGCAGTGTTGCGACTTACAAACAACTTTGACTTACGAGCAAACCAACAGTCCCTATTGTGTTTGTAACTCGGGGACTTCCTGTATTATAAGTTGTTTAAACACTGCCAACTGCCATTTTCTTACAGACCTATCCCTTCCCTAATCTGTTCAAAATAAATAAATATATTGGCTTGAGATAAGCAAAAGAGGTGAGTTGAATGTCTTAAAATGTGTTAGGTGTTAGGCAGTGGAGTACATATACTAAAAGTTTTACAGTAACACTTTGGATAGAAACCACAAGAGGAAAGATGAAAAACTAAAGCCAAGGTAAGAGTCCAAATGTAAACCTAGCTAATAGGTATGAAATAGAGTATAGAGGGTGCCACCTTCTTCAGGATTTTACATTTATTATGTGAATGAGAGTTGGACTCTGGGGATAGTTGGTGGAGTAGATACATTTTACAATGTGTATAGGCAAGTTCCATGGCAACTGCTTGTAGCAGACAAGATCCATCTGGCTTTGGCTGTTTGGAAGGGATCTAACCGTTTTAATAAAATTTCTATTTGGACTCCCATCTTGGGTTCGGCACTTCATTCTTGCATCTACACATGTGATGCAAGATCACAGTGCTCTAAAGTAAATCAAGACAATGCAGAAATTGTTTTTACTTTTTGAATTCACGCTGCCTTTGTCAAGTAGTGCTTTTATTTCAGTCATTGACCCTTCTGCAGGGATCAACATGGCAGCTGCATTGTAGCTGGATGAAGTTTAAACACAGAGTTTGTCAGGAACCTACAAGATATCTTGGCAGAACTCAGATAGAACTTCTTACTATATTGAAAAGTAGGCAGTGATAGAATTTGCTAAAATACAGGTAGTTCCCTTTCCTTTGCCTTTGCTTTGGCAACCTGCCCTGGTCTGTTCCCCAATAACTTATTATTTGCCCATGTGGAGCTACAATGTTGATGCTTGCACAGTATAGAAAAGGGGTGTCCAGGCTGTCAATCCCACACAGAATAAAGCCTAAAGTATTGAATTTTTTCATTAAACTAGAAAAATCACTAATGTTGATGAAGTTTTGGGAATGTGAGCTATACCCCTTACAAATAAAAAAATGAAAATAAAATTTAAAGATTTAGGAGTTAAAGATATAAAGATAAATGTTTGCCATTCAATTTGCCATCTGTTACATACCATTGACTTCTTTTGACAGTCTAATATTCAGTGGCAGAATTATAGGGGTCGCTGAGGTTGCCATGGCGACCGGGCCCCTTGCTGCAGGGGGCCCTTGAGGGCCCCCTGTATACAGTACTTTGATAGCTCCCCGATCCTAAGCCGAACTGTATTCGGCACTGTGAAGGGAGCTGCTCACATTGATTACAAAGTGAAAGCACAGTTCTGTGCTCTTTGTCTCCCCCTACAGTGCAGTACCCGGCAGGAAGAGCTAAGGTAAAGGTCTGACGTTTTTTATCTACTGTATGTGTGTTTATATGTATGTTTGTGTGTGTGTGAGCATGTATGTATATGTATGTGCGTGTGTGTGTGAGCATGTATGTATATGTGTGTGTGTGTGTGTGTGAGCATGTATGTATATGTGTGTGTGTGAGCATGTATGTATATGTGTGTGTGTGAGCATGTATGTATATGTGTGTGTGTGAGCATGTATGTATATGTGTGTGTGTGTGTGTGTGAGCATGTATGTATATGTGTGTGTGTGTGTGTGTGTTTGAGCATGTATGTATGTATATGTGTGTGTGTGTGAGCATGTATGTATATGTGTGTGTGTGTGTGAGCATGTATGTATATGTGTGTGTGTGTGAGCATGTATGTATATGTGTGTGTGTGAGCATGTATGTATATGTGTGTGTGTGAGCATGTATGTATATGTATGTGTGTGAGCATGTATGTATATGTGTGTGTGTGAGCATGTATGTATGTGTGTGTGTGTGAGCATGTATGTATATGTGTGTGTGTGTGAGCATGTATGTATATGTGTGTGTGTGTGTGTGAGCATGTATGTATATGTGTGTGTGTGAGCATGTATGTATATGTGTGTGTGTGAGCATGTATGTATATGTGTGTGTGTGTGTGAGCATGTATGTATATGTGTGTGTGTGAGCATGTATGTATATGTGTGTGTGTGAGCATGTATGTATATGTGTGTGTGTGTGAGCATGTATGTATATGTGTGTGTGTGACATGTATGTATGTATATGTGTGTGAGCATGTATGTATATGTGTGTGTGTGTGTGAGCATGTATGTATATGTGTGTGTGTGAGCATGTATGTATATGTGTGTGTGTGTGAGCATGTATGTATATGTGTGTGTGTGAGCATGTATGTATATGTGTGTGTGTGTGCATGTATGTATATGTGTGTGTGTGCATGTATGTGTTCAGTGGTGGTGTGTCCATATGGGCGCCGCCCCCTCTCTCCAGGCACCCCTCTATCACAAATAGATAGATTCATGCATAGCGTGAATCTATCTGTGGCCGTCACTGCCCCCCCTATTCAGACACCTGGCCCTTTTTTGGACGCCGGGGGCCTGAATTACACCGGCGGGGGTGTTTTTAAAGCACTAATAGGCTTCAAAATAGGTGAACTGCGAGTGCCATGCTTGGTGCTCACAGTCCACCCAGGTGTGTTAGAAAAGCGAAAAAATATTCGCTTTCCTAACACTGAACCACCTCTCCACCAATCAGGTGCTCAGGTCTGTTACCCGTCACCTGATTGGCTGAAACGACAGGCGCCGCTATTGGATGCCTATCAGGAGAAGAGGATGGGAGGAGACGCATGGAGGACCCCGCTCGTAGACGTCACCCGCTGCCCCACCGAGACAGGGTAAGTGCCAGGCAGACTGCGAGTGGGCAGGGGGGTCACAGTGGCAGCATTTGATGGCACAGTGGCTGAATTTCAGGGCACAGTGGCTGCGTTTGATGGGCACAGTGGCTGCGTTTCAGGGCACAGTGGCTGCTTTTTATAGGCACAATGGTGGCAATTGATGGGCACAGTGGCTGTGTTTGATGGGCACAGTGACTGCGTTTGAGGGCACAGTGGTGGCAATTGATGGGCACAGTGGCTGCGTTTGATGGGCGGAGTGACTGCGTTTGAGGGCACAGGGGTGACAATTGATGGGCACAGTGGCTGCGTTTGATGGGCACAGTGACTGCGTTTGAGGGCACAGTGGTGGCAATTGATGGGCACAGTGGCTGCGTTTGATGGGCACAGTGACTGCGTTTGAGGGCACAGGGATGGCAATTGATGGGCACAGTGGCTGCGTTTGAATGGCACAGTGCCTGCGTTTGAGGGCACAGTGGTGGCAATTGATGGGCACAGTGGCTGCGTTTGATAGGCACAGTGACTGCTTTTGAGGGCACAGTGGTGGCAATTGATGGGCACAGTGGCTGTGTTTGATAGGCACAGTGACTGCTTTTGAGGGCACAGTGGTGGCAATTGATGGGCACAGTGGCTGCGTTTGAGGGCACAGTGATGGCGTTTGATGGGCACAGAGACTGCGTTTGAGGGCACAGGGATGGCAATTGATGGGCACAGTGGCTGCGTTTGAGGGCACAGTGGTGGCAATTGATGGGCACAGTGGCTGCGTTTGATAGGCACAGTGACTGCTTTTGAGGGCACAGTGGTGGCAATTGATGGGCACAGTGGCTGCGTTTGATAGGCACAGTGACTGCTTTTGAGGGCACAGTGGTGGCAATTGATGGGCACAGTGGCTGCGTTTGAGGGCACAGTGGTGGCGATTGATGGGCACAGTGGCTGCGTTTGAGGGCACAGTGGTGGCAATTGATGGGCACAGTGGCTGCGTTTGAGAGCACAGTGGTGGCGATTGATGGGCACAGTGACTGCGTTTGAGGGCACAGTGGTGGCGATTGATGGGCACAGTGGCTGCGTTTGAGGGCACAGTGGTGGCGATTGATGGGCACAGTGGCTGCGTTTGAGGGCACAGTGGTGGTGATTGATGTGCACAGTGGCTGCTTTTGAGGGCACAGTGGTGGCAATTGATGGGCACAGTGTCTGCGTTTGAGGGCACAGTGGTGGCAATTGATGGGCACAGTGGCTGCGTTTGAGGGCACAGTGGTGGCAATTGATGTGCACAGTGGCTGCGTTTGATAGGCACAGTGGTGGCAATTGATGTGCACAGTGGCTGTGTTTGATGAGCACAGTGAGGCTGCAATTGATGCGTTTTTTTTTAAAGAATTTTTCAGTTTGCTTGCACCCCCCAAAAAATTTTGAGCACCATCTGCCACTGGTTTATGTGTGTGTGCATATGTGCATTTGTGCATTTATATATATATATATATATATATATATATATATATATATATATATATATATATATATGTGTGTGTGTGTGTATGTATGTGTGTTTACATGTATATATGCTCATTTTATGTATGCGCTTTTAATCCTGACCCCCTATATGTGTCCCATTAGAACCGATTTTTTTTTTGCTTGTTCATAGTACCAGCAAAAAAAAAAATGCTGTTCCTCTGAAAAGTGATCCATGCTCAGATCGCTTTTCAGAGGCATTTGAAAGCCGGTAAAGAGGCAATATGTTGCCTCCTGACCGCCTGTTTTAACCCCTTAAATGCATCATCACTATGCTGCAACTGCATGGAATGCACACAGTTGCAGGGTGGTTGCAGTGCAGCCACTTCAAGGGTGCCCTGACTTGAAAAAGATTGAGAAACACCGACATAGAGGAACCCATCTCTCCATTTTCCTCCTGCAGTTCCTGAATTCCTGTGGGGTGGAGAGGAGGAGAAGGGGGGGGAGAGAATCGATTCCTTTACATGCAGCCACCCACTTGCGACCGGGCCCTGGTGTTCCGCCATCGGGCTCGGAGAAAAGAGCCCTGTCCGGGAGTCAGGGGGGCCCTTCATGGTTTCTTGCATCGGGGCCCTGAAGATTCTAGTTACGCCTCTGCTAATATTACATTATTGCAAACTTTTTACACATTTTTAAACAAAATATATTTTATTGATTGACCTTTTAAAATCTGTTTGACAGTGATGCATATGAGCCTAATATTGACAGGTGTTATATGACTATAATTATTCTTCCTCTAGTGTTAGATGGAGCGGATGTTTGTGAGTTTGAAATGTCAATTTAGTAGTTTACAAGGTCATTTTGATACAAGCTTTATGATTATGATACACTGCTAAAATGCACTGAAATCCACCCTTTTTAAAAGCCCAATAAAAAGTATTATATTCAAAATTATGTAAAAAGATGCAGTCATACAATATTGTGCTGCCAAAAAAAGGCAGTGACTGGTTAATGATATAAAACCACTAACTAGTAGGAACTAGAGAAATTAACCCATAAAGAACTCATCCAAACCCTACCTTTGAACCGACATATATGATTCCTGCAGAATTTCATAATTGGATCAATTTAAACTTAATACATATACCCAAACTAAAGGCACCTTCAGGTATGAAATCATTCTCGTAAGCACGACTTGGATAACCTAGGGCATAATGTACCTGATTTACCTCATAAAACTTGGTATGAAAACCTTTGTGCTATTAACCCCCATACACCAGGTATGATCTCCTTCCATTAGGTCCCAATCCATAGATAATCTCTTCCCCCTTATACCTCAAAATAGGAGGAATACCTAGGTGGTGTGGTAACTGCTGCTAACTAGGACCAGATCTAGACCTTCACCTCTAATAGCTCTGTGAAGGTTACAGCTTTGATTGCTTTAGAGGTTGCCAAGCAGAAGGTACCATTGCGCACAACTGCCTGGAGGTAAGATGTTTTTGATTTAGGTTCAGTCAGCATACACTGTTATAGGTTTACATTTCCAATTAATGCCCTACTTTAATGGAAACTGCAGAGATGTTACCCAACCCAATTTAAATTACTTCAACATGTCTTTTAGTGACCAAGAGGGTGATTGTACATTCTTGGAAGATCCCAACACACCCTTTGACACAATTGTCACACACATTGTTGAAAGCTTACAGCACAACACAATAACTCCATGGGCAAATTCTGGAAAATCTGGAACCCGTGGATAGACCATTATCTTCCTGGTGCTTTGAGCTTGTCTCTACCCCAGGGGTAGGCAACCTCGGCACTCCAGCTGTGGTGAAACTACAAATGCCATCATGCCTCGGTATCTAGGAGTCATGCCTGTGATTGTCAGGTTCTTGCAATGTGTCATGGGACTTGTAGTTTCAAAACAACTGAAAGGCCAAGGTTACCTACCCCTGCTCTACCCCATACTTTTGAAATACATTGGAAAGTAAGTTCAGTTAATTGCTTACCCCTACATAATCTACTTCCCACAAAAGGGCTAGTTTGTTCGTTTCCAACGCTCCTGATCCTCTTCTTTTTCTGTTTTATTTCCCTTTCTTCTTCTTTTCTCCCTTACATATATTCTTAACTCTCACCAAACACCGTTCCTATAATTTGAATGTATAGTCAGGTCTTGTTGCCACCCTTACCGCATAATACCAACAGTCCACTTGGGCTTGAGCTGCCATACTGAATACTCTTCTTGCTTTCTGCTCTACTGAATGGAGAGTGACTTTTTGTTACAGTTTGGAAATGGTGTTTCCTGATGATATTGTTTCCCATACTGTTAAAATTCTTCTTTTGTTGTAATCCTGTCAGTACTTGTTCTTATTGTCAACTTGATAAAACTAATAAAAACCTATATACACAAAAAAAAAATTCAAATCGATACATTACAATTTATTCAAAGAGGCCAATTTATTTCACTTATAGTATAAATCCATTGCAAATTGTGAGCTCTGTCCACGTAAACCCTAATAAGCAAAAGGTTGAATTTTAAGAGCCTTAATCCATGGAAACCAATAAGAATCCATTTTGTACTGATCTGACTTCAAAAGAGTAATTCTGATTGGTTGCTGGGTTTTACTGTATTTTAGAAATGATACTGAAGAATAAGAATTCCTATTTGAATTAGGCTGTTGCGTCTGGACACAGCATAAGAAAATCCTCTGATGAGACAATACATTTCTCTGGGAAAGGCAAACAACACTTATTCACACCTTGTAGAGCTAAATTCACCTCAAATATCTCCAAGGAGCACATAGGGCAAGTTGTGTGTTAGTAAGCATTAAATTGTGAGGTGCCTAGGGATGTCTATTGTCTTTTTAGATGACATGTATGTACTTTGCACCCAAGGCTAGCTATACAGCCTTTAGATATGCAAACAATGCCCATGTGTACAAGCTTTAAAAGATTAAATACCAACAGAATCCACTCAGAGAAAATTAATATTGAGCAATGAATTTGACCAGACATACAAAAAAATAAAGTTGAAATATTTCTCTGTCATTTCATACTGCATTGCAGAAACTGCTAGTTAATGCTAATGCCATTGGTGCACTGCTTCATAATCTTTAATGTATCTAATTAATTATAGACATTTAGTAGGTTTTTAATCATAAACACTATGGGGCAGTCCTATGTTTCTCTTTTTTTTATGCCCGAATATTTAATGACGAGGATGTTTATTTATAATAAAAAAATTAAAAAAAAACTACAGGGATGTTTTAATATTTTAATGCACAGAAAATGAAGAGAGATAAAGAGCTGACAAAAGGAACTGATTATTTGTACATTCTCATCTACAGCATGCATGCCAGTCTTTGTACCCTTCAGAAAGTGCCCTCTTTGGATGTGAGCAGTGATGTGTGCAATGCATGGATTATATTTCATACATACTCTCACACAGCTTAAGATAAGCAGTATACCTTATGTTTCATTCTCTGCATGTAACGTGTACAAACTATGGCATTGCTGTGTATATTAGTAGAACCAACTGTTGGATTTAATACAGCTGCTTCAAGCTCCAAGCTTAGTCGTGGCCTCAGCTGCATGCCCGTGGGCCAACAAGCAGGCTTGTGAGCCTCTATGTATTCTTCCTGAGCCCATGAAAGCTTTTGACAATCATCATTGAAATATAAGCATTTGAACAACATGAAGAGGATTCCAGGACAGTTGATCGATGTCCTGCTGTGAGACGTTGCTTTGTACCTGTGAAAACATTATTACTACAACAATCTTTACATAGTTCATGGAAGTGTAGGTTTGATTAAAGACTTAGGGTGACTTGGTTGGGGTACCAACATTTTTCCAAAATGCAGTACCAATATTGCACTTCCAGAAGGGAAGAATTGGTTGTAAAGACATATGACATAGTGACCTGCTACTTCCCATAGCTCCTCTGTCTTCCTACAGTGTTCTTGCTGCTGTTGCTGACTACATCTCGTGAACCCACCTAAGACTTGGGGTAAGTAAATTAAGGCATTCCTGGAGGTTGTCAGACTTTGATACCACTTCTGATGTCATACGACCTCACGCACAGGGTTGGGTTTCACTGTCTGTAAAGGTACAATCTCCTTTTTCTCCTTTTTCACTGGGGATTGTTTCCTGTATTAACAAAAACATGATAACTTAAATAATATGAAGTATGTGATCCACCCCTTTACAGTTCTAAGTGTTTTGTATGTCCCTTCAAATTTGGTAACATATAATATTTTAAGAATCTATTTCCGATGCTACAAGGCATTTAAAGTACAGTATGTGTAATCCCAATCGCTAACATTTCATATAAGCTTTAACATGCAACACTGTGATTTTAAAAGTAATTTCTATATTTTAAATCTGTAGCTTTTATGAAAAAACACTGGGTGATCTTATCATGAATGTCACTGTTTAGGCACTTCCTGTCCTGTCTTCCTGTTATGCTCCCGCATTATCACAATGCCACAAGGGCTTCTAATGGAGAGTACAAGTGGTCATTTGAAAACACATTGGGGTGGATTTACTAAAGGCAATTTGACTATGTGCTTTGTAAGTCTAGCTCAGAGCCTAAGACCGTTGAAATCGCAGCCAGTACCACAGCAGGAACTGGCCGAGATTCGAACCATGTATGAATAGGCTGAATGTACCCAAGTAGATCGATCAATCAACTTGGGTACAACTGGCTTGCCAAGTTTTACATGTGATTATTGCTAGTGGCAATGCAGGAATGGTTCTCTGTCATCAACTCACCCTGAGAAATACCGTGCAGCTATCACTAGAGTGCATGCATCTAGACAGGAAATAATAGCAAAGAAGGTGCAGGAATTCAGCAACACTAAGATATAACAGATGATGAAAAAGGTGAAAACAAGTATTTTATTAAAAATAAAAATGGTTGAAAATTCTATTTTACTCAAAGCCTCAGGGAGGGTTGGGGTTGTCTGACCTATTTAGGTACTTTCAGGCGGCTCACCTCACACAACTCTTAGTAGTATACTCTCGATACGCTAAACCAGACTGGGTACATATAGAGAGAATGGCGACTCCAAGCTTCACATTGGACTATCTTTTGTGGTGCCCCCCTAGGCTCCGGCCCCCCATCCTGGATCCTACTCTTTCCCATTCAGTGGCACTGTGGGGTAAGCTCTGCTCTAACAGTGACTTGGTCTCTCCTTTCCGCTCATAAGCTCATTTGTTTATTAACCCGGATATCCCTCCAGGGCAGAACATTAGGGCTTTTAAGTGGGGGTCCCAGAGGGGACCTTTTACGCTCCGTCATAGTACGGAGGTTCTCGAAATGCCTCAGTCAGAGCGTTTCCATTTTTTTTTTTAATTTTGTACTTTTTACAATCCCTCTGGCAGGTTAAGCTGGACCACGATCAAGTGACTCCATATGAAAAATGGTGGACAAATGGTGGACAGGATGCAGATCAGCATGGGGGTATCTCCCTGGGTTATGAGCTACTACTGGGCTCTCCGTCTAGACTCCCTTACATGAACTGGGATACTGATCTGGGCAAGGAAAGGGACACAGAGTTATGGCATAATTGTTTCCTAAGGTGATATAAGGGTATCTTGAATATTGCCTTGATAGAGGGAAATTTAGAAGTGCTCACCCATTGGTACTTGGTGCCAATTTGGCTGGCCAAAATGTACCCTCTGTGTCACCTTTGTGTTTTTGATGCTGTCAGATGTCGGGGACAATGTGCCATATCTGGTGGGAATGCCCTAGGATCTGTAGCTTTTGCAGCAGCATTTTTGCCCTTATTCATAGAATAACCTGACAGTCAGCTCCCCAGACTCCACGTATAGCACTTCTCAATGCCCCTGTGCCTGGATTACCTAAATGCTTGCAATGTTTAATTTCTTTATTTTGTTAGGGGCCAAGATGACTCTTGCTAAATCCTGGAAACAACCTACTGCATCCCTAGCACAGGCTAGGAAATAAGTCACCTGGACCATGTTGCATGAGAATATTGTTAGCATTGAAGTATACAGTCCAAAAATTTGAACAGATCTGGGAGCCGTGGGCAACCTATATGCATGTCTCTCTGGTGCGTTAGTATATTTTCTCTTTTTTGTTTTGGGGAATACTTTATTCCCCCTGACTCTGATTAGGACCTCTACCACCCTGCTTTATTCTTTTTCTTTTCCTGTTCTTCCTCTGTTCCTCTATCTTCCTTCTATTGTATGTTTGACTATCCGGGAGCCTAATAATCTAGCATCAAACAAGCCCTGCATTTTGATCCTGGGGTAGTCTTCACTGGGTATGTATTGTCTTCCTGGTGCTTCAAGTGATTGAACATTGATCCCTGTATAACCTGCTGTTACTTTTATTTCTGTGATTGATAATGTGGGTATTAATATTTTATGTATTGCATCTGTTTTTTTATTTTGTTCTGGTGTTGGTGGTACATTTGTATTGATGCTTGTATTATTACTTTGTTAAATCTTTAATAAACTCTTTGTAAGTAAAAATAAAATTGGTTTTGCTTATGGTATCTAGTGCTTGAGCAAATTAAATGTTATTTAGTTACATTTACATTTAATTGTTCTTTTTTCTTACCATTGTGAGTTTTTACCCTGTTTCCTCTCTAATTCTGGGTAATCTATAATCTTCTATTCACAATGTTGCAGATTTTTGGACTAAATATAGCTATGGAAAGAATAATCCTAAATTCATAGTATGTGAAAACATTAATACTGTACTTACCCTTCTTCCACCTCTTCAATGGTGTCTGGCAGTGGTTTGTTTACTGTTTCAGGTAAGAAATATACTAGTAGTCCAGATAGAATTGGTACACCTCCATATATGACCAATGGTAAGAAAGGATAGAATTCACCCAGCATCTTCACTAGAGGAGCCACAATTCCACCCAGACGTGCCATGGTACTGCCCAAACCGAGACCACTCTGTCTGAAATTGATTATTTCATTAGTATTTTATAGAGTGACATTGTAATACATTGGTTAAACAAAATAGTTCAGCACAGACACAAGATGACCCGAGATATTTCTGCAAAGAAAAATGATATTTATATATATATATATATATATATATATATATATATATATATACATTGTAAAATTGATAACACAATGTAGAAGTGTATAACATTTTATAGTTTTACGAAACATATGCAAAATCTGGTAAAGATGTGCAGTACACTGGAATGTTTTTTTATTTTTTAATCCTTTTTTCCCTTAAGTGTGGAGTTAAGGTGCTCCAAATATCTTCTATGCTGTTCATATTGGTCTTTTTTATAACCCACAGATGTAATTCTTATTGCCAGTTTACAGTGGAGAACCAACAAATAAAATCCTCAAAGTCCCCCTCAGCTATATTCCCAACCCTCTACGGTGGTGCCCATACACAAAAATAATCAGCGGGGGGGTAATCGATATTTGTAACTGCAAAAATCCAGGAGTTGAAGTCGTAGCCAGATTTTTTGCCAGTTTCTTAAACTTCCCATTCTCTTGTTTAGTTCTTGCTTAATACATGGTTTGAGTATTGCACCCCACTTGCTCGTTTTATAAGAAATGTTAGTTTTATGCACTGGCATATCTTAGTGCAAAACTATGAATATTTATTCCTATGCCCTACGGATGTCATTATTAAGGGACATGTGGATATTTTGTTCCAAGGCAACTAGAAAAAATTACAAATACTGCATAAAATAACTACTATACTTAAAGAGGAAGTAAACTCCCCTATTTTGTTTTTACCTATAGGTAAGCCTATAAGAAGGGTTACCAATAGTTACTGTAAATATCTCCTAAACTTGCACCGTTTAGGAGATATTTACTGTATACGCCTGCTATTTTGTCATTGGCGCATGCGCTCTGAAGGAACAGTCACCCTTGCCGTTTCTTCAGGGCCCATGCCGTGACCGGTGCCTCCCACGAATCACACCGCCAGAGCCCGCGAACCCGGAAGAAACGCCGGGAAAGATGTCAGCTGTGTCAGCGATGTGTGGGCACCGCTGCAGGGCTTCGTTTTAAGGTAGGTATTTCATAATGAGCTACTATGCAATGCATACTAGCTCAATATGCCTTTGTCCTACAGGTTTTTTTTTGTTTTTTTACATTGGGGTTCACAACCTCTTTAAATGAAAGATAATACTAATATTGACTGTCACCACATCTACTTCCACACTCCATACTTTCATCTTCTTTCTCTTCTTTCCTTTGTAGCTGACCCATTTTTTGGTTGCCAGATTCCTTTCCATTCTCTAGTTCTTAATACATGGTTTGAACATTGTAAACCACTTGCTCATCACCAAATACTAATAGAAAATCACATTCTACAGTGATTTAACTACCCACATAATGCCTGACCCTAATATAATGTAACCCCTAAACAAAGCCTCAACACTAAATTAACTGATCATTCTGTTTATTTCCATATCCTACAGCCATACTGGGAGCAGCCATGCTTAGTTCTTTAATTAAGGTTAGAGCTAGGTTTTAGTTACATAGTTACATAGTTAGTCAGGTTGAAAAAAGACACAAGTCCATCCAGTTCAACCTTAAAAACAAAAAATAAATGAAATAAAAAATATCGTACAATCCAATATACCCAATTTTATACCCTCAGTTGATCCAGAGGAAGGCAAAAAACCCCAGCAGAGCATGCTCCAATTTGCTACAGCAGGGGAAAAAATTCCTTCCTGATCCCCCAAGAGGCAATTGGATTTTCCCTGGATCAACTTTACCTATAAATGCTAGTACCCAGTTATATTATGTACATTTAGGAAAGTATCCAGGCCTTTCTTAAAGCAATCTACTGAGCTGGCCAGAACCACCTCTGGCGGGAGTCTATTCCACATTTTTACAGCTCTTACCGTGAAGAAACCTTTGCAAATTTGGAGATGAAATATCTTTTCCTCTAGACGTAAAGAGTGCTCCCGTGTCCTCTGGGTTGACCGTAAAGAGAATAACTCAACACCAAGTTCACTATATGGACCCCTTATATATTTGAACATGTTGATCATATCCCCCCTTATTCTCCTCTTCTCAAGTGTGAATAAATTCAGTTCCTCTAATCTTACCTCATAGCTGAGCTCCTCCATGCCTCTTATCAGTTTGGTTGCCCTTCTCTGCACTTTCTCCAGTTCCCCTATATCCTGTTTGAGAACTGGTGCCCAAAACTGAACTGCATATTCCTGATGAGGTCCTACTAATGATTTGAACAGGGGCAAAATTATATCTCTCTCTCGAGTCCATACCTCTCTTAATACAAGAAAGGACTCTGCTCGCTTTGGAAACCGCAGCTTGGCATTGTATGCTATTATTGAGCTTATGATCTACCAAAACCCCCAGATCCTTCTCCACCATGGATTCCCCCAGTTGTACTCCCCCTAGCATGTATGATGCATGCATATTCTTAGCCCCCAAGTGCATAACTTTACATTCCTCAACATTAAACTTCATCTGCCACATAGTCGCCCAATTAGACAGTGCATTGAGGTCGGCTTGTAAATTGGAGACATCCTGTAAGGATGTTATTCCACTGCATAGTAACAACAGTATTAAACTCAAAATCAAACATTTATTATATTGCAGCTTACCAAATCTTAGATGTGACGGCTGCATTCGTTTTCTGTTTTAGGCTTTTTTTTTTGCTAATTTTCACCTGGTGATCTGACTAGTACATCTGTTGTTTTTAAACAATAAAAGCTGTCAGCAGATGCAGCAGTTGCAGGATTGGGACAAAACATTTACTCCAGACAAGAGTGCTTATAATGATCAGCTTTTATTATTTATGTAAAACCTTTATCACAAAAAGAAAAAAAATAGTTCAGGAGTTCAGCTTCAACTTATTAGTATATCTAAATCTGCCAGTACATGTAACATTCCACCCCCCTCCCCCCAGACAGACCAGGCTGCTGTCCAAAGGTGGCCCCTATTCTCCTTCATCCAGTGCGTAGGCACTCTTATATAGGAGGTGTGTTACTGAGCAGATTACCAGGTGAAAACAGAGGGGAAAAGCCCAAAAAAAGAACACTAATGCAGCCACTGCACCAAAGGATTAGTAAGCTGCAATACTACATTTTGGCTTTGGGCTTAATACCGCTTTACATAACAGGTTAGGTTGAGAGTAAAAGCTGAACTATTGTCCAGTGATAGGAGTCATGTGTATTCTTACTTGAATCCTGGTGTGATTTGTGTATTTCTTCCAGGTGTGTGCAGTAACAAAGCATAAATGTTGGCCTCTGTGTAGAAGTTTCTTGTAAAAAAGTCACTGATGCTCTCTCTCTCCTTGTGCTGGTTAAGTGGTCCTGTATCCGCCCCTTCTGTAGTTTTCTGCAGGCAGCCTGTAGCGGGTGGAGCCTATTGGGCCCATCCCACAGCTCTGATGTCACTGCTACTTTTGCAAATTAATAAACCATTTGAAGCACCCAAAGTATATTAATATCCTATGTTGTTTTTGAGGTGTATATTTAAATAAATGGTTCTCTGTCTCTGGAGATTAAGCTTTAAGGGCTAAGGCATAGAGATGGGTAAGGGTAAATGTTAAGGGTTCAGATTGTAATAATAGTTTAGGAATTAGGTGTCGGGAGGGGGAATTAGGTGTTAAAGGTGTTGTAAAGGCAGAATGTATTATTCTATAAGACAAAAAACCTTCTATGTGTAGCAGCCTCCCCAGCACCCCGTAATTACTTACCTGAGCCCCATCTCTCTCCAGCGATGTCCACGAGTGTCTTAGCCGACCTAGACTCTGCTCCTGATTGGCTGAAACACAGCAGTGGTGCCATTGGCTCCCACAGCTGTCAATCAAAGTTAGCCAATCAGTAAAGAGAGGGGGCGGGCCGGGTTGGGGCTCCATGTCTGAATGGACACACAGAGCTGTGACTCGGCTTGGGTGACCCCACAGCAAGCTGCTTGCTGTGGGGGCACTGGACAGGAGGGAGGGGCCAGGAGCAGCGTAGAGGGACATGAGAAGAGGAGAATCCAGGCTGCTCTGTGCAAAACTACTGCACAGAGGAGGTAAGTATAACATGTTTGTTATTTTATTTTATTTTTTTAAATAAGACTTTATAATCACTTTAAGTTGTTAGTTTAAAGTGATTGTTAAAAAAATAAAAAAAATAACAAGCATGTTATACTTACCTGCTCTGTGCAGTGGTTTTGCACAGAGCAGCCCAGATCCTCCTCTTCTCGGGTCCCTCTTCGCTGCTCCTGGCCCCTCCCTCCTGTCGAGTGCCCCCACAGCAAGCAGCTTGCTATGAAGGCACCCGAGCCAAGCTGCAGCTCCGTGTGTCCATTCAGACACGGTGCTGCTGTTCAGCTCCGCCCCTCTCTCTCCTGATTGGCTAACTGACTTTGATTGACATCTGCGGGAGCCAATGGCGCGGCTGCTGTGTCTCAGCCAATCAGAAGGTGGAGTCCCGGAGGGCTGAGGGACTCGTGGACATCACTGGACAGAGATGGGGCTCAGGAAAGTATTAGGTGGTGCTGGGGAGGCTGCTATACACAGAAGGGTTTTTATCTTAATGCATAGAATGCATTAAGATTAAAAAAAAATTCTGACTCTATAACTCCTTTAAGGATTAGCTTAACTGTTAAAGGGTCAGGTGGGGAAGGGTCAGATTCTAGGAGGAACTTATGTTTTAGGGACACTTATTGACATAGGGGCATTTAAGAGAAAGCAGGTTATAAACCACAAAAATCTGCATTTAAAATAAATATGACATGATTGGTTGGCAGTATAGTGAACATTTTGTCAAACTGTGTTTTCTGGGAAAGCTATTAATTTATGACTTTATTTCTTCTGCAGTAATGTGGCTTATTATTTTTCTTTTTTCAAGTATTTTTTTCTATTAAACATTTTTTTAAATACAATAACAAATTTAAATCATTGTACGGGCAACCCGAAAGGAAGCTCTCTATAGTATACATTAACTTACATAAATTAAATAAAATTAAATTAAACAAAATCCATAAAAAACAAACAAACACAGCGCCTCTCTGGCTCAATAAATAACGTAAAATCATATATTTACACTAGGCAAGATATGATCATACACAAGAGCATAAACATATATTGTGGATCAACATTATCAACTTTGGTTAATAGGGACTACTCATTATAATCTGTGATAAAAAGATATTATTTTTCATTTAAAAATGGCACTGTGTGTATTTGTGAAGCTGTGCTTGGGCGCATTCAAGCACCCAACTTTCCTAGGTAGCGGTGATGCACAAAGATGTCACCAATACCTCCAGGAAGTAGGCAGATGCTTGGTCCAAGGTAAGCATGTTTTCAATCTTTTCCCACAAAGCTATATTTTAGGCACCATTGAGTAGGTGTTTTTTTCATTTACGTGATGCTGGTTATCAGCAAATCAGACCTTGTATTTTCATGTTTCCATAAAGATGTCTTACATGGATAAAAGGAGAAAATGTTGGTTATTCACTGGCATTGGAGCCATAGGTCAGGTAAAAAGTTTTACATAATATGGCAGATTTTTTAGGCCGAAGTGCATTTACTAAAGCTATTTATTCTTCACGTATAATTAAACTGATTTCAATCATCTGATCATGTGAAAACAAAATGTGTATTTACTTTACTTTGCGCATGATTGAGTGCTTAGAGTGATAAAGGAAGAATATTCTCATTTAGAAATGAAGTTCCACCATGTCAAAATTCTAAGATTAGCTAATTTACTAAAGAATTTGAGAATATTCACTGCAATTATCCAATCATATGCACATTTAATAAGCAATCCGGAATTGAATAACTGCAGTGAATCTTCACACATTTTATACTCTCAAATTCTTTAGTAAATCAGCCTCTCTATCTCATATTCTTGACAAAATGAGGCTGAATGACTAAAGGTTTCAAGAAGGTTTTCACAATAAATTGTGTCAATATTTGCTTTAATTATTCAGCAATTTGCAGATAAAATAAGTAGACATAGGGGTTGATTTACTAAAGGCAAATCCACTCTGCACTACAAGTGCAGTGGCTGTAGATCTGAGGGGTAGATCTGTAATGAGGTGAAGCTCTGCTGATTTTATCATCCAATCATGTGGCAGCTAAAATGCTGTTTTTTATTTTCCTTGCATGTCCCCCTCAGATCAACAGCGACTGCAAAGTGGATTTGCCTTGAGTAAATTAACCCCATGGGGTTTTTTTTCCACATCATTGGATAATTGGATTAAAGCGTCAAACAATTTATCTCAGAGTTAATATTTTAGATACTTTACATAATTTTATTACACAGAATTTTATTTAATATTATCTTATTCAGCTGTAAGATATTATCTCAGTAGTTTAAGAAATTATTTTAGAATTCTGATATCTCAGAATTATCAAAGATTTTTTTTTCACTTAGCCCTAGGGCTTTTTCCACAGTGATAGCTAAAAATAATAATGTTTAATTTCTTTTAAAACCCTTTTATCCCTCCAAAGATATTTTTAAACAGCAGGTACCTTTAAAGTCCAGTGATTTTCCTGTGAGCTATCTGTTACTTTCTGTAGGTAATGCGACGTGGCATTGGCTTACATCTGCCATATCATCAAAGAGCTATAGCATACTGGTTAATTTTTTCCAACTCACTAAACTCCTATATCATCAGCAATGGCCCACCAAGTTCCCGAATTTTGCATTCATTTACTGTATGACATTTTCTCTTGCATAACCCTTCTTATTATATGTTTGTAAATTGGAACACATGAAACTGAATGACATAAGATACAACTAAGTAATTCTGATTAATATCAAGAACTTTTAGGACCCAGTTCTGTTTTTTTTTGTTTTGTTTTTTCCAATAAACTATTGCCTAAGGAATTACATATTGATGGCTCCTAAGAACAGACAGAATGATCTGTGAGCCTCAGAAAACTGGGGAATAGTGGAATATGTGCAGTCTGCTGTGAATTAGAGCAGTCTCTTGACTGTTGAAGATGAAGCCTGCCAGAAGAGAGATATGTTCATGTAATGTATTTTAAATGTATAACGTGTATATATCGAGAAGTTACTACACTCAAAGGTCTTGAATAAGTTATTATATGCTGTTAATAAATTATCACTTGTTCATTTATTCAGAACCCGCAATTGCAATAATTCCTTTGTATATTCTCAAGTAAATTTCTGCCATCAGAGCTATTTTTATATGCAGTCTGTAATCTACCATTATGTTTAGCCACAGCTTACATGTCACATATAATGGATATCACCCAATGAATACAAGCAGTGGCGGCCCTCCCATAAGGGGTGCAGGGGCGCCACCCCCCTAATCCATGCTCCCGGCCCCTAATCTACATGAAGGGTGCCGGACGCTTGGATTTCAATGTTTTTCTTTTTTTTAAGCACATGTTTAGAGTCTGAGGCTCTACTTGGCTTCAAAAAAGGGTGGGCTCTGGGCGCAGAGCACTGCGCCCTGAGCCCACCCAGTTGTGTGACAATAGCGAATAATATTCTCTATTGTCTTCCTGATTCTCCTCCCTGCCAACCAGGAAGGGGGTCCTGAGACCCGATTGGCCAGGGAGTCTTAAGACTCAGGACCCACTTTCTGTTTGGCTGGGAGGAGAAGCAATGGCCACAGAGTGAGGGGCAGCAGCCCTACCCTGATCCTCATCATCTGCCTCCTAAGGTAAGGAGGCCTCTGATTGTCCCCTTCCTGTCCATCTCCTGCAGGGGGGGGAATCACTGCCTTCCCATCCGTCTCCCAAGGGGGGGATCGTCGCCTTTCCATCTGTCTCCTACAGGTGGTGGTGTTGCTTTTATGCCCCCCCAAAAAAAAAAGATATTGTGCACCAGCTGCCACTGAATACAAGACTTTTGAAGGGAATGCAATAGTCCTATACAGAACTTTACAGGTCCCCTAAGTACAAAAACCATTAAAATGAACAAAGAAAATCATAACTATAACATAACTCATTAAATGTCTACACCAAGAGCAACAGTATAAAGATAGTAAATTGTACAAGTTGTAATGCAACAATGTCTAATATAAAAGCAGTCAAAGTGTTCCTAGACATTAGATGGCAGTCCCCTGACCCAACTGTTTCCAGCTTTATGAGGCGATGATTAAAACTTACTAACCGAGGCTGACAGTAGATGGATCACTTTTTTCGATCTGATCAAAAAAAAAAAACAGATTCCCCATCCACACAAGCGAAGTGTATGGAGGCATTCTCCCCCTCTGTGCTATGGATTATGATCAGCAAATGCAGCTGCGGCTGCAGCCAATGATCAATTTGTCATTTTTGAAAAGTCCTATTCGACAAAAGTTGACCATTAGATCAACTTCTGTCAAGCAGGAACAGGCATTGATTGATTAAATATTGTCCGGTCTCTGCTAAAATGGCCAAATTCCAATCCATCTATGGTCATTTTAATGGAGAGAAATAGTGATTGGACAGGTAAGAAAATTGCTGTAATTTTCTACATTGTAGATTAGCACAGATCAGTTTAGCATAGATTGGAAGTCTGACAACAATCTGTAACCCAATGCAATTGCTTGTGTTTAGGGATGCATTGACTGGCACAGAAACCTAAGGGCAAATCCTATAATGGTTGTTGATCAATTTTATTATATTGATATACATTTTTAACTAATTCTACGTATTATACATATATTATACAAATAATAGTGATAATTTTACATTATAATTATTCTAGATTTTAAAAACTTATCATCTAATAACATCATAACATCTTATCTTTACAAATAATAAGTTAATACAGGATTTGTCTATAACTAATTTGTCTATAACTTTGTAATATTTCAGTTATAGACAAATCTAGAATATGAATGTTTCAACCTATACCATATACTGTAATTAGACATGGATAGATATGTATTTGAGGTATGTATATAAAGTGTCAGAGTAGGTGTAATTATTGTAGTTGTAGCAGTAGAGTTATTGTTGTGTGAGTGAGGCAATAGTTTGATTGGCTGGCCTCAGAGGGATTGATTTACTAAAGGCAAATGGGCTGTTTACTTTGCAGGGGAATTTTAACTTTGAAAAGAGATTTTCCCTTAGCTCAGTGAATGAAGAGAAGCTCTATTGACTTGCCTTATCCAAACTTGCAAAAAAAAAAAAAAAAATCATGTTTTTTTTTATTTTGGGAAAATTTATCAAATTTCATAAACGAATTACCTGTTGATAAATAGCACAATAAGTGTCACATAAATGTGCTTGAAAGGACATTTGTTATCAACTAGACATTCTTCCTTTATAGTCTTATTAAGTGTACTGTGAAAACAACAATCATCAAAGTAGAACTTTAATGTGGTGATAAAAGTTCTTTACATAGGAATAACCTAAGATGGAAAGGGGGTTTAGAAAATGACTAAAAGAATGGGAGTGCTAAAAAGCATTAGAAGCAAAGAACCAAACGAGAGACTGTAAACAATCAATTCTATAGATCAGTGGTCTCCAAACTGTGGACCGGAGACCAGACGTGGCCATTTGTTTGCCTTTATCTGGCCCTTGAGGTACTATTCGACCAACTGACAAAAATGATGGAGTACCATTCCTACTACTGGGACCATCAATAGGGTGCTTTTCCTCTGATTGATATCAACAATGGAGTGCTATTCCTCCCATTAAAACCAATGATGGGGCACTAACCTCGGGGCATTTCCTACTCCCACTGGCCACAGTGCGGCCCCCCTAAAGCCTGAGGGACAGTAAACTGGCCCTTTGTTTAGAGAGTTCAGAGACTCCTGCTTTAGATGAAACTGGGTAAGGAGCTTTGAGGAATCATAAAGGGAAAATAGGTTTTGTGTTTATTGTGGTATTTTTATATTGCTACTATTTCTCATTAAAGACTTAGCCTTGAGTATATGGTTATTTTATTTATTTGTATCTGTATGTAGAAGTCTTTTTCAAAAACTGCCTGTTTTAATGTCTGTGTGTACAATATAAAGTGTTATATCTTCTGCCAACACCACTCTAAGAAAATACAAGGAAACTTTATTGTTGATCAATATTCATATTACGTTTAAATATTTACTATTGATAATAATTTTCTTATACAATGACACTACACTCCTAGAGTATCATGGGTTTCCTAAAAGGGAGGCCAGCATCAGGTATTTTCATTCAGATCTCTCCCAGTCTAGGTGAAACATTATACTGCGGTAAGGAGAGGTCTTCTTTTGTACACAGGCTAAAACATGTTCCTTTTCATACTCGCAAGAATTGGGCACCGTCAAAAAAATATACGCATGGGGGAACTCGCACGCACACGTGCACCTGTAACAGATGTTGGTGCCAAACAGGCTATTTAAACCCAGCCAGTGCTCAGGATCAGTGCTGCTTTGTCTTTCAGCCTTCTCTGCATCCTGTGTTCCTGTTATCCTGTATCCTGATTCCAGTTGCTGACCTGGCTTGTCTGACCACTCTCTGAACTCTGTTTGCACCGACCCCGGCTTGTCCTTGACCTCCGCTTCTGCCTGCTCCATTGGCTTCTATTGCACTGATTGGCTCCTGACCTGGCTTGTACCCAGACCACGCTATTGCCTGCTCCTCTGTAACTGATCTGTCCTGCCAGGGTATGACCCATCTTGCCTGACCCTGATTCCTGTCTCATCCTGCTGTAACTGCAGTTCTACAGTCTGCTGCTAGCGCATACCTCACCTGCCCACTGTCGCCAGTACCAGCCTGCTTCAGTCTGCCATCCTCCAGCTGCCTACTAGCCCATCTGCTGCACTGACGTCTACTGACGACCTCTTCTGCCTGGCATGGATACCCGCTCTGCTGTTGGCAAGACCTACAGGCACTCGTGCCACTCTGCACTCCTGCACCTTCTGTCCACACTACCAGGGGCCCCAAATCTGAGGTGTGAGAGGGGTCTTCCTCATCATTTTAGGCTCTGCTACCAGGTACGTGATAACTGCTCAGTCTCAAGTCGGCAGGCAGATAAGGTGAGGTTGGGAGAATATGTCACTCCTGTGGTTCATTATGGTAGATATACTAGAGGAGTATAAAATGTATTTTAATCTTAGTGAATAAAGTGTAGCTGCATTCACTTGGACTGTCAAATAATCAAAAATAACAAGATTTCTTCTTGTACATGATTGTATGATTGAAATAAACAGTGCCTCGCCTTATCCCCTAAGCCAAGTTAACAGTTTCTACTCTTTTAGTAAAGCAACATCATTCCATTTTGGGAGTAAATCTGAGTTTAAGCTATTTAGCTTTGCAAACAACTGTTTTTTTTTTTTTTCCGCAAAGCAGCTAAGATTGGCTTGGCAAATGTGTGAAAAGGAGCCTAATGGCCCATTTATTGGTTGTAACTGTAAATGTATTTATATGCAATTTTACATATTTGGTGTTATCTTTTTGTTATGATCTTACCAAATAAAAGAAATACCCGCAAACACTGTATTCCTTCTCTTTGAAAAAAAAACGATTCAACTGTAATTGACAATAAATGGAGACATGCGCAGAACTTGATATATTTGACATTTATATTTGTTATCATTCTATGTATAGCATCTTGTTCTATGTTTAGCATTCTAAGCTTTGAAAAAAAAAACTACTTTTACATGTAGGAAAATGTCATCTACATTCACAACTAAAAATCTGTAATTTACTCTATTTCGTGAGCTCTTGAATCTTGTGTTTGTCTATCTGTAAATAGTATTTCTTGCTTCTTTGTATAAACCTGTATAAGCTAGAGTTACTGGCTTTTTGAGAAGCGATTAGGCTTGGTCTAAGCATTACATCACTTCATTATATCAGTGACATACCTAAAAACTTCATGCAAACGTTCAATGTACAGTACAGCACAATTAATCTATGACAACAATTGTTCAACTACAAGGATTATAACAAAATCTCAATTACAAGAATAATTTTCTTTCTACAAAACCGAGAACATGAGATGGACTATGACCAATTTGCCTGTCTACATAATTATATATATATTTATATATATTTTTATATTTATATGTAGCGGGGTGGTCACCACTTGGTTACTAGCAATCCGCCAATTACACTGCTGCCAGACCCCCATCAATCAGTTAAGACAATGAACAGTCATTTGCGCAGTTTTGTTACGTTTACTGCAGGATACAACTTGGGTGGGATAAAGGAAGATATGAGATGCCCATAGCATTTAGCCCATTGTAAGACATTATTCAGTGGCCTTGGCCTTGCAAATTGATGCACACTTTTAACCCTCTGTCTCCTTCCTCTAAATAACTTCTCTGTAGACTGTTGCTCCTTCTCTTCTTGTGCAAATCCTTACTGCAAACTACTGAAATGCTATTTCTTCACTTCCATTGGGACAAGAAAGAATCACTCTGAATAGTTCCTCCTTGCAGACCATAATGGTATTGCCCCAGCAAACCAAGAAACCAGAAGCCTACACAGCCTCTCCCGATGGCTCAATGAACCAGACAGCCACGCAGTCTTTTGGAAGGGTTTACCAATGCGCTTAACCAGACCAGAGATACACAGAACCTCCCCCTGATGGCCTGACACATGGTAATGGGCAGACTACTGTTCCCAGCCAGTCCATAACTGTTAATGCTACGTTCCCTGACCACAGCATTCTGCACTACTCTCGATAGCTTCTCCTCGTCTGTTTCTCTCACACTGACCTTCTCCCAAAAAAGGGATAGTTCTGTGTCCCCAGTCACAGAACGCTGATCTACTCTCCTCCGCTGTGCTGCTAGTTCTTCCGGACTGATCTTCTCTGGCATACAAATCTCATGTTCCCCGGTCACAGCAACTTGACATCACTTCAGGGATGAAGATCTTTACCTAGGACTCCCCCCTAGCGGTTCCTCCATCCCTCCTCCACGCTTGGCGCATCCCCGCGTGGGGATGCCCGGAACAGCAGCTCAATACTCCATTCTGTCTTTCCTGCTTTCCAGAACTCCTCCCTGGCAGCATGTGACCCCAGCTTATATGGGAGGCCTGCCCCCTGCCCAAGGGTAATTGGTCAGAGCTCCTCACATGAGCTGATTACCACTCAAACCTCAGGTCTAACCTCTCTTCCAGAACAATCTGTCTGAAAGCAGGGGAGGCGCTTCTGAGTCAGAGCACAGGTGGCCACACCTCCCACTACACCAACACTCCCAGTCCCAAATCAAAACAACCAGGCTCAGCCTGGCTAAATTTACCTGCATTTGGACCCTGAGCTATATAAAATACTAGTCTAGCACCTATCTTCAGGTAGAGGGTGCTTATAAATATATATACACTATATTATCGAGCAGGGCCCTCTGATTCTTACTGTATCAAAGTGTATTGTATTTGCACTGTCTACCCTCAAGTTTTAAAGCGCTGCGTAAACTGTTGGCGCTATATAAATCCTGTATAATAATAATAATATTAATAATTACCAAAAGTATTGGGATGCCTTCCTTTACGTGCACATGGCATCCCAATCTTAGTATGTAGAGTTCAATATTAAGTTGGCCCACCCTTTGCAGCTATAACAGCTTCAACTCTTCTGAGAAGGCTGTCCAAAAGGTTTAGGAGTGTGTCTATGAGAATATATGACCATTCTTCCAGAAGCAAATTTGTGAGGTCAGGCACTGATGTGGACCAGAAGGCCTGACTCGCAGTCTCAGCTCTAATTCATCCCAAAAGGTTTTCTATCGGTTTGAGTTCAATACCCTGTGCAGGCCAGTCAAGTTCCTTCAAACTCACTCATCCATGTCTTTATGGACCTTGTTTGTGCACTGGTGTGCAGTCATGTTGGACCAGGAAGGGGCCATCTCACAAAGTTGGGAGCATGAAATTGCCCAAAATATCTTGGTATGCTGACGCCTTAAGAGTTACCTTCACTGGAACTAAGGTTTCAAGCCCAACCCCTGAAAAACAACCCCACACCATAATACCCCCTCCACCAAATGATTTGGACCAGTGCACAAAGCAAGGTCCATAAAGACATGGATCAGCAAGTTTGGGGTGGAGGAACTTGACTGCCCTGCCCTGACCTCAACACGATAGAACAACTTTGGGATGAATTACAGAGGAGACTGCGATCCAGGCCTTCTCGTCCACATCATTGGCTGACCTCACAAATGCGCTTCTGGAAGAATGGTCAAACACTCCCATATACACACTCCTAAACATTGTGGACAGCCTTCCCAGAAAAGTTGAAGCTGTTATAACTGCAAATAGTGGGCCAACTCAATATTGAACCCTACGGATTAAGACTGCAATGCCATTAAAGTTCACGTGCATGTAAAGGCAGGCGTCCCAATACTTTTGGTAGTATATTGTTTGTATATCATTTGTGGCTGCCCTATTTGTCTTCCTCATCTCACTTTTTACATCCTCAGAAATCTGCTGTAGAGAGTGCAGCCAGGGCTGGGAGCAGGGAGATTGATGGCCTCACACATATGGTAATGACATGCAGATCTATAGTAGGGATGAGCCGAACACCCCCCTGGTTCAGTTCGCAGCAGAACATGCGAACAGGCAAAAAATGTGTTCGAACACACGAACACCGTTAAAGTCTATGGCACACAACATGAATAATCAAAAGTGCTCATTTTAAAGGCTTATATGTAAGTTATTGTCATAAAAAGTGTTTGGGGACCAAGGTCCTGCCCCAGGGGACATGTATCAATGCAAAAAAAAGTTTTAAAAATGGACGTTTTTTCTGGAACAGTGATTTTAATAATGCTTAAAGTGAAACAATAAAAGTGAAATATTCCTTTAAATTTTGTACCTGGGGGGTGTCTATAGTATGCCTGTAAAGTGGCACATGTTTCCCGTGTTTAGAACAGTCCCTGCACAAAATGACATTTCTAAAGGGAAAAAAGTCATTTAAAACTACTCGCGGCTATAATGAATTGACGGTCCCGGCAACACAGATAAAAGAAGTCATTGAAAAAAACGGCATGGGATCCCCCCAGTGCATTACCAGTCCCTTTTGGTCTGGTATGAATATTAAGGGGAACCCCGAACCCCGTACATCCCCCGATATTTGAGAATGTACAAATGTACCCCTACCATTTCACAAAAAAGTGTCAAAATGGTAAAAATGACAAGACACAGCTTGGGACAAGTCCTTTATTAAAAAATTAAAAAATAAAAATGTCCCACAAAGTCGTCTTCTTCTCTTGCTCCGCCGATGGACCAAAAAAGAATAAAAAAATTGCGACCGACCCGCCTCCATGGGAGGCTCTCGCCGTCTGACGCGTCTTCGCTTTGATAGTTCTTTTATAACTAAGGGCAGGGCCACACCGTGATGTTCCCGGGTGATCCTGCCCTCCTCTGACGCATGGGGACTTCCCTATGGCTTTCCTGGGGAGTCAGAATATTCACAACAACTATGAATATTCAGTTTGTAGTCATGTATAACTCTGTTACAACTCTGTTAGTCATGTTGTAACCCTGGCAAACTGACAACACTAGAAATCTCAAGAGACATTGCCGTGCTTTTGAATGACTGTGGTGTACAACTAAATCCGTTCAGGACTTCACCCTATATACATTTGCCCTCCTAAAATACAATTCCTACCTCCATGCTGCCAAACAAACCTACTTTGTCACTCTTATTAATACCTTTTCATCCAGTCCTCGTCGGCTCTTCTATACCTTTAACTCTCTGCTTTGTCCCTTGCCCCCTCTACCCACTAACTCACTCACTGTCAATAACTTCAAAGACAAGATTGATGCAATACGTTAGAACACCCCCACTGTACAGTTATCTTCCCCACTTAACATACCTTGTCTAACAGTGCAGTCAACACTTTCCTCTTTTGAACTGGCTACTTCTGAAGAGGTTACAAAATGTTTCTTAGATGCCCACCTAACCAATTGTCCCCTGGATCCTATTTCCTCGCAACTACTACAGTCACCCTCTTATTCTATCCTATGCTCCCTCGCTGACACCTTCAATCTCCCCTTCTCAACTGACACTTTTCCCTCCCCTCTAAAGCATGGACAGATCACTTCCATATTTCAAAAGCCCTCACTGGACCCTACCAAGCTGAACAACTTAAGACCCATCTCATTGTTTCCATTCACCTCTAAACTTTTAGAACGCTTAGTCTACAACTGTCTTAGCTCCTACCTCTCTGAAAACAACTTTCTTGACCCCTTACAGTTTGGCTTTCGCTCACAGCACTCCACAGAAATGACCTCACTAAAACTCACTAATGATTTACTAACTGATAAACCAATGGCCACTACTCAATACTCTTCCTACTAGACCTCTCTGTAGCCTTTGATACTGTTGACCACCCGCTCCTTCTCAATAAACTCCACTCCCTTGGCCTCCAAGATTCTGCTCTATCCTGGTTCTCCTCCTACCTATCACAGCTCTCCTTCAGTGTTACCTACAACCAGTGGTGGCTGGTGCTCAATAATTTAGGATGAGCGGCAAACCAGCATCACCTAAACCCCCCCCCCCCACAGGAGAATGACAGGGAGGCGGAAAGCCTTCTTAAGTTATGGGATGACATGCCGATCTCACTGTCCGAGCTGGGGAGTGCTGGAAGCAGTGGCAGCTGGTGGGTCGGGCTTCCCTCATGGAGAATCCGTGGCAGCTGGTTGGTGGATCGGAAATGGAAGAGAGAAGCTGCACTGCTTGAAGGTTTTTATCAAACAATTGCTTGTAGATAACAGGTATTCAATGACAGGTCAATTCTGATTGAAAACAGACACCAAACTGAGCTTAATCAAACAAAAGGTGCCACCACCTTAAGAAAAACCTGCTTACAAGCTGGCAAGTAAAACCGGGCAGATGGCTTAAACCCAGCCAGGGCCTTTGCTTGTGCAGAGGATCATCTGGTAAGCTGTAATTTGAATGGCTGCATAGATGTTCCAAACGCTCCTGGCACTGTAAGACTCAGAATTAGAGGCCCAGTACCCAAGCCCTGGTCTGTGTTTCAGCCTTGGTTGGTGGCTCTGCTTCCCCTCTTCTCTTGACATGGGGCTTGGCTTTGAGGGAGCCGGAGCCCCGGACTGGCATGGTCACCAAGGACCAGTTGTACCCTTCAGCACCTAGGACATGGCCTCGCGGATACAGGCGGGAAACCTCTCATCGATGGTCCTGCCGCCTGGGTCCTTCTTGGAGATCTCGGGGCCCCTAAACGATCCTCGTCCCTCTGAGCCAGCCAGGGACAGCAGAAAATTTGAGTCAGAGTCCGAAACGTGGGACATGGAGCTGGCTAGTGTTTGGCCGCGCGTCTCTTCCCTCCTCCTCCCTCTAGGCTAATAGGATTGCTTCTTCTTTCAGCCAATCTGGAAACGGGTCTCAGGACCCACTTTCTGATTGGCCAAGAGGATAATCAGTGTGAGAATAGTAAATATTCATTTGCTATTTTCACACAACTGGGTGAACTCGGAGTGCAGTGCTCTGCTCCCCGAGCCAACACTTTTTAGAAGCCTATTAGAGCCTCTGGCTCTAATCACGTGCTTCAACCCCCCCATTGGAATCCATGGTCCCATGCGCCCCCAATGGATGGGCCGCTACTGCCTACAACTCTGTCTCCTTCTCTCCACTTCTGCTTTCTGTAGGGGACCCCCAAGGCTCTGTTCTTGGACCCCTTCTCTATCTACACCTCCTCCTTCAATAATGCAACCATCAATCCCTCCCCTCACGCCAGGGTACTAGGTGTAATACTAGACTCTGACCTGTCCATTCAGCCCCAAATCCAATAGTTGTCAAAAGCTTGTAGACTTCACCTCCGTAACATCTCTAAATATCACCCCTTTTTTAAGGGATGAAACCGTCAAGCTACTCATTCACTCCCTTGTTATCTCTCGCCTTATCTCTCGACTATTGCAACTCCCTTCTTAAAGGCTTACCTCTCCATAGGCTATTCCCTCTCCAGTCTATCATGAATGCTGCTGCCAGATTCACCTACCTTACCAACCGCTCATTGTCTGCTAACCCTCTCTGCCAATCCCTACACTGGCTTCCAATTGCCCAGTGAATTCAATTCAAAATACTAACAACAACATACAAAGCCATTTACAACTCTCCCCAAGCTACATCACCAATCTTGTCTCCAAATATCACCCAAACTGTCCTCTCTGCTCCTCTCAAGACCTCCTGCTCTCAAGTTTCCTTGTCTCTTCCTCCCATCTCCAGGACTTCTCCAGAGCCTCTCCTATCCTCTGGAATTCTCTACCTCAATCTGTTCAGCTATTTCCTACTCCAGCTGCCTTTAGGTGATCTCTGAAAATGTATCTCTTTAGGGAAACTTATCACGCCTCCAATTACTTTTTTTATCACTTCCATAAGCTCACCCCCCACAGTTATAACCTTTTATACCACTTGCCCCACCCTATTAAATTGTAAGCGCTTATGAGCAGGGCCCTCTTAACCTTCTTGTATTTTATTGTATTGTAACTGTACTGTATCCCTTTTTATATTGTAAAATGCTGCGTAAACTGTAAATAATAACAATATACAAAAAAAACGACATTTTACTTGGCTAGGCTTTGTGATAAGGATGGGAGAAACCTGAAGAAGATTTTTTTTAATGGAAATCCAGAATGAAGACCATAGAAAAGACTGATTACCTACTGTATGTAAAAATAAACCAAAAGAAGCACGTGCATATTTATATATAAAAAAAATGGGTATAGTCCCTTTAATATGTTTTTTGTAGATTTGAGTCATTTCAGAAATGTAATATTACTGGTAAAATACTAATAATGCAAAACATTTGCCTTTTAATTTATTTATGCCTTCTTTTACCCCCATTGACTTTCACCATCTTACTTTCTTTTGCTATCTTGCATAAAATTATTGAAAAGTGTAGAATAGAAGATCGGCAGTAGAAAAACAGTGGCACTGCCTGTTAATATTTAACGCATTGCTCTGATATTGAAAATCAAACTGCTTTTTTTTAATAAACATTTATAGTGGATATGGTATCAGATGAAATCTCTAAAGCACAAGTGCAAATCCTGGAGAGTGAGGAAGTCTGGAACTCTGTCTGCCACAACTACACAGATGTCTGGAATGACTCTCTAGGGAAGAGATCATTGTCAGCTGGGATACAGTAAATGGAGAGATGCAAAGCTACAAACACATGGGGCATCACAGCAAAGACGAGTATATGGGCCATGCAGACAGTACAGCTGAGCAGAATGATACAGGATATGTGGAAATGGAAGCTTGGCTAAATATGCAGCAGAGCATAATACATTATTTTAATAAAACTGTGTTATTCCTCATCTGATATCTATTGCTATGAAAACCTTTTACACCATGAACCTTGGCTGCCTTACATTTGGCTGATATGGTTTACATCTCATCAAATGTGTGGAGGATTGCTGCACCGTTTCGATTTTTTTCATTTATTCTAGCACAAGTGTGCCTGTTCCAGAACGGACAGGATTGGGCATCTTGCAAAAAATATAATGTGTGTAGGAGATGATTGAAAAGGGTATGACATTGGCCAGTATGTGTAGGGGAGGTTTATAAAGGTTATGATGGCAGGCAACATGTGAAGGAGAAAAATGTAGCATATGATGGAATTTCATATGTGCACGAAAGGACTACAAGAGATATGACAGGGGCCAGTGTGTTCAGGAGAGGAATTCAAAGGGAATACCCTTTGGTAATATGTGAAGGAAAGGAGCGCCGAGGGTATGATGGCAGGACGGGATTGTGGAAGGTAATATGTGTAGGAGAGAAGTGTGGAGTGAGTGGGCAGTCTGTACAGGAGATGAGTACAGAGGGTATGATGGTGGGCAGTATGCACAGAAGAAATATGTAAAGGATATGACAGAAGGAAATATGTGTAAAGGTTATGAAAGTCAATAGTATGTGCAGGACAGCAGCGAGAAGGCTATAGCAGCAGGCTATAGAACAAGAACAAGAATGTTGAGTGTCCAATAGCTGGCCGTATGTGCAGGAGAGAAATAATAGGAGCATGATGGCAGGTAGCGTGTACAGGAAAGATATGCATCTATAGGACACATTACACAGAAAAATTATCAAAATAGTGTGGAACGTGAAATTAGCAGTTTAACTGTGAAATGTTCTTGGATTTAATATGTATTCATTTTATTAAGACAAAACATAGTTATAAATCCTGAATAATAATAATAATAATAATTGTTATTATTTAATAGCAATAATTCTATTTTGTGGGGAAATGCAGTATATCAGTTTAAAAAATAACACTCTGGATTTTCTCGGCAGTTAATCTTGCAAGAAAATGTTTACAACTACAGCAAACTAGATTTCATAAAGGCTTTCCATAGAAGAACTTATCTTGATGAGGAAAGGTATGCTGCAACCACCTTTTCTTCTTACATAGGGTTGTTTAAAAGCATTCATATACAGATAAACATGTCTTTACCTTAATGTATAAGACAGTTTTTTTCCACATCATTTCACTATTAAAAAAACCCAGATCATCGTGCAGTAAATATCCAGAGCAAGGCATACAGAGAATGTGTTGAATATTATTGAGAATAACATACCATCACGCGTACCACAGTAAGTAACATGCTACAACGAAGGCCCCATCCAACAATGAATGCTGAATAATGTGCCATGTGTATGTTTGACCATTCTTCCAGAAATGCATTTGTGGGGTCAGGCACTGGCTCGAAGTCTTCGCTCTAATTCATCACAGATGTTTTATAGGGTTGAGGTCAGAACTCTGTCCAGGCCAATCGAATTCCTTGACCCCAAACTCGCTCATTGATGACTTTATGGACCTTGCTTTGTGCACTGGTGCACAGTCATGTTGGAACAGGAAGGGGTCATCCCCAAACTGTTCCCACAAAGTTGGGAGCATGAACTTGTCCAAAATGTCTTGGTATGCTGTCGCCTTAAAAGTTCCCTTCACTGAAACTAAGGGGTCAAGCCCAACCCCTGAAAGACAACCCCCCTCAACCTAAACTTTGTGGACAGCTGTCCCAGAAGAGTTGAAGCTGTTATAGCTGCAAAGGGTGGGCCAACTCAATAATGAACCCTACGGACTAAGGCTAGGATGTCATTAAAGGTCATGTGTGTGAAAAGACAGGTGTCCCAATACTTTTGACAATATAGTGTATAAGACAATATAAAAGGTAAAACTGAACCAATGGAACCTCCAAATAAGCAATAAAGCTAGGTTCCTTCCCTATATGTATATGAGAAACTGGTATATTAAAGGTTCCAATGTGATGGACATTAGTAAAAAGTATGTAGAAAAATGCCAGTAATAATAAAACATTATAGTTTTATTATTATCTGACAGCAATTTATTGTAAATGCAATAAATCTAACAGGGCCCTGCTGTATACAAATAATTACATGAATTACACATATGAACTGCTGTAAACAACAATAATGGCAAATCTGCTAAATAGTCTGCTGATTGTAGGCATTTAATATGAACATATTGTGAACCCACAGCAAAGTATATCAAGTTCTCCACAATCACCTTTAAACAAGACCCGGTCTGATAGGAATAGTTTTATTGAAATTGTGGTCTAAAATCTTATGGGACATCAAATATAGTCATCATAGTAACAATTGCTTAGTGAGTGTTGCTAGAAACATGCATCAGCCCTATTAGTACATGTATAAAATCAAGAATACTGTTCTGTTAAGCATCATAATTGTAATCCAACAAGATCTTATGATTGACAAATTGTCATGTGCTCGGTCAGTCTAAAGGAATGCATGGTGTAATGTAAAGCAGATGCCAGCCCAAGGTGAATACTGCACCCTATGAAAGCTTAGTGTGCATAGTGAAGCAATAACAGCCACTGTCCTAGACTGAGTGGTAAATAAGATCATCACCAATATCAATATCATTTCTACGCTGACGACACCCAAATTTATCTCTCCACCTCTTAACTCACTCCATCAGTCTCCTCACACATCACTAACTTACTAACAGACATATCTGTCTGGATGCCACACCACTTTCTCAAACTCAACTTGTCCAAAAGCGGGCTCATAATATTTCTTCCTCCACGTGCCTCTTCCCCTGACTTCTATGTCAAGAGCAATTGCACAACCATCCACCCATCCCCACATGCCAGGGTGCTAGGTGCTATCCTGGACTCTGAACTCTCCTTTTGGCCCCACATTCAATCCCTTTCCAAAGCTTGCCGCCTCAACCTCCGCAACATCTCCAAACTATGTCCCTTTCTTAACCAATGAAACTACAAAGCTCCAGATTCACTCCCTGGTTATCTCTCGCCTCAACTACTGCAACTCTGTCTTCATTGGCTTACCTTCAAATAGACTATCCCTTCTTCAGTCCATCATGAATGTTGCTGCCAGACTCATCCACCTTACAAACCGCTCAGCGTCTGCTATCTATTTCTGCCAATCCCTCCATTGGTTGCCACTCGCCCAACAAATTCAATTCAAAATACTAACAATAAGTTCCAAAGCCATCCACAACTCTGCCCCCAGCTTTATCACTAGCCTAGTCTCAAAATACCAACCTAATCGTCCTCTTAGTTCCTTCCAAGACCTCCTGCTCTCTAGCTCCCTCATCACCTCCTCCCATATTTGCCTCCAGGACTTCTCCCAAGCCTCTCCCATCCTCTGGAATACCCTAACCCAGTCTGTCAGACTTTCTCCAAATCGATCTGCTTTTAGGTGATCCCTTAAAACTTTTCTCTTCGGAGAAGCCTACCCCGCCTCCACCAAATAACTGCACTTTTATTTTCTTCATCAGCTCATCCCCCACAGTTATTTTTTTTTTAACAAGAAAATCCCCCACAGTTATTAACCTTTCGTATCACTTGACCCTCCCTCCTAGATTGTAAGCTCTAACGAGCAGGGCCCTCTGATTCCTCCTGTATCAAATTGTACTTTCTGCCCTGATGTTGTAAAGCACTGCGCAAACTGTCGGCGCTATATAAATCCTGTATATAAAAATAAATAAATAAATAATCACCATAAAATCTCAGTAGAAATTCAGTGAATAGTGCTAATTGCTAATAAACTCTCAGTAGAAACATGTTGTTTTTTTCCACTAAAGTGTACTGATAAAGTCAGTGTAGAGCCTCACGTGATGTACAGTGTATATATTCTGGCTATAGCAGTCCATGTGGTCAATGCCACTATCCATAAGATAGCAAAGCAAGGTAGAGTTGCATTTGTCCACTGACTTGTGGGACAAATCCAGAGGTCAAGCTGGCAGAAGCAGGAGCTCCTTATTTGGACGACTATTTCTATTATACTATTCCTATCAGACTGTGGTCCTATTTAAAGGCAATTCCTGGAGAACCGTATATACTTTGCTGTGGTTTCATAATATATACATACGGAATGCCTACTATTTTGTTCACAATCAGAAAAATCATGTGTTGGTTTGTTCATTGATTTTTGTAGTGCTGTAGTTAAAAAAATGCTTTGTATCAGAAACATGATTCTAATGTGTTTATAATAGGGGTAAATTGCAAAAAAAATCTGGACTTTGCCTTGGACCAACAAGTGGTGACCCCCATGAAACAGTAGCTGTCATTTCGTCATTTCTGTAGTGCTGGCCTGGACACTATACAGATGAATGTGCAGGTTCTACCCATCTAAGCTTTGGGGGGGGGGGGGGGCAGACAGAGGGGGTGCACTGTGGAATCACTTTACCTTTGGTGCCAGAGGACCTCTTCCTGGCACTTCCCACAGACACTTCTCATCAAACAAGGATAGAAAGACGGGACAAGTTAGAAAGTCCTATCCAATCACTACTGCTATTCTCTGAGAGGAAAGGTAGTGTATCCTCCCCACCTCTGCACTCAACACTCAAGTTTTAGAGACAAACTGGCCTGTAGAAGTGACTCTAAGTGGCTGAATTGTACCTATATTCCCAAAAGCATTCAAGTGTCTATGAGTACCTTACTATCTACTATTATCAACTATTAGAGACTCTAGCACCGTCAGTTAGCAAGGGTATGTGAAAATGAAGCGAGGTAGCTGGAGTTCTGGTAGTCATGTTGCTTAGCTAGCAACTTTAGGTGAAAGCCAGAAGGTTCCCAACTAGGATGACAGGGTGACAACACAGGAGAGCAATTGGAAGAAAGGGACAAAGTGTTGTCACTCTTTAAAGGGAAATGCATGAACAATGACCTTTTTGTAAGGATCATCATTATATTATCACACCTGGGAACTTTAGAAAATCATAAATCCTGAGAATCGGGGCAAGCTGATGGGTGGGGCTAATGGTGTGCACTTGTGACAGGCA
The DNA here is from genome assembly GCA_037952925.1 of Lithobates clamitans. Classification (NCBI taxonomy): domain Eukaryota; kingdom Metazoa; phylum Chordata; class Amphibia; order Anura; family Ranidae; genus Lithobates; species Lithobates clamitans. The sequence continues at coordinate 5,173,802 of JBBGZY010000321.1, read as the reverse complement.
AAAGGTGTGAAAAAAAACAGCTGCAGTCAGGGCCACCATTATTATTTATGGGGCCCTGTGCAGTCTACCTGACAGGACAAATTTACCCACCTTACAATAGGTGGCCCTGAAAATGTAGTGACAGTGTCACTTTAAAGGTTGGATGAAAGGTTTTCTGCAGAGGGTCAGTCTCTCCATTAGACATTCTGGAACTGCAGCCAATCAGGAAAATACTGACACTGTCACATGTATTAGAACTTTCAGACTGACTGCAGTGTCAAGATGTCTGATTGGTTAAACATTACAATGAGTGAGTACATTCCGTGAACTGTTGGACCACAGTTATTGCACTCACTGTGGCTATCATTCTCACCGAGAGATCTAAAAGTTCTGGTAATGACCTAGCAATTGCATCAAACTTCCAGCAATTTACTGGATATAGTTATTTTTTATAGCTACAAATGTAAAAATATTGAAAATTATTTTTAAAATGACTTGAACATATTAAAGCTTAGGATAGATTTTATTAATGGTGTTTGTGTACTTCAAGGTAAATTATTTCTGACTTTAGCAGGACAATTTGTCATTAGCTCACTAAATGTTTTTAGCTGTAATTGCTTTTGATTTGTACAAGTTTACAATTGTGAGAGTCTTTGAATGATTTCCTGTGATACTTGCCTAGAAGCACAGCTAGAATACGGGTCTTGTAGTGTAGATAATTTATCTCGGAATCTCACAATATCAAACTGCAACTTCAAAGGATTGGTAAATTATTATAAAGCAAGTTTAAATTGCGCTTATTTTGCAAGCATGTTTTTTAAGACCTCATGCACACTGGACATTTTTAACGCAGCTGTTAGGGGCGTCTGGCTTTTTTTTTTCTTGCCTCTAAATGCCCTTGCGTGTTAGCCTATGTGTCCATGCACACATAGGGGTAGAGTTACTAAAACTGGTGCACTCAGAATCTGCTGCATCTGTGCATAGTAACCAATCAGAATATAACCTCAACTTGTTCAATTAAGCATTGGCAATAAAACCTAGAAGCTGATTGGTTTCTGTTCAGAATTGCACCAGATTTTGCACTCTCCAGCTTTAGTAAATAACCCCCAAAGGCTTTTCGAGGCAGAAAAAAAGCCCCACTGCCAGTGCGTCCAGGACCAGCAGTGATTTGGCAGAAAAAACACTTGGCACTTGTAAACGCGTCTAAACGAGCGTTAAAGCATTTTGTTCTGCCAAAACACTACCGCTAGGAGGTAAGGCATCTAGAAGAGGTGGGCAAACGCCCTGTGTGCATGAAGCCTAAGTGAGTGTTTGAAAACCCCCTCTCTGATTCAGTATGCTTGCACAAATCTATGAATCACATACCGCCCTGCTTTCTGAGATGAGAAAGAGGGGCATCTTTTAGTGCCATGCAGGTAGGTTAAGGATGCGCCCCAGCCATGTTTCCAAAAGAGGCACAGTCCCTCCAAATGAGTGACAGTGGGAAACTATGGGCCTGTGGGCGAGGCCCAAGTTGGGTACCATGTATAACCACAGACAGTGTTGACAGGGGAATCCCTCCTACTGAGCAATTATCTTGGCGGGGGAAGCCGTCCCTGCCGGGAGAAGACAATGATTATCACTAGTGGCTATAGCAGCCGATTGCAATAATTGCAAGCGAATGCGCTAGGCTGGCTGTACCCAAGTTGATCGATCGATCAACTTGGTACATTCAGCCTGCCAATTAATATTTCCGATCTCGGCCGGTTCCCATGGAACCGGGTGAGATTCAAACTGTCAATGGCTGACCTTAGGGAGGCAGTACTGGCACACAGTGTATATAGCTCTAATACTTTATATAACTCTTGCACAGTAGACCACAGTAACAAATAAACTGATCTTCAGCAGTGATATTAACAGTTCAGAACATGTACAGTCTCCCAGCATTTACAGAATATGTTAAAAAAGGGCAGCTTCTGTAAGAAAAAATTCCTGCAGTCTGCACTGGCTCCTGCACCAGAGCGTGTGTAATGAAGAAGGATCCTTGTTTAAACTATCCCTGTTCACCAGGAATCTGACCCTGAGCTATTCACTGTCCTTCACAAGTAGTTGCTTCTCCCTACCATTTAGTCGTCAGAAGCTTGCCAAATGACATGGGGACCCTTATTTAAAAAAAATAAATGTTTGCCACAGGCAAGATGGCCACATAAGGTCCCCCAGACGTTGCAGTGCCCAATTAGACTGCTGCTCCCTCTGAGACACTAAGAGAGTCCAAGAGGGGACAATTTACTCCAACAAACTCAATTCCATCTGCATAATGGCACAGTGCCACCTACTAAGTGGAGGAAAATCTCCACCTGCCTACAGACGTGCTTCACCACGGAGATAAACTTTTGCTCCGTGTTTCATCAATCAGATCCTCAGTGACTGTGGCTTCCTCTTTAGTTTTTCTAAATGCTACAAGACTTGATACCGCAATAAAAAAATGCCCCTGCTGTGCATTTATTTCATCTACCCACCCTTGTCCTTTATCAGAGTCAGCCTCTTTGTTCTCATTGATGTTGATTAGGGATGAGCTTTGTGTTCGAGTCAAACCCATGTTCGACTTGAACATTGGCTGTTCGGTCGTTCGCCGAATTCCGAACGTTATGGGCCGTTCTCGCCAAATTCGTGTGGCGCGTCACGGCCCATAATTCACTGTGGCATCGCAGTGCATTGCTGGATGATGATTGGCCAAGCATGCACTATGACCCGCATGCTTGGCCAATCACAGCGTCGTCGGTAGAGAGAGCTGTAATTGGCCAAAGCCAGGGTGGCTTTGGCCAATTATGGCTCAGGGGGTTTAGAACACGCCCCACACTATATAAGGCCCCCTGCACAGGGGCCCTGTGTAGTGTGTGTTCCGGCGTTGAAAGAGAGATAGATAGACAGAGAGACAGTGTCATTTCATTTGAGTTAGCTAGATTAGGCAGGACAATCAGTGAGTTAGCTGCACTTACAGTGTATTGTATATATATATGCATCCCAGGTGTTGCGCATATATATATACTGTATTCAGTTTGGCTAGATCCGTTCCTGTTATCTTCTTACTGACAGGCAGGCTTGTCTTGTTACAGTATTTACAGCTACCTGAAGAAAGTTGCTGGTGTTCTTTTGATCCTATTAGTACCACAGTCAGGCAGCTGGACTATTTACCGTTATTGTAGTGCGTCCTGCTCACAGTGTTCAGCTAAAACTACAAGCTAGTGGGGTGCGTCCTGCTCACAGTGTTCAGCTAAAACTACAAGTTAGTGCGGTGTGTCCTGCTCACAGTGTTCAGCTAAAACTACAAGTTAGTGCGGTGCGTCCTGCTCAGTGTTCAGCTAAAACTACAAGTTAGTGTAGTGAGACCTCTGCACAGTGTTCATCTAAAGCTACAAGTTAGTGCAGTGCGTCCTGCTCACAGTGTTCAGCTAAAACTACAAGTTAATGTAGTGAGACCTCTGCACAGTGTTCATCTAAAGCTACAAGTTAGTGCAGTGTGTCCTGCTTACAGTGTTCAGCTAAAACTACAAGTTAGTGTAGTGAGACCTCTGCACCAGTGGCGGCCCGTCCATAGGGGGCGCCTGGGCGCCCCCCCCCCCCCCCCCACCTCCAGGCAGCAAAAAAAAAAAAAAAACAAAAAAAAAAACAAAAAAAAAAGTCAAAAAAAAAAAAAAAAAAAATTTTTTAATACCGGCCCTTTAAAAAAAAAAAAAAAGGAAAAAAAAGGTCCTTAAGTGCACTGTGTTCGGACGCCGGATACAGTGCGACGCCGGACACAGTGCACTTATAGGAAGCGGCACGTCTATGCAATCACGAGATTGCAGACGTGGCGCTGCATTTGCGGGCGTTTAGCCCGCCTTGGGGCGTTTTCGGAAGCGCCGAGAAGCTTCCGCTCGGCCATAGCAATACATACTACAGGCGCCGGGCGGAAGCTACTTGGCACTGCAGATTTGATTGACATCTGCCCTGAGGCAGATGTCACTTCCTGGTTCTCTCTCTCATTGCGCCCGAGAGAGGAAGCAGGAAGAATGCTGCTGCCAGTGTGAGGAGGAGGACACCGCAGGAGACTGAAGGTAAGTACCGCTGTGTGGAGAATCGGGGGGACACCTGCTGAGGGGGGGCTCTGGTGGGGGGCTCTGATGGGGACACCCGCTGTGGGGGGGGGGGGACTCTGATGGGGGACACCCTGCTGTGGGGGGGGACACCCTGCTGTGGGGGGGGGACTCTGATGGGGGACACCCTGCTGTGGGGGGGACTCTGATGGGGGACACCCTGCTGTGGGGGGGGGGACTCTGATGGGGGACACCCTGCTGTGGGGGGGGACTCTGATGGGGGACACCCTGCTGTGGGGGGGGACTCTGATGGGGGACACCCTGCTGTGGGGGGGGACTCTGATGGGGGACACCCTGCTGGGGGGGGGACTCTGATGGGGGACACCCTGCTGTGGGGGGGGACTCTGATGGGGGACACCCTGCTGTGGGGGGGGGGACTCTGATGGGGGACACCCTGCTGTGGGGGGGGGGACTCTGATGGGGGACACCCTGCTGTGGGGGGGGACTCTGATGGAGGACACCCTGCTGTGGGGGGGGGGACTCTGATGGGGGACACCCTGCTGTGGGGGGGGGACTCTGATGGGGGACACCCTGCTGTGGGGGGGGACTCTGATGGGGGACACCCTGCTGTGGGGGGGGACTCTGATGGAGGACACCCTGCTGTGGGGGGGGGACTCTGATGGGGGACACCCTGCTGTGGGGGGCGGACTCTGATGGGGGACACCCTGCTGTGGGGGGGGACTCTGATGGGGGACACCCTGCTGTGGGGGGGGGGGACTCTGATGGGGGACACCCTGCTGTGGGGGGGGGACTCTGATGGGGGACACCCTGCTGGGGGGGGGACTCTGATGGGGGACACCCTGCTGTGGGGGGGGGGGACTCTGATGGGGGACACCCTGCTGTGGGGGGGGGACTCTGATGGGGGACACCCTGCTGTGGGGGGGGGGACTCTGATGGGGGACACCCTGCTGTGGGGGGGGGGACTCTGATGGGGGACACCCTGCTGGGGGGGGGACTCTGATGGGGGACACCCTGCTGGGGGGGGACTCTGATGGGGGACACCCTGCTGTGGGGGGGGGACTCTGATGGGGGACACCCTGCTGTGGGGGGGGGACTCTGATGGGGGACACCCTGCTGTGGGGGGGGACTCTGATGGGGGACACCCTGCTGTGGGGGGGACTCTGATGGGGGACACCCTGCTGTGGGGGGGGACTCTGATGGGGGACACCCTGCTGTGGGGGGGGACTCTGATGGGGGACACCCTGCTGGGGGGGGGACTCTGATGGGGGACACCCTGCTGTGGGGGGGGACTCTGATGGGGGACACCCTGCTGTGGGGGGGGGGACTCTGATGGGGGACACCCTGCTGTGGGGGGGGACTCTGATGGGGGACACCCTGCTGTGGGGGGGGGGGACTCTGATGGGGGACACCCTGCTGTGGGGGGGGACTCTGATGGGGGACACCCTGCTGTGGGGGGGGACTCTGATGGGGGACACCCTGCTGTGGGGGGGGACTCTGATGGGGGACACCCTGCTGTGGGGGGGGGACTCTGATGGGGGACACCCTGCTGTGGGGGGGGGACTCTGATGGGGGACACCCTGCTGTGGGGGGGGGACTCTGATGGGGGACACCCTGCTGTGGGGGGGGACTGATGGGGGACACCCTGCTGTGGGGGGGGGACTCTGATGGGGGACACCCTGCTGTGGGGGGGGGACTCTGATGGGGGACACCCTGCTGTGGGGGGGGGGACTCTGATGGGGGACACCCTGCTGTGGGGGGGGGACTCTGATGGGGGACACCCTGCTGTGGGGGCGGGGACTCTGATGGGGGACACCCTGCTGTGGGGGGGGGACTCTGATGGGGGACACCCTGCGTGGGGGGGACTCTGATGGGGGACACCCTGCTGTGGGGGGGGGGGACTCTGATGGGGGACACCCTGCTGTGGGGGGGGGGGACTCTGATGGGGGACACCCTGCTGTGGGGGGGGACTCTGATGGGGGACACCCTGCTGTGGGGGGGGACCTCTGATGGGGGACACCTGCTGTGGGGGGGACTCTGATGGGGACACCTGCTGTGGGGGGACTCTGATGGAGACACCTGCTGTGGGGGACACCTGCTGTGGGGGGCTCTGATGGGGGACACCTGCTGTGGGGGGACTCTGATGGAGACACCTGCTGTGGGGGGACTCTGATGGAGACACCTGCTGTGGGGGACACCTGCTGTGGGGGGCTCTGATGGGGGACACCTGCTGTGGGGGGCTCTGATGGGGGACACCTGCTGTGGGGGGCTCTGATGGGGGACACCTGCTGTGGGGGGACTCTGATGGAGACACCTGCTGTGGGGGACACCTGCTGTGGGGGGCTCTGATGGGGGACACCTGCTGTGGGGGGCTCTGATGGGGGACACCTGCTGTGGGGGGACTCTGATGGAGACACCTGCTGTGGGGGACACCTGCTGTGGGGGGCTCTGATGGGGGACACCTGCTGTGGGGGGCTCTGATGGGGGACAACTGCTGTGGGGGGACTCTGATGGAGACACCTGCTGTGGGGGGACTCTGATGGAGACACCTGCTGTGGGGGGACTCTGATTGAGACACCTGCTGTGGGGGACACCTGCTGTGGGGGGCTCTGATGGGGGACACCTGCTGTGGGGGGCTCTGATGGGGGAAACCTGCTGTGGGGGGACTCTGATGGGGACACCTGCTGTGGGGGGACTCTGATGGAGACACCTGCTGTGGGGGGACTCTGATGGAGACACCTGCTGTGGAGGGACTCTGATGGAGACACCTGCTGTGGGGGGACTCTGATGGAGACACCTGCTGTGGGGGGACTCTGATGGAGACACCTGCTGTGGAGGGACTCTGATGGAGACACCTGCTGTGGGGGGACTCTGATGGAGACACCTGCTGTGGGGGGACTCTGATGGAGACACCTGCTGTGGGGGGACTCTGATGGAGACACCTGCTGTGGGGGGACTCTGATGGAGACACCTGCTGTGGGGGGACTCTGATTGAGACACCTGCTGTGGGGGACACCTGCTGTGGGGGGCTCTGATGGGGGACACCTGCTGTGGGGGGCTCTGATGGGGGACACCTGCTGTGGGGGGACTCTGATGGAGGACACCTGCTGTGGGGGGACTCTGATGGAGGACACCTGCTGTGGGGGGACTCTGATGGAGACACCTGCTGTGGGGGGGGACTCTGATGGAGGACACCTGCTGTGGGGGGACTCTGATGGAGGACACCTGCTGTGGGGGGACTCTGATGGAGGACACCTGCTGTGGGGGGACTCTGATGGAGGACACCTGCTGTGGGGGGACTCTGATGGAGACACCTGCTGTGGGGGGACTCTGATGGAGACACCTGCTGTGGGGGGACTCTGATGGAGACACCTGCTGTGGGGGGACTCTGATGGAGACACCTGCTGTGGGGGGACTCTGATGGAGACACCTGCTGTGGGGGGACTCTGATTGAGACACCTGCTGTGGGGGACACCTGCTGTGGGGGGCTCTGATGGGGGACACCTGCTGTGGGGGGCTCTGATGGGGGACACCTGCTGTGGGGGGACTCTGATGGAGGACACCTGCTGTGGGGGGACTCTGATGGAGGACACCTGCTGTGGGGGGACTCTGATGGAGACACCTGCTGTGGGGGGGGACTCTGATGGAGGACACCTGCTGTGGGGGGACTCTGATGGAGGACACCTGCTGTGGGGGGACTCTGATGGAGGACACCTGCTGTGGGGGGACTCTGATGGAGGACACCTGCTGTGGGGGGACTCTGATGGAGACACCTGCTGTGGGGGGACTCTGATGGAGACACCTGCTGTGGGGGGACTCTGATGGAGACACCTGCTGTGGGGGGACTCTGATGGGGACACCTGCTGTGGGGGACACCTGCTGTGGGGGGACTCTGATGGGGACACCTGCTGTGGGGGACACCTGCTGTGGGGGGCTCTGATGGGGACACATGCTGTGGGGGGGGACTCTGATGGGGGACACCCTGCGTGGGGGGGACTCTGATGGGGGACACCCTGCTGTGGGGGGGACTCTGATGGGGGACACCCTGCTGTGGGGGGGGGGGGACTCTGATGGGGGACACCCTGCTGTGGGGGGGGACTCTGATGGGGGACACCCTGCTGTGGGGGGGGACCTCTGATGGGGGACACCTGCTGTGGGGGGGACTCTGATGGGGACACCTGCTGTGGGGGGACTCTGATGGAGACACCTGCTGTGGGGGACACCTGCTGTGGGGGGCTCTGATGGGGGACACCTGCTGTGGGGGGACTCTGATGGAGACACCTGCTGTGGGGGGACTCTGATGGAGACACCTGCTGTGGGGGACACCTGCTGTGGGGGGCTCTGATGGGGGACACCTGCTGTGGGGGGCTCTGATGGGGGACACCTGCTGTGGGGGGCTCTGATGGGGGACACCTGCTGTGGGGGGACTCTGATGGAGACACCTGCTGTGGGGGACACCTGCTGTGGGGGGCTCTGATGGGGGACACCTGCTGTGGGGGGCTCTGATGGGGGACACCTGCTGTGGGGGGACTCTGATGGAGACACCTGCTGTGGGGGACACCTGCTGTGGGGGGCTCTGATGGGGGACACCTGCTGTGGGGGGCTCTGATGGGGACAACTGCTGTGGGGGGACTCTGATGGAGACACCTGCTGTGGGGGGACTCTGATGGAGACACCTGCTGTGGGGGGACTCTGATTGAGACACCTGCTGTGGGGGACACCTGCTGTGGGGGGCTCTGATGGGGGACACCTGCTGTGGGGGGCTCTGATGGGGGAAACCTGCTGTGGGGGGACTCTGATGGGGACACCTGCTGTGGGGGGACTCTGATGGAGACACCTGCTGTGGGGGGACTCTGATGGAGACACCTGCTGTGGAGGGACTCTGATGGAGACACCTGCTGTGGGGGGACTCTGATGGAGACACCTGCTGTGGGGGGACTCTGATGGAGACACCTGCTGTGGGGGGACTCTGATGGAGACACCTGCTGTGGGGGGACTCTGATTGAGACACCTGCTGTGGGGGACACCTGCTGTGGGGGGCTCTGATGGGGGACACCTGCTGTGGGGGGCTCTGATGGGGGACACCTGCTGTGGGGGGACTCTGATGGAGGACACCTGCTGTGGGGGGACTCTGATGGAGGACACCTGCTGTGGGGGGACTCTGATGGAGACACCTGCTGTGGGGGGGGGACTCTGATGGAGGACACCTGCTGTGGGGGGACTCTGATGGAGGACACCTGCTGTGGGGGGACTCTGATGGAGGACACCTGCTGTGGGGGGACTCTGATGGAGGACACCTGCTGTGGGGGGACTCTGATGGAGACACCTGCTGTGGGGGGACTCTGATGGAGACACCTGCTGTGGGGGGACTCTGATGGAGACACCTGCTGTGGGGGGACTCTGATGGAGACACCTGCTGTGGGGGGACTCTGATGGGGACACCTGCTGTGGGGGACACCTGCTGTGGGGGGACTCTGATGGGGACACCTGCTGTGGGGGACACCTGCTGTGGGGGGCTCTGATGGGGACACATGCTGTGGGGGGACACTGATGGCAACTCTGATGTAAGGGGACAGAGGCTGCATTTGATGTGACACAGGCTGCATGTAAGAAGGGACTCCGCTGGGGACACCTGATGGCATCTGGTGACAGGCGACGTGGCAAGTGACACACTCGGGGCTCCCACTGATTCTGCATTATGGTGAGTTGAACGATTTCATTTTTTATTACAATGTAATAATAGTAATAATGAGCTTCAATCATCCTGACACCATAACAACCATGGTGCCGGGATGATTGAAGCGCTAACACCAGGTGTTTGGAGTATCTTTATCTGCTGATTGTTAAACTTTGTAGAATACACATTTCTTTTGTTGTGTAGGATCTAGGCCTGCTGTCCCTCTCTCCCTCGCCCTCTCCCTCCATCCCTCGTTCATCTCAGACGCTAACCACACCACCTTAGAGCCACGCCCACTATTTCGCTGAAACCACGCCCATTTCCACCAAGTGGGAGGGGTCAAAAAAGGGCGGGGTCTGGCGCCCCCCCATCCTAAAACTTCACCAGCCGCCACTGCTCTGCACAGTGTTCATCTAAAGCTACAAGTTAGTGCAGTGCATCCTGCTCACAGTGTTCAGCTAAAACTACAAGTTAGTGCGGTGCGTGCTGCTCAGTGTTTGGCTAAAACTACAAGTTAGTGTAGTGAGACCTCTGCACAGTGTTCATCTAAAGCTACAAGTTAGTGCAGTGTGTCCTGCTCATTGTTCAGCTAAAACTACAAGTTAGTGCGGTGCGTCCTGCTCACAGTGTTCACATAAACCTACAAGTTATTTTTTTGCGAGCTCTGCACAGTGTTCAGCTAAAGCTACCTGTAGAAGGTTGGTGGTGTTCTCATACTACAGGCAGGCAGTTGACTTTGCTAGCTGCATGATCAGTACATATATATATATATATATATATATATATATATATATATATATATATGTATATCTCTATATATATATATATCTCTCTATATATATATATATCTATATATATATCTATATATCTATATATCTATATCTATCTATCTATCTATCTATCTATCTATCTATCTATCTATCTATCTATCTATCTATCTATCTATCTATCTATCTATCTATCTATCTATCTATCTATCTATATATATATATATATCCCAGCTTAGTGCAGCTACAGGCCATTAGTATGTCTGGAAGGCCAAGAAGGAAAGGCAGACAGTCACAAGCCAATAAGAAAGGGCAAGCAGGCTCTGTGTCTAGTGCTGGTCGTGGAGATGGTGCATCCTCATCAGCACGTGGCCGTGGGACACGCTTGGCCTTTTTTTCGGCAGCTGGCCGCGTTGAGCCGCAACATGCGGAAGACTTGGTCGAGTGGATGACCAAGCCGTCCTCATCCTCTCTCACCCATGCCCAGGGTACTTTGTCTGGCAAAGCAGCAGCCTCTTCCCTCGGCTCAATGTCATTAGTGACTCCTTCCCTAGCCCCACCATGTCCTCCTGAGGAGTCCCTCGAACTGTTTGACCACAGTGTTGGGTACATGCTCCAGGAGGATGCCCAGCGTTTGGAAGGCTCTGATGATGATACTGAGCTCGATGAAGTCAGTAACATGAGCACGGACAGAGGGGGTGCCCAAGAAGGACAGCAATCTGGCAGTCATGCTCCCCCTGCTGCAGCATACTGCCAGGTTTGCTCCAGTGATGAGGAGGGAGGGGATGATGAGGTCACTGACTCAACGTGGGTGCCTGATAGGAGGGAGGAGGAGGAGGAGGCGGCACATCACCAACGAGGCAGGATGCCCTCCAGGGGCCAGCCTAAGGGCAGCACATTGACTGCATCACACCCCAAAGCTCCACATGTGCAGGGCGCTGCAGTCTCTGCGCGTTATTCAAAAAGTTCTTTGATGTGGGCCTTTTTTGAGACGAGTGCATCAGATCGCACCGCTGCTATTTGCAACATATGTCTCAAGCGTATCTCGCGTGGCCAAAACATCTCCCACTTGGGTACCACATGCTTGACCAGACATATGTTGACCTGCCATGCAGTTCGTTGGCAAGCGTATCTAAAAGACCCACACCAAAGAACAAAGAGGACCTCTCCTTGCTCCTCATCAGCTGAGATCTCCAACCCCACTATACCTTCAGTCCTCTCTGAGACCTGCACTGAGAGGAATGAAGGTGTAGAATTAGGTGTGTCACAGCCAAGTACTTGTGGGGAATCTGCTTTTGGTACACCGACGTCAGATTGTACCAGGCAAATTTCCCTGCCCCAGCTGCTGCACCGCCGAAAGAAGTTTGCTCCCAGCCATCCACATGCCCAGCGTTTGAATGCTAGCTTGGCAAAATTGCTAGCACTTCAACTGCTGCCTTTTCAGTTGGTAGACTCTGCCCCCTTCCGTGAGTTTGTGGAATGTGCGGTTCCTCAGTCGCAGGTACCCAAACGCCACTTTTTCTCACGGAAGGCGATTCCGGCATGTGGAAGGCAATGTCCATGCCTTGCTGGACAGGGCGGTCAGAGGTAAGGTGCATATTACCGCTGACTCATGGTCCAGCAGGCATGGACAGGGACGTTACCTAAGTTTCACGGCGCATTGGGTGACTCTGCTGGCAGCTAGGAAGGATGCAGGACAAGGTGCAGTATTGTTGGAGGTTGTCCCGCCACCACGCCTCCAAAATGCTAATGATTGTGACACACCTCTTTCCTCCACCCCTCCTCTTCTTCTTCCTCCATGGCCTCTTCCTGTGCTTTGTCCTCGGAACCAGCGGTGCTCCGTAGCCGTTCAAGGGGCTACGCAAGTACGCAGGCCAAAAGATGCCATGCGGTGCTTGAGCTGGTGTGCTTGGGGGACAGGAGCCACACTGGGGCAGAGGTTCTGTCAGCTCTGCAGGGGCAGGTTCAGAGGTGGTTGACGCCACGCCAACTTAAGACAGGAATGGTGGTTTGCGACAATGGCACCAACCTCCTCTCTGCCCTCCGACAGGGACAAATGACCCATGTGCCCTGTTTGGCTCACGTCCTTAACTTGGTGGTGCAGCGGTTCTTGGGCAGGTACCCGGGCTTACAGGATGTCCTGAGACAGGCCAGGAAAGTCTGTGTGCATTTCCGCCGGTCATATAATGCCAGTGCTCGGCTGGCGGACCTCCAAAAAGAGTTTAACCTGCCCAAGAACCGCCTAATCTGTGACATGCCCACCAGGTGGAACTCAACGTTGGCCATGCTGCAGCAGCTGCACACGCAGCAGAGGGCCATCAATGAGTACCTGTGCGACTATGGCACCAGGACAGGGTCAGGGGAGCTAGTTTTTTTTTACCCACGCCAGTGGGCCATGATCAGGGATGCATGCACTGTCCTGTCACCATTTGAGGAGGCCACGAGGATGGTGAGCAGTGACAGTGCATGCATCAGTGACACTGTCCCCCTTGTCCACCTGTTGGAGCACACGCTGCGTGGAATAATGGACAGGGCACTTGAGGCAGAACAGAGGCAGGAAGAGGAGGACTTCCTTAGCTCTCAAGGCTCCCTTTATTCAGACAGTGTTCCTGCGTGCCCACCGATCACACAGGAAGAGGACGAGGAGGAGGAGGGGGAGGAGGAAGATTGTGTCAGTATGGAGGTGGAGTCTGGCACTCAGCATCAGCAGCAGTCTTTAAGGGATCAGTCCCAAAAAACACATGGACTTGTACATGGCTGGGAGGAGGTGGCTGCTGACCATGTCGTCCTTAGTGACCCAGAGGACTCCGGACCGAATGCCTCAGCAAACCTACGCTGCATGGCCTCCCTGATCCTGCAAAGCCTGCGTAAGGATCCTCGTGTTCGTGGTATCAAGGAGTAGGACCAATACTGGCTGGCAACCCTCCTTGATCCACGTTACAAGGGTAAGGTTGTGGACCTTATCTTGCCATCACAGAGGATGAAACATCTTCGGGAGGCCTTGCAGAAAGGTCTGTGCAACACGTTCCCAGAGACTGGGAGGTTACAAACTCCTGTTTCTGGACAACGTGTTGCTGAGGCTTCGGTCAGTCAAAGAAGGAGCGGTGGAGAAGGTGGCCGTCTGACCGATGCGTTCAGACAATTCTTTGGTCCACAGCCCCAAGGTATGATCGGTTCCAGCAACCATCGCCAGCGTCTGTTTTACATGGTGCAGGAATACCTAGGGGCAAGATCTGACTTGGACACCTTTCCCACCGAAAATCCTCTGGGTTACTGGGTCTTGAGGATGGATCACTGGCCAGAGCTTGCACAGTATGCAATTGAGCTACTGGCCTGTCCTGCATCCAGCGTTCTTTCGGAACACACATTCAGTGCTGCTGGAGGCTTTGTAACAGGGTGCGTCTGTCCACCGACTCGGTCGATCGACTGACCTTCATAAAAATGAATCAGTCTTGGATCACCACCAGCTACCAAGCACCTGATGCTGATGTAACTGAATAATTTTTTTTGAAATCTCAGATCCCTTCAAAGACTGCCTATGCTGATGCTGAGTGACTATCCTGAGTAATTATCCTCTTCCTCCTCAATGATCACGCTGATAGCTTGTAAGAACATTTTTGGTTCTGGGCGCCACCACCAGTGCCTAAGGCCCAATTTTTCAGCCCCTGTTTAACAGGGGCGTGTAATTACAATTTTTGATGCAATACTTTGCAGCAGGGCTCGTTTCTGCGTTACAACTAGAGTATCTGTGAGGGGTTGCAGTGTTGTGGCACCAGCACCAGTGCCTATGGCATAATTTTTCAGCCCCTGTTTAACAGGGGCGTGTAATTACAATTTTTGATGCAATACTTTGCAGCAGGGCTCGTTCCTGCGTTCCAACTAGAGTGTCTGTGAGGGGTTGCAGTGTTGTGGCACCAGCACCAGTGCCTAAGGCCTAATTTTTCAGCCCCTGTTCAACAGGGGCATGTAATTACAATTCTTGATCTAATATTTCACAGCAGGGCCCATTTCTGCACCCATCAAGAGCGAGTGAGGACTTACAGTGTTGTGGCACCAGCACCACCACCACCAAAGGCCCAATTTTTCTGCCCTTGTTCAACAGGGGCATGTAATTACAATTCTTGATATAATATTTCACAGCAGGGCCCTTTGAGGGCTTACAGTGTTGTGGCCACAACAACACCTAGGGCCCAAATTTCTGCTGAGTATATAGGGCAGGCCCCTACATTCAAACATCTAACTTACAAACGACTCCTACTTGCAAACGGAAGGAGACAACAGGAAGTGAGATTAAATCTACCCCTAGGAAGGGAAATTCTCTCCTGTAAGAGTTAATATGGGAAAAACATTTCTCCTTTCCACTGATGCTTTCCAATCCTCGTTCCACAAAAAACCCCAAATTTTCAAAAAACATTTGTCATTGGGACAAAAAGTGAGGTGAAATCTTCTGAAGAGGAGGACAGACAGCAAAACAAATGTCACAGGGGTGATAACCCTTCCCTATGTTTTCCAAAAAGCTTAAAAAAGATTTTTTGGCTGGAGCTAAACACGTTAAAAAATGTACCCGTTCAAAATTACAAACAGATTCTACTTAACAACAAACCTACAGTCCCTGTCTTGTTTGCACCACCTGTATACTGCTGTTCAGAGTATATAGGGCCTGGTGGCCCCACACCTTTCCTTATTTTAATTTGGGTGCGGGGTTCCCCTAATATCCATACAAGACCCAAAGGGCCTGGTAATGGACTAGGGGGTACCCATGCCGTTTGTCTCACTGATTTTCATCCATATTGCCAGGACCCGACATTACATTAAACCCGCAAGCAGTTTTAAATGAGATTTTTTCCTTTAAAAATGACATTTTGTGCAGGGACTGTTCTAAACACGGGAAACACGCGCCACTTTACAGGCATACTATAGACACCCCCAGGTACGATATTTAAAGGAATATTTCACTTTTTTTTTTTTACTTTAAGCATCATTAAAATCACTGCTCCCGAAAAAACGGCCGTTTTTAAAAGTTTTTTTGCATTGATACATGTCCCCTGGGGCAGGACCCGGGTCCCCAAACCCTTTTTAGGACAATACCATGCAAATTAGCCTTTAAAATGAGCACTTTTGATTTTGAACGTTCGAGTCCCATAGACGTCAACAGGGTTCTAACGTTCGTGCAAATTTTCGGTCCGTTCGCAGGTTCTGGTACGAACCGAACCGGGGTGTGTTCGGCTCATCCCTAATGTTGATAGTTTCCTGCACCTTTAATAGACAGATCCAGCAAGATGGACTCAAATGGATTTGTCTCTTCTGGATGTATTTCCATGCAGCAAAATACACCAGAAACTTTTGAAAAGACATTTCTTTATTTAGACTTGATAACATTTGCATGCAGATTTTATTCAGATTAGTTTTGTATTGTGTCTTTCATGTAGATTTGATAAGCTTTTAAAATGAATTAAACACACATTACCAATAAGACTATATGGCAAATGTCTCTGCATGTCTCTAGCAAAATGATTCAAGCTGTGTTTTTCTATTCATAAGGTGTGATTGGGGGTAGTATCATTAACTTTTCTTTATATTTTCTGTAAATTCAGATGTTTCAAGTCAATACACATACAGTCAGTATGTTTCAATATTAAAGCACTATTAAACCCAAAATAAAGATTTGGGATAAACGTTTCACATGAATAAATAAAAGCTGATCATTGTAAGCACCCTTTTCGGTGGTAAAATGGTTTGTCTCATTCCTGTAAACGGATACATCTTATTCTTTTGAAAAATAACAGATTTACTGGCTGAATCGCCAGATGAAAATGAAGGAATGAAAACCTAACACATCTAAGAATTGGTAAGCTGCAATATAATAAATAGGGTTGTCCTGATAGCGATACTAGTATTGGTATCGGGGCCGATACCGAGCATTTGCGTGAGTACTCGTACTCCCGCAAACGTTCCTGATGCTTGATCCGATACCTGTGAGGTGCGGTGTTTCAGATTAGACGACCCGGCGCGACCGAAAGTCAGCAAACGGATCAACGGAAGTGACGACATCCCGACGCCCACCTTGGTAACCCTGCACTCGGCCGCAGTAAGCCAGCAGCGGACAGCTTGTTACACCCAGCCCATATAGTTTGGGCTGGGTGTAACAAGATGGCTGCTGCTGCTTTTATGCAGCCGACTGCAAAAAATACCAAGTTGGGCACTTGGCAGGCAGCCTTCTTCTCTCATGGCATTTCAGTGCCTGTCCATTAGTGCCAATAAATGCCACCTATCAGTGCCCAATGTCCACAAGTGCCGCTGATCAATGCCAGCCATCTGTCAGTGCCATCTATCAGTGCCAGCCACCTGCCAGTGCCACCTATCAGTGCCCAATGTCTATAAGTGCCGCTGATCAGTGTCAACCATCTGTCAGTGTCATCTATCAGTGCCAGCCACCTGCCAGAGCCACCTATCAGTGCCAGCCACCTGCCAGTGCCACCTATCAGTGCCAGCCATCTGTCAGTACCCATCAGTGCCAGCCATCTGTTAGTGCCAGCCATCAGTGCCAGCCGTCAGTGCCAGCCATCAGTGGCCAAACTGTCACATGACATTAAAAAAAAATATCGGTAATCGGTATCAGCGAGTACTTGAAAAAAGGTATCGGTACTTGTACTCGGTCTTAAAAAAGTGGTATCAGGACAACCCTTATAATAAATGTTTGGTTTTGGATTTAAAGGAAAGGTTCCCCCAGGGTGCGGTTTTTAGGCAGCACAATAAAAAAAGGGAGTCGAAACACGTCAGTTTTAAATATTCATGCTACCTAGTGTTGTTGTGAATATGTGTCTGCCAATGTATGTTCAGCTTATATAATGTATAATTTTATCCCAAGTACCCCTCACTGGAGCTCATTGTTTTAACTTTTATGGTATACTTCAATAAATTTGTTATATTTTTTGATATTGAATCTGACTCCCTTTTTTTATTGTGCTGCCTAAAAACCCCACCCTGGGGGAACCATTCCTTTGTTTTCAGTTTCCAAGGGGTGAGCAGCAAATTCCTTTTCTCCTCTCCAGTGTCTTTCCATTTTGGTTTTGGATTTAATACTGCTTTAAACAGAAATGAGTCTTGATTCACAGTGAATCAAGCTGTATCTTGCTGGTATTGGATGAGCAGGTCCACCACCATTTGAAATAGATAGCTATCACATGTGCCTTTCTTGAGACATTGGCGGGCTTCCCTTTCATCCCTAGCATCCCCTCTGACCTAGGAAAAATGTTTACCACTGGTCACAGCATTTCATGTACTTTGGACTATTTAGAATAATGGGGAAGCTTAGTGACAGCTCTAAGGTAAAGACTTTGCACAAATCAGAATTAATTACAGTCTAGGATAATGATTTAACTGCTCTCAATCACATCTCTGTTTTTTAAACTGCAAGAAGAGACATTCTACATCTGCATTTCACTGTTCAGTAGAGTGCTTGCACGTGTGGCAAGTTGCTTACAGAGGAGACAAATTGTAGCTGCATTCTTGATTACAAGGTAGCAAAGCTGACATATGTACAGGTTTTTCATTTATACTTACCTAGGTGGGTGCACCATTGGTCCGATGCAGCACCTGTTCCCCGCTGGCTCTAAAACCAAGAACCTAATAATCATATGTCAGCTGATTATTCTCGGTATTCAGTGAGCAGAGAGCTGGTGACTGTCAATTACTGGTTCTCTGCTCTGCCCCTCCAGTGCTTACTGAAGAGCCAGGCTGTGGATGGGGGGCAGGAGTGGTTGGCTAGGACTTCCAGAGGCACTCTGAGAGGCTGGGCCAGCTGCAGGTCAGTAAAAACAATGCTGGACAGTGGCTCTAGATTTAGTGATAAGATAAAGATTATATGGCAACTGGAATAATCAAGATGCACACATATGTGTGTGGACATGCACAAATGGATAATAAATCATGTAGTCCAAATAGTCCGTAATGTTGCTGGATCAGCACCTGGGGGCAGCACCCTTATGCCGCGTATACACGATCGCACATTCCGACAACAAAATCCCTGTGATTTTTTCCGACGGATGTTGGCTCAAACTTATCTTGCATACACACGGTCGCACAAAGTTGGTCGGAAATTCCGAACATCAAGAACACAATGACGTAAAACACGTATGACGAGCCGAGAAGAATGAAGTTCAAAAGCCAGTGCTGCTCTTCTGCTTGATTCTGAGCATGCGTGGCACTTTGTGCGTCGGAATTGTCTACACACGATCGGAATTTACGCAAAGGGATTCTGTTGTCGGAACATTTTAGATCCAGCTCTCAAACTTTGTCTGTCGGAAATTCCGATGGAAAAAGTCTGATGGAGCCTACACACGGTCGGAATTTCCGACAAGTCCAACCGTGTGTACAGGGCATTAGAGCGAAGCAATGGACTCTGTAAGTGAAATAGAAACAGAGGGACGCCAAACTGAGTGCAGTATTAATCGTAGGTTTAATGATAAAAACAAGTAGTAACTCACAAATTAGATAAATAAAATCAGCATGGGTGGTGAAATCGCCAGTCCTGAAACTCTAGAAATCATCCTGATAGCCGTGGCAGCCTGGGGCACAGATGGTGTTGTGATGGATCCAGAAAAAACCAAGGACCAGTAAGCAGCCGATCACGGCCGTGACCAGCGTAATAAACAAGATGGCGCCAGGCCGGACATGACGTCATAGGAACAAGATTATCGGCGTTCACACACAGCCAATCACGGACTGAAAAATAAGCAGTTGCTTTGAAATGCATTACCACCCCCTCTGTGTGTGAACGCCGATAATAATGTTCCTGTGATGTTACGCCCGGCTCCATCGTGCAGTTCACACTGATCACGGCCGTGATCGACTGCTTCCTGGTCCTTGGTTTGGCGATTTCACCACCCGTGAAATCACCATGTTGATCTAATTTGTGAGTTACTACTTGTTTTTATCATTAAACCTAATGCACTCAGTCTGGCGCCCCTCTGCTTCTATTTCAGCTGCAGGTCAGGCATCTGGGTGGATCCCGATATTAAAGTTGAGATCTCTACAGAGCCTGGACTGGCTCAGTAATGTCAGTCGACAGCGGACTTTAAACCGCTGTCAGCTGAATATGAGTCATGAAAGAGCAAAGAATTTAGTGCACTCCTGTGAGCCACAGGAGAAGTAGGGCTAAAGAGCTTTGGCCTTATTTCTCCTTTAGACCCCTTTCACACTGGAGCGGTTTCCAGGAGGTATTGCGCTAAAAATACCGCCTGAAAACCTGCCCTAAACAGCCTCCGCTGTTTGTTCAGTGTGAAAGCCCGAGGGCTTTCACACTGAAGCGGTGCGCAGGCAGGGCGGTGAAAAAAGGTCCTGCAAACCAATTTTTTGGAGCGGGGAAGGAGCGGTGTATTCACCGCTCCTTCCCCGCTCCTGCCCATTGAAATCAATGGGACAGCGCGGCTATACCGCGGCAATACCGCGGCTATAGCCGCGCTGTACGAGGGATTTTAACCCTTTTTCGGCCGCCAGCGGGGGGTAAAACCGCACCGCTAGCGGCCGAATACCGCTGCAAGAACGACGGTACAGCAGCGCTAAAAATAGCGCTGTTGTACTGCCGACGCCCCCACCGCCCCAGTGTGAAAGGGGCCTTAATAACAATGCAAATGCCACAGTGCTTACAGAGGAAACATTTTGGTATCACACCTTATGTTGTACTTGTTATAAAAGTTGACAATTACATTTTTAAATGCCTTCTTCGAAAATGTACTTGTTGTACTGCCAAAACCCTACTTTACCATGCCCCATTTCGAAAAACACCAAGCCTGTGTGTTAGACTTAAAATCAATGTGTTCCTTAAAAACTAGCTAAGGAGCAAGCTTGTGCTTCTGTGCTCACTGTCCTTAGGCTGATCCCTCCCCTGCTGTTGTGCTGTCAGCTGGAGGAGCGCTGCCTAATGCCGTGTACACACAGGCAGACTTTTTGGCATCAAAGGTCCGACGGTCTTTCTGACAGACTTTGACGGACTTTTGACAGACTTCCGACAGACTTCCGACAGACTTTCGAATGAACGGACTTGCCTACACACGATCACACCAAAGTCCGAGGGATTCGTACGTGATGACGTACACCGGACTAAAATAAGGAAGTTGATAGCCAGTAGCCAATAACTGCCCTAGCGTTGGTTTTCGTCCGTCGGACTAGCATACAGACGAGCGGATTTTTCGACCGGACTCGAGTCCGTCGGAAAGATTTGAAACATGTTCCAAATCTAAAGTCCGTCTGATTTTCGCCCGAAAAAGTCAGCTGCAGGTCCGATGAAGCCCATGCACGGTCAGATTGTCCGGAGTCGTCCCGTCGGACCAGTCCGGTCGAAAAGTCCGCCCGTGTGTACACGGCATAAGGGGTACCAGGGGTACCCTATTCAAGAACATTTACGCATACCTACATCTGGGAGCATGACTACAGTGTGCACTCAAACACTTTCTTTGATTTGGCTATTATAGAGTTACTCTGAGATTTCCTTTACTGCTATATATCCCTCACAGTTTATGTGGTTCCTTATAATATTGTGGAATTCATGTTACTTTGGTTTAGCTTTAGTTTTGGTTAATGTCATTTAAGCTTATTGCCATACATAAGGCTAGTACTGAAATTAGTTAGCCTAACATATTTTAATGTGATCTTTGGTTATTTATTGGTTTGTGTTTTGTGTTACCTTGCCTTGGCTTAATATATTTATTTTATTTCATTTCAAGTTGTTTGTGTGCTATTTTTTTTTGTGTTGATGGAGTTGATGGAGTGGTGGCATACTAATGTTTAGGTTACACAGATGTGAAAAGCCTTCTAATAAGCCTATAATCAAGTGTGTCAGTGGGGACCAAGCAGCTCAACCAATTGCTGACCGTCCTATAGTACTTTTACTGCTACAGGGAGGCAGTTGTGGGCAGAATCATGTATATATGCGTGATTCTGCATTTCTGCCTGCAGGGGGAGCAGGCACACAGTAAACACAAAAACACTAGCTAAGCACACCCTTTGATCACCCTAGATGTTTAACCCCTTCCCATCGAGTGTCATTAGTACAGTGCATATTTTTAGCACTGATCACTGCATTAGTGTCACTGGTTCCCAAAAAGTGTCAATTAGTATCTCGACAGTCCGCTGCAATATCGCAGTCCCGCAATAAGTCATTGATTGCCACCATTACTAGTAAAAAAAAAAATCCCTAAATACATCCCATAGTTTGTATACCATTATACCAATCAATACACAAACATATAGGATATGTTTTAAAACACAAACATATTGGATATGTTTTAAAGCAGAAAGTAAAAAATATTGTTTATTTTCGAAATTGTTTGACTTTTTTGTTCATAGCGCATAAAATAAAAAAACCCAGTGGTGACAAAATACCACCAAAAGAAAGCTCTATTTGTGGGAAGAAAAGGACATAAATTTTATTTGGGTACTCTGTTGCACGACCGCACAATTGTCAGTTAAAATAACGCAGTGCTGTATCACAAAAGTGGCCTGGTCATGAAGGGAGGTAAATCTTCCGGCGGTCAAGTGGTTTTAAAGAGTCATGGCAGAACAATGAACCCATCATATCAAGCGGCACCTGCGGGGGTAAGCGCTACAGCTGTATTCCTCTACTTAAAATTGTAGCAACTCTCTAAGGCCATCTGACATCAACATGCCTTTTACAGAAAAAAAAATTTATTCAAAAATCATTTTTATTACTATATGTCTATATAGTAAAGCACATAGGGCTGCCACCCTCCAAAACTTTCCCAGGCACTTAACCTTTTCACACCTGGAACCAACGGATACCAGTGTTCCACCGTCATATTCTCAAGACGATTAACCATTACAAGATGGCGGTGCAGAGCATGCTCCAGACCTCGCCACTATCCTGTGTCTCTCCCGAGATACAAACACTTGCTCCATCATTTTACTCTATATTATGAATTCTGTCTTGACTAACAAATCATTAGTAAGACCTCATCTGGAATATGCAGTTCAGTTGTGGGCACCAGTTCACAAAAAGGATATTGGGAACTGGAGAAAGTGCGGAGAAGGGAACCAAACTGATAAGAGGCATGGAGGAGCTCAGCTATGAGTTAGGATTGGAGGACCTGAATGTATTCTTTCTTGAAAAGAGGAGATTAAGGGGGATATGATCAACATGTACAAATACATAAGGGGTCCATATAGTGAACTTTGTGTTGATTTATTCACCTTAAGGTCATAACAGAGGACAAGGGGGCACTCTTTACGCCTAGATGAAAAGAGATTTCATCTCCAAGTATGGAAAAGTTTCTTCACAGTAAGAGCTGTGAAAATGTGGAATAGACTTCCTCCAGATGTGGTTCTGGCCAGCTCACTAGATTGCTTTAAGAAAGGCCTGGATTATTTCCTAAATGTGCATAATATAACTGGGTACTAACATTTTTAGGTAAAGTTGATCCAGGGAATATTCTGATTGCCTCTCAGGCGATCAGGAAGGATTTTTTTCCCCTGCTGTAGCAAACTGGATCATGTCTTGCTGAGGGTTTTCGCCTTCCTCTGGATCAACTGTGGGTGAAGTATTGTGTATATGGGGGATAGATAGATAGATAGATAGATAGATAGATAGATAGATAGATAGATAGATAGATAGATAGATAGATAGATAGATAGATAGATAGATAGATAGATAGATAGATAGATAGATAGATTTTATTTTTATTGGCTGAGCTAGATGGACTTGTGTCTTTTTTCAACCTGACTAACTATGTATAATGCCTCTGATTAACCCCAAATAAAGTTTGCACCCTACAGCAAAAGCCATGGTCCGCAGAGAGCTTCCAAAGCATCAGAGGGATCTCATTGTTAAAAGGTATCAGTCAGAAGGATACAAAAGAATTTCCAAGGCATTAGATATAAAATGGAACACAGTGAAGACAGTCATCAAGTGGAGAAAATATGGCACAACAGTGACATTACCAAGAACTGGACGTCCCTCCAAAATTGATGATTTGACATAAAGAAAACTGGTCAGGGAGGCTGCAAAGAGGCCTACAGCAACATTAAAGGAGCCGCAGGAATATCTGGCAAATACTGGCTGTGTGGTACATGTGACAACAATCTCCCGTATTCTTCATATGTCTGGGCTTTGGGGTAGAGTGGCAAGACAGAAGCATTTTCTAATGAAGAAAAACATCCAAGCCTGGCTAAATTTTGCAAAAAACACACACAAAGTCTCCTAAAAGCATGTGGGAAAATGTGTTATGGTCTGATGAAACCAAGGATGAACTTTTTGGCCATAATTCCAAAAAATCACTAAAAGAACACCATACCCACCGTGAAGCATGGTGGTGGCAGCATCATGCTTTGGGGCTGTTTTTCTTCAGCTGGAACAGGGGCCTTATTCAAGGTAGAGGGAATTATGAACAGTTCCAAATACCAGTCAATATTGGCACAAAACCTTCAGGATTCTGCTAGAAAGCTGAACATGAAGAGGAACCTCATCTTTCAGCATGACAACGACCCAATGCATACATCCAAATCAACAAAGGAATGGCTTCACCAGAAGAAGATTAAAGTTTTGGAATCACCCAACCAGAGCCCAGACTTATATCTGACTAAAAATCTGTGGGGTGGTCTTAAGAGGGCTGTGCACAGGAGATGCTCTCGCTATCTGACATATTTGGAGTGTTTTTTCAAAGAAGATTGTGCAAATATTGCCAAGTTAAGATGTGCCATACTGATAGACTCATAACCAAAAATGGGGTATGGCTGGAGAAACTGCACAGGATACGGCACCTCATCCCAAAGTATCAAATAGGAATGTGGAGGTATAGAAGGATTATAACGGTGCCAAAAAATGCAGGTAGATAGATATATTAAAAATATACAAAAAACACTTTATTGAAGTATATTAATACATAACAGGGGATATACAGATCTAGAAGCTTAAAAGAGGTGCAATACACAATTAAATTGTAAAAAACAATACAGTTGGATAGGCCTGATGGTGAGGGCCTCCAAAACAGGTAATCAATTCCTACATGTTTCGCCAAAACATTGGCTTCCTCAGGCAAATGATATAGGCCTGTGCCAACATTGAAGGTTTCTACATGAAAATAAATGAAAAAAACAATAAGAAACATTGTACAAAAATAATACAAGGCACAAGTAACATAGTATAATAGATAAATAACTGAATGAGTGTGTGACATGACAATACTCCCAGAGTGAGAAAGAGAACCCAGCGATCAAGCACGTACCTGAGGATCACCCACCTGAACCAAAGCGGGAGAGGGCACCCCAACCTAGGGCCAACAAGGCCGCACGGCATCTATGGCTGTAGGGGGCATACAAAGACCTAACGATCGAGGGTTAAAGAAAGAAAGATTGTAAAAACAATAAAAGAATCACCAAACAAGGTGGGATGGACTTTATCCCAAACCAAATCGATAGGGCTAACAAAGCCTCAGCAACTTACAGTTTAAAATCAATATAATCCAAAAGGAAGCGCCTGGAGAGTGTTAAGAAGGTATAATTGAGAGAAGAATGAGATGTTAATCATTAAGATGTATGTCTCTAAGAGAGATAAATCCAAAGTTAGCCCTGATTGTGTAAGGTTAATATAATAAAAGAAGATATGATAAGCGTGGATAAATGTATGAGAAATCAACTTACCCAAGGGAGAGCAAAAAGAGGCTCAGATGAGTCAAACGGTACTCTTATGGGAATGTAAGGATCACTAAAGGTAGAGGGTATAGTAATGCGAGGCAGCAGGAGTTCTCACGTCCTGTCAAAAACCAATTTGTATTGTATCAGAAAATAGGCAAAATGGTCTATCGTGATAGTAAATGGATAGAGGGAAATAGACAAACCCGGTATACAGTCTGCACTGGTAGCAGGTGCTCCTCGTGTCCAGCAATGAATTGAAGGACGGGCTGGCTTAAGTAAGTCCCCCAGACCTGATTAGCACGACTGATTAGGTGAGCGGATGAAAAGAGCTCCTGCGCATGCACCCGCAATGACAACCAAGGAGCCTACAAAGTCCATGGTGCATTGCGGACAGTATCCTGAGTCACGTGACAGTGTGTCAGTGCGGCTTTGCAGGATATAGAAAGTACGCTGTCAATCAGCAATAGCCAAAGGACAGAGACCCAATACCAAGAGGCAGGATGGTATAGGTAGGGTAAATGTCGGATTGTCATGTGATGTAATTGGTCTATACTTATCTTTTTATTTATAAATATAAGGCAACTCTGAGTGGATGTTTCATGCCCCAGTAGAAGACCTATGGGTCGAAACGTGTCGGGCGCCTCTAACATCCTCTTTGTTGCCTATTTTGTTTTTATATTGGTGATCACATTTTTTACTGTAATCAGGCTTTTTTAGCAATAAAAAAACCCAAAGTTTTTTCATCTACACTATGTGGAGGCTTTTTATTCTTTTCTCCACATACTATCTGAGAATCCAGCCCTTACTACAGTTCTATGGGAGATGTCTTGTTTCCTCTGATCCATATCCGGGCTATCCATCGCGAGGACCTACGGGGGGCACCTGGAGATCCACGCTGAGTCTGACCTGGAGGGTTCTGAGTGTTGGGACATCCTTTCCAATGCCCTGAGGGGCACCCTGCCTTAGTTATTCCCTGTCACTGACAAGGGAGTCCAGTATATCTGGTAAGAGTTTTCTACACACTACTGTTATCAAGATTTTTACAGCCGATTGATGAGTTTTCCTTTGGGATGCAATCATCAGCCTATGTTTTGAACATCAGCTGCTTTTGTTCATACCTATCCATCTTTAACCAGCGGGACATTTTCCAACTATACAATGTTTACCTGATTGACTTAATCTATCCATTGTATGTTGAGAGACTCATGAGTTATTTATTACATTGATGGTGATATCACTTTAGAAATACCCATTGTGGGTTTTCCCAGTTGACATTTATGCGCTACATTTCTTATATGGTATAGGTGGGGGCAAGATGACGAAGAGGGCGGGGCGAGGGCGGGCAAGCACTGGATGGGTGCTGCCCTGGGCATCCATACAGCCAACAGCAGCGCAAGCCTGAGGGCCAAAGAAAGGGGGATCCCGATCACACCAGGCACCAGAGGGAGGGCAAGGGGCACTACTTAGGGAGAATGGGGTGAATCCCCACTCGGGGAGAAAAAGGGGCGGTGAGACGAAACGGGGCACAAAGTAAACCAACCCAACCCAGCACCTGGGGGGAATGGGAGGCAAGTCCCGGGTACGTCACACCGCATATAGCCAGGTCACACATTCATAAGGAAATGAAAAAAATTAAGTTTTTTGGGATAACAAAAAAGTACAAAAAATGATTTATATGGATAATCGAGTAGGTTTGGTTATTTTAACACCCATTGTTGATTTACTTACATCATTCAAATGGTTATTACGAATGAAATACATACAAAAAGTACATAAAAGAATAGAACTGTGATACAAGAGACCAAAAATAAGGATCCATGGCTAAAGAAAAAAGATGAGGATTGGAAATGAAGAAACCGAGGATTGGGAAAGAAAGGGAAGGAGGGCAGGAGGAAGGAAGGATGAAAAAGGGAAAAGACAAAAAGATAAATAAAAAGGAGGGGTGGGAGAAAAAAGAAGGAAGGTAGAGAGAGGGAGACTGAAACAGGATAAGAAACGGAAGGAACAAAGGGCTGGACAAATGAATTTTATATCTAAAATATTTTTTTTTAGCTTCAAACTAAAGTAGTACATAATAGTAGTGAAGGTCGCAAGAGAAATGTCCACGGGCATGTCTATTTCCCTCTATCCATTTACTATCACGATAGACCATTTTGCCTATTTTCTGATCCAATACAAATTGGTTTTTGACATGACGTGAGAACTCCTGCTGCCTCTAATTACTATACCCTCTACCTTTATGATCCTTACATTCCCATAAGAGTACCGTTTGGCTCATCTGAGCCTCTTTTTGCTCTCCCTTGGGTAAGTTGATTTCTCATACATTTATCCACGCTTATCATATCTTCTTTTATTATATTAACCTTACACGATCAGGACTAACTTTGGATTTATCTTAATGATCAAGATCTCATTCACCTCTCAATTATATCTTCTTAACACTCTCCAGGCGCTCCCTTTCGGATTATATTGATTTTAAACTGGCTTTGTTAGCCCTATTGATTTGGTTTGGGATAATGTCCATCCCACCTTGTTTGGTGATTCTTTTATTGTTTTTACAATTTTTCTTTCTTTAACCCTCGATCGCTAGGTCTTTGTATGCCCCCTACAGCCATAGATGCGGTGCGGCCTTGTCGGCCCTAGGTTGGGGTGCCCTCTCCCGCTTTGGTTTCGGTGGGTGGTCCTCAGGTACGTGCTTGGATCGCTGGGTTCTCTTCCCACTCTGGGAGTATTGTCATGTCACACACTCATTCAGTTATTTATCTATTATACTATGTTACTTGTGCCTTGTATTATTTTTGTACAATGTTTCTTATTGTTTTTTTCATTTATTTTCATGTAGAAATCTTCAATGTTCGCACAGGTTTATATCATTTCCCTGAGGAAGCCAATGTTTTGGCGAAACTTGTAGGAATTGATTACCTGTTTTGGAGGCCCTCACCATTAGGCCTATCCGACTGTATTGTTTTTTACAATTTAATTATGTATTGCACCCCTTTTAAGATTTTAGATCTGTATATCCCCTGTCTACGTTATGTATTAATATACTTCAATAAAGTGTTTTTTGTATATTTTTAATATATCTATCTACCTGCATTTTTTGGCACCGTTATAATCCTTCTATACCTCCAAATACAAGACTGAGTGCTGTAATAAAAACAAAAGGTGCTTCAACAAAGTATTGGTTTAAGGGTGTGCACACTTATGTAACCATATTATTTTAATTTTTTATTTTTACTTCCCTCCACCTAAATGATTTTAGTTTGTTGTTCAACTGAGTTGTTCAGTTTATATGTCACATTAGAGGTGGAAAAGGTTCTGAAATTATTTATCTTTGTCTAATTTTTTTACATCGCAGAAACCTGACATTTTAACAGGGGTGTGTAGACTTTTTATATCCACTGCATGTGGCACACAGTCACAAAACTCAATGCTTGTCTGAACTCCAGGTCAAATGGATAAAAAGGTAATCTTAACAGCAGCCATAGTATTAAGCAACTTGTAAAAAGCGTTGGGAAGTAAAACATCTTTTGAAAAATACAATTGCATTGTGTAACTCCTTCAAAGCTCTATGCTAGCAAAAGACAATTCAGTTTGCTTGCAACCACAAAATTAACAGCAAGTAAAAAACTTATCTATATCTAATCAACCTAAAATCAACCTAAAATCCAATATACGGTATAAATGTGAATATATACTATAAATATATATATATATATATATATATATATATATATATATATATATATATATATATATATATATTTTTTTTATATATATATATATATATATATATATACTATACACCAGTGTTTCTCAACTCCAGTCCTCAAGGCGCCCCAACAGGTCATGTTTTCAGGATTTCCCTCAGATGAAACAGCTGTGGTAATTACTAAGGCAGTGAAACTGATCAAATCACCTGTGCAAAATAATGGAAATCCTGAAAACATGACCTGTTGGGGCGCCTTGAGGACTGGAGTTGAGAAACCCTGCTATACACACATTATACATGATGACCCCATAGATTTGGGCCAATGTCCATAGCACCTACATGACTGTTCTGTTTCTTTCAAAAGCCCATATAAAATATATTTTTACAGATTTTACTATCAGTTTTTAGGAATACAGAAATACACCCATGTCTCTGCTGCAAAAATCTAGTGGTTAACATATTTTTGGTTCATTTGGTAATGGGACATGGCTGGTGCGGTCACAGCAGGCAGTCCCACCACGTGGTGTAGACACATACAGAGTAAGTGCGCACATACCCTTAACATAACAAGGCATCTACAGAGATAGAATATAGAATCACCTTTTTTTACAAGCATGAAAAGGATTGACAAGATAAAAAAATGATCATATTTGAAAAAAATAATACACATTTTCAAATGATTACCAGGAATGAAAAAAATGCTAATGTTTTGGGAGAAAGTCTTTTGTTATCTTCATTTTAACTTTCTTTTAAATACATAATGAAATTTATCACAGTGGACATATCAGGTCAGTAAAGCAATTAAAACATAAATAAATATTTACTGAAACACCTGCCCGCATGACATTTAAATTATCCTGTGCAAACCAGAAGATAAATAATAGATTTCCTATGTGCTAAAACAATAAAAACAGAAAGCAGGGTTTGTTTCTAATTGCAAATGCAACAGCAGCAACACCTAGTGGTGCAAACACTCAGTGATAATTGCTGGTACAAGACTAGATTCTCTTTGGGAAATAAGGTTCCCAACTAATGTATTCAGCGTGACTCATTTCCAGTGTAAAACTGGAGTTACAAAATGACCCTGACATTATGAAGAAATACATATTTTCATGCAGAGAACATTTTGTGAAGTCTAATGAAGCAACAAGACATAAATATTGTTATAAATTGTTATAAATAAATATTATACTGACGTATTAACTCATTACAGATAGGGCATATAAGCAGAAATTTCCATAGTTTCAATAACGGCAGTTGATGTACCTACAGGTATTAATGGCAGCAGAGATACAGAGATCTACTTGAGATTGATGGACAAGAGGATATCTTTCCATCTTTGCACACAAGCTAGGGTCTGCCATTATCATTCCTGACAGTGATGCACACATGGATTTCTAAGACTTGACTTTTCTGCATGCATACAAATCAGGCTCTAAATCAGAAGCTCTTTGAGGCTGAGCTCACACTTGTGTGATCACAAACATCGCATGTGATTCCCCCCGCATTGCTGTGCAGATCACATGCGATGTCTGTGTGATGCAAATTCAGCCATACAAACTGCATTTGACAGTTCGCACTGCGATCTGCAAAGTGATCTATGGGTGTCATTAACTTTACTTTGACAACCGCAGTGGTTCCCAGGTTCAGTTTTGCAATTCAGGTGCAATGCAGGAACCCGCACAGGAATCATGTTGGTTTCTGCATCGCACAAGTGTGAACCCAGCCTCAAGACTGAACCATAGATCCCAAATGTCCCTGATTTCGAGGACTGTCCCTGATTTGGATCAATGTCCCCCTGTCCCTCTTTCCTCCTCATTTGTCCCTCATTTTGGTCTGATCTATATAGTTGTATATAAAATGCACTTTTTATCTTTCAAAAAGTGTTTCTCAGTTCTAAACCTTTCATCCAATTTCTAAATTGCTGCATTTGTACATTTTAAAGGCAAATAAAATGGAATAGTAGTTGTTAAAAAAAGCATTTGGGGATTTAATTAACCTTTTTTTTGGTAATTCTCCTTTAAGAGGGTGTGGCAAGGGGTGCGTCCTATGCCTACATACGTTTGTTAGTAGGTGGCCCTCATTCCCATCTTAAAATGTTGGGAAGTATGCTGAACTCCAGTGATTAGAAGTTTCCATAATAGTACACAGGAAGCAAAAATAACCTGGCAATGGTTTTAACCCTTTTCTAATTCATCCAAAATAGAAAAAGATTTAGGCTATACATGCACTTTAACAAATACAATCGTGTCCTCTCTTCACCCTGAGCCTTCTGACTGGACAGTAAAATAGCAGCAGAAGGCTAGTGAGCTCATCCCTCTGCTCACTCATCTCTCTTCCACCATGTTCATGTTCTATGTCACCATATTTGCATGCAGCATACCTAATTGGCTACCTGTCCTGCTCCACCCTCTCTCTCAGACTGAACACTGCTGTATAAATTATTCAAAAAAGCCAACACCAAGTCAAATGAACATACCTACTCTACTTGCATTTAAAAAATACATTTACTTATTTATTAAGTATTACCTAGCTGCATTAATGTGTATTTTCATATACCTGAAGTTCATCTTTAATTATTAAATCATCTATGTCCAGCTGCAAGAACACCAACCCTTCAAGCAAATCGTAGAGTTAAAATATTGTTCACATTCATCATTTTTCATGAGTGCAGAACATGACTAATTGTACCTACCTGATGACTGTAGGATAGAGTTCTGTGGTATATAGAAAAACACAACTAAAAGAAGCAGCCAAACAGCCTTTTCCAAAAACTGCCAGACTGGTCCTTAACGCCTGCAGCTCTAAAAAGACAAATAATTATTAATTTCCTCAATTCAGCTATTTTAATGGTGCACCAATAATATGAGGGCCTTTTGTCTTACCAGTTGGCACAAAGATGTTAGCTAGGATTGCCAGTCCTCCAAGCAAAAGGGAAAAGACTTGTGTGACTCTCCGACCAATGTAGATCATGCATGTGGTGGAAACTAGCTTGGCTGGAAAGTCGACAGCCCCAAAGATCACCTGGATAAGATAGATGCTCACTCCAAATTTTTGTAAGTCCATTGCTAAGCCGTAATAGGCAAAACTAGTAGAGAACCTATGAAAATACAGAAAAGTTAAGTACAATATGGTACAGAAAAGTACAGACCATTAAAGCGCAACTGCAGCCCAAACTTTTTTTATTTGAGTTTTGGCTAAATCAGGGAAAGGGAAATTGGACACTACAATATTTACTGTCTGCATTTTTTTCCTGGGCAATTTCTGGCCTCGGACTTTATTAACAAATTATTAAAAGTAGGAGGTGTTCACTTCTCAGTGTTGTCATCAGAATATGTCCCCACCCCCATGGGAAGATTTCCCCTCACCTCTTGCGTATATGACATCAATGAAATTTAGTATTTCCCCTTAATTTCTGTCTTGGTAACAATGGTCACCAGGACAAATAGAGATATCTTTGTATTTGAGGTAAGGAGGCAAAGATGAAAAGCGATAGTCTTTGAAAATAAATAAAGATAGATAGATAGATAGATAGATAGATAGATAGATAGATAGATAGATAGATAGATAGATAGATAGATAGATAGATAGATAGATAGATAGATAGATAGATAGAGCCACTGCCACCAGAATACTGTAACAGGTGTCCAGTATAAGACTTGTGAAGTTTACTGCACATTTTTCTCATTTCCACCATTTTAATGCAGATTAAAGGGAATCTACTGGAATTAGCATATGGAAGCTGCCCTTGCTGATTTGTTTTTAAAGTTGCATGATTTAGGGCTGCCTCCTTGTCCATGCTTTACTAGTAAGCAAGGCACAGAACCAAAACAAGTGTGTGCATATTACATTTCATACCACTTCATATGCACATATCTGTTCCAGGTCAGAGAATTTATAGCAGCTCTCATTTTTCTATCCTGGCAAGTTCCTATTAAAGCAATCCTGTTAGGTGATGATAAAATCACAATGAAAGTTCCCTACAATAGAAGATGCTCACCTCCCTGGTGATCCATGTCTTTTACCTTCCCTTCATCCCAATGCTGCTGCTTCTTTAAGACTCTTCACTGCTCAACACTTCTGGGAGTGAGGAGACTCCCGTGGTTCCATCTTTTGACCATTACATCATTACAGGACTGGATGGATGGAACAACATTAGTAAAGGGGGAGCAAATTCATCCACCACTCTCAAAAGTGATGGTTGGAGACATGGCCATCTTTAAAGTGGGGTAAAAGGGGCAGCTGCCCTGGGTCCAGTCATTGCTGTGGGGGCCCAAAGCAGCTGCTCCATGAGCCTGCACCGCCCACAAATAGTTGGGTTTGGCTATTACTCAGGCAATGCGAGCAGATTGTTTGGGTGTTATGTCTGCTGCCTGTGCGGTGATTGGCCTGCTTGGTAAAGTAAACCTTGTTTGGGGAGAGTGCCTGTCAGTCCCGGGCACAGTCACATCAACGCCTCTCCCTCACCATGTCTGAGAAACTGTAGACCATGGCCCGCTGAAGACCTTCTTCGCCGGGGGGGTTGGCGGGTTGTGCCTGGTGTTCTCCTGACATCCTCTGGATATTGTCAAGGTGAGAATGCTGGGGGGGGAGCAGAGAAGGTGGTCCTGTGTAAACATGGGGGCAGTATGGGAGAGGGGGATCCTATGTAATAATGGGGGTAGCATGCAGGACCATCTTTAATATTGATTGAACCCTGGGCAAAACTTTTCTTGGGCCCCCCCCCATGCAGTTTCGCTCTTTACCTGCTCTGAGACATACAATAAATAGCAGCTAGACTCAAAATCAGTTTACTGAATCAGATCAGACAGCTATTGCGATTGGTTGCCAGAGGTTACAGTGTATCATTACAGCTCACTGACTGGTTGCTAGAGGTTACAGCACACATTACGGCTCACTGATTAGTTGCTAGAGATTACAGCACATGGTTTCTGCTTGTTGATTGGCTGCTTGAGATTACTGTGGATATGACCTCAGGGGGGCATGATATACATATCAATGCTGCCTGCCGCCGCTATTTACATATGAATGCTGGTGATTTACATGTAAACACAGGGTCTGCAGGTGAATCATCTGTACACAACAAAAGGGCAGAGCTGGGCAGCATTAGTAGCAGCACTTCATAATGAGATATTGGGACACAGCACGGGATTAAAACCTCAAGGGATGACGGAATTTAAACCAGGATAGTTGGCAAGTATGAGGCAAATGCTTTGGGCCCCACAACAATGACAGGGCCCAGGGCAGCTGCCCCTTTTGCCCTGACTTAAAAACGGCCCTGGTAGCATGGGGAAAGGGGTCTTGTGTAATTATGGTGGGGGGGCAAATTGCATGGGGGGGCCCAAGAAAATGTTTGCCCAGTTTCCAATCCATAATAAAGAAGGCCCTTGGAGAAGACACTGGTGGCAGTCACAGCACTGGGATAGAGGGAAGTTAGGAGACATTGCCCACCATAGAGGTGAGTATAAGAGCTCTTTTTTTTGCAGGGAGCTTTCATGTTGATGGTGTCTTAACTTGACAAGGTGGTTTCAAGAGTAACTACCTAGGGATGCTCACTTTTTGGGCCTGTTTGTCAAAAGCTGAAATTCTAACTCCATATCAAAATGCTCCAGTTTACCTTCTCTTGCAGCTTTATAACTAACATACAAAATTAGCAAATTTCTAGGGTAGTGCTACTTTTGACAGTCTTCTTACCACACAAAGCTCACAGCAAAGGATATTCTGCGGATAGTACTAGTTCGAACCAGATCAAACACTGTATACGTTGAATTCCCACAAGCCACCTCTTTCACCATATCAGCTTTTAGTGTCTACGGTTAAAGAAAATGAGAGCATAAGGGCATATTTAAGGGCAGGAAAAGGGAAACATTGAGGTGCTCATGGTTATGAAGCAGAACTGCTCTATGAGCTCTATATATTGTGAGAACTAACATCAAAGGTAGAGCTTTAAGGACCCAACCACTCACCTTCTCCTTTTTTTAAGGGCTTTTCTTGCCCAATTGTATTAAAAGAAAGTTCAGGAAAAACACCATAACAGGAGTTTTTCCAGTGTTTTACTGTTACACTTTTATTTAAAAAATGCACTTATGTATAAATATCATAATTATATCATTGTATTTTTGATAATTCTGTGCAGATAATAGTTTATGCAATTTTTTTCCGGCCATGCCTGTATGCCTGCAATTGATTGATTAATGTTGTCAAATTTGTCTATGATTGATTATTTTAGGGAAAGCAGATGTATGACATGAAATGCTACATTAAATAAAGTAATTCAGTTTTTTTTTTTTTAAATAAGAAAAATAAATAGATTACATACAATAAAAATAAAACTTTTTCATTTTGGATACAGTAGGTAATGGATATCGAATAAGTTAAAACTCTAGTAAGGATTTTGGTGCCATCTTTGTTCCACTTGGGACATTTCATTTTCTGTCCTGTAGATACAACGGAAATCGGTTCAAAATTATGTACATCTCCTCTTATACAGCTGTCACTGGGGCAAGTGTCCACATTGGAAGATTCCTTCTCTAATCCTCATCTGCCGACACCTTAACATCTTGAATTATGCTTCATTTTTAGTCCCAAAGACAATAGGTCACCAGGATGAACAGAGAGAGTAAATCTCCCTAATGGGGACACAGACAACAATAAAATCTAGCAAGGGTCATAACCCCTAACCACTGTATTCAAAAATAAAAAGTTTGGGATTTAAATACACTTTAAATCGGAGTTCCACCCATTTAAAAGTCAGCAGCTACAAAAAGTGTAGCTGCCGACTTTTAATAATCAGATACTCACCTCTCCCACGGTCCAGAGATGCGGGAGAAAAAAGCCCTGCTTCTCTCCCCCTCTGCGGCGCCAGTATCAATACTGTGGGCGCCCGGCTGTGGCTTCACAGCTGGGCACGCACTGCGCATGCCCAGCTGTTTGGAGCCCCCGGAGGAAGTGGGAACTGGATGCCCCTAAAAAGAAGGTATCCACTCCCCCCCAAATAAATGACATGCCAAATGTAGCATGTCAGGGAGTCGCTGTCACTTAAAGTGGAAGTTATATTTTTGGATGGAACTCCGCTTTAAGAATTTTTTAGCCACACTTCTAATTATGTGACCTACAGTATGCCATGACAAGGGTTACATACCTCACAAGGAACAAGTGAATAGCTAGTAAACCTCCCTTGATCAGCTCACTCCTGACTAAAGCAGGGACAAATACCTTTCATCTATTACCATATCACTGGCGAAACCTCGACGATGCGTGTTAAGATGCCTCCATAAAATATTTTAACCACTTGCCTACTGGGCACTTTCACCCCCTTCCTGCCCATGCCAATTTTCAGCTTTCAGTGCTGTCATACTTTGAATGACAATTACGCGGTCATTCAACACTGTACCCATATGAAATTTTTATCTTTTTTTCACACAAATAGAGCTTTCTTTTGGTGGTATTTAATCACCACTGGGTTTTTTTCTTTTTTGCTAAACAAATGAAAAAAAGGCCGAACATTTTGAAAAAAAAAGTTTTTCTTAGTTTCTGTTTTGTAAAAAAGTATTTTTTTCTCTTACACTGATGTGCGCTGATGAGACTGAACTTATATGCTGCACTGATGGTCACTGATAAGGCGGCACTGATGGGCACTGATGGGCAATGATCAGGAGGCACTGATGAGGCTGCACTGATATGCAGCAGTGATGGGCACTGATTGGTCGCACTCGCGGGCACAGATTGGCAGCACTGGTGGGCACTGTTGGGGCTGCACTGATAATCAGGACATAGATGATCCATGGCCTGTTTGTCAGTGCAGATGTCTCCTGTGTGGATTTGCCAGTTTCGGCTCTCCTCTCCTCATGCACTGTCAGCGTGAGGGGAGGATTGCCAAAAACCAGCAAATCCTGTTTGCATCCGTGATCAGCTGTGACTGGACACAGCTGATCACGTGGTAAAGAGCCGATGTGATTGGCTCTTTACCCAGATTTGTGAACTGCTGTATTCAAAGAACGCAGCGATCACAGATCACTGCCGATGCAAGCCGCAGGGGGCATGCAGGCACTGCAAAGACGGGAGGACATCATATGACAGCTTCCTGGCAAAGTGGGGCCTATCTGTATAGTCGTCATTTGGCTATAGTGCGGTCGTGAAGGAGTTAAAGCGACTGCGTGGCAAGGCTATGGATATTTAAATAAGAACATGTTCTTAAAGTGGTTCTAAAGGCTGAAGTTTTTTTACCTTTACGCATTATATGCATGAAGGTAAAAACCTTCTGTGTGCAACACCACCCCCCCCACCCCCAATTCTTACTGATCCAGCAATATTCACGATAGCCTTGGCTGGATGGGGACACAGCCAGTGAGCCAATGATGAGAGAGCATGGGTGGGGTTGAGTCGCAGCTCTATGCGTCTTATTAATACATAGAGTAGTGGCTCGGGATCAAGCATGCAGCGGTGCCCCCAGGGCAAGCAGCTTTCTCTGGGGGCACTGCTCGAGGGGGAGGAGCCAGGAGCACTGGCGGGGGACACAAAAAGAAGAGGATCGGAGCTGCTGTGTGCAAAACCATTGCACAGATCAGGTAAGTATGACATGTTTGTTATTATAGAAAAAAAAAACTAAGCTTTATTATTACTTTAACAAGCTGTAAATAAGCTTTAACACAAGCTCTCGCCTCCATAGCTGAGGACAATTTTCCTGCTCACAGCAGAAGTACTGAAATCCTGCTTCCAGCAGCTTAGCTCCCCCTGCTCCCCCTTCTATCAGTCACTCAGCAGAGGTCAATAAGGTTTGTTAAAGCACTTTTGCTATATAAAACAAATATCTGAATGTCCAGAGCCTGATCAAGAGAACCTAATGTTAAATAAAACTTTTCTAGCCTGTCCACAAGAGTTCTGTAACCACCTCATGACCAGCTTTTGTGATTAAATGGGTGGTTAGGGCATCTGTTGTTCTGAGAGGGCATTTCTCAATGTTCTTTTTTCTAATGCGCATGTATGTGCTAGGTGCAATCACAATGCCTGTGCCAGGGCTGTCAATATGACAGTAAATCTCTTTTCCAGTATAACACTATTACCTGCATGTACATAAATGCACACGAAGCTTTAGTCAGCACATACCAGGGAGAAGAGAAGCTGTCGTTTTACTGTGTTGGCTGCTGCCTTTACTTGTGTTCATAGAAGACTTCTATTGTGGAACTTAGCAGCCAGTGTCAAGTAGGGTTGCCACTTTTTCTTCAAGTCAAACCAGGCAATTTTTTTTTATACACCTATTTTGCTAATAAATAACATTTCTTTTTTTTTTTTTTTTCTTCTTTTTCTTGCCACCTCAGAAAACTCCTAGAGAGACTAATTCAGCTTTCTCGCTCATATATGTCTCTTCTCATCTCTTCATCACTGTGGCGTATAAATTTTATTTTTAACGGAAGGACACAACAGTGGTTTACAAAAAAATAGTTATATAAAACCTACCCTCACCTGATGAGGCTCAACCCCTAGTTCCCCTTCTCTAAAGTTTTATCTTTATTTATAAATCTCTCTGTTTCAGATATCAAAAAGAGACAAAAAAAAACCAAGAAACCGCATACATATATATATAGCCCCCCCTCCCTCCCATCTCCCTCCCATCTCCCTCCCTTTTCCCTCCCCTCTCCCCCCCTAGCCCCTGTGCAATGCCTATGTTCTATTTGGTAGGTAGTTAAATCCTGATTTTTTCTGCATAACTCCATGTTTTTTTAAACTCCTTCCAACATTTCCATTTGTCTACTTCTCTCTTTTCCTCTTTATACAAAGAAAACTGTTCCATGGTATAGGTCTCCTCCACGGCATTTATCCAGTCCCACATCTCCGGACTTTCTTCCCCCCCCCAATTTTTGGGGATTAATCTTTTTGCTGCGTTCAATAAATGTGGAACCAGAGATGCTTTATATTGTTTCACATTCCCTTCTATGCCGTGGAGGAGAACCACCCACGGATCCTCCTTCACCTCGATTTTTGTAATCTCCTTTATCGATCTCAAGATTTTTTTCCAATATTTTTTAATTACCGGGCAACTCCACCATAAGTGAGCCATAGTACCCATCCCTCCGCAGCCCCGCCAACACTCTGCCGATTTCCCATGTTGGAACTTACTTATCCTATCTGGCGTTGCATACCACCTTGCCATACATTTATAATTCATCTCGGCCGTTTTTATATCCGCCGCTGAGCTATGGGCCAAAAATAACATTTTATTAATCGTGCTCGTGTCTTTTTGTGTTCCCAATTCCTTTTCCCATTTTTTGATGTATGTGGGTACCTCTGCTTCTTCTTCCTTCAATATTAATTTATATAGCTTAGATACTGTGTTTTTTGTTTTTTCCGAACAACATAATTTTTCTAACGCTGTCAAGTTTTCTCCGGATCTTATCGGTTGAGGTAGATTTTTCACGAAGCGGTCTAATTGCATGTACCTCCATTCATCTATCACCCATGTGTCAGTGTTTTGTTTCAATTCAGTGATTGTGACAATTTTCCCTTTTTTAAGTATTTCTCTAAGCTGTACTTTGTCTTTTTTTATCCAGTTCCCACCTATATCTCTTTTCCCTGGTGCAAAAAACTAATTCTCCTTTAATTCTATCAGGGGAGAATTATAAATCTTATCTACCTGTTTATATACTACCTCCCATGTCTTTAAAACTATTTTTGTCAAACCGTGCGTTCCCTCATCTACCGTTCTGTGATTTGGAGGGTTCCAAATAATAGATCCTAAACGTGTTTTACTATAGTAATTTTCTATATTCACCCATCTTTTTTCTTGGTTATCCCTAGCCCATTCTATTGCTCTTGATAAAATTATTGCTTTATAATATTTTAGGATATCCGGGACCGCAAGGCCCCCTTTGCCTTTATCTTGTTTTAGGGTCTTGAGAGATATTCTTGATCTTTTGTTTTTCCATATTATATTAGAGATTATTGACTTCAGTTTTCTAATATATTCTTGTGGGAGTTTAATAGGTAACATTTGAAATTTATACGTGATCTTAGGTAAGAGGACCATTTTTATGGCGTTAATACGCCCCATCCATGAAAGAGGTTTTGTCTGGAGTTTTTTCCCTTCCCTCTTTATTTCATCCAAGAGATGGATATAGTTTTTTCTATATATCTTTTCCGGGGAGTTCGAGAGCATTATTCCCAGATATTTGATCTCTTTTTTTCCAGCAGAATTGGAAATCTCTCTTCAGTTTTTCCTCCTCTATTTTACTCACGTTTATCTTTTGAATTTCCAATTTCCCCATATTGATCTTAAAATTTGTTATTTCGCCATATTGTTTTAATATTTTAACCAATCTTGGTAATGTATTTCCGGGATTACTTATATAGAAGAGCACATCGTCCGCATAAGCGGCCAATTTGTGCTCTTCTTCTCCCACCTTAAATCCTTCAATGTCCGGGTTATTTCTAATTGTTGCAAGGAGGGGTTCTAGGGCCAGCACGAAGAGAAGGGGGGACAGGGGGCATCCCTGTCTTGTCCCTCTCCTCATCTCGAAAGGTGACGACAGGGTTCCATTGATCTTAATGGCCGCCTTGGGTTTTCTATAAAGTGCTTTGATCCGTCCTATCATCTTTGGGCCTATTCCTATTTTTTCTAGGGTTCTAAACAGGAACTCCCAGCCCACCCTGTCAAATGCCTTTTCGGCATCACTTGACAAGAGCAGGCCTGGGAGTCCCTCCTCCCTTCTCTTCTGAAGCAACAATAGGGTTCTCACCCCATTGTCTCTTCCCTCCCTTCCTGCTATAAAGCCTACTTGGTCCGGATGAATCACCCCATTCATCAATTCTTTTATCCTCGTGGCCAGTATCTTTGAATATATTTTTGTGTCTACGTTAATCAATGATATCGGTCTATAACTAGCGCATAAAGTCGCGTCTTTGGCCTCTTTGGGGATTACG
The DNA here is from genome assembly GCA_037952925.1 of Lithobates clamitans. NCBI lineage: Eukaryota > Metazoa > Chordata > Amphibia > Anura > Ranidae > Lithobates > Lithobates clamitans. Next base: position 5,133,032 of record JBBGZY010000321.1, on the reverse strand, counting down.
GTGATTGTAGCAAAAACCGCCTCACTACTTAGTTCAAACTCACTTCCCACCCCGTTCATGTACTTACACATTTTCTGGACTAGTATGTCTTTAAATTTCTTGTAGTAATATGTGGTGAACCCATCCGGACCCGGGCTTTTCCCCTGTGTACTATCTGCTATTGCTCTGTATATCTCCTCCTCTGTTATTGGTTTCTCCAAGGCCTCTCTAGAATTTTTTGTAATCTTGGTTAATTTGGCACATTTTAAGAATTCCTCTATCTTCCTGTTTTTATTTTCCTCACTTATCTGGTCTCCATTAATCTCCTCCGTATATAGTTCACTGTAGTAGTTTTTAAATACTTCACCAATCTCTTTGGTTTCATAAACCATCTTCCCATGTTTATCCTGTATCTTTCCTATAAAGTTTAGGGCTTTTTTTTTCCTGAGCATTCTGGCTAAATGTTTTCCCGCCTTATTTCCCCACACATATCTTTCTTTAGCTATTTGGTTAAATTTTTCCTTTGTTTCTTGTTCCATCAACTTTTTTAATTCATCCCGTTTATTGATCAGTGCAAGGTATGTTGTTTGGTGGTGTCCTCTGTGTTTTTTATGTTCTTGTTCTAAGTAAAAAATTTCTTTTATAACATTTCCCATCCTATTTTTCCTTTCCTTCTTTCTCCTTGCTCCCTCTTTTATTATTATTCCCCTTATGTAGGCTTTATGTGCTTCCCATGTCACCGATCCCGATGTATCTCCTGTTTCATTTGTTGCAAAATAATATTTTAGCTCTCTCTCTATTTTTTTGGAGATATCTTTGTTTTGCAGTAGGTCTTCATTTATTCTCCACAGTGATTGTCTCCCTTGAGCCCTGTATATCTGCATCTCCATCTCAATAGGGGCATGGTCTGATGTTGTGATTATTCCTATTTTTGAGCCTACTATCCTGTCTAAAAGTCTATGGTCTACTAAGATGTAATCAATCCTAGAGTACGTCCGGTGCACAGGGGAGTAAAACGTATAGTCTCGTGTTTTACCATTCATGATCCTCCAAATGTCTACCAGTTGATTTTTATGTAGTTCCTGTTTTATCTTCTTCATCTGTCCGTTATTCGTCCCCTGTGCCCCGGACGTACTATCGATCTCTGGTTCCAAGCACATATTGAGGTCACCCATTACTATAAGTTCCCCCTTCCTAAAATCCATTAATTTCTCAAATGTGTCCTTCAGAAACCTTACTGGGTTTTTATTAGGGGCGTATATGTTGGCGAGGGTGCATTCTATTTCTCCAAGTATTCCTCTGATGAATAGAAATCTCCCTCCTGGGTCCTGCATCATACCTCCTAATTTAAATTGTACTCCTTTAGCCAATCCTATCGCTACTCCCCTTGCTCTTTTCGATATTGCATCTCCATAGAACCAATTCGGGAATTCTTTTGATCTTAATTTAATATTTGATTCGTGTGTTAAATGGGTCTCCTGCAGGGACACCACCCCTGCTCCATAGGTTTTAAGTTCCCTCAAAATTTTATGCCTTTTTAAGTTTGAGTTTAACCCTTTTACATTATAGGATAGGAATTTAAATGCTGTCATTTTTCTGAGTTTGCTATCTTTTGTACCTCTGGCCTACCTTGAATTACCCCTTTTTCTATCAATGCATATGCACAAATTACCCCCCCTACTCCCCATTCCCCTTCCTCCCCCCACCTCCCTCCATCTATCCTAACATTTCTAATCATATGAAGTTAATAACAAGAGTCTCCCTTTACATCAGAGTCCACAGAGTTTCCCTTTTACATCTGAACTCGCAGAGTTCCCTTTCACTGTAAGGGGAACACTTTAGCGGCGCACAGCAATTTTTCTTTTATACACCTATTTTGCTAATAAGTAACATTTCTAATCATATGAAGTTAATAACAAGAGTCTCCCTTTACATCAGAGTCCACAGAGTTTCCCTTTTACATCTGAACTCTCAGAGTTCCCTTTCACTGTAAGGGCTTTACACTCACCCCTTGGCAGTCAGCACCTCTCATCCAGATGTATCTGAGGCTGCTGTACTTCAAATTTCCGGCCCCCACTTTCCTTTTCTGAGGTACAGCGCTAGGGAATGGAGTGTGGGCAGACACAGAGGGGTAGGGGTGGGAGGAAGAGGTGCAGATTGAGCCCTCTCTCCTCTCCCGTGTGTGTATTTGGGGGGGGGGGGTGTTAGTGCTGGCTTTGGGCAGCATGAAAGAGAGTGTAACAGACAATCTCAGCTTAGACAACTGCAGACAGCAACCCTGGGAAGCCATAGTCCAGTCTGAATAATGTGTCCAGGTTTCAGGCAGTCTGAAACCCAGACGCATGACTCCAAAGCCGATGAATCCCGGACAGGTGGCAACCCTAGTGTCAAGCCCATCCTCTACCGATCAGGGATGCACACAAGATGTGGACTGCTAGTATTGCGGCATGTGTAATCTCACACAGACTGAGCTAGTTTGATAGGCTGGAAAGAGGAAACTATAGTTTCATGAGGAACTGGGGCACAGAGTAGAGGTGGTCTTTCCGCTGCACTTGAGAGAGAGAGAGGCACAGTGACAGACATTCTGAGACATTGGAAAACACCACAGATGCCGATAGAGTCTGCTGTCCGCTTAAGGCCCCTTTCACACGAGGCGGGCTCCATTTCTACGGAGCCCGCCTCGGTCCGCCGGCTCAGCGGGAGATCTGTCCGTTGATCTCCGCTGAGCCGGCGGATGACAGGTCCCTCTCTGCTCACTGAGCGGGGAGGGGCTTGTCAGGCGCCGCTGCCGCCTATGGAGGGATCGGACGAAAACGGACAGCGTGTCCGTTTTCGTCAGATCTCACCCGATCCGATCCGCCAGCGACGGATCTGGACGTGGAGCCCATACGTCTGCTTTTGGCGGATCGGACGGGGTCGGATGTCAGCGGACATGTCTCCGCTGACATCCGACGGTCCATAGGCTAACATGGATCGCCCGTTCAGGTCCGCCGTCAAAACTGACAGGCGGATCTGAACGGTCCGATCGTGTGAAAGGGGCCTAAGGCGGAAGGTTGCTTTGGACTGGCAATGCTTCATCCAACATACAAAGGAAGTCCCCCAGCTAACACAGGAAGCTGGTCAAATTTGCACTACACAGTGTTACTTGCGCGTACCATAGAATCAGTGCCATTATCAGTGCTTAAAATGATACTAAAGTCTCTTTTTTTTTTCATTAAAAATAACAATTACCTGCTCTCTGAAGTGGTTTTGGACAGAGCAGCCCAGATCCTCCTCTTCTCAGGTCCCTCTTCGGTGCTCCTGATCCCTCCCTTCTGTTAAGTGCCCCCAAAACAAGCAGCTTGCTATGGGGGCACCCGAGCCTTAGCCACAGATCCCTGTATCCATTCAGACATGGAAACACGGCCCGGACCCGCCCCCTTTCTCTCCTCATTCGCTGACTGATTTTGATTGACAGCAGCGGGAGCCAATGGCGCCACGCTGCTGTCTCAGCCAATGAGGGTAGTCCTGGGCAGCTGAGACACTCCTGCAACATTGCTGGATCTAGAGAGGACTCAGGTAAGTATTAGAGGGGTGAGGGGAACTGCTGCACACAGAAGGTTTTTTTATCTTAATGCATAGAATGCATTAGGATAAAAAAAACTTCTGCCTTTACAACCACTTTAAAGGGAGAAGAGTCAGTGCCATGATCAGTGCTTAAAGGGACATTATCCTGAGCACTTCGACACAACAGTTGTGCCCCATTAAGCTGGCCAGTAGAAGAGTATATATTACACACTGCTGAACTGTATAGCTCTCCTTAGTTTACATTGCCCAGTATAGCATTTCAGAGGAGGTCATTTCTACACATATTGCTTGTTATTTACAGCATATTTCTTCCTTGATTGTTATTAAATAAAGTATATTTCTTTCTACTGTTCACCTATTTGCAATATATATTGCTTAAATTTGTTTAAATGTTTGCTGTGTCATCGCTGTAGTTTTATATCTCTTTTGCTTCAGGGGTACTGCATAAACATCTGCAATAAATATTTCCCACCCAGCCAGGTACAGTATCTCACAAAAGTGAGTACACCCCTCACATTTTTATAAATATTTTATTATATCTTTTCATGTGACAACACTGAAGAAATGACACTTTGCTACAATGTAAAGTGTACAGCTTGTATAACAGTGTACATTTGCTGTCCCCTCAAAATAACTCAACACAGAGCCATTAATGTCTAAACTGCTGGCAACAAAAGTGAGTACACCCCTAAGTGAAAAATGTCCAAATTGGGCCCAATTAGCCATTTTCCCTCCCCGGTGCATCATGTGACTAGTTGGTGTTACAAGGTCTCAGGTGTGAATGAGGAGCAGGTGTGTTACATTGGTGTTATCGCTCTCACTCTCTCATACTGGTGACTGGAAGTTCATCATGGCACCTCATAGCAAAGAACTCTCTGAGGATCTGAAAAAAAGAATTGTTGCTCACCTGACACAGCCTTTGCCTGGGAAACAACAATGATTGGCCAGCTCACCTTTAAATCACCTGTATCAGCATTCAGTCAGTGCTCGTGTTAGAGTTTACCTTGTGTTTGATCCAGCTGATATCTGCTCTGTGTATTTCGTGTATGACCCGGCTCGTTTGACCCTGTTTGCTTGCTTCTGATTCGGTTCCGTTTGGACTCTGATCTTCCTGTGTATGACCCAGCTTGCCTAGACTACACTTTGCCTGATTCTACTGTAGTACCTTCATCTGTAGCGGTGAACTACAAGTACCAGACAACATCTATCCTCATCTGCAGCGGTGAACTACCAGCACCAGTTAACATCTATCCTCATCTGCAGTGGTGAACTACAAGCACCAGACAACATCTATCCTCATCTGCAGTGGTGAACTACAAGCACCAGACAACATCTATCCTCATCTGCAGTGGTGAACTACAAGGTCCAGCAAAATATCTACCTTCATCTACAGCGGTGAACTACAAGTCCCAGCTGACCTGCTCTACTCAGACCTGCTCATGGTATGTGCTCCTGTTCTTTGAACTCTTTGCATAATCAGAACACCTGAACTGTTACCTGTTATATGCTCCTAGCCTGACACTTACTTGGTTCAGATGGTGTCAAACGTGTGTGGTGGCAACCAGGTGAGGAGTACAAAGACAAGTGTGTCATGTCTACAGTCAAGCATGGTGGTGGGAGCGTCATGGTCTGGGGCTGCATGGGTGATGCCGGCACTGGGGAGCTACAGTTCATTGAGGGGACCTTTAATGCCAACATGTACTGTGACATGCGGAAGCAGAGCATGATCCCCTCCCTTCAGAGACTGGGCCACAGGGCAGTATTCCACCATGATAATGACTCCAAACACACCTCCAAGATGACCACTGCCTTGCTAAAGAAGCTGAGGGTAAAGGTGCTGGACTGGCCAAGCATGTCTCCAGACCTAAATCCTTATGAGCATCTGTCTGGCATCCTCAAACAGGAGGTGGAGTAGCGCATTGTCTCTAACATCCACCAGCTCCGTGATGTTGACATGGAGGAGTGGAAGAGGACTCCAGTGGCAAACTATGAAGCTCTCGTGAACTCCATGCCCAGCAGGGTTAAGGCAGTGCTGGAAAATAATGGTGGCCACACAAAATATTGACACTTTGAGCCCAATTTGGATATTTTGACTTAGGGGTGTACTCACTTTTGTTGCCAGTGGTTTAGACATTAATGGCTGTGTGTTGAGTTATTTTGAGGGGACAGCAAATTTACACTGTTATACAAGCTGTACACTCACTACATTGGGGCACTCACTACATTGTAGAAAAGTGTCATTTCTTCAGTGTTGTCACATGAAAAGATATAATAAAATATTCACAAAAATGTGAGGGGTGTACTCACTTTCAGGGAATTTGGGGGCCCCAAGCAAAATGGACATGGAGAACCCCCACCCTGGCACGCACGCAAAGCCTACAGGAATCACAGCACAGCGATACAGTTTAAGTTCACCAACACTTTATATAAATAAAAAAGGTTTACAGTGCAAATACTTCTGTTGCAGTACATTTTCAACAATTGAACATTTGCAAAAAAACATCACTGTACCATAAAATCAAATATGGTTCTCAACAATTTACAAAGTAGAGAAAAGACTCTACAGTAGAGTGTACTGTAGAGACTTTTCTCTGCTTTGTAAATTTTTGCAAAAAGCTTTAATAAATATTACCTGATTCAAAAAAGAAGCAATAAGATGGAAATGGGATGGTAAAGAAAGAAGAAAATGGAAAGAAAGCTATGTTAATTGTTTTTATTATGGTCAGCAAGCTACCATATTTTTATCACTAAATGGGTCTTGATGCCTGCCTCCTCCCCTTACTACCCCCCCCGTGTTCTTTTTAACCCCCCTCCCTATTGCCTACCGCACGGCAGGAGATTCAGTTTTCTGTTCCCGGCCGGCCGGACTGAAAGGAAGTGAGCACTGAGTGTGTGCACTTCCTGTCAGTCCGGCCGGGAACAGGAAACTGAATCTCCTGCACCGCGCAGACTGCAGGAGGAAGGAAGAGGAGCTCAGCCACGCCACAGACTGCAGCTTATAGGAAGCGGCTCGGGGCCCCAAGCAATTGCTTGTTTTGCCTGTCCTGTCGCGACAGGCCTGCTCACTTTTGTGAGATACTGTATGTCCGAGTACGTAATGTTATTTTCAGAGGGCTTTAAAGCGGACCTTCAGTCATTTTTTCAACTTTCTACCTATTAAATCTTTTGCCCTTGTTGTTTTAACTTTGGATAGTAAAACATTTTTTTTTCTGACTGTAAATACCTTATACAGCCCACTTCCTGTTTCTTGTCTGGTAAAAAGCCTAGGCTTGTGACATCATGTACAGCTCTCTCTCTAACTCTCGTGAGAGTTTGCCAGGAAGGGAGAGGGAATGAGTCATAAGAGGGCCAATGAGAGCTGCAGGGCTGCAGAGCTGGAGGTGTGCATCTGAGTGTCTGTGTAAATCCAGGAAGTGAACAGGCAGCAGCTTCAGCTGCCCACAGCAAAATGGTTGCAGCCAGAATCAGTGGAGCGAGATTTCTGCAGCATATTTGACAAGTACAGAATCACAGTAAATATAACATAATATGCAAATTGGTTGGAGGGAAGCTTCAGAATGCCAAAGATGTTTTTATTACAAATTATGTGAGCAGACTGCAGTTCCTCTTTAAAGCGGTGTTCCTCATGCAAACATTTCTTTTTTAAAAGTCAGCAGCTACAAACACTGTAGCTGCTGACTTTTAAGGACACTTACCTGTCCAGGGAGCCCCTGATGTCGACCCCCGAGGTCGATCCATCCATCGGTTAGATGCAGGCGCCACCATTCTAACTAAGGGAAACTGGCAGTAAAGCCTTCAGGCTTCACCGCCAGTTTCCCACAGAGCATGCACGATTAGCGCAGGGCGGAGGAGCAGGAGGAAATGACGCCCTTGGTCGTGGCAAGCTAGGATGGAAGTACATTATGTACTTCATTAAAGGTAAGAAAGAGAATGTTTAATTTGTTATCCAAAAACGAGTTGTCTTTCCTTTAAGACCAAGTTGTAAAAGTGGATGGAACTCTGATTTAAGCACTACACACATTATTAGTAACATACTTATTAGCTGATATGTGTAGCTTCCTTTTTTAGTCGATTTTTTAAACCTTTATACTTGTAAACCTTTAAAAGATGGGCCATTTTAATGAGTGGAATGTTATTAATTTTATTTCTTAGGTTGCTTTGAAAGTCAGTAACATACCTCTAAAGTCATTTTTTCAGCTTCTTCTTCCCTTCCATTAAGCTTGGCCACTCTCTTCATCTCACTGACTGCCTTGGCAGGTTTACCAGAGAGAACAAGCCAGCGGGCAGATTCAGGAAACCACCTGAGAAAAAAGCAGAAGAGTTTTTTGTTTTTTTCTGAATGCTACAGTACATTGTTACAGGAATATAGTTCATGCAGCTTCCAAAGTCTGCAACACCATCCACATATGACAGACCCCTGTGGGCTGATGATGGCCTCTTGGGACCTTCAAACTGGAAACTGTGTAAAAGTTTCCATGAGCATCAGTACTTTCTGAGTCACCTGGGGACACAAATTTAGATCATGAGCTCTGACTACTCTAAATTTTCTTCATGCTTGTTCCAAGTCAGTAATCCAAAAAGTACTTACTCCAGAAACTGCCAGTTAACTAGCATTCTTATTTTAAGGTCATCAATAGTAAGTGGAGATGATTCTTTGAAGGACCAGGTATGAACTTATGTGTTCCATAAATTGTAGTTGTGTTTTCATTTTATTATATATCTTTTCTTGATACTTTTGATAAGGAAGTCAATAGTCTACCAGGCTTGCATAATATGGCGGGGAATATTTTGTGTGCACTATGATCTGTGGTTATAAAAGCCCTACTCAGACCAAAACTAGCTTTCTACTACCCTTCTCTCTCACCATCCTCTAACCCAGGGATATGCAATTAGCGGACCTCCAGCTGTTGCAAAACTACAAGTCCCATCATGCCTCTGCCTCTGGGTATCATGCTTGTGGCTGTCAGAGTCTTGTTCAATGTTCAACTACATGTGTGGAGGAATGAGAAGAGGAGTATAGAAGAGGAGTGTAAACAGAGTGTTCTTACAGGAAAACTACTGGATTAATACCCAGAAGTGCATACTGATCTTTCTTAGAAATAAAAGATAATTTTTGGTAGGTAAATGTACCTGGGACAAGGTTGGCACAGAGGTGGAGCATGGAGGTGGAGTGAAATGCATCGGCATGCTTTAAAATATACAAATTCGATATAATAAACCCAAAAAGGGTTATTTAAAAAAGTGCACTTAAAACAAGTCCAAAGTGTCCATTGATAAAACTCCTGAAACATATACACAAGTGTCCAACATAATTCATCTTCCATCAAAGTGCACAGTGCTATTCGTGATCACCAAACCTCACCCAACAGAATAACACTCACCAAATAAATTGCCTCTCATATTTCAGACAGGCAAAAACAGTTTGATAGGCGACCCAATGGTAAAAATAGGGCTCAATAGGGTGCTCCACCTCCTCTGCTTCTCTTCACATGGGGTTACAACCTATGCCACTTAAAAAGAAAAATACTCCAATAGTGAAGTATTACCAAACTCCTGAATTAAAAAAATGCTTCCAGATCAATCCTTGGCATTATACATGTCATATGGAACATCCATTTAGAAGGAAGTCCATCTAAATCTTACAACAACAATCAGCACCAGTATGGCATCACTTCCGGTTATGTCACTTTCTGTTTCTGCCACATCACATGCTGATACATTTTGTCATTTCCAATTATTTAAGGGTTTGGTTGAATATTTTAGATATGTTCAGCAATACGTTTTCTAAGTGGACGTTTCGTTTGGCCAACATATTGCTGGCCGCACGGATATTTGATAACAACATATTATTAGATCTTCAATTCGATATTGTTTTCCGGGTTGTTCTAGATACAAACTTATCTCTTCTTCTCCTATTTATTCTGCATCTGGCGCATGGCTCATCCACAAGAAAAAAGCCCTGCTTTATCCAGAAAAGTACGTGTTATTTTAGGAGGATTTAACACTCTCCAAAATTAGGGGAACTTTTGTACACAAAGGTGGATTGTGGAAGAAGGTGTGTACCCAAAACCCTATCCATCAAAAGTATGGGCTAATGTTTGCGAAAAAAATATCCTCTACTTCTCTATATTGTGCATGAAAACCAAAAATAAAAGCCCATTGGTGTTTATTATTAGATATAACACACTTTTCAAATTGTGTTTTCTCTCTCAGACATGCTTCCCTCAGAATAGCTAGTGTATTTTGAATGGTCTTATCAATAATACCTGCAGAATACACCTTTTCTATAAATCTTTTCTTTAAAATTTGTTCTAAAAAGTCACTATCTTTGGTACAGTTTTTTCTTATCATTGGTCTTTGGGAATATTGCATAGCCACTGCAGATTACCGTAACTATTTCTGTCAGTGGCTTTAAAAAAAAAACTTTAATAAACAACCCACTCTTTCCTTTACTCTCTGATCCAAAGGATAACCTAAAAATATTTCTTCAAGTTCAATGTTCTAATATATTTATGAGTGTCAATAAACACCTCAAATTTATTAATTGCCCTTTTGGGTGCAGATTTTAAACCCAATTTCAAAAGCTTTGTTATTTGTTATTGGTCAATAGCACACTAGTTAAATTAAAAATACCATTGTTCACAATTCCCTAATTCTTTTTTTGTTGTTGTTGGACTCTTTTCCCTGCCCTACATCCCCTGGGTTTCCTCCCTGCCAAGCTCCTTTCTGATGCGTTTGCCCTTGGGTGGAAGCCCCTGAGGTCTCCCCAAGTACCCCCTGTTCCCCGAGGGCATAAAAGTAAAGTAGTGAAAGTAGGACAGTAATCATTACCATCTCTCTATTACCACCCCAATAACTAGACAGAGGTTCAAATTTAGTGTACATGGGGGCATTATAATTAGTTATATTATGTCCACTACTATAAAACCACCCATTTGTGTGTAAGGGCTACCCCTCCAACCTGAATTATTTTGAGGGAACCTTTCTGAATATTGGTTTACTGCAGGTCAGTTCCCTGACTTGGCCAAATTTGTCCCCTAGTTGTCTCTCTAAAACAGGTTCTCTTCTGAGAACTTTGATTGCATTGTTTCTATCCGGTACTTCAGCAGGATTACTGCCGTCAGTCTTTACAGATTCCATGGTGGAGTTCACCATTTCAGACCAAGATTGCTCATTAGTGACTCCTTTTTTGCCACCTTATCATTTTTAAAGTCTGTCAAATCCCTCCTAAATGTCTTACCTTTCTTAATTTGAATGTCATGATCAACGTTCTCTATTCCTATTTTTAAAGTCCGGCTTTACTTTGTACATTCCACAGAATGCCTAACTTGGTTTGCAAATCTTTAATTTTAGTTTCCAGTATTGAATTTTTTTTATTTTCTTCATTTCAAACTTAATTCCTGGAGTTCCTTACCCACCCTATTATAACATTAAGCAACTCTTCCTTAGATTCCTGATAACTTAAAGCATCCTGAGGAGCCACATCCCATCTCAGCCTTCTTACAATTATTCCTTCCTTTAGATAACGTTCTAGAGAAATAATATCCCACCAGGTCTTAAATTGGTTCTCTAAAGAATGACCCAGAGATCTCATGATCTTATTATAACTCTCCATATGGCTGCTCTCCTGAGGTTGGTGAAAAGCCATATCCAGATCAAGACTTCTATTATTTAGGAAATGTACCACCTCCATAGCTGAGTTATTTACTTTTTGCGTTTATTATATTGAATTTGTGCATTGAGGGGTGTTTATGTAGCAACAGTGATTTATTTGTTTTTATTTGAAAAAAGGTTAGGTAGGGTTAGGTATTTCATTCATTTCATTTTCTTAATTTTGTTCAGAGAGGGGTTGGGGTTATATAAATTAGTTTACACATACTTTTAATTTTTGTGAATAACTCTGTAGCTATGTATGCAGTTGGTTGCCATGGCTTGGCGAGGCATGGCTCTTTGGATTCTTTAATTAATTTTTAGTTGAACTTAATAACAACTCTGATAATCATTTGGAATATCAATTTTCTTGACTTAACCAATTTTAGAGAGGGGAATGGTTTGTTTACTAAAGTTTTTTTTTAAAGCCACTGACAGAAATTGTTACTTGGCAATCAATAGCAGCCATCATCCGCTATTTTATAAGGATAAGAATAATCTGTACCAAAGATAGTGACTTTTTAGAACAATCACAAGCGTTAAGGAAAAAAATGATAGAAAGAGGGTATTCTGTGAATATTATCAATAAGACCATTCAAAATACACTAGCTATCCTGAGGGAAGATTGTATGAGAGAGAAAACACAATGTGAACATGGTGCTATATCTTATAATAAACATCAACTGGCTTTTATCTCTTGTTTTCATGTACACTACAGGGAAGTAGAGGATATTTTTCGCAAACATTGGCCCGTACTTTTGATGGATAAGGTTTTGGGCACACACCTTCCTCCACAACCTACTTTGTGTACCAAATGGCCCCTACTTTTGAGGACAAAGTAGTTAAGAGAGTTTTAGATCCTCCTAAAAATCACTTACCTTCTTGGATAAGGTAGGACTTTTTCTCTTGTAGGCTGTGTAGACCATGTACCACATGCAGAGTAAACAGGAGAGAAGAGATAAGTTTTATCTAGAACAACCAGGAAACAAAATAAGATTGACGATCTGATAACATGTAGCCCCATTCATGTGGTGTATGATCTTGAATATCTGTGCAGTCAGCAATATGTTGACCGAACTAAATGTCCAATTAGGAAGCATATTGCTCAACATATCCAAAATATTTTACTTGGTTTTAAACCGCATAGTGTGTCAGCACACTTCGGGTATTTCACAATAGATACCCCTCAAGTCTCCAGTTTAGGAGAATTAACAGGGTCTTTACCTTTTGGAGAGGATCAAATAGAGTGAGGGGTCTTTCCAAGGGGAAACCTAATTTATACTGTACATTGGGTTCTCTGCGTCCAGCAGGTCTGAGTATAAAATGATACTGTATATCAACTGCTTTATAAGTGATTATTGATTATCTCTCTTTTTATATTTTGTTTTTAATCTTTTAATTTATTTTTAGAATAAATGTGATATTTGTTTTTATCTATTTCATATAAAAATATATATGAAGTTAGGTAGGAATTTTATGTGAGTTTTTAAGATTAGACATGTGGAATATATAGATATTTATATTTATTATTATTATGGACTTAGTGGTTTTTACATTTATTATATATTTTGTAAAGATATATTATTGTGATCTTTATATACTTATTCATCTATGTATAGATTTATTTATCTATTTAATTACTGAATAATATATTTTTTTTTTTTTCTTTTTGCCACTTCAGTTGACTTTGTCCAGAGACTATCATCAGAATGTTGTTCACATGTGTCCCAAATCCAGTCACATCATTGTGGCCTTTCAGAGCTTTCCCCTTTTTTTTTTTTTTTTTTTTTTATAAACTGTATAAGTATTATATTGCAGTATAGATTTCAATGTATAAATAGTTACAATAATACCACATTGCAAGGTGCATAGCATGCGAAGCCGATTAACCGCCTATTCTCATGTAACTATTATGCATATCTATATATTAATACTTTTCTTTCTGGTGAGACCACCCACCCACCCTCCTGTGTCCCCCCCTATTTACCCCCTATATATTCGAGGCACATCCGATGACCGACATAGGTTCCATGCATTGTTCTTTTCTCGGCTCTAACCTCTGGGCTGCTCTTAGCTCAACCCAGCCCATTAATAGAGAGCGGATAATCTCGGCACTAGGATAGCATGGATGACGGGCATGGCATTGTTTGAATCCACAGGTTCCACATTCTTACAAATTTATTATAGCTGCCTGACCTAGTGTAGAATGTTCTCTCGCTCCACACTGTGGAGTTGACAGTTCCCAACCAATCTTCCGGGGTGGGAGGAGTTCCTGATTGCCAAGACTGTGCGATTAGTTTTCTAGCTTGGAACAGGCATCTTGCTACCGCTACCGCCGTGTTCCTATCTCTCGGTTCATTGGTAACGTGCCCCAGCACACAGGTCCTAGGATCTAACTCTAGGTTGGTTTTAAACGTAGTGTTTATTTTCTTTACGATCTCGGGCCAGTACCTCGCTAGCTTTGGGCACCTCCAGAACATATGGATCAGATCGCCTGTTCCCCTGCATCTGGGGCACTCATCGTTGGTTCGACGACCAAACATAAAGAGCTTTTTTGGTGTGTAGTAGGACCTATACAATAGCATCAGATGGGAGGCCTTTTGTGAGGGAGAGACCGACACCTCCGGTCCAAGTTCCAGGATCCTTTTCCACTGTATGTCCGTTATCTCCCCCACATCGGCCGCCCACCTGTCCCTACCCCCGAAAGAGCCTACATGCGTGTTTATTTTCTTTATTAATTGAGTGTATATCTCTGTGATTAACCCCTTAGAGGTCTCTGATTTGGTTATTGTTTGTAATAGTGGGATCTTACACCATGTGGGGGGTTGCCTTCCAAACTGCTTGCTTAAGGCGTGTCTAATCTGTAAATAGCTGTAGAATACACGGCTTGGTAGCCCGTATTCATGCCTCAGTTCCTCAAAGGGTTTCAGGGTATTCCCCTCATATATCTGAGTCAGTCGACAAATCCCGTTCCTCTCCCACAGCTTATTCCTGTCAACGGATAATAGTTCCTGCAGGTTCTTGTTATTCCAGATTGGTGAATATTCTGAGATTCCCTTGTACCCCATTATTCGCTTAGCTGTCTGCCAGACCCTGGTAATCATTTTAAGTGTCGAAGTCTCTCCCTGTAATGAGTCTGCCTCCAATGCCTCAACCAATGAACTATGTGGGCTTCCCTGCAGAGCGATCTGGGCACTCTTACTTCCCCCCCCCATCAATGGCGCATCCCCCAAGTTGCTGTAGCTGGGCTGCCAGGAAGTAGGTAAACGGGTGGGGGACCCCCAGTCCCCCCTCCGTGGCGGGGCACTGTAACTTTTGTAGGCTTATCCTGGCCTGTCCTTTTTTCCAGATTAATTCCCTAAAAAGGGATTGGATTCTTTGAAACCACTTCTCCCCGATCCATACTGGGGAGTTGTGGAGCAGGTATAGTAACTGGGGCAGCCATACCATCTTGATCAAGTTAGCCCGGCCCGCCACAGATAGGGGGAGTCTACACCAGATGTCGCATTTTTTTTAAAGTTTTAATAAGAGAGGGACCAGGTTGTCTTCAATAAACGCACCAGGGTCCTTGGACAGCACGACACCAAGGTACTTCATTTTCCCCGTAACTCTCAGTTGGGGTAAACTCATTGAGATAGGATTGGCCAATGGATCGACCGGCAGGAGCGATGATTTCTCCCAATTGATAGTCAGCCCTGAGAATTTTCCAAAGTCCTCCACTAGGTGCATTACTTTCTCCAGTGAGGAGGACGTGTCCCCAAGGAAGAATAGGACATCGTCCGCAAAAAGCGCTATTCTCTCTTCCTCGCCTTTTCTATGGAAACCCTGTAGTTCAGGTGATGATCTCACCGCTCCCGCCAATGGCTCCATAGCTAAGACGAACAACAACGGGGATAGGGGACAGCCCTGTCTTGTCCCTCTTTCGAGGGGGAAGCTTTCCGAATAGTCATTGTTTATCTTGAGTCTTGCCCTTGGATGATTGTAAAGAATTTTTAACCAGTTGATGAATACGGGGCCAAATCCAAACTTCTCCAGCACCCACCAAAGATATTCCCACTCCAGGCTATCAAAGGCCTTGGCGGTGTCTAAAGACAGTATGGCTCTAGGCCCCGCGTTCTCCGTTGGGACCTGGAGGTTCAAGTATGCCCTTCTGATGTTGGTGCTGGTAGACCGACCGGGAATGAATCCCGATTGATCTGGGTGCACGAGTTTTGCGATACACTTGTTTAATCTGGACGCTAGCACCTTTGCTACGATCTTGGCGTCCGAGCACAGTAATGATATCGGTCTATATGAGGTGACTTCCAATTGGTCTCTTCCCTCTTTTGGTATCATCACTATGTCAGCCTCCAACATTGATGAGGGTAACCTCCCATCCTTAGTCGTCTGTTCCAATACTTTTAGAAGCTCCGGAAGTAGGACCTCCCCGTACTTTCTGTAAATCTCCAATGGCAGACCATCCGGGCCAGGGGATTTCTGGCCTGACAGCTCTGCAACAGCCTTTTGCAACTCCTCCAGGGTCAGGGGAGACTCCATCTCGCTCCTGTCCCCTTCCGAAAGCATGGGCAGATCCACCCCTTCCACAAACCCATCCATATCGCGCCGGTCCGACCCCCGGCGCGACCTGTACAGGTCCCTATAGAACGTGGTAAAGGTCTCTAGGACCTCGGCGGGGTCAGAAGTAATCTCTCCAGCCGGTGTCCTAATTGAGAGAATGGCCGATGGGGATAGGTTAGACTTAGTTATAAGTGCCAGCATCCGAACTACTTTCTCCCCTTCGCCATAATAATTTTGCTTCTGAAACAGTCTTTTATTTTCTGCTCTTCTATTAATTAATTCCCTGTATTCTTGTTGTTTACTGAGCCAGACCTCCTGTTTTGCAGGGGTTGGGTCCGCCACATATTGTGCTTCTGACTCCGTAGCCTCCCTACTAGCCCTCGCCTCCCATTCCCTTGACTTTTTCTTTGCTATGACAACCTGTTGGTGTAATAGTCCCCTAAGGAACGCTTTTAGAGTGTCCCACACTACCCCCGCAGGGGCTGTGCCTACGTTAAACGTTACAAACTCTTTTAGTTTGGAAGTAACTTCCACTGGGCTGCCTATTAAATCCAACCACAGTGGTTTTATTGTCCACCTTTTCCGGCTAGACCCAGCATTTAAATTCAGAGTCAGGATCAGGGGGGAGTGGTCTGAGATACCCCTCGGCTTATACTCTATGTCCCCTATTATTTGCAGAGCTTCACTATTGCCTACTGCCATGTCTATACGTGAGAGAGTGGAATGTGATCCCGAATAACAAGAACACTGTTGGATTTTTGGGTTATGGGATCTCCACAGGTCGCACCACCCAACCTCTTCCAGAAGTTGGCCTAGGCGGCCCTCCGATAACCTTTCCGCCCGATTTATAGGCAGAAATCGGTCCATTTTGTTATCCAAAACTGCATTAAAATCCCCCACCAATATTATTGGTACATCTAGCTTGCTCTCCACAAATTCCAGCAGCTCCAAAATTATCTCTGTTTTAAATGGAGGAGGGATGTAAATATTTGCTATTACCAGAGGCTTATTTTCCACGACGCAACTCAAAAAGACATAGCGACCCAACGCGTCGATTCTGGCTTCCCTGCAGGAAAACGAGATACCTCTCCCCACCAATATGCTCACCCCTCTTGAGTATGAGGTGTAAACTGAGTGATACTGTACTTGAAATTTATGGTTCCGGACATGTAGTTTGGTATCATTAGTGAGGTGAGTTTCCTGCAGGCAAGCCAGTCCAACGCCATGAGCTTCCATTGCTGCGAAAACTGCTGCCCTTTTAGCTGGGTCACCCATGCCCCTGATGTTCCAAGAGCCTATCTTTAGCATTTTAAAAGGTATTTTGGTAGAAAAGGCAAGAGAGCAACAAAGAGGAGAAGAGAAAAAAAAAAAAGGCCAAAGAAAGAGAAGAAAAAAGATGTCCAAAAGGAGAGGGCGTTTCATTTGTGTGCTAGTGAATGCCAAATTATTCGTGAGCACTGTGGTTGTGTTGACCAAAAAAAAAGACAAAAAATAAAAAATAAGTAAATTGGGGAAGGGCAAAGGGCCCCCGCGTCCGGGGGCTCCCCCCGTATTTCCTAGCTGCAAATACAAACCCCACGTGCTGGTATGCTTTACGTTTATTTTTACAGACCCACCCTTCGTGACTATGTGTACCTTGCATTTACCCCATTGCCTAACCCTATGTCTCACTATAGACCCCCCTTCCCCCCCGCCCTCAGCTTTGTGCATCCCCCTTATTACCGCCCTTATTCGTGACCCCCCCCTCTGCCTAGTTAGGCTAGCCCTAGGGGATGTGCTTGTGACCTTTTTCCCCCCTCCCAACCATGCAAAAAATACCTCCCCATACTTATGCTGAGAAAATATATTGTGACTCACTACCACACTCTTCCCCCCCTCCCCCCCTCCCTCCACCCTCCTCCAGACGCCCGAGACAACATTTAAAGCATACAAAACTAGTGAAATCACATCCTTCCTCCGTGCTTCCATCTCACATACCCCCCCTTCCCCCCTCCCGCGTCCCCCGTGTCAACTACTGGTTGCTATGAAAAAAGAGCCAAAAAGGGATAAAAATAAGAAAAATAGGAAAAAAAAAAAAAGAGAAAACACAGAAAAAAAGAGTCACGTTATCCTCTTTTCCTATCCAGATTTAGCCTTGTTTAACCCCTAGCTCTGCAGGTCCGCTTTGTTATCATCTAGCCACTTTGTTGCCCCTGCTGTTGTGTCAAAAAAGTGGGTGGACCCCAAGGCAGTGATACGCAGTCGTGCAGGGTACAGCAGGGCGTATTCTAAATTATAGGTCCGCAGATTGCGCTTAACGTCCCTGAATTCAGCCCTCCGTTTCTGTAGGTCTGGGGAATAGTCAGGAAAAAATAAAATCTTGACTCCATTGTATAGAATATCCCCCAGCTCTCTGGCCCTACGCATCAATGTTACCATGTCTCTGTATTCGAAAAGCTTCATTATTATTGGCCTGGGATGCCCTCCAGGTGGTGGGGCCCTAGTTGGGACTCTGTGAGCTCTTTCAATAGCAAAGAGGTGGGAGAAGGTTTCCGTCCCAAATATTCCCTTAAGCCACTTCTCCAGGAACTCCTCAGGGTGGGGACCCTCGCACCGCTCCGGCAGGCCTACCATCCTCACGTTGTTCCTGCGAGACCTATTTTCCATTTCCTCTATTTTAACTTTGTGTAAGCCCATCTGCATTTTTAATGACTTGAGCTCTTGCTTCAATGGGGTTAGTTCGTCCTCAGCCTGGCTAACTCTCTCCTCCAATGCAGTTGTTCTAACGATAGTCCTTTGCAGTTCTTGGCTTAGCATAGTTATCTCTTCTTTTAATCCCGTCAGCTGGTCGCACAGGTCGCTTAGGGAAGCCTTACAAGAATTAACAGCACATAGAACATCTTTCAATGTGGGTTCGGCTTCTGATGATGCGTCATGCGCCGCAATCTTATTAGCTGCTAATCCCGCGGACTCGCCAGCAGATCTATTACTGCTCACCGTTTTTGTTGTGTGTGTTGCCGCTGGCCCTTTACCTAGGCTCCTCCTGTCCCCTAAGCCCCCTGCATGCGGCCCGTCCTGCTGCTGCTGGGTGTTTTTAGATGGAGATGAGGTAGAGAGATGCGCAAATTTTTCCAGTGTAGCCGCGGCGGCAGCTGCTGCCTGGCTCGCCTTTTCCTTTGATGTGCGGGTCATTTGGGAGCTAGCATTGTCCTGCTGTTGCAGTTCCTCTCCCTTTTTCCTGGTCATGGCTTATTAGGTAAGTCAGGGGAGTATATGGAAGGATTGAACCGCTCGCGGGGTTGATACTTTCCCTTCTCCCTCTCTTCGCCTTACCCGTTTGCGGGTACCACTAGGGTAATTATCCACTTTTAAGACTAGGCGGTGTTTCAGCTCTATTCAATTAATGTAGTATGGTGTAGGGTTAGCGTCTCTCTTTTTGATGCAACCCTCCGCTAGCCATCAGGGGGTGTCCTCTCTTCTAACAGGCACAGATCGCTATGTGTCAGAATGTCAGGTAGCCCAAGCCTGCCTAAGCGCCAAGGCTAATCGTTAAGTGACAGTATGTCAAGCTGCCTGGGCCCACCTGAAACCTCCCCCTCCCCTTGTCCGTGGTAGTAAACTAGGCCTTAAAAAAAATAGGAGAAAACAGTCCACCCCTGGTGTAGCTGCAGAGGTTAGTACCTTGATGCTGCCAAATGCCTGGCCAGCGCAGGGACGCCTCTGGGGCTTAATCCCCTCGCCGATGATACACGCCGTCCACGCTGCTTCTCCCCGCCGACACCGAGGCTGTTGCCCGGGCAACTGTCACAAGCAAACGGCCTGAGCTCCTCCACGCCGCTCCGTGAGCTCCGATCTGTGTCCTCTCCCGAGAGGCTGTGTCAATGCACCGCCGGCACGCTAGGGGGCAGAAATAGGGGAGCCAGGCGGCCAGGAAGACGCCAAGGTCTGCAGGGTGAGGGAGGCTCCGTCAGTCGGGCCGGAACGCTGGCTGGATCCAGTGATCACGGAGGCATCGGGCTGGGGGAGGCTCACTCGCTCTCACTCTGACATCCGGTCACGCCCCTCGCCGAGTTTATTACTGAATAAATTATTACTGAATAATTTAGTTATTTAATTTTCTGTGGAAGTTATGAGTTTATAGTGGTATTCAAATAACTGTGTCCATTCATATTCATTTATGGTAATGAAGGAGCTTACTGGTATAGGTAGCGTATATAAGGCGGCTGCTATTTTTGGAAAACCATGCCCTTGAAATAGTCAGAATGTACAAAATGCGTTAGTGCATGGTGTGGCGGAAAAGGCAAGTGACGTAACAGGAAGTGACACCATACTGGTGTCAATTGTTGCAGTGAGATTTCGGTGGATTTGTAGTGTGGCACAAAGCAGTTTTACATGTTACTGGTTATGCTCTTTATGTTCCATATGGCATGTGTTATACCAAGAACTGATCTGGCAAGCTAATTTTTATGGAATAAATTTAGAAGTTTGGAAATACTTCATTATTGGAGTGTTTTTTTTTATGTTGCATACGTTATTACTTACCCCATGTGATGAGAAGAGGTGGTGGATCGCCACATTGAGCTGGATTTTTACCAGGTTGCCTATCGAGCTGTTTTTGTCTGTCTGAAATATGAGAGGCAATTTAATTTGGTAAGTGTTATTCTGCTTGGTGAGGTTTGGTGATCACCAAAAGTACTGGTGCTCTTTGGTGGAAGAGGAATTACATTGGACACCTGTGTATATATTTCAGTTTGCACTTTGTTATTAAATGAACACTTTGAACTTGTTTAAAGTGCTCTTTTGTATAGACACTTGATTTAGCCACAGCTCTGCAAGTAATGAGCACTTTTTGTGTTTATTATATAAAATGTGTGCTTTGAGGGGTGTTTATGTAGCAGCAGTGATTTATTTGTATTTGTTTTAAAAAAAGATGGGTTAGGTATTTCATTAATCTTCAGTTTTTTTAATTTTGTTATTACGGAGTGGAGTTACACAAGTCATTTTACATACACTTTTAACTTTAAAAAGTGAATAACTGCGGTTTTGGAGGTGGTTGCTGTGGCTTGGTTTGACTTGGCGTGGCGTGACTCTTTCGATTCTTTACATCAGTTTTAAGCTGAACTTAGTAGAAACTCTATTAATATTCATTTGGAATATCGATTTAGTCAAGAGGTGGTCAATTTTCTTGACTTAACCATTTTTGGAGAGGAAAATAGTTTGTTTACAAAAATAATTATTTGGCAATCAATAGCAGCCATCATCTGCAGTGGCTACGCAATATTCTTTAATATATGAATGATTATTGAATTGGAGAATTTTTTTTTGTATGGCACTTATAAACAGTAGACAGGAAGTGGATTATGTTTGTATCTATCTGAAGAAATTCACAAATGTATTTTGCGCTTTATTTTACAGTGTTTCTTTATGTATAAAACTATATTGGACTGTTCAACTTAAAATCATCCATTAACCACTTGGTGACCACCGTATGTACTTTATATATATATATAGCATGCCAGCAAATGGTTACACCATGATCATGGCTGCAGATCTTGATGTCCTTCTTTACAGTATCAACTGTTTAGTAAAAGTAATGAAGGTGATGGTAGGACTGCAGTAAACATTCAGGATTGGTGAACACAGAAGAGATGGAGGAACATCCATTTTCCCATCACGTCTATGATAAATTAAGCTAGAAGTGATAATGATATTGTCATTTCTGGTTTCAGAGCTGTCATTCTCTAAATGTTACAGCCAAGGGAGCAGCTAATCAAGCACATTCTGTGCTTGATTAGCTGTTCTGGAGGGCAGGGGAGAAACTGGGAGTCCCATAGACCCTTGAGGTCTTCATAAAGGATGTCTGCCCAAAGCTATCACATGGGGGCTTATTATCCCACTTGTGATGGCAATAAAATGAAATAAAAACTATTTTTAAAAACTTAATATAATTTTAATAAAATAAATAAAAATAATTCAAAGAATGAAAAAACCCCTGCCCCCGTTGATCCCAAATGCATATGTAAACAGCAATTGCACCACACATAAGGTATTACAGCAAACATCAGAGTGAGAGCAATAATTCTAGAGCCATCATTCACAAATACACTGATAACCTGTAAATAATCACCTATGAAAACTTTTAGGTAATGGATCACCATTACTTAGGTGCACACAACTTTGAGTGTTGACATGTTGGCATTGGCATTTGAGTATATTTGCTGTGCAAATATCTTGTGACATAAAAAATTGCAACATCCACCATTTTATTCTCTAGGGCCTCTGCTTTCATAAAATATATGTTTGGGAGCTCTAAGTAATTTTCTCTCAAAAATTTTAATTTTACCGTGTGTGCAAAATTTATGAAATTGCCCCAGACAGTAAGTGGGTAAGAACTTATATGCTGGGCATATGGTGATTCAAACTGAGTATACAGTGCCTTGAAAAAGTATTAATACCCCTTGAAATTTTCCACATTTTGTCATGTTACAACCAAATGTAAAATGTATTTTATTGGTATTTTATGTGAAAGACCAACACAAAGTGGCATATAATTGTAAAGTGAAAGGAAAATGATAAATGGTTTTCAAATTTTTTTACAAATAAATATGTGAAACGTGTGGCGTGCATTTGTATTCAGCCCCCTTTACTCTGATACCCCTAACTAAAATCTAATGGAACCAATTGCCTTCAGAAGTCACCTAATTAATAGAGTCCACCCGTGTGTAACTTAATCTCAGTATAAATACAGCTGTTCTGTGAAGCCCTCAGAGGTTTGTTAGAGAACCTTAGTAAACAAACAGCATCTTGAAGGCCAAGGAACAGACAGGTCAGGGATAAAGTTGTGGAAAAGTTTAAAGCAGGGTTAGGTTTTTAAAAAAATCCCAAGCTTTGAACATCTCACGGAGCACTGTTCAATCCATCATCCAAAAGTGGAAAGCGTATGGCACAACGGTAAACCAACCAAGACATGGCCATCCACTTAAACTAGAAAAAACAATACCCATTGTTCAGAGGAGGGCTGCAAGACGCTAGGCAATACCTTGTTATAGGTGGTCGCACCACATGTTCAGTTCCTGGACACCTGAGCGCAGGAGAGATTTGTTTTGTGTTCATCCACTTAAACTGACAGGCCGAGCAAGGAGAGCATTAATCAGAGAAGCAGCCAAGAGGCCCTTGGTAAGTGGAGGAGCTGCAGAGATCCATAGCTCAGGTGGGAGAATCTGTCCACAGGATAACTATTAGTCGTGCACTCCACAAATCAGATCTTTATGGAAGAGTGGCAAAAAGAAAGCCATTGTTGAAAGAAAGCCATAAGAAGTCCCATTTGCAGCTTGCAAGAAGCCATGTGGGGGGCACAGCAAACATGTGGAAGAAGGTGTTCTGGTCAGATGACACCAAAATTAAACTTTTTGGCCTAAAAATTGTTGTGTGGTGGATAACCAACACTGTACATCAACCTGAAAATACTATCCCCAACGTGAAACATGGTGGTGGCAGCATAATGTTGTGGGGATGATTTTCTTCAACAGGAACAGTGAAGCTGGTCAGATTTAGAGTCTGCAAAAGACTTGAGACTGGGGCAGAGGTTCACCTTCCAGCAGAACAACAACCCTAAACATACAGCCAGAGCTTCAATGGAAAGGTTTGGATCAAAGCCTATACATGTGTCAGAATGGCCCAGTCAAAGTCCAGACCTAAATCCATCTGAGAATCTGTGGCAAGACTTGATAATTGCTGTTCACAGATGCTCTCCATCTAATCTGACAGAGCTTAAGCTATTTTGCAAAGAAGAATGGGCAAACATGTCACTCTCTAGATGTGCAAAGCTGGCAGAGACATCCCCAAAAAAACTTGCAGCTGTAATTGCAGTGAAAGGTGGTTCTACAAAGTATTGACTCAGGGGGCTGAATACAAATGCACGCTACACTTTTTAGATATTTTTTTTTAAAAGAAAATTTGAAAAACGTTTATCATTTTCTTTTCACTTCACAATTATATGCCACTTTGTGTTGGTCTATCACATAAAATCCCAATATAATACAATTAATTTTTTGGATGTAACATGAAAAAATGTGGAAAATTTCAAGGAGCATGAATACTTTTTCAAGGCACTGTATCATTTTTTTTTTTACATATAAGCTCAGCTGCTACAATTTTCCTAGGTGAAGTGGTCGTGTGGAGTAATAATACATTCAATGTAGGTCTAAAGCTGGACATAGAAGGTATGAGTTTTGTCCAGTTAATGAAGAACCAGCTGAAATTTGCATCGAGGGTGGCCCTGTTGGCCCTATCACATATGATGCTCCTGGATTAAGAATTCAAAGAAGCCAGGCCAAAAATTGTCAGCCTTGTTTGGCCCCTTCCTGCCCAATATCCTTCAATTGAGAGATTGAACTAGGTGGAAAATTGTTAGCTGAACAGTCCAATCCAATCAGCACCCAATTAGATGCAGCTGACATTCAGATGTTTTAGTAGACTCCAGCAGATAAAACTGTAACATCATAAATTAATTTGACCTACCAGGAGTAGAAGAAGAACACAAAAAATGGTAGAGAAGCAGAAAGCTGAAGCCATCGCCAATCTCTGATGCCATATGCTAAACCTGCCAAAAGGAGTTGTCCAACAGTATAGGAATATCCTGCCAGGGTGCCAGTGATTGTGCGGACTTTAGTTGGGACCCATTCCACAACTGAAATGATAAAACACCATATAAACAATACAAAAAGCTGGAAGATCATAGTCTGCACAGTTTATTTCCTATTTCACAGAAAATATACAATTCCCCTGTTTTAGTTTATTAAAAGTATGTCTAAATCCATAAACAAAAATGTAATATATTGCAGCTTATTAGTTCAATAACACAGTTCCTGTCCTAGAGTGACAGCGCTCGCTTACTAAACAAAATCTATGAAAAAGTAATGTTGTCACTCGAGGCTGCTCTCCTGATTGGTATTAAAACATCTTCTCATCTCCATTACATAGGAAGAAGTTATTTTGTGGTTAGCTGGGAAAGGTGATAACATTGTTTTAGATGGCAGTTCAGTGCACAGGAATTTACATGGAGACTGTTATTCTGAAAACATCAACAGCTATTGTCTGGTAAATATAGAAAAAGTTCTAATCCAAAAATGAAAGCAGTCACCACATCTAGGGACTGGTAACCTGCAATATATTACATATTTGTTCTTGGGTTTAAAGCTGATCTCCATGTTTCTTGTCACTTTAAATAGTTTGTTTAGACCAAGTCGGTTCAAGTTAATAATTTCCTTCACTAAGTGCTGCAGTGTATCTAAGCACTGTAAGTACTGCATGTACCGTAGCTTCAGCTGCATACAGTACACAGTTCCGAGTTCCGACTGTGAGACAGAGTCTTCCTGTCTCAACAATGCAGAGTCGGTCTGAACGGTGCTCAGCTATTCGTAGGCAGCTTTGTATTCTCTGCATAAATACAAAGCTTCCTTTGATTGGCTGAGTCGGAGAGCGTGACATCATCAACGGTCAACCAGAGAAAGCTTTGTATTCCTTCACAGAATACAAAGCTGCCTTTAAATGGCTGAGCACCGTTTAGACCAGGGGTCTTCGAACTACGGCCCTCCAGTTGTTCAGGAACTTCAATTCCCATCATGCCTAGTCATGTCTGTGAATGTCAGAGTTTTACAATGCCTCATGGAAGTGTAGTTCTGCAACAGCTGGAGGGCTTTGAGGATCCCTGGTTTAGACCAACTCTATATTTTTCCAGGTGTGAGAGGGGAAGTCTCTGTCTCAAATCTGGAACCCAGCACTGTGTACTGTATATAGCTGAAACTACACTGGCCAATCTTCAGGTCATGTGTACCCAGATTTACACAACTAGATTTATTAAAATTCTGTTCTCACCAGAGGCTCCATCTGTGGCAGTTCTCTCACCATTGTCTGGTGTTAATAGTGTCTCCACTGTCTCATCTAACTGATACTGAGATGCACTTCCCACCTCATCTTCATGGCCCTAACTGCTTCCATACGAGAAATAGGGGCTGCAGATGTCAGCTAGATTGAAGGAGCAGACAACAACAAAAGCATTTTCAGGTATCCTGACCTTTCCTCACTATTAAAATGTATTTTTGTCTTTTTTTGTGTTTGTCTATGGTCGAGCTTTAAAAAATTCTGAACCAAAAAAATGTACCCCAAACCATTGTAGTTTAATCAATGAATACCCCATGATTGTTATCTGAGAATAAATACAATATATAACATACAGTACGTTTGTACAAAGAATAACGATTTTTTTAGGTATAAAATGTAAAATAATAAATAGCTATTTTAAGATGTAAATAAGTTTTTTTAGAGACATGTCTTACTGGTTGTAAGTACTGTATGCGAGAAAGCATCTAGTAGTCAAAGAGTAACCAAGTCTACTACAAGCAATACAAAATATATTCATTAACAAGACGCTTGTACAACATTTCCTAAATTTCTGTTGACTTCATGTTTACAACCTTTGTACTTGTTAAAAGAGTGCTTAAAATCTGTCACAATTTTTTTTTTTCTTGGCTAACATCAAATAAAATAATATAATGAATTATAGAATCGCACCAGGCATTGAAAAAAAAATTCTGTTCCTCTTCACCTATTTAGGAAAAATGTAAAAAAAAGTTTTAAAAGACCCAATTTCTTATATGAAACTGCAGTCACATGACAGGTCACATCCGATTTGTTCTTCTTCTGGTCTCTAGTGAGTGTGCTTGCAGTGCTTGTCGGTTCCTAGTGTGGAAAACTTTGTGTGTCAAAATTTGTAGCTGCTGACTTTTTTTTTTGCCCAGACCAGAGCTTCTCTTTAACATACGTTTTGCTGATTCCTACATGCATCTCAGTATTAAACCCACAAGCAAACATTGTTATTTGTTTTATTATTTTGCAGCTTATCGGTTCCTAGATGTGATAGCTTCATTCATTTTCTTTTTTAGACTTTTTTTTACCACTTTAATTTGTTGTTTTGACTGTCTGTAACATTATTCAACATTTTGCAGGGCCAAAATATAGATGAGACCCACAGCTGCATGAGAAATGTATAAGCCATTGGCAGTGATTACAGTGCTGATTGCATACATCTAAAATGATCCAAAATTGCAGTAAAGTAGAAAAATATCTGTACAATTATATCCTATTTGCCATGTCAAATTTGACATCATATATTGTATGTTGAACAAGTTAAAGTGTGTCTATCGCCACATTGTATTTTCATATTGAATACAGTGTAGAAGTGTTAGAACCCCTGTCATGATTTTATTGATGTCTGTATCCCCGCTGAGGAGGTTCACCCTATCTATTTGTCTCAGTGACCATTGTAACCAGCAACTCCACTTTGTAGAGATATCGTCTTACCTCCTGCTAAGTCTTCAGGGTCACAAGTAAGATGAAATCTTGACAATGGGGACACAGGCAGCAAAAAATAAAACTGTGGGTTCTAACCATTCCCTACTCTATCCAAAGCTATTGATACACCTTAACTCTTGTTCAGACATTTTCAATGCACTTAACATTCCACAGATATACCCCTCTCTGCTACCCCTTTCTGTCAATCCGTCCACTGGCTTCCACTCCAGGACTTTCCCCAAGCCTCTCCTATCCTCTGGAACTCCCTACCCCACTCTGCTTGCTTTTAGACTCTCACTGAAAATCCTCCTCTTCAGAGAAGCCTATCCAGCCTCCACCTAACAACTGTACTTTTACTTTCTCCATCAGATCTTCCCCCACAGCTATTACCTTTTGTATCACTTGACCCTCCCTCCTAGATTGTAAGTTCTAACAAGCAGGGTCATCTGATTCCTCTTGTATTGCATTGTATTTTAACTGTACTGTCTGCCCTCATGTTGTAAAGCACTGCGCAAACCGGCGCTATATAAATCCTGTATAATATTAATTTTATATATATATATATATATATATATATATATATATATATATATATATATATATATACATATACACCCTATATTATCAAAAGTATTGGAACACCTGCCTTTACACACACATGAACTTTAATGGCATCCCAGTCTTAGTCCATAGGGTTCAGTATTGAGTTGGCCCACCCTTTGCAGCTTTAACAGCTTCAACTCTTATGGGAAGGGTGTCAACAAGGTTTAGGAGTGTGTCTATGGGAATGTTTGACGTTCTTCCAGAACTGAGTTTGTGAGGTCAGCCACTGATGTGGATGAGAAGGCTTGGCACGCAGTCTCCGCTCTAATTCATCCCAAATGTGTTCTATCGGGTTGAGGTCAGGACTCTGTGCAGGCCAGTCAAGTTCCTCCACCCAAAACTCGCAACTCCGTGACTTTATGGACCTTGCTTTGTGCACTGGTCCAAATCATTTGATAGATGGGGATTATGGTGTGGGGTTGTTTTTCAGGGGTTGGTCTTCAGGGGTTGGTCTTCGTCTTTTTTTTTCCAGTGAAGGAAACTCTTAAGGCGTCAGCATACCAAGACATTTTGGGCAATTTCATGCTCCCAACTTTGTGGGAACAGTTTGGGGATGGCCCCTTCCTGTTCCAAAAAGCAAGGTCCATAAAGACATGGATGAGTGAGTTTGGGGTGGAGGAACTTGACTGGCCTGCACCTCAACCCGTTAGATTACCTTTGGGATGAATTAAAGAGGAGACTGCGAGCCAGGCCTTCTCATTCAACATCAGTGCCTGACCTCACAAATACGCTTCTGGAAGAATGGTCAAACATTCCCATAGACACACTCCTAAACCTTGTGGACAGCCTTCCCAGAAGAGTCAAAGCTGTTTTAGCTGCAAAGGGTGGGCCAACATAGTGTATATTTATATTTTACATAGCCTTTCTACATACTTAAGGCAGTAGTGTTCAGTCCAATGCCAGACAGAGCCATCCCACTAAGAAACCGGAATACACAATAGGAGAGGTAGTTTGGAGAAAAGGCAGTGCAGATCCCACTGATGGCCATTTGAAGGTATGACCAAATTAACAATGCCCTTCGACCATACCTAGGAAAAATGAAGAAGCAGTGATTTTAAGGTCAAAGTATGCATATAATGAGATTTATGATTATTAGAGTAAGATAGATTTAAAAAGTGTCACCCACCTGTCTGACAGGCCTCCCAGGATGATGGCTCCCACAAGCACACCTGCCATGTACAAGGACTGAGCCAGCTGTCTTCTGTGTTTTTTGCTGCACACCAAATCCCACTATAAAAGTAAATATAGATAACTGAAACCCTACATAGTGCAGATGCAGTACATAACTTTACCATAAAGACATCTATCTTTCTGGAGCTACAAGATCTCTAAATGAAAACATGCCAGGCCACTTATACCTGACTGCACCCTAAGGACTCGTTTTTATAAGCACCCCTTGCATCTAGCAAACGTGCACGCATTCACACCCACCAAAACCCATGGTACCAGAGTACCATGGGTTTTGGTGCAGCTTGGTTTTAAAAAGCATGTTGGAACCTTTTTTGCACATTTTTCATGCACAGGGCAGCTGATTGAAATGAACAGGCTGCCCTAAAACACATTAAATATCTACATATATACACATACATGAATAAAGACTTATGCAAATTAGTTCAAAGCAGTTCATGCACAACCAAAGTGGACTTGACATCAGATATATTTTATAATGTTATGTGGATGTAATGCAGTCATTCCAACCTGCAAAAACTCATTTCAGGAAGGTGGGCGTGGCTTAAATGGTGTGGTTTATTAGTCTGAGATGACTTACATAGTGCAGAATGTAGTAATGTTAAATAGGGAATATACAGTGCGGAGTGTATGGCGGTGGGTAGTATGTGCAGGAGAGAGGTGCGGAGTGTATGTAGGTGTGTATAATGTGCATGTGAGGAGTGTGGAGTGTACAGCGGTGAGTAGTATGTGCAGGATGGTGTCAGTAGTTCTTTATTTTTATTATTATTTTTTTACAATTGTATTTTTTAATTATTTTTTACAATTTACTGTTTTATTTTTTGTTTTTCACAATGATTAGGGGGGGGGGGGGGGGGGGGGGTAGTGGACAGTGACAGTAGAGCAGTGTGTCAGTAGCTTTTTGTTTTTATTATTTTCTCTATTTTTTACAATTTTGTTGTTTATTTTCTTTAAATCATTTTTTTTTTAATATTTTTTTCACAGTGCTTCTGGGGAAGGGGTGGGGAGTATGTGGCAGTGATGGTGTCAGTAGTTTTCATTTTTACATATTGTTTTTCAATAATTCGATTTTTTTTTATTCACAATGCTTTTTGAGGGGAGGGGGTTGGAGCAGTGGACAGTTTTGCTAGGGCAGGGGGGTGGTGTCAGTAGTTTTTTTATTTTATAGATTTTTTTTTATAATTTCATTTTTTTATAATTTTTATTTACAAATATTTTTTGCATTTTTTTAATCAACCCTGTTGGGAGGGGGAGTGTGGGGCTTTGGTGGGATATCAGGGGTCTAAACAGTCTCCTGACATGTCCTCTTTGAGACAGAGAGAAAAGGCTAAGGACACAGATTCCCCAATCCCTTTCTCAGCATTGAAGATGAATGGACAGAAGACAGAAGCTCCTGTCCATTCATAAGCTGAGCAGAGTAACACACAGATTATTACTATGTTCAGTTTTCACAAGACACAGGAGCAATCTCAATTCAGAAAAGGCAGGGGCCGGTAAATGACCGATCCCTTTCTCCACTCGCCATCCTGACAGATCCCCACAGCTGGCGGGAGAGGAGAGGAGGAAAGCCGGTGGACAGCGATGGGGGGGGGGGGGTGGGCGGAGGAGGAGGACAGGGAGCTGGAGGAGAAGGGGGGTAGAAGGCTATGGAGGGGGGCTGGAAGAGGAGGATACAGGGAACATCCGGGGATGATCGGTGCAGCAGGAGGGACAGCTGTGATCACCCATCTCCCTGTATTGATTTTTAGCTGACAGCCGCGGGAGGGAGAGAAGGAGAAGCGGCTGTCAACTATACAGAGAGATCGGTGTTCACAGCTGTCCCTCCTGCTGCACCGATCATCCCCGGCTTTGAACCAGGAGACAATCCAGGATCAGCCCTGCAGCCGGATATTGGGCAGCACTTGCTGGTGCAATTCAGGGGCGGCTCCCGCACCTCGCGGGAGACTTGGGATGTCTGGTAATGTAATGTGTAAAGCCGGCCATAGACAGTTTGAATCTAGCCTGGTTTAGCAGTAACCAGCCAAGATTCCAACCGTGTATGGGCAGGCTGAATGTACCCAAGCTGATCGATCAATCCACTTGGGTACAACCAGCCTGTTGGATTTTACATGCAATTATTGCTAGAAGCTGTTATAGCCACTAGCAATAATCACTGTGTTCTCCTGGCAGAGATGGCATTCCCTGCCCCCTAGCAGAGAGAACACAGTAGATCCATGGGGGAATTGAGTGATTTTATTTCCTGCAACCCGTGGTTGCAGAAAAGAAAATCGCTCCGTCTAGGACCGGCTTAAGTATTGCACATCCTGGTATTTATTATCTCTGCTGATCTCCTCAAGTGTTCAGCAGTGCCTGCCCATGAATTATTTATGCAGAAGACACATTGCCACTCAATGAAGTTGGACGAGAAGTGGTTTAACATTAAATTGCATAGTGAGTTCTTTACTGTTATGCCCCGTACACACGGTCGGACATTGATCAGACATTCCGACAACAAAATCCTAGGTTTTTTTCTGTTGGATGTTGGCTCAAACTTGTCTTGCATACACACGGTCACACAAAGTTGTAGGAAAATCCGATCATTCTGAACGCGGTGACGTAAAACACGTACATCGGAACTATAAATGGGGCAGTAGCCAATAGCTTTCATCTCTTTATTTATTCTGAGCATGTGTGGCACTTTGTCCGTCGGATTTGTGTACACACGATCGGAAATTCCGACAACGGATTTTGTTGTCGGAAATTTTTATAGCCTGCTCTCAAACTTTGTGTGTCGGAAAATCCGATGGAAAATGTGTGATGGAGCCCACACACGGTCGGAATTTCTGACAACAAGGTCCAATCACACATTTTCCATCGGAAAATCCGACCGTGTGTACGGGGCATTTGAGTGGTAAGGATGTGAAATTCCCTTCCACAATCGGTGGTGTCAGTGGAAAGTGTCAAAAATGTTAAAAATCTCTTAGATGGGCATCTTAGCGAACACAATATACAGGGATATGGTAAGTGCTAAAGACATAAATATATACAGTGCCTTGAAAAAGTATTCACACCCCTTGAAATGTTCCACATTTTGTCATGTTACAAACAAAAATGTAAATGTATGTTATTGGGATTTTATGTGATAGACCAACACAAAGTGACAGGAAAATGATAAATGGGTTTCAAATATTTTTACAAATAAATATGTGAAAAGTGTGGCGTGCATTTGTATTCAGCCCCCTTTACTCTGATACCCCTAACTAAAATCTAGTGGAACCAATTGCCTTCAGAAGTCACCTAATTAGTAAATAGAGTTCACCTGTGCATAATTTAATCTCAGTATAAATACAGCTGTTCTTTGAAGCCCTTTTGAAGGTTTGTTAGAGAACCTTAGTGAACAAACAGCTTAATGAAAGCCAAGGAACACACCAGACAGGTCAGGGATAAAGTTGTGGAGAAGTTTAAAGCAGGGTTAGGTTATAAAAAAATATCCCAAGCTTTGAACATCTCACGGAGCACTGTTCATCATCCGAAAATGGAAAGAGTATGACACAACTGCAAACCTACCAAGACATGGCCGCCCACTTAAACTGACAGGCCGAGCAAGGAGAGCATTAATCAGAGAAGCAGCCAATAGGTCCATGGTAACTGGAGGAGCTGCCGAGATCCACAGCTCAGGTGGAAGAATCTGTCCACAAGACCGAGCCCGCTCTGCACAGCAGGGGATCGCTCCGTTGATCCCCGCTGAGTAGGCAGATGAAAGGTCCGTTGCTGCACCCTGTCAGAGCGCCGCTCTCCCCTATGGGGGATCTATGGTCCATCGTCCCCCGATCCTCAGACGGATCGGGGGACACTTTTTCCTCCGTCACACTTTTTCGGAGCGGGTCGGATGTCAGCGGACATGTCGACACTCCATAGAGGTCTATGAAGCGTCCGTTCAGGTCCGCCTAAAAAACTGACAGGCAGACCTGAACGGATCATCCGTGTGAAAGAGGCCTATGTCATGCACTCCACAAATCTGGCCTTTATGGAAGTGTGGCAAGAAGAAACCCATTGTTGAAAGAAAGCAGTTTGCAAGAAGCCATGTGGGGGACACAGCAAACATGTGGAAGAAGGTGTTCTGGTCAGATGACACCAAAATTGAACTTTTTGGCCTAAAAAATGCTTTGTGCGGTGGAAAACTAACACTGCACATCACCCTGAACATACCATTCCCACTGTGAAACATGGTAGTGGCAGCATCATGTTGTGGGGATGATTTTCTTTAAGACCCCTTTCACACCGAGGGCGTTTTGCAGGCGCTATAGCGTTAAAAATAGCGCCTGCAATCCGCCCTCATAGAGCTACGGCATTGTCTCCAGTGTGAAAGCCTGAGGGCTTTCACACCGGAGCGCTGCGCTGGCTGGACAGGAAAAAGTCCTGCCAGCAGCTTCTTTGGAGCGGTGAAGGAGCGGTGTGTTTACCGCTCCTCCACCACTGCTCCCCATTGAAATCAATGGGGCAGCGCTGGGATACCGCCGGCAAAACGCCACTATTGCGGCGCATTGCGGGCAGTTTTAACCCTTTCTCGGCTGCTAGCGGGGGGTAAAAGCGCCCCGCTAGCGGCCGAAATGTGCTGCTAATCCGACGGTAAAACACCGCTATAAATAGCGGCGTTTTACCGCCGACGCTATGGGCAGCCCAGTGTGAAAGGGCTCTTACAGGGACAGGGAAGCTGGTCAGAGTTGATGGGAAAATGGATGGAGCCAAATACAGGGCAATCTAAGAAGAAAAACTCTTATGTCATGTACACACGAGCAGACTTTTCGTCAGCAAAGGTCCGACAGAACGAATCCGCCGGACAATTCGATCGTGTGTGGGCTTCAACGGACCTTTACTGTCAAAAAATCAGACGGACTTTAGATTTAGAACATGTTTTAAATCTTTCCGACGGACTCAAGTCCGGTCGAAAAAACCCTTCACCTGTATGCTAGTCCAACGGACAAAAAAAAACGCAAGGGAAGCTATTGGCTACTGGCTATGAACTTCCTTATTCTAGTCCCTTCGTACGTCATCACGTTCAAACTAACGGACTTTCAAACGAACTTTAGTCCTTTCGTGTGTGGGCAAGTCCGGTCGTTGGAAAGTCCGTAGTAACTCAGTCGAAAGTCCGTCGGAAAGACCATCGGACCTTTGATGCTGAAAAGTCCGCTCGTGTGTACGCGGCATTAGAGTCTGCAAAAGAACTGAGACTGGGGTGGAAGTTCACCTTAAAGCAGGACATTGACCCTAAGCATACAGCCAAAGCTACAATGGAATGGTTTGGATCAAAGCATATTTAACGTGTTAGAATGGCCCAGTCAAAGTCCAGACCTAAATCCAATTGAGAATCTGCGGCAAGGCTTGAAAATTGCTGTTCACAGATGCTCTCCATTTAATCTGACAGAGCTTGAGCTATTTTGCAAAGAAGAATGGGCAAAATTGTCACTCTCTAGATGTCCAAAGCTAGTAGAGACATCCCCCCAAAAGACTTGCAGCTGAAATTGCAGTAAAAGGTGGTTCTACAAAGCATTGACTCAGGGGGCTGAATACAAATGCACCCCACACTTTTCACATATTTATTTGTAAAAAAAAATTGAAAACCATTTACTGTTTTTCTTCCACTTCTCAATTATGTGCCACTTTGTGTTGGTTTATCACATAAAATCCCAATAAAATGAATTTATGTTTTTGATTGTAACATGACAAAATGTGGAAAATGTTAAGGGGTATGAATACCGTTTCAAGGCACTGTACACACTTATACACCCACACAGGTTGAACTGGATGGACTGGTGTCTTCATTCAACCTCATCAATATGTACCTATGTAAGATTTATACAGTTATTGAAATTTCCAGCTTTTGTAATAAAATAAAAATAGAGTCTGCAATTGCCAACCTCTCCTTTTCAAAATGCTAGTTACCCTGGTTGTTATGCTGTCTTTACCTGCAATAAATATACAGTCAAGGAATTTTTTCATGTCTTCATATCCTGATTTTCCCAATCTAAAAACTTGTTCTAGATCAGCCAGTGAGAAATATGGAAGCCTGTTAACTTCGCTGTAAAAGTTTGGAAACTTACAGGATAAGGTTGTGTTTGTTTTCTGTTATGCCCTGTACGCACAATCGGATTTTCCGACAACAAATGTTGGATCTGAGCTTGCTGGCTGAAAGTCCGACCGTGTGTATGCTCCATCGAACATTTGTTGTCGGACTTTCCGCCAACAAATATGGGCTAGAAGGTTCTCAAATTTTTTACCAACAAATGTTTGTTGTCGGACTTTCCGATCGTGTGTACACAAGTCCGTCGGACAAAAGTCCACGCATGCTCGGAATCAAGTACGAGCCGGAGATACAACTAACGTTTGCAATGGAGACATCACGTACGTCTTGTACGTCACTACGTTTGTAATTGTTGGCCAACATTTGTGTGACCATGTGTATGCAAGACAAGTTGGAGCCAACATCCTTCGAACAAAAATCCACAGTTTTGTTGTCGGAAAGTCCGATCGCATGTACGGGGCATAAGAATTTAGTCTCATTCTGCTGCACATACTGCATATAGGGTAACAGTCTATAAGACTTTGCTGGGCACAGAAAAGACTAAGCACAGAAAGGGATCTGTAATGCCAGCAGATCAACAATAACTGCAGTTTTTTTTGGACAATGTAGAATAGACTTCTGAGCAGTGGAATATATAATACACTGTGATGAATCAAATTTCACCCTATTTGGTAAAGGGTTAGTTCACCTTTACCAAACAACTGCCCAGGTAAAGGGGGTCTGTAGATAAAAGCACTAGGGGGCAATCAAGGGGTTAAATGTGTGTTCCCTAGATGTGTTCTAACTGTATGGGGATAGGACTGACTGGGGGAGGAAACAGATCGCTGTTCCTACTTAGTTAGAACAAACGATATGTCTCCTCTCCCCTGCCAGAACAGGGATTTGTGTGTTTACACATACAAATCCTCATGCTGGCTCTCGTGCATGCGATCGCGTGTGGCCGGCCGCGATTGCACCCATCGGCCACACACATCGGGTCCCCCGCCTCCGGCGACACGCATGCACCCTCTGGTGGCTCTTAAAGGCGACCCTGTACCCGTACGGGGTTTCGCCCAGCGGTGCCATTGTGCCGCAGTATAAGTACGTGAGCCCGTCGGGAACCGGTTAAACAATACCTGGTGATCCTGTCATGATGGCCCCTATTTAGTTACTTCTTTATATAGGATCTCACCTGCACCCGATAAAGTCTACAAGTAGGCATGCAAGCAGGTATTTTGCTTGGTTCATTATTGTTACTATCAAGAATCTGGTGCAGAGAAATGATGTCGAGAGGCTGCTGAGGCAAGTGCATCTCTATAACAAGATTTATTATTGTTACAATTTATAACTAAAATATTCTTCTGAAATGTTATGGGTGGCCATTTAGGCTCGGTTCACACTGGGACGACTTGGGATCCGACTTGTTGCCCCTCAAGTCGCCCCAAGTCGCCCCAGAAAGAGATTCACATGACAGTGAATGGGAGCGTCTTAATAGACACTACTGAAGTCGCTCCGACTTCAGAGCGTACTCCCTGTACTACTTGGATCCGACTTGGTAGGCGACCTGTACCATAGAAATCAATGGAAGTCGCCTAATCTAAAGTCAAGCGACTTTGCAGGCAAAAAATTTCGTTTGCCCAGGCAAACCCCTCCCTCCCAGAGAGCTGATTGTCCTGTGATTGGCCATAGCCGAAGTCGCCTGTCCTGGAGGCGACTTGAAGTCGCGTTGTAATTTGCTGAAGTCGCGCTGAAGTCGCGCTGAAGTCGCGTTGAAGCCACGTTGAAGTCGCCGTACAAAGTCACGCTGAAATCGTGTTGCCCCTGTGTGAACCAAGCCTTATTGGTTCTGGTGCATGTTCTGCATTAGCCAAGAAAGTTAAGGATCTTTGAAAGGCCATGTTCCCAATGCCAGAATAAAAATACCCATGCGCCAACTGCTAAACAAATTGTCAAGCAAATCTGATAAAGGGGCTCTGCATGGCTCTGAAATGTTTCTGATTTGTGATGTGATCTTCTTGATGTTTGAATAAAGCTCTGGACTTTGTTAGATGTACTAGTAAGATATTTTTTTTTTAAATAATGAAATGCCTATAGCTAAAACAGCCTAGCTACTACGGCCATTTCCATTAAGGTGTGCAGTGGGAATAGCTCATTTTTTTATAATCAAACATGTCCCAAATCTTTTACAGTTTCCAGACCTAAACTCCATAAAACATTTATAGGAAGTTTAAGGCAAGGAAGGTAAAGTAGATGTTCAACACCTTCAATGGACTAGAGACTTTTTTCATACAGAACAGTGCAAAATCCTACTACACATAACTCCGGACTTATATGCCAGCATTCCAGGAAGGATTACAGCTGTTCTGAAGGAAAGGTTGACCCTACTTCTTAATAGGTCCTCTATATTAAGATAGGGTTCGGCTTTTCCATAATTCTGTTCATCCCCTTTCTTTGTATTCAGATATATATATATATATATATATATATATATATATATATATATATATATATATATATATATATTGTATATTACTTTTAATTGCTTATATACTAAAATCCTGAAAGAAAGTGATTTTTGACATGTGACGATATGTATGTGTTGTAAAGATCAATGAGTTTTTATACGATAAGTTTAAATTAGGCATTTTCTGCAGACTAGGCTGTTTGAGATTAGTCTACTATTAATCGCTCTGCATACAGAGAGAAAAAGATAAACCACTACCACTGCTGATAAAATTTAGGTCAAATGTTGAAGAAACCTGAGAACAGTTGTGACTATATTACTACGTTTGTCAGTGTATGCAATTATTGTGTAAGCGTATAATTTGTGCAGGATTCCCTGTTCTTGAGTCAAGCTCCTGCAATACAAGTAAATAATAGAAAATCTACACCACCACTGAATTGTGGGAGAACATCTCATTACTTGCACTGCTGGGAGCATATTCTTTTCTCCCAGCATAAATAGTAGATCATTTACCACAAAGGAGCAATGATCGGTGTTCTATTTTAAATAATAATGTATTGTATATTTCAGTACACAGAATTTATATTTGTTAGTGCTTGTTTCGGATTTTCAGTTTTCTATTTTGTTTGTAGGCTGGCAAAGCAGCCAAACAGGCCAAACGGGTCCATAACTCCTGAACCCTAATTAGCCTCCAGCTACCTAGTGGGTGGGATGCAATAAAAATCCTGCTTTCAATACTGCAGGGGATTATAGAATGGGAATCCTTGCTTGTGTTTGTGGCCAACTAAAGAAGCAATATGCATCAACATTAAGGGTTATCATTTGAGGAATTCAAATAATAAAGGAATGTGTTAAGACCAGAGGTCACCCTGTAGCGGGAGTGTGCAACTCCTTTTTGGACCACCTAAAGTGAAGTGAGCTTTTTGACCACTTATCCAGTTACTAGATGAATCAAGCACATTTGCAAAACATGTTGCCTCTTGGCCAAATTACCCAATTTTCTGCAAATTAAGAGATTGCCTCATCTGTGTTTAAATATCTCCCGAGACACTCTCTACATGGAGTTTGAGGTTTTTGTGGCTCTCCTCCCAAAGTCCAAAAACATAGTGATAGGTTAATTGGCTTCCTCTGAAACTGCCCCTTCTGTGTATGTTATTGTTTGGGGGGTATTTAATTGTGAGCTGCTTTGAGGAACAAGGGTTAATGTCAAAGGATCTATGTTTTCTGTACATCACTGTGTAATAATTCAGTGCTTTAAAAATTCTGGAAAAAATTTAAGCATTTAACATCTCAATCTTTTAGATATGGTCATAGCCATATCTGTCCACAATTTTCCACAAATGTGAAAAGAAAGCTCATGCCTACTAAGAAAGCTTTGAAGATGTTTGTAGTTGAGGCATCAGAAGGTTAGCTCACCTAAAGCTATATTTGAGTTTTGATTGGAAGCTTAGTCTTGGCCTAATAATCAGTCTCCTTTATCTGACTTTGGCCAAAAGATTTCTGCATCAGACTTTTTAGCCCTTCTGTACTGTAGCCATTAGGACAATGTGTAACTTTATGTCAAGAGGGCAAAGATGGTAAACCGTAATGGAGAGACATTAACGAGTTACCAAAGACTATAGGGAACCAGTGGGATAATAATGCTACTGTTCTCAGTTAACTGAAATATCAATTTAGTTTGTACAGATGTTTTGAGTGCTTTTCAGTTGAGCAGTATACATATAACTGTGCAACATTTCAGAACTTTATCACCCATACACTTACTTCAGTGATTATGGTTGAGCTGAACTCATTCCGATCATACTCCCAACCATTTGTGCAGGATCTTGTTTCTGTATCTGTAGTATTATGCCATGTGCTGTTGGAATCCACCATTCTCCACTGTACTTCAACAAACTCCAGACATGACTCAGGCCTCCCCTGATCATCCAGTGGTATGAAGACCCCCACCCAATCCTCACTTTCAGTACTGCTGTTAACAACCCCAGTGTCATTTATTTTGCATTTGTGGCTTGGAATTGCAGCACTGAAGTTCTGGAGAAGGTTATGGCTGGCCATCAATAATATGGGAATGCATAGTAATGTAACGTGTATGATCTGGAACCGTCCCATGCCTCCAGCTTTTTCCAAAAGATCTGCAAATGCCATGGCTGATAACTCAACTTTGACCTCCCTAATCACGTTCACCACCCAAATATGGAAAAAAATGGTCTTTATTTTAACTGTAGATAAGGTTGTTTTTCCTCTTGAGATTGGAGTTCAACAATAACTTTTCCACAGCACAGCACAGAGGACAGAACAATGCTGGAGAAAATTCACTGTTTTTTATATTCTGTTTTCTGAGGAACTCATGCGAGCATTTCCACAGGCATTCTTAAACAGGATTATAATGAAATCCTCTCTTCTTGCTCAGAATTATGTTCTTTATTCTTTGAGTATTGGAAACCCTTATAAAAACTCTTTGATAAGCACTGTAGTTTCATAGATAATCTTTGAATTTTCTTTAGATTTTCATCTCTTTGTAATGGGCGTTCATAATTTTGTTTTCCACACCAATTTAGGCAAAATATCGCATTGAGAGCTTGAGTTAATGTTTTGTCTTTGAAAGTAATTTCCTTTGTTAACCTTTTCAGCATCAAGGCGGTGACTTTCCTTGGTTATAAAATATCTTTCTTCTTGAAGAAAAAGTGATTAAAGATTGTGGTCAGTTTCTTGAAAAACTTCAAAACAAATTAGTTTAACTAAATCACAAAACAAAGGAGATTATTAATCCAACAATGTGTAAAGGGAACTTCATGTGAATGGTTTTAACTTAAGTGACTATGACATATAAAAATCTCTTGTTTATATATGACTTACATAATTTCCCAGAAACCCCCACTGTGTTTTACTCCAACCTGTGCTGATTGTGATGGATGATTTCTAAATTGATTTAAACTCTCTTCACATATAAAAAAAATAAAATAACAAAAAACCTTGCAAAATACTGGGACACATAATAGAGGCTACAACTGCTGACCTTCCCTCTGAAAATGCTAGCTGCCTGGTTGTCATGGTTGTCATGTAATTGATCTGAAATAAAAATGCACAGCAGAAATTCTGGCCTTGCTTGTTCTAAGTCAGTAAGGCTGGGTTCACACTTGTGGTTTTCCCGGATCCATTTCGCATGACAGGAGACTGTGACTGGCTCTCAATGGAGCTGGTTCACACATCTCCAGGACAGCCACGAAACGTACTGGAAAAGGGTCTTGTGAATCTTTGGCTCTGTTTCAGGTCCAAATTCAGGCAAAAATTCGGACCTGATTCACCCCTGAAATGGAGAACAGGGATGCATCGGACCCCCTACTGTGAGCCGCAGCCACAGCTAATGTGAACCCAGCCTAAGTCCGATGGTATTGAAGCCTAGACAGCCAGCCAAATAGAACTTCCAGAGGGCCAGGAAAGGAATGCTGTATATTTTCCTCAATACAGGTTTCCTTTAAACCATATTCAGTCAAAATGCTTAAACATTGAAATTTTTGGTTATCTTGGATATGAGTTTTATATAGCACATCCTTGTTAAAGGAGTTGTAAAGGCAGAAGGTTTTTTATCTTAATACATTCTATGCATTAGGATAAAAAACCTTCTTTGTGTAACAACCTCCCCAGCACCCCCAATTACCTACCTGAGCTCATTTTCTCTCCAGCAATGTCCACGATCCCCTCAGCCATCCAGTACACTCCTCCTGATTGGCTGAGACAGAGCAGTGGCACTATTGGCTCCCGTGGCTGTCAATCAAAGTCAGTCAGCCAATCAGGGGAGAGGGGGCAGGGCCAGGTCGGGGTTCCATGTCTGAATGGATACACAGAGCTCTGACTAGGCTTGGGTGACCCCTGTAGCAATATGTTGGCTGAGGGGCACTCAAAGGAGGGAGGGACTGGGAGCAGCAAAGAGGTACCTGAAAAGAGGAGGATCTGGGCTGCTCTGTGCAAAACCAACTGCACAGAGGACGTAAGTATAACATGTTTATTATTTTAAAAAACGAGCCTTTACAATCACTTTGAAAGTGAAATTCCAGCCATTACAAGTGGTGTCATTAATATTGAGTACATGCATACATGAAATGATCTTACTCCGACATCTAATTGTAAAGCATATAGAACTATGTACTTACAGTAACGCTCCTTATTTATGGCAGGTATAAAGTACCTGAGGTTCCATGTAAGATGGAAGTGGGCTGCTGCTTTTGGTAAAGATTTCCTGTTGCATGCTTCCTTAAGAGCCACCAGAGACTGCCCTGAGCAGCTGTCTTCTGGTGCTGTGAGAGTTAACAGCAGCCTCTGCTACAGAGAAAAGTTGCACCATTCACCTCCTTCTGCCCTCACAGCCATACATATTACTCTAATACTACTGTTCAACAATGCATCGCATTGAGTGGGCAGTGGGCATTCAGCTGCCCTTTAAAGAGTGCAATGTACATTGCACTGTAGGGAAATAGTATGTTTTGTGAAAACAGGGAAGAAGAGGGCTGGCAGACGGTGCAACTTTGCTCAGTAGCAGTGGCTGCAGTTAACTTTCACAGCTCCAGAAAACAGTCACTCAGGCAGGTATCTGGTGGTTGTGAAAGAGGCACCCATCCTAAGATTTTTACCAGCAGCAGCCGCATGGATCCAGTAAGATATATACAGTATATGACATTATACATAACTAATGTGTTTGGCGCTCTATCAAAAAATAAATAACTAAACAAACTTTACCTTTAAAGAATCTTGTACTGGGAAAAATATGTAGGCTGCCATCCTGGTATGTTGGTTTCATAATCTATTGTTACTTACTTGAGACAATTATCCACATTAGGAGTTCTGATTTTATGACTATTCTGGGTCTGTGACTGAAAACAAGGAAAAATTGCCACTAATTTGTGGCAGTGATGAATTGCGAGTCTTGTTAATTGCACATTTTCACTAGAAAGTTGTACACTTGCAGGAAACTTGAAGCACAAGTTCTAGTTGACATTTTTTCAATTTGTTGCAAATTTGTGTGGCAAGTCTCTAGCAAGAGCAAAGTTGCAGAGACAGCGGGGTTAATTAACTAAAGGCAAATAGACTGTGCACTTTTGAAAGTGCAGTTGCACTCTGCAAGTGCAGTTGCTCCAGAACTTAGTACATGAGGTGAAGCTTCACTTTACAAAGAACACCCAATCACATGCAAGGAAAATTTAAAAAAAAAAGCATTTTGGCTTGCACATAATTGGATAATGGAAGTAAGCAGACATTTACTATGCTTTGGAGCAACTCCACTTACAGTGTGCAACTGTACTTTCAAATGTGCACAGTCGATTTGCCTTTAGTAGATCAACCCTAAAGAGTCTACAGCAAGAGCTCTGCAAGTCACAGTGACCCCTGTGGTGGGATGACTATTGCACAACATAACTGAACCAGAACTTGCAGCAGACTTGCAGAATGTTTGCAAAGATAGTTTATTTGGAGTCATGCATTTTGGACTTGCTGCAATTGTGTAACAAACTTGTGAAGCCTGGAAAATCTAGCAATAGCTTAGCAAGTATTTTTCAAATGCAGATCAATTGTTTGCTGTCTGGGTAATGGCAGCTATTTTTCTCATAACAGATCTATTTTAAGGTTTTTGGGGCTCTGTTGGATATGAAAGCAAGCTACCTACAGCCTCTTTAATCAAGATCACCCTACATATTTATATGCAGAAGTGCCCTTCCTGCATTCCCGCTTGCCACTGCCAAGATCTGTGAATATAAAATGTCTGCTGCAGTTTAACATTTTTTTTCATTGATTTATGGCTACACAGCTCTTAAAAAGATCACTGCATCAGTCACATGCAGGAGCTATAGTAGGTCTTCTTAAGGTGATGTGTATGGCTTCCTATGACTACAAGAACTTTGTATGATTGGAGGTGGTTGAAGAACTCAGTCCACCCAAAACGAATCTATCAGGAATAATTAGGTACCTTGTTTAGTGACATGGGAGTAGATTGAGAATCCTGTAGGAAGATATCTGAAACATATTTTCTACTTTTGACAAACAGTTGCTGTCATTGTGTTTGTCTCTTCTTTCTTGGATTTTCTTTTAATGTACTGTATGTCATGGGCATTGTACCTGAATGAGGGAGAACTCATGGAGCAGATCTAAAGTTGGACACACACATTACAATCGTATTGTACAATCTTTTGATTTACTACTAACTAAATAGTCCAAGGACATTTTTAAGCAATCCTTTTTTTATATTTAATCAAGGAGGGCCTTACCTTATACAATTGTTGTCAGATCATAATGAGATTGTTGTACTATAGTTTGTACAAGCAGTTTAAGAGTCTGTTATTCATAGAATCTGAGCCAGGAACTCCAGTAGGCAGACCTAACTTCTAGAGGTCACAAGACATATCGGAAGTCAAGAGGATAAATATATATATATATATTTATGAAAAATCAGTTTTGGATGAACTGACCAACTAATCAAATTGCCTGGCACATACAGGCAGTAATAGAACAAGATCAAGTAGCACCCCAGGCAAAGATGCCGAACTACGCCTCATTCCCAAGGGAAGTAAAAAATGGGTAGAATGGAGATATGCAAATGGTATGAGGAGGAAACGGTTCAGAGTTTGTGATCTGGAAGGGTAGATAATTTGCAGAGAGGTACAGTGCCCTGAGAGGGAGATGAGTGGGAGGCGCTGTGACTAGAGGAGAGAAGGTGAGGTGGTATGGGGGATATTTAAGGAGACAGGCAGTCACTGTGACTAGGAGAGGGGGTGGACTGTAAACAAGGAGGGATGGAGGGAAGTGTTGTCACTAGTGGACCTCACCAATGTTGCCATTAACTTCCAGAGGAGGCATATTCTGTTCACCAGACTTTTGACACTAAGAGTTTTTCATCCAGATCTGGTGCTGCTGATTTTCACAGCAGTAATACTTGACGCTGGTCAGCCT
The DNA here is from genome assembly GCA_037952925.1 of Lithobates clamitans. Classification (NCBI taxonomy): domain Eukaryota; kingdom Metazoa; phylum Chordata; class Amphibia; order Anura; family Ranidae; genus Lithobates; species Lithobates clamitans. The sequence continues at coordinate 5,088,714 of JBBGZY010000321.1, read as the reverse complement.
GCATCAGCGGTAGGGCCCGCTATTGTCCCACCTGCCAAGATATCTCTCCCTGCACTATGGCTGAATTGCTGGATAGGGGTTCAGTATGTTTGCAGCTGTTTTATTTTTGGAGTCAGTGACATTGTGCTGCAGACAGTCTGCCTGAACTGTGGTGTACTGACATGATTGCAAAGCTGTCAGCACATCTCTATCAGGGAGCTTGCAAGCAGTTCACTTTAGCAACTAAATGTCTTTGGGCACATAGAACTCCTCCTCTCGCAATTCAGCAGCACAGTGCAGGGATTGATATGCCAGCAGGCAGCCTGCTGCAGGATGGGGATAGGCTCTGCTGCTTAAACAGAAAAGTCAGTGCTACTACCCAAACACTACATAGATAGCAGAGCTCCCAGGTGCTTGATCCACAGTCGCTGGCTGAGTAGAGTAATGTAGAAAAAATGATCCGCACTCCGGTTGTTGCTCTTAAAATCCCTTCATTTTATTGAATAGCCACAGTGAACAAACACAGATTAAGTCAGTGGACGCGTTTCAGCCTATAAGGCCTTAGTCTTATGACTGCGGATCATTTTTTCTACAAGGCTCTGCTGTTTGTCCAGGCTGATCAGCGAGGGGTGATGGATTTGCTGGCATCCTTTGTAGGCATAGCTGTCCCCCAAGGCATGGAGACACTGCGTCTAGGGCACCTGCCCAACCCTGGCCATGCATACAGGCTATATAAAAAAGTAATATAAATTATAAAAAGGAGGATTATGATGAATATGTTGCAGGCTTCTGCTCCTTCCTTCATAGCTACTGGATATTGCCCTAAGCAGTTACCTTTTTATACAAAACCATATACGGAGCAATCTTGTATCACAGAATACTGCGTACAATATCATTTTTATTTTTTATTTTTTGGACTCGACTCCAAAAAATAACCACAAAAATGCCTTGTCCACCAAAGGAGAGCAAAGCAAATAGTAGCAATTAAACGGGTATTAAAAGATTGATCATAGAATGTCTATGCACCTGGTGAGTTGTAGTTATCTTTTATTGCTGTATGAGTTGAAAGCAGTCACAAAGAGTTCTGGCCCATCTTTTCTCTTTCTGACATTCAGAGACCATTCAGAGATATTACAATTCTGTGAATGGAGGGAGAGCCATTGAATGACAGAATCTTCACCACCAATTCACAGAGTTTGTTACATTGTGGTAAAATAGTACTACAGGGTTCCTAAATAGCAGAAAGGGCAAAAGGGGGTATCTAAGCAGCGTAACTCTTCTTACAGCTGTTAGTCGTTCAGGGCAATATCTGGCAACTATGAAGGTGGCACAAAGGGAGTGTATCCTATGCCCAGCCTGAAGAGGTTAGAACCCCTGTCTAATGCCCTGCACACACGGTCGGATTTTCCGACGAAAAATGTGTGATAGGACCTTGTTGTCTGAAATTCCGACCGTGTGTGGGCTCCATCACACATTTTCCATCGGAATTTCCGACACACAAAGTTTGAGAGCAGGCTATAAAATTTTCCGACAACAAAATCCATTGTCGGAAATTCCGATCGTGTGTGCACAAATCCGACGCACAAAGTGCCACGCATGCTCAGAATAAATTAAGAGAGGAAAGCTATTGGCTACTGCCCCGTTTATAGTCCAGACGTACATGCTTTACGTCACCGCGTTCAGAACGATCGGATTTTCCGATAACTTTGTGTGACCGTGTGTATGCAAAACAAGTTTGAGCCAACATCCGTCTGAAAAAATCCTAGGACTTTGTTGTCGGAATGTCCGATCAATGTCCGACCGTGTGTACGGGGCATAACTCTAATTGCTATTGGTGCTGCTGTTATGGAGAATTTGCTTCACATCCCACTGAGTCAGCAAAATAGGAATTAGCAAACTCTCTTCAACGGAGTAATAAACTAAATTTTAATGCTTTCCTTTCCAGACAGTTCTGCATTTACAGGTGTGATGCAATTTTTTTTTTTTTTTGTCTGGGACCAGAAATAATCTGTGTGTCAATGTATTAAAAAACAGAGGACCCCCAAAACAGATTCTTGTACCCTGTGGAATCTGACCTGTCGTTGTGTGCACAACTTATCTAAAGAATGCTGAGTTTAGCTATGACTTTTAAGATACCTAAGCTACTCTACAGACCAGATTTAAATAGGGAACATTTACTGTGTATGCAGTACACAGTGCTTCATGGCTTACAATTAGACTTTGCAGAGTAGGATACGTAAATCTGTATACTGCAGTCTGCAGGTACTCAGCTTATACCACCAATACAAGTGATATGAGTGACTTGACAACCACATTAGACAATTAAAAATAATGTCATACAATGAAATGTCAATATATTGCTTATTATAACTGACTCACTTATTTCCTTAATAAACTATACTCAAGATTGACTCTGGAGCTAACAGTAAAATCTTACCTTCAGCATATGCAGTTCGTCAAGTGTTCCATCAAGCAGGTGACAAGAGGACTTTTGGTTAAAGCTTTTTAGATGAAACAAGTATAGCAGTAAAAATTGAGGATCTGCTTAGGAACTTTGGAAGTTCAGCCTAGTGCCCCTTTCTGATGGAGAATGCCAGTAAGAACATGTGGCTGCTGTTGCTCAGGGCACAGCTAGTACAGGTATTTGAGCTTGAGGTTCAGGATTATATAGAGAGTCAGAGTCCGGCAGAGTTAAAGTATCACTACAATCAGTGGGGGATTAATGAGGGGGAAGTGGAAAATGTGGGGAATGCACTGGAACATGGGCAAAGTGCAAGGGGTATAAAGGGTGACAAGTGACTGTTATAAAAAAATGTTGTGTATGTTTTATATGATAAAGCAGAATACCTTGAGATTCAGAGAATGACATAACTGCACACATTCCATTTTGCATTACATATGAGCATACTGACATATAGTTCAACAGCCTGTTTATTCTTTGCATCTTACTGTTAATGGAAATCCAAGCTTCAGCTACAGACGATTGAACCATTTTGCTATTGAAAGATGCAGAGAAGTGCATTGTTAAAGTATTCTCTCTTCATTTTCTATAATTAGGGCAAACATGAATTATGAAATGAAGTAAGAGGATTAGAAATCTGTGCTTTGATTGCTTTTCCATTTTGAAAAGAAAATTTGCCAGTCTCTAACTATGGTCCAAAAATGTACAGTATGTGTAATTCTTTTTATTCAGACATAGAGTAGATTCAACCATTGCGGTGGAGTATTGAAAATAGATGCAGAGGAAGGGGGCATGATTAAAGAAGTGGTGGTCCACAAAGGTCCGAGGCGTTCATTTCCCAAAGAACTAGCCAGCAATTTCTGTGGCAGCTTGGGGTGTCCACCGAAAAAGAAAAGAGGCAGGAGGGGGTGGTGCTGGAAAATAAAATACATTTAATTCTAATAAGATTTAATGTCAAGCAAAGGGTGTCCCAACAAATAAACCTTTTTGTGTATAAACCAAAAAGGGCCCCACTTTTACCACCACCCAAGTGTTCAAATTCTTTAACTTATTGCTGTCTGTATAACACATATATGCAGTGGCAACAGCCGTACATATGCCTCACTGGACAGACAACATTTCTGTGCTATCAATAGAGCTATCAAATACAGTTCTTGGTCTGGACTAACAATCAGTAGCTAGCAGGACCAGCTCCTCATCATGTGATCACAGACCTCCAGGCATTCAGAACTTTTTCAAGGGACATTGGGGTGGGCAGGAAGGCGTTTTAATATACATATTTTAGTAAATTATATTAAGCAATCATATTTCACATTTCTTTAGATGCTTGAAGTGATTGTAGGTGTATTATTGCATTTGCAACAAACATAGCTGAGCACTGTCTGTGATATTTTAATATTTGCACTAACATTTGAATTTCCAGGACAAGCTGTCGGGGTTTACCAAGTTTTTCTTCTGAGAATTTGAATGTTAGTGCAAAAAAAAAAAAAAAGTATCACAGACAGTTCTTAATTGTTTTTGTTACATTTCTATACAGAGATCTTTATGAGCCCGTTATCATTCCCTAGTCTCAAAGGAGCTTAGACTATGAGCCGTACTCTGTCTTTACCAATGTCATACGCATATTAAAGCCAGTTTTTGGCCAGAACCAGTACATTTTGGATTGTAGAGCAAAATATAAATGAAAGAAGCTCACAAAAACGAGGCATAAAAACATACAAACTCATTCTGTGCCTATAATGGGAATGAAACCACGGATCATAGAGCTATGGAATCAATATATATTATATACACAAACACACCGTACGATAGACACAGCACCAGATATATTTTTTCATGTGAAGTGCATGCATTTCAATGTGTTAAGTGAAGCACATGCAGATATATTTATTTCAGGCATTTAAACAGCACTGACAATTTACATAACACTTTACATCAGTCTCTGCCCTCAAAGACCTTACAATCCCTATCTCACATGCATACATACAAACACAAACTAGAACCAATTAACTTGCCAGCATGTCTTTTGTGTGTGGGAGGAAATGTAGGTACCAGGTAAGCCACAAAAGCACAGGGAAAGCAGATAGTGTCCTGGCTGGGATTCAAACTAAGGACCACACAGTTGCATGGCAGAGGTGCTAACCACTAATCCAGGGCACTATCCACAGATATACCTATTACTATTTACAGAAACCATAGTACTCCCCTTCGAAAGTGCCTTCATCTGCATACTAGACCCTGTGCAGTTCATGGCTGTGTTCAAAAATGTCTGAGCAAGATTTGTTCCCTCTTTTAGCCTCTTACCTAGTGACTTGGCGGCTCTCTAATTAGGAAAATTAGGCGGTCACATTAGGCCTTGCACTCCCAGGGGCCTCGCGGCCACGTAATTTACCTGAAGTGTGTGTAGGAGTGGGAGGGAATATCCCCCTGTGACCCCGGGCCAGATGGATGAGCGAGGGTCGCTCCTAGTATGCAGCCACTGCGCTTCTATATCATCAGCGCAGCGCCGACCAGAAGCTTCTTCCCTCTGCCACCCTCGGCTCTCTCCAGCACCCCCTCTGTGTCCTCCAGGCAGCGCCGCCTGCAGACAGATTATAGGGGTGGAGGCGGAGCTGCCGGCCACTGCTGAACCCAGGAGGGATGCATGTATGCACATGCAGGAGAGGAGTTCGTTCTGCTGTGTGGAGGGAGGTGAGCTGGCAGGCTTTGTGCAGGGACTTGTGTGCAGGGACTTGAGATGTGGGAGGGGGCGGTGAGTGCAGTGTCTGCAGCAGGCTGGGAGGCCAGTTCTGGTGCTGTGCAACTTCAATTGCTCTATGCACGCCACTGCAAGGTGGCCTCTGCAGTGATGTAGCAATAAATCAGGGCTCATTCACACCATATACCACTTTTCTACCATGTGCACCCCTCTCATATGCATACTACCCCCCACTATACAGTCCGCACCCCTCTCGTGTCATACTACCCTCCATCATACACTCCGCACCCCTTTCATGTCATATTACCCCACCATACACTCCGCACCCCTCTCATGTACATACTACCCACCTCAATACATTCCGCACCCCTCTCATGTACATACTACCCACCCCCATACACTCCACACCCCTCTCATGTACATACTAATCACCACCATACACTTCGCACCCCTCTCATGTACATACTACCCACCCCCATACACTCTGCACCCCTCTCATGTCATACTACCCCTACCATACACTCCGCACTCCTCATGTCATACTACCCACCCCCATACACTCCGCATCCCTCTCATGTACATACTACCCACCCCCATACACCCCGCACCCCTCTAATGTACATACTACCCACCTCCATAGACTCCACACCTCTTGCATGTACATACACTCCACACCCCCATACACTCCATACCCCTCTCATGTACATACTACCTACCCCCATACACTCCGCACCCCTCTCATGTACATACTACCCACCCCCATACACCCCGCACCCCTCTAATGTACATACTACCAACCCCCATACACTCCACAGCCCTCTCATGTACATACCACCCCCTCACATACACTCGACACCCCTCTCATGTACATACTAATCACCACCATACACTCTGCACCCCTCTCATGTACATACTACCCACCCCCATACACTCCGCACCCCTCTCATGTCATACTACCCACTTCCAATACACTCCGCATCCCTCTCGTACATACTACCCACCCCCATAGACTCCACACCCCTCTCATGTACCTGTCCAAAACATCTCCCCCCTCAAATTATTGCAATGGGCCATCAGAGGAGATGAGGAATCTAATAAGTGGACCTTATACTTTTGTCTTTAAATACTCCTTAAAATAAATGTTAATACTGATGTTGGCCAAGAAAGTTTGTGTCTAATCTGCTTGCAATGTTGTGTGCAAAATTGCTAATTATTTTTTATTGTTTGACTCCAAAGTTTCCTTCAATGCCACAGGAACGGCAGACTGTGGCTTCCCAATTTGCCCAGTGATGAGACTTTCCCAACTGCGGAGGGGCAATTGATGGGAAACACGTCCACATAGTCCCACCCCCCAACACGGGGTCATACTATTACAACTATAAGGGGTTTAATAGTATTGTGATGTTGGCGGTGGTGTCGGCGACATAAGAGTTTCTCTATGTGGACGTGGGGAAGAGTGGCCGGATGTCAGATGGTGGAGTCATCGCCCAGCCCAAGTTTTACAGACGGCTCTAGAATGGTGGCTTGGGATTGCCACCTGCTGAAGAGAACGTGGAAGGACTCCCATTTGTCTTTGCCGCTGATGAAGCATTTGAACTGGGTGATCACGTGATGCGGCCATTCCCGATGAGGACCCTCACCCCGGACCAGAGGGTTTTTAACTACCGGCTGGCCAGAGCCAGAAGAGTGGTGGAGAATTCTTTTGGGATAATGGCTAGCTGGTTCCGCCTATTCCTCACTGCAATAAAAATGGCGGAATATAAAATCAATCACATCGTTTTTGAATGCTGCATATTACATAACTTTTTAAGAAAAAATGCATCAAACTATGTGGCCTCAGTTGGGACTGAGGCCGACTTATTACCGGGTCCAACACATCTGATGGCTCTTGAAGCTGGCCATCCTGGCTTGCCTCCCCAAAGCGCCCGTGAAGTTCGCAAAAAGTATCTAGAGTGCTTTGTGGGTAGGGGGGCCATTGATATGCCAGACAATGTTTAAGAAACATTTTTAAACTAAATTTTTAGATAAACTGAAATAAGAGTTCCTTGAATTTAATGCTTGTGTTTCTTTTAGCTGTCTCCTAGGTTCTCCAGTGGGATTTTCTTTTTGGTCATTTTCTTCAATAGTGCAAGCGTAATTTATTTGAAACATGAGTTGATAATCTCTTCTTCAGCGAACTATTATGTTGTGGGTCTGCTACACACACCTTGTTTTTGTTGTTAATGTATGTATTGCATTAATGATAAAAAGATTCATCATTTTCAGCACCATGAATTAATTTTTGGGAGTCAAGAAAATGGCGTGATTGTGGCAAATTATAAAGCACTGTGGGAGTTATTTACTAAAGGAAAATCCACTTTGCACTCCAAGTGCACTGGAAAAGTGCACTTGAAACTGCCCTGAAAGTGCACTTGTAGTGCAAAGTGGATTTGCCTTTAGTAAATAACCCCCATTGCCACTGTAAACACCCACTTAGTACCAAAACTGCTATTGAGCATTTAAAGAAGAAGTCACACATTGTGGATTTTAACATTTTTTACTCTGTGCACATTCACATGTGCTTTAGAAAAGGGTTTTTGAACAAACCAATATATTTTTGGAATAACATTTTTGAGTTTGACAGTACAAATAGACTTTTTTGTGGTAAACAGGCGTGTTTAAAACCATAAAACAATACACAACTCAGGAACTTACAAAGTTCAACTTTGATAAATTGAAGGCAATATCAGACATTAGTATGCCCAAACTGTGTTGATATTGCCTTCATCAGATGGGGTGATGTTACCCCTATGAAAGCCAAATTTTGAAGATGCACACAAATTGAAAGTCAAAATGGGGATTTCACTACTGATCCCATGCCTAATGTCAACATGTGCTAGCTGCCATCATGGGGGATCAATGGATGTGTTTCGGCAACCCCTTTTTTCTCAGCTACTTTAGTTGTGAGGAAGGGGTTGTACCCACAAAAAGCGTACCTTGATATCCCGTGATGGCAGATAGCACATGTTGACACACTGTGTGCATCTTCAAAATTTGGCTTTCAATAGACTTAAAAAAATGTTAAAATATTTATAAAATCTCAACAAATCGAAGAATTTTGGTGTGATTTAGATTCTGCCTAAAACATCAATGATGTTTTTGAGTCTTTTTTCCACATCATTTATGTCTTCCTTGATCTTCTGTAAATCACAATTGCACACCATGATCTCCCCGATGAGGACGTGTGCACTTGCACTTGTGAAATTAGTTTCTTATTCCACAACATCCACATCACCTAAAATTCAAAAACACACCATGTATTAAAAATATGCAGGCATACATCTATTACCTGAAGCTGTGGTCTCAGACACTCACCTGTTCTGGTCACTGGTTGTGTTGGTGGTACTCCCCCTTCTTTAGGAGGTTTTGGGTCCCTGGTGTCCACAGATGTCCGGAGTCTTTTCTCCCCTATGTGAAAAAAAAAGTATACTTAGCACACAGATATTTGAGGGCAGAAACAGGAATCTCAAACATTGCTTGAAACTGTCGTACAATTGTCTTTTTGGGCAGAGTTCCAAGCTGAAGACATATTTTAATTTTTTTTATTTATTTCAGGTACTTATATATCGCCGTCAATTTACGCAGCGCTTTACATATACATTGTACATTCACATCAGTCCCTACCCTCAAGGAGCTTACAATCTAAGGTCCCTGTGACAGACTCACCCGGGACAGAGGCTATTGGAGGGGACTGAATGTGAGCCACTTGCCTACAGATTATGGGCCCTGGCATTTGGGGTACCCTTGAGGTGTTGTTACTTTGGCTTCGGGCCCTTGTCCCCCAGGACACACAGACTCTGGGGACCCTGTATTTTCCATATTAGCAATAGTGACTGTGTCATACTGTTGGGACACATTCTGTGAGGAGATGCTAATATCAACTCCACTCACCTGTCTGATGTCTGCTATAACATGCTTAATGTAGTCTAGTCTGGCTCACCACAGGTTCTAAGGGTATACCACACACTGTTGTTTGTTCTAATTAACCCTGTGTTGATGTTTATGGTAATGTGTATTGAATAGTCAATGGCTAGGAGACGAACAGTCTACTCCTACTATAGTTTGTTGACGACTAGGCGGAGGAGGGGGGAGATCACTGTTTGTATTGTTAATTGTAATTAGCTCCTGCTATTGTGAGAAAATGTCCTGTGGTTGTACTTATGATAAAGTATAATGTACTGTGTGAAGCTCGGTGACCACAAGTCTGGGCAAAAGTTCATGTCTCAGTCACCTAGGCTGTATAAAGGATTAGATAATTAGCTCATGTTAGTTAAGTTAGGTTTTAGTCATCCTGCTGTATATATTTGTGAGAAATCTCAAATAAAGTCAGTCCATGTTAGCAGTGAAACAAGTGTCGCCTTGTTTTGTGCTTGGGAGTGATTGGAATATCTGATATCTGTATCCAGACTGGGAGGAAGTGGTATACTGACAGAAGCACTCAAGTGGAGTGTGGGACGTTCCGTTACATTGGTGGCAAGCAGTGGGACGCTTCCTGCAGTCTGGGACATCCAAGCTTCCACCTGGATCCAAGGTCCGGATAGCTGGAGAGGAGAGGTACAGATACCAGCCGCCATGGAAGAGGAATTCAGAAGGAGGTTGCGAGAGATGCAGAAACAGCACAGAGGACCGGTATCAGAGCAGGTCCTGCTGGAATGGTTTGTTTCTATCTGCTGTGAACTCTGGAAGGAAGCGCTAGCCCGTGAGCAGCAACAGCAGGGAAAAGTTCTCCCCTCCATCGAGGAAAGGTATTGGTCACAGTATGGATTGCGGGTTCTGTTTTTGGGAGAAAAACCGAACAAGGAGCAGACAGCGGAATTAAGCAGGCTGGTCTGGACAGAAATGCAGCTGGATGAGGGCTACAGAGCCCTCCGGTGGCATGTATCCCAAGCATGCCCTTGGATAGCGGATGACAGCCCAACGGAAGGCTTTGGCTATGGCGGCCTGGGACTGTTGTATGTGAAGCTGACAGGGGACCCTAACTTTGGGAGTGTCGGTTGGACGAAATAATGGATTACAGAGAACAGCTACTGAACATTTCGGAAGTGCACTGGGCACTGGAAGATATAGAGTTTCTGGCCGTTCAGGAATGGGAGCTGGAGATCGCCTACAGACGGCTTCTAGACTCTGCTCAGCGCGAGGGCTGGGCTCCCTTTGCCTGGGACTATCAGGAAATACCAGGTGACAATTCTGAAATCCTGGCTGAAGAGTCGGCAATGTGGCAGAGTAACAGTGTGCTTTGCCAACCTGCTCCCACAGCTAGGGAGGCGGAGGTCTTATGGGAGATGCAGCAAGTGCTGACTGACCTTGATGATCCTGTTTCTGCATGGGATGATCTTGGATGGAGGAATGTGCCTGTCCAGCAGCATGCCAGAGAATCGGCAGTGGAAAATCTGAAGATTGCCGTCCCCAAACCTGAAGTGCTGACAACAGGGCAGAGCTCTGCTAACCTCTGCCAAGCACTGATAGCATCTTCTGGGTTCCATGGGCAGGAGATGGTGAACCTCTATCCCCAGACACCAGTTGCAGAGACAGGGGATTTGATAGACTTTTCTGCTGAGGAAGAACAATCTGGTGAGGCCCCAGCGGAAGAGCTGGTATTAGGGCCAAACTTCACTGTGCTCTGCCCAGCACCAACAGCAGTATCTGTGGAGTTACAAGGAACTTCCCCAGCTGAAGTGCTTGTCACCAGACAGAGGGGCCAAGACCTCTTCCCCACACCTGTAGCAGTTTCGGAGGCTCAGGGTGAGAAGGTGGCAATCACTTCCCAGCAGCAGATACAGGGGGAGAAGGGAGAGGAGGTGTTCTTCGTCCCTCCCCAACAGTTGGCCAGGGTGGAGGAAGTGGTCTTTCCTCCCCAGCAAAGATCCGTGCACCTGGGAGACATTACCACAGACATGTCGTCCCAGCAGCCAGATGAGGGAATGGAACAGGAAGCAGCTGGCTCACCTCCCCAAGGGCAGCTGCACAGTTTGGGAGTGGAGGAATCCAGCCTCCTGCCCCAATGGTTAGCCAGAGCAGAGGGTGTGAAGTCCCCAGCAGAAGTGCTGGCAACAGGGCAGAGTGCTACCAACCTCTGCCTAGCACCGGCAAAAACTGTGGAGATCCAGGGAGACGGGGCAGTCGGCTCCTCTCTCTGGCGACAAGCTGATGTAGTGGAGCTGCTACTCCCAGCTGAATCTCTGGCAACAGGGCAGAGCGCTGCTGGCCTCAGCATAGAGCCTACAGTTTCTTCTCAGCTTCAGGGAATTGGCACAGTGGGCCCCTCTGTCCAGCAACAGGCCAAGCCATGGAATAGTAAACACCACCCAGCTGAAGCGCTGACAGCCAGACAGAGAGTCAATGACCTCTGCCCCACACCTACTGAGGTCAACTATTCCTTGCAGCCAAGAAAGGAGATCGTGCGGACAGACTTTGTGAGTTCACTCTGCCTGACTAACGCATGTCCAGACCAGGTGGCGGTCTGGGACCTTGTTAGTCAACTTTTGATGGGGGAGAAATGTGACAGACTCACCCAGGACAGAGGCTATTGGAGGGGACTGAATATGAGCCTCTTGCCTACAGATTATGGGCCCTGGCATTTGGGGTACCCTTGAGGTGTTGTTACTTTGGCTTCGGGTCCTTGTCCCCCAGGACACACAGACTCTGGGGACCCTGTATTTGCCATATTAGCAATAGTGACTGTGTCATACTGTTTGGACACATACTGTGAGGAGATGCTAATATCAACTCCACTCACCTGTCTGATGTCTGCTATAACATGCATAATGTAAATGAGTCTAGTCTGGCTCACCACAGGTTCTAAGGGTATTCCACACACACTATTGTTTGTTCTAAGTAACCCTGTGTTGATGTTTATGGTAATGTGTATTGAATAGTCAATGGCTAGGAGACGAACAGTCTACTCCTACTATAGTTTGTTGATGACTAGGCGGAGGAGGGGGGAGATCACTGTTTGTATTGTTAATTGTAATTAGCTCCTGCTATTGTGAGAAAATGTCCTGTGGTTGTACTTATGATAATGTATAATGTACTGTGTGAAGCTCGGTGAACACAAGTCTGGGCAAAAGTTCATGTCTCAGTCACCTAGGCTGTATAAAGGATTAGATAATTAGCTCATGTTAATTAAGTTAGGTTTTAGTCATCCTGCTGTATATATTTGTGAGAAATCTCAAATAAAGTCAGTCCATGTTAGCAGTGAAATAAGTGTCGCCTTGTTTTGTGCTTGGGAGTGGTTGGAATATCTGATATCTGTATCCAGACTGGGAGGAAGTGGTATACTGATGGAAGCACTCAAGTGGAGTGTGGGACGTTCCGTTACAGTCCCTAACTCACATTCATACATACTAGGGACAATTTTAGACAGGATCCAATTAACCTACCAGCATGTCTTTGGAGTGTGGGAGGAAACCGGAGTACCCGTAGGAAATCCACGCAGGCACAGGGAGAACATGCAAACTCCATCCAGATAGTGTCGTGGTTGGGATTCGAACCAGCGACCCTTCTTACTGCTAGGCGAAAGTGCTACCCACTACACCACTGTGCCGCCCCTTCTTCCCTTTCTAAAGCTGGAATACTTACCTTTTCACACATAGACACCCCTAGTATCCATTGGAGCACCTGTGTGGGACACCCTAAAAAGTTTGTTCTGGTGTTCCACACTAGTGCTCCTGCGTCCAGATGTGTAAACAGCTGCTGAGTGTCCTCTCCTTACACTGAATCAAGTTTGCAGTTCATTCTAGTTGCAAACCAATCTAGACAACAACGTACTAAACTTCTTTTAATACAAATAGGCATGAACAAATGTAGTTAACCTGGATCTGCCCCAAACATCGTATTAGTGGGCGAACGAATGATGTTTACTACGAACGATTACTGTGCCCATGAACCTGAAAGTTGCCATTTTAAACTGTACAACAGTAAAGAAAAGCACATAGAGCAGCATGCAAGTAATAATAATAATAGGAACACACGACAACAACTTAATTTTTTGAAGAACTCTCTTGATTCTTCTCTATTGATCGTGGTCCCTCAATTTCAGGTCTGACCATCGTTTCCTCAGTTGATCCTTGGATCGCCATACACCAGAATTAAGGCACAGACTCTTCACAACTTTAGCCATGATTTTGGCCTTTCTGACATTTGGGTTTGGGTAAGGTCCATGCTTCCCATCATGGTCAGCCCTCTTCAAGATGTCCACCATCTCCACCATCTCACCAAAGGACATATTAGAGGCCTTAAATCTCCTGGATCGGGACGTTTGTGGCTCCAGGCCTTCGTCATCCTCCTCATTGCTGATCTCCTCTGCATGCACTTGCTCTGTCTCCCCCATGTGCTCTCCCACTTCGCCGAAAGACAAGGGGCGGGGAATAAACTAGAAAGAACGTCAGGGGCGGGCGGAGTTTCACGTATGCGCAGTGTATATAAAGCGTAACACGCGTGCATCGTACGTACGATCTGTGAGTGGAGGAAGGAGTATCGAAAGCGCTGATCGTTAGAACGAAGGTACAATTTGAACTTGGGGCATCAGTGGTCTATACTGCTTCTATATTGGGACAAGATTAGGAGAGTTTAGCTTGACATTAGGGTTTGTCTTGTGTTGTGTCTTGCAGAGAAAATGGATGGCTTCAATGACCACAACTTCCTCTCCATATTCATAGACAAGTACAGGGAGCTGCCCTGTCTGTGGCAGGTGAAACATCAGCATTATAATCATAAACAAAAGAGGCAGGCAGCGCTGGAGAAACTGCTGGAGTTGGTGAAGCCGGTGGTCCCCACAGCAACCATCCCCTATTTAAAAGCCAAAATTGGTGGCCTGAGGAGCACTTATAATAGGGACCGCAATAAGGTAAAGGATTCCATGAGATCCGGAGCTGCAGCAGATGACATTTATGTCCCCAGGCTGTGGTACTATGACAGACTGCATTTTCTGTCAGACCAGACTGAAGTCAGGCAATCACTCTCCACTCTTCCTTCCACTCTTCCTTCCACCCCAGCTGAGGCTTCCGACGTCCAACCTGGGCCTTCCAGCCAGGAAGAAGTGGAGGAGCACAGCTTGAGTCAGGTATATCATTGTTTAACATATTTCTGGTCATAAAATTAATAATGTTAACTAGATGTTATTATTGGTCACTAATTGCTGATTTAATAAAGTGTTTTACATATCATTAGATATTAGTGGCCAAAAATGTTTGGGACAAGAATGAAAAATGCTGTGGTCAGAATGATAGTATTTTCTATTTGTTAACATTCAATTTGCAAGAGTCATGAGCTGATAATTGTGTGTGATTGATGAACAAAATACTAAAACTATGTTCTTTTTTCATACACAGGAAAGCCTCAGACAGGAGGAGGGCGTGGAATGTGGCAGCCAGGAAGAGGCTGTGGAATTTGGCAGCCAGGAGGTGGCGGGGGAAAGTGGCAGCCAGGAGGTGGTCGTGCCCAGTAGCCTGACAGAATCCCAGGTCCCTCCCCTCTGCCTTCCAAACAAAAGGCCCAGGAAGGGGAGTAACGTGCAGGAGGCAGCGCTTGGGCTGATTCGGGAGGCTAAGGCAGTCCTCAGAGCCACCCCCACTCTTCAAGAGGCCTTTGGCTGCATGACTACCAGCAAAATTCAGGAAATGGAGGATGGCCAACGCCTCATCTGTGAGGAAATTATGTATACAACCCTAAATAAGTGGTTGAGGGGCCAACTCACTACCAAAACACACCTGTGTGAATTGGACCATGCGCCTCCTCCTCCACCTCCTGCCACAACTCCAAAAACACAGCCTGGAAGCAAGCGTGTAAGGAAGACTGGAAGTAAGATAAGAAAGTGATGGCCTGGGTTCAGTCTGGTCTGACAAAAGACGCAGGTTGTTGTATGACCACAGCCTGGGGACATATATGTCATCTGCTGCTGTTCCTGATCTCTTGTAGTCCTGGACCGGATTGTGCTCACTTTATATGGACTCCTCATACTATCAATTTTGGCTGTAAAATAGTTGATGTGTGCCCTGGAGTGCAAAGGCTTCGCTAATTTTACCAGTTTCTCCAGCGTTGCTTTCCTCTTTATTTTATTATGACCCATAATAAATGGCTATTTTGTATTCAAAAATATTTGAAACCCCCACTCCTCAAGAGGACTTTGGCTGAATGACTACCAGCAAAATGCAGGAAATGGAGGAGGGCCAACGCCTCATCTGTGAGGAAATTATGTATACAACCCTAAATAAGGGGTTGAGGGGCCAACTCACAACCAAAACACACCTGTGCGAGTTGGACCATCCTCCTCCTCCTCCTCCTCCACCTCCTGCCACAACTCCAAAAACACAGCCTGGAAGCAAGCGTGTAATGAAGAGTGGAAGTAAGACAAGAAGGTGATGGCCTGGGTTCAGTCTGGTCTGACAAAAGACGCAGGCTGTTGTATGACCACAGCCTGGGGTTCATATATGTCATCTGCTGCTGTTTCTTATCTCTTGTAGTCCTGGACCAGATTGTGCTCACTTTTATATGGACTCCTCATGCTACCAATTTTGGCTGTAAAATAGTTGATGTGTGTCCTGGGGTACAAAGGCTTCGCCAATTTCACCAGTTTCTCCAGGGTTGCCTTCCTCTTTATTTTATTATGACCCATAATAAATGGCTATTTTGTATTCACAAATACTTGCCTATGTGTTTTACTTCAAAAAGGACAGTTTGTTTGTGAGTAGGCAGGTGCATTTTCAAAAGACAATGTCAAATTAACAAGGGACACCAACACCAAACAATCTCCTTGAGGAAAAAAATACATGATAAAAATGGTGTTGTGGTAACTTGACACACAAAACTAAAAACAATATTATGGAGAGCACTAGACAAAAAAAACACTATAAACAAAAATGAAATACATTATTATGGAGATCTGAGGAAAACAAAAAAATAAAATTTTCAGGAGATCACGAGAAATAATAACGAAATCATTTTTTCAAAACTCTTTCTGAATATCAGCAGCAAAACAACTTCATTATTCTAGCATTCTAAAGAAGAAGAGAATGCTACAATAAAAGATTAAAAAAATTCCAGCGTGATGAATGCGCTATCTCCATTACGAATGGTAGTTTTACCAGACCGAACGCTTCCGTCTCATAATTGATTCTGAGCATGCGTGGAACTTTGTGCGTCGGAATCGTGTACACACGATCGGAATTTACGAGAACGGATTTTGTTGTCGGAAAATTTGAGATGTGTCGGTGATTCCGATGGAAAATGTCAAATGGAGCCTAATCACGTTTGGAATTTCCGACAAAGAGCTCCCATCGAACATTTTCCGTCGGAAAATCCGACCGTGTGTTCGCGCAATTAATGTTGTTTCTTTCTGTTGCTTCATTCCTCTGTTAACGGCATGAGTCACTTCTGAGAAGTTTTGCCGACACACGAAATTAATTTGTGTCGGGGAGGAAGCTCAGCACAAAGCTTGTCTATTTAGAACACAGTTCTTCTGCTGAGTGAAGGGGGATGTGTGTCTTTCCTCCAATCAGCTCTCACACACTGTAACTGCAGCCTCTCCGCCCACTCCTCTGTGCTCTTGACAGATGAAGAAAGATTTTAACACTTTTCTGCCCTTTGAAAGGGGTGTAGGGAAGAGATGACTGCAGATAAACAAGTAAAACCTATGTAGGAGGGTTTGTTCCATCTCTGTGTATCATCTGAGGCTGTTCACTTCACTGGGTATATGTGAGGGTTTACAACCACTTTAAGTTATAAAGGTGAAACTGCTTTGAACTGCAGTAACCTTGTGAAACATATGTAATGAGCCTGCACCTATTGCCTTTATATAACACTGGGGCGGCGGGTCCATTAGCGGTAAAGCACCACTAGGCAGGGGCGGTGGAGGTGACTTTTTTCCTGTCCTGCAAGCGCACCGCCCCAGTGTGAAAGCACTCGGGCTTTCACACTGGGGTGGCTTGAGAGGCGCTTTTCAGGCGCTTTACAGGTGCGATTTTTAGTGCTAAAATGCCTGAAAAACGCCCCAATGTGAAAGGAGTTTTAGGGACACACAAGTTCTATTACCCTTTGATGCAATAATAAAATTCAAAGTAGGTCAGACAGGCCATACAAAGTTTATTAGAGTTCAACAAAGATCTATAATTTATTTGGTGTCTGTAGTCCATTCTCCTCCTTGTATGCTTAAGTCCTGTAAAGCCTCTGCCAAGCATCATTCCTGCTCATCAGCCATGATTAAGCACTTTTCACTCTGGAATGTAATATTACACTTTGACGCTTGCATTCTTTGTTATACATGAATAGGCAGAGCTTGTTTTTAAAGGTACACTGCAGTCAATATTGAGAAGTGGAAGTAAACCCATCAATTTAAAGCGGAGTTCCACACAAAAATGGAACTTCCGCTTTTCGGAACCCTCCCCCCCTCCGGTGTCACATTTGGCACCTTTCAGGGGGGAGGGGGGTGCAGATACCTGTCTAAGACAGGTATTTGCACCCACTTCCGGCATAGACTCCCATGGGAGTCTATGCCTCTTCCTGTCCCTCCGCGCTGTCTCCTTGGAAACACACAGCTCCCAGGAGATAGCGGGGACCATCCAGATCGCGCAGCATGACTAGCGCATGCGCAGTAGGGAACTGGGAAGTGAAGCCGCAATGCTTCACTTCCTGATTCCCTCACCTAGGATGGCGGCGGCAGCTGCCGAGAACCGAGCGGGTTCTCGGTGTCGGCTGCCGACATCGCTGGACCCTGGGACAGGTAAGTGGCCATGTATTAAAAGTCAGCAGCTGCAGTATTTGTAGCTGCTGGCTTTTAATTTTTTTTTTTTTTTTGGTTGATGTAGGTGGACCCCCGCTTTAACAGTTTCAAAAAACATGTATATTCCCGGCATCCCGGGAATGCTAACTGTCACATTGTTTGTGCTCTCGACCAAACTGTCAAACCATCCAATGGCTGGTGTCATAACTGATCACATGTGCAGCATTATTGCAGTTGAAGATTAAACAGAGGCCAAGATGGCAGCTTCCTTGGATGAAAACGATAGGAGGGTTTACTTCCACTTTAAAATGCATGTAGGTAGCACTGCTTACCCATTCAGTTTTTCAGTTTTCAGGGCCAGTTTACACCATAGAAACACAGTCCAGATGCGTTCCAGATGCTTTTCTGCATGCTCGTTTTTAACACGTATTTGGTGCATTCCAGTGCATTTTGGTGCATTTTTTTCCCCCTCTTTTTTCTTAACCTTAAATAAGGACATGTGTGTTCCGGTGGGTTACAGCGTTCCAGTACAGTTCAGTGCAAATAAATGCAGCATGTTCTACTTTTTTTCTGGAGCTGGAAAGCACTGGAACTGCAAGCACTGGTGTGAACTATGCCATTGAAAACCATATAACCTACTTTCCATGCGTTTTTGATGCAGAAAAAAAACGCACTGGACTGCATGTGGTGTGAACTGGCCTCTAATTAAGATATTGCTGTACAGTTCCACAATCCAATCCACTCCCTTTTGTTGGCAGTTTGGGGAGGACTCACTTGATGGTGATGTAAGAGGAAAAACACTCACCGTAGGTTTCTTAACCACTTCCACTCTTGAACCTGTATACGCCTTACAGCTAGAGCAATATTTACACTTTGCTATGAGCTTGCTTATTTGATGATAACTTTGTCATAATTTAAAATAACAAATTACAATATAATAATAAATACATTGTTTTTGGGACGTATTGGAACATCACTCAGCATATGCGCACTGGCGCATCCCCTGGGGCGCAGTATGGCGATTCCATGTCCGCAAGTGGACACAGCAGATCGCGGTGCTCGATACCCGGCCGCTCATATAGGCAAGCTCTCATGAATGAAAGCCATTTATGACAGTTAAAACTATTGCTTATAACAGTGATCATTACTGTTATAAGCAATAATGGTGTAAAAAAATAAATCTCTGATCCTCCCCGAGTAGTATGGTGTCACTATGGTGACATGGTGACACTGTACTACTCTGATGAAAGTATGTAAAAAAAAAAAAAAAATCTTAAAAAATAAAGTTTATAAAAATTGAATACAATTTTTCTATAACATTCTGATCACCGCCACACCAGTCATATGAAGATGCTGTACCACACTGATGACAGTATGTAAATAAAATTATGAAAAAGAGAACACATTGTATTTTATTTATTTTCCAAACAATTGTGACAAAAATGTTACAACTTAAAAAAACTTGCCATGCCTCTTACTAAATTTGATTGTCTACTTTCAAAAAGGGGTCATTTGTATTGTCCTGGCATCTTAGGGCCTCAAGAAATGAGATAGGCCATCAGTACATCAGGATTGATCAATTTTCAAATACACTGTATATACCATAGATAAATTTGAAGACTCTTTTACACAGACTAAATAATATACACAGATCTGGGTTATTTTTATCAAAGCAATGTAGCAGACTACATTTTGGCCAACATTTTTGAAGAAAGATTATTTGTTTGAAAAATTGTATAACAGAAACTAAGAAAAATGTGTGCTTTTTTTTGTTTTTGTTTTTTTTTTATTATCTGTATTTTTTTGTTTATATAGCAAAATAAACAGTGGTGATTAAATACCACCAAAAGAAAGTCCTGTTTGTGTGAAAAAATGATAAAAATGTAATTTGCGTACAGTTTTTCAGGACTAAGCAATTGCCAGATAGAATGCCCTCGTCATGAAGGTGATAAAAAATTGTCAAGTGGTTAAATTACCTCAAATTAAGGTTAAGTGAGTGAACTTTCTGTTGTTAGCGTATTTGCAATTTCTGATTAACATTAATACTAGCTCACTGGTTGATTTTACAAGTCCCTCAGAATTGCTCTTTAAGCCTTTTGGTTTTATTATTTTTCATATAAAACATATACATATATATTTTTAAAACAAATTACTTGCATGAAATCCACTTTAGCTGGTCTAGTTCTGTATTACCAATACATCTAACAAACAATAATTATGATAACATCAGATTTCTTGTAACAGATTGTATCAAGGTTTTTGTCATTTTCTTTTAATCTGGGTAATTTACTAAATTGACATTTTCCACATACAACGCACCTGAAATCTAGACACATTTCTTTTGTGGAAGCTCTTTAAGTCTTTTGGTTTTAATATTTTTCATATAAAACATTTTTTTAAAAACTAATTACTTGCATAAAGTCAACTTTATCTGGTTTAGTTCTATATTAACAATACATATAACAAACAATAATTATGATAACATAACATTTCTTGTAACTGATTGTATCAAGGTGTATTTAAGAACTTTAGTAGGTGCCATGGAGGAAATATTTGCAATGGCAAAATTGAACCTAAGAGGTTAGAAGACAATCAAATGATTTCATGTTGTTAATTTTAAAGGGAAAGGTACAGTCCTTGAGAGAAGAGTGGGAAATAACTAACTAACATAATAAAGACATAAGTGTGGGTCAGTAGATGGAAGAAAGAAAAATGGAAGGTAGAGCAATATTTTTTAGGCTTTGTACACAAGAAAGGAAGCTATGATTTTTTTTTTCTGTTCAGATGGCAGTCAATGTAAATACTGGAAAAGAGCAAATTATAGGAACTAATTTGATTAGTGGAAGATTAAATAGAAGCTAATTTGATTAGTGAGCTTCAGTTAGTGGGGTGTTACCATAGAAAAGGCAGGAAAGAATGAATTCATGTTTTGGTAGTGTTAGCAGTTAGGAAAGGACGGATGCAAGAGATATTCTTTAGGAGTCAATGACTGGATTGTACACAAGTTTGAAAATGTGATGATATAGAACAAAGTTTAATGCTTTACTTTGTAGGCATGCAAAAAGGGAGTGTTGTAGAGCGTGGGAGTAGGGATGGGCGAACGGTTCTCGGGCCGAACTTTCCTTGTTCGGAGATTCGGCGAACAGCTGAACAAACGGGTCGTTCGACCATTTGTTCGGCCCCCTGAACAGACCACAATGCATTGTGGCGTTGAACAGTGCATTGCAAGCCCTGATTGACTGAAGCAGTGAAAGCTTCAGCCAATCAGGGCACAGAACACTGTCATCATGACTTTATCCAATCATGGCTCATTCCCGCCCCACGGTTTAAAAGTATTCTTTCAATGGCAGCCATTTTCAGTATGATTTTAGTGTGGAGAGAGATAGAACAGGGCTCTGTTCAGTGCTATTAGTTAGTGTGCTATACTGTGCTATTTTGCTTCAATTGTCAGTGTAGAATATTAGTTTAGTGTCAGTCTAGGGATAGTGTGAGTGTAGTGAGGAGGACCATTATTCAGCTTTTCATAGTGTGCAGCTAGAGTAGGGACAGCCCAGATAGTTTCAGTGTAGTTTAGTGAGACCGTGTCAGTAATCTTCAGTGTAGTGACGGTTGAACACCGTCTATTTGATTGCATTACTGCCAGTTTAACGCCATATCGTATTGCATGCGTTATTGCCAGTTTAACGCCATATAGCTTTGCGTGCATTACTGCCAGTTTAACGCCATATAGTTTTGCGTGCGTTACTGCCAGTTTAACGCCATATAGTTTTGCGTGCATTACTGCCAGTTTAACGCCATCGTTTTGCGTGCGTTACTGCCAGTTTAACGCTATATAGTTTTGCGTGTGTTACTGCTAGTTTAACGCCATATCGTTTTGCGTGCGTTACTGCCAGTTTAACGCTATAATGTTTTGCGTGCGTTACTGCCAGTTTAACGCCATATAGTTCTGTGTGCATTACTACAAGTTTAATGCCATATAGGTTTGTGCTTTACTGCCAGTTTAACGCAATTTACTTCTGTGTGCATTACTGCCAGTTAACCGCCATATAGTTCTGTGCATCATTGTACATTTGGCGCATTATATTGCAGTATATTATATTGTATCCGTGGAGTGTGTCTGTGTAGTGTTAGTACTCAAATTAACCACTAGGCGTCCGCGCTATAGCCGAAAGACGGCTACAGCGCGGACTCAAATTGCCGGGAGGGCGTCCGTGGACGTCCTCCTGTTTACTTCCGCATTGCGCGCTCCCGCGAGCGCGCATCGCGGAAGTTTTGTGCTGGCCGTGTCCCTCGGACACAGCCAGTCACAGATCACCGTAAACGGCCAATGACAGCGGCCGTTTACGGTGCGATCGGCGGTGCCAATGAGAGAGGATCTCATATGTAAACATATGAGATCATCTCTCATCGCCGGCTCTCCCTCCTCACACAGAGACAGCGTGTGAGGAGGGAGAGCGGAACCGCTGCGGCGGTGAGTGTAAAAAAAAAAAAAAAAAGTGTCCCGCTGTTAACAGTCCCTGCCATCTGCCCTGTCATCTGCCCCTGCCATCTGATCTGCCCTGTCATCTGCCCTGTCATCTGCCCCTGCCATCTGATCTGCCCTGTCATCTGCCCTGTCATCTGCCCCTGCCATCTGCCCTGTCATCTGCCCTGTCATCTGCCCCTGCCATCTGCCCTGTCATCTGCCCCTGCCATCTGCCCTGTCATCTGCCCCTGCCATCTGCCCTGTCATCTGCCCCTGCCATCTGCCCCTGCCATCTGCCCTGTCATCTGCCCCTGCCATCTGCCCTGTCATCTGCCCCTGCCATCTGCCCCTGCCATCTGCCCCGTCATCTGCCCCGTCATCTGCCCCTGTCATCTGCCCCTGTCATCTGCCCTGTCATCTGCCCCTGCCATCTGCCCCTGTCATCTGCCCCTGCCATCTGCCCCTGCCATCTGCCCCGTCATCTGCCCCTGCCATCTGCCCCGTCATCTGCCCCTGCCATCTGCCCTGTCATCTGCCCTGTCATCTGCCCCTGCCATCTGCCCCTGCCATCTGTCCCCACTGCCACGTATAAGTGCCATCTGTCATCAGTGCCACATAGTGCCATCTGTCATCAGTGCCACATAGTGCCATCTGTCATCAGTGCCACATAGTGCCATCTGTCATCAGTGCCACATAGTGCCATCTGTCATCAGTGCCACATAGTGCCATCTGTCATCAGTGCCACCTGTCAGTGTCACGTGCCATCTGTCATCAGTGTCACGTGCCATCTGTCATCAGTGTCACGTGTCATCAGTGCCACGTATTAGTGCCACCTGTCATCAGTGTCATCAGTGCCACGTATTAGTGCCATCTGTCATCAGTGCCACGTATTAGTGCCATCTGTCATCAGTGCCACGTATTAGTGCCATCTGTCATCAGTGCCACGTATTAGTGCCATCTGTCATCAGTGCCATGTATTAGTGCCATCTTTCATCAGTGCCACATGTCATCAGTGCCACATATCAGTGCCATTTGTCATCAGCGCCACATGCCGTCAGTGCCACATATTAGTGCCATGTGTCATCAGTGCCACATATTAGTGCCATCTGTCAGTGCCACGTATTAGTGCCATCTGTCAGTGCCACGTATTAGTGCCATCTGTCATCAGTGCCATGTATTAGTGCCATCTGTCATCAGTGCCACGTCAGTGCCACGTATCAGTGCCATCTGTCATCAGTGCCACGTATCAGTGCCATTTGTCATCAGTGCCACCTCAGTGTCACGTGTCATTGTCCTGGTGCTCCAGGGCCTTCAAAAGTGTAATAGGTAGTCAACAAATTAGATGTGTAATTTTTGCTCCTAGAACACGTGATGGTGCTCCATGCATGTTGGGCCTCTCTATGTGGCCAGGCTGTGAAAAAAGTCCCACACATGTGGTATCGTAATACTCAGGAGGAGTAGCAGAATGTATTTTGGGGTGTCATTTGTGGTATATACATGCCATGTGAGAGAAATAACCTATTACAATGACAATTTTGTGGGGAAAAAAAAAAAAAAAAAAAAAATCTTCATTTTGCAAAGAATTGTGGGAAAAAATGACAACATCAAAAACCTCACCATGCATCTTACTAAATACCTTGGAATGTCTACTTTCAAAAAAGGGGTCATTTGGGGGGTATTTGTACTTTCCTGACTTGTTCGGGTCACAAGAAATGAGATAGGCCGTCAGTGCATCACGTGTGATCAATTTTTATGATTTGCACCATAACTTGTAGACTCTCTAACTTTCAGAAAGACCAAATAATATCCACTAATTTGGGTTATTTTTACCAAAGATATGTAGCAGTATAAATTGTGGCCAAAATTTATGAAGAAAAATTACTAATTTGAAAAATTTTATCACAGAAACTAAGAAAAATGCGTTTTTTTTCAAAATTTGCGGTCTTTTTTCATTTATAGCGCAAAAAATAAAAAACCCAGAGGTGATCAAATACCACCAAAAGAAAGCTCTATTTGTATGAAAAAAAGGACAAAAAATTCATTTGGGTACAGTATTGCATGACTGAGTAATTGTCATTCAAAGTGTGAGAGCGCTGAAAGCTGAAAATTGGTCTGGTCACGAAGGGGGTTTAAGTGCCCAGTTGTCAGGTGGTTAAAGGGCACCAAACACCTCTTTACATTGATTAAAGTGCATCTACGTACAGATTTCAACTTCTCCTTTACATTTGCTTATAAGCACCGCCCCTCCCTTCCTACCAATAATGTCTGGGAGAACAACAAGGAGAGGCAGACGTTGCGTTGGCACTGTAAGGGGGCCAGCAACAAATGTGTCCACAGACAAAGGTGGACGTGGTGGTCAGTCCTCAGGCAGGGCATCATTTCCTCTGTTTAGTGAGTTTGCCCGTGCTATCCAGCCACAGCATGCAGAGGAGGTGGTGGACTGCCTTACTAAACCTTCCTCATCCTCCTCATCCTCTGTCACACAAGCAGAGACAAGTGTGCAGTCCCCTGCAGTTGCCAGAGTGGATAAACCTGATTCCTTGTCCACATCCATTCCTGCCATAGCCCTAACATCAGCCATTGAGGAGTCAGCTGAGTTATTTGACCACAGCGTCAGCCACTTGTTCTTTGATGATGCCCAGCCATTACTAGATTCAGATGCTGGTTCTGAGGTTGAGGATGACAGGAACATGAGCCTAGAGAGAGGGAGGAACACTGGTAGACAAATTGGCATTCGTGTTCCCCAAGCCACAGCGTATTGCCAAGTTGTCTCCAGTGGTAATGATGAAGATGGAGGAGATGGAGATGATGATGATGATGATGATGATGATGAGGTCAGTGATGCGACTTGGGTGCTAGATAGAGCAGAGGAGGAAACTAACCTCAAGGATGAGTAGAGAGCAGCTACCCTATTCCATCTCATTCAGTTATCTCCTGTCCCACTCCCCACAGGCACCACTGACACCCAAAGACCAATTTTTCTGCACCTGTTTGACAGGCGCATATCATTGCAATTTTTTACAGTAAGGCAAATTCTTGCTTACATCAAGAATACCTCTATAGGGTTACGGTGGGAAGGCACCACCAAGACCCAAAGACCAATTTTACTGCACCTGTTTGACAGCTGCATATCATTGCAATTTTTACAGCAAGGCAAATTCTTGCTTTCATCAAGATTATCTCTATGGGGTTACGGTGGGAAGACACCCAAAGACCAATTTTTATGCACCTGTTACTTCTATCCAAAGTCAAAGTGACACCAGAATGTATCCAAAAAATCTCTAATCTTGTTCCCAGTGCACTACATTGTGGCCTCATAACACACACTGGCTCCCCAGCTGTTGCTGAGCAAAATTAAGGCAGCTTGCAGGAAAAGTCATTTTGTTTGGCTTTATAAATTAAATTATTGCTGCAGAAGATTCTAGACATGGAACAGATCTGACACTTTACAGTTAGACAAAGGGGATCCCCCTGGCACTATATTGGAAGGAATTTTTTCATTTTTAGGCTTTCACTTTAAAAATCAAAAAATCACTGCTCATTTAAAAATGACTTTTTTCACAAACTTTTTTTTTATTGATCCATGTCCCCCAGGGCAGGACCCAGACCCCTATGACCATTGTATTTACTTGCATTTAAGCCTTCAAAATGGGCACTTTTGATATTTGACGTTCGGGTCCCATTGATTTTAATGTGGTTCGTTGTTCGGGTCCGAACGTTCGCAGTGTTCGGAAGTTCTGGTCCGATTCGAACAGGGGTCCGTTCGGCCCATCCCTACATGGGAGAGGACTTACATGGATGTTGGAGTTTGTCTCCAATAACTAGATGGTTCAGTTTTGATCCTTGTACAGATTTGGAGCTGGGTAGTGTTGTGTCCTATAGTCTGGGGTACAGAGTAGTTATATAGTGCTTTATTAACATGTTCAGGCATCCATTAACTACATACAGGCTTTTGAGTATATCATAACATAAACAGAAATTGAAACTAACTTGAACATAGAGTGTACAGAGTATAAGATGTCTTCTACATGTAACAACTGTAAATAGTGACATCTACAGGTCAGAGGTATGAACACCACATATTCCCCATATACAGTAATACAAAAGCCCATTACCCATTGGCTGACATCTGATCACATGGTAAGGGGTCGGGATTGACCCCTTACTCCAATCTGTGATCAGCCGTAGACTCGCTGATCACAGAGCGCGCGCCCTGCAGGGGTCGCGCAGGCTGCTCGAGCATGGGAGGATGTCTATGGATGCCCTCCCGGCAAAGTAGGTCCACGCTGTAGCCATCTTTTGGCTATAGCGCAGACGGGAAGAGGTTAATATAAAAACAACAACAACAACAATAGAGATTTTTTTTCCACAAAATAGTACTATGCATTTTGATTACATGACACATAATCCTTGGTCCACATGGGAGGCCTTCTGATTCTTGGGATATTGTATGTCTAGGTGGTTTGGGTTTCTGGTCCCCAACTTGGTTGTTGTCAGTAGGAATAGGAAAATGTCCTTTATCAAATAAAACTTCTTAAAAGTCCTGCCTAACAGGTGAAAGACAATTTGCATTCTATATGCATCCATAAGACAATTCATAAGTTTAACCACTTCAATACTGGGCACTTTCCCCCCTTCCTGCCCAGACCAATTTTCAGCTTTTAGCGCTGTTGCATTTTGAATGACAATTGAGCTATCATGCAACACTGCACTCAAATGAAACTGTTATCATTTTTTCCCATAAATAGAACTTTCTTTTAATGGTATTTGATCACCACTGGGGTTTTGAAAACATTTTGAAAAAAAAAGTTTTTCTTTGTTTCTGTTACAAAACTTTGTAAATAAGAAAGTTTTCTCTACTGATAGGCACTGATAAGGATGCACTGATGGGCACTGATGAGGCAGTATGGATTGGCACTGATGAGGCGACACTGATGAGGTGGCACTGATGGGCACTGATGGGCACTGATAGGTGGCAATGGTGGGCACTAATGGGCACTGATAGATGGCACTGTTAGCCAGCACTGATCAGAAGGCACTGGCAGGCATCACTGATGGGCACTGAGTGCTATTCCTATTGGGCATTGATTGGAATACCTGGTGGTCCTGGGTGGGCATCCCTGGTGGTCCTGGGTGGGCATCACTGGTGATCCTGGGTGGGCATCCCTGGTGGTCCTGGGTGATAATCCTCGGGGGGCTGCACTGATAACCAATCACCACAGACCCCCCCCGTCAGGAGAGCAGTCGATCAGCTCTCCTCCACTCGCGCCTGTCAGTGCGAGTGGAGGAAAGGCCGATAAACATCTCTTCCTATTTACACTGTGATCAGCTGTAATTAGACACAGCTGATCACGTGGTAAAGAGCCTACGTCAGAGGCATTTTACCAAGCTCGAAGAGGCTTCTCTTTTCATGAACTAGCGATACAAATACAGCGATTTACGAATGTTGTGCTGCATGCCCCCACGGGTGCGTGCTGGCTTGTTATCCGGCTGGACATCATATGACGCCCAGTCAGGATAAATGAACCACTTCCATAGTCATTCTGCTATAGGCCAGACGGCAAGTGGTTAAGATCCTATTTGACTTGTCACAACGGATTTGAAAATTTGGATTATCTCTGTTTCAATAAGCCATGTTTCTTTACAGCAAATAGAGATCCAGGCTGAAAGTGTACTTCTCTCGCACCATGTTTCTGATCAGCATAAGCATTCTCTGATTGGATGAAGTGAAGAGCATGACATCAGCTGCCCTCCTCTCCAATTAGAGAACAATTTGCATTCACTCAGAAAATGCAAAGCTTTCTCTTAAAGTAAATAGGCTAAAAGACCGCACTAGGAAGCCGCGTTAGAAATAGTCCTAATTATTATAAGAGGAACCTTGATTGAATATCATCACAATGTATATCCATGTTTGGAGTGGTAAGATAAATCCCTTTCTCAATGGCACCACTGTGATTTACATTAAAAAAAAGTGCACCGTCACTTTAAGAAAGACTTGCTTACCAGATAGCTTGTTTTTAAAATCACATATAAAACAGAGCCGGCCGGCTTACAACAAACACCCGTCCTCCTAGTAGGAAAGCCTGGTGACGTCAACACGTACCCTTCTCCAGACGCGCTTTGTCATACGTGACGTTGTCAGTGGGGAACGGGCAGCGTATTGACTCACCATCTTATAACAGAGCCAGACCTCCTTCTGAGTATCGAGTGTTTGGGCGCAAACGCCATATTGAATATGGGCAGCCCTTCCATAAACCAGGAAAGATGGCCCAAGGCAAGATTAGAAATAGACCTTAAAAATATATAAAAAATATATATAGATATAAAAACATTAATATAGAACAAAACTAAAAATAAATCAGAGTACTAAAAACCTCACCTTAAACAAATTAAACCACCAAAAGAAAACATAGCCCAATGTGGGGTAATCATTTTTGGGCATTGGCAAATTCCGTCTCCACTGGAGGGACTTGCTTA
This sequence comes from Lithobates clamitans, assembly GCA_037952925.1. Taxonomy (NCBI): domain Eukaryota; kingdom Metazoa; phylum Chordata; class Amphibia; order Anura; family Ranidae; genus Lithobates; species Lithobates clamitans. Next base: position 5,059,880 of record JBBGZY010000321.1, on the reverse strand, counting down.
CCAGATAGCAAACAAAATAGGCATATGGCTATAGCCCAGCCAAGGCCTTTGCTTGCACAGATGATCTTAGGAACGAATATCACAGGCTAGATGGCTGTATCAGCTTTCACACACTGGCACCACTGTGTAGTCCGTATGCATCTCTTTCAGCAAAATACCCAGAAAGAAAGACTGGCCATAGTGTAATATTGTCTAGCTTTTTTTAATAATATGAAAAGTAATGCACTTACTTGGTTTTAAAATCGCATATAAAACAGAGCCGGCCAGCTTTCAACAACGCCTGTCCTAGTACGACAGCGTGGTGACGTCAACACATACCCTCCTCCAGACGCGTTTTTCGTCATATGTGGCGTTGTCAATGGGGAAAGGGCAGCGTATTGACTCACCACCTTATAACAGAGCCAGACCTCATTCTGAGTATCGAGTGTTTGACCACAAACTCCATATTGAATGTGGGCAGCCCTTCCATAATCCAGGAAAGATGGCCCAAGGCAAGATTAGAAATAGACCTTAAAAATATATAAAAAAATGAATATAGAACAAAACTAAAAGTAAATAAGAGTACTAAAAACCTCACCTTAAACAAATTAAATCACCAAAAGAAAACATAGCCAGATGAGGGGCAATAATCCACCTCATTAACCCCTTCACGGACCATAGTAAGTGGATATGTACCTTGTAAAAGTATGGATACACTTTAAAAATTACCCAATGTAAATCAATTTTTAAAATTATGTGAATTATATAAGTAACAACATAAAACACTCCTAACATGATGTAAATATTTTATATGAAGACCAAATCTTGGATTCAAATGTGAATAATTCTATAGAATGTGAAATTTGAATTAGATATAATTACATATTCAAATATTAAGTGTAAATTAAATATATGATAAATAAAAGAATAAAACCAGTAACCCCAATGAAATGTAAGATTTAATAAATAATAATATGCAAAAGATTTGCATAAAATAAAATTATTTAAGTCAACTAAATTAATATCCTAGATAATTAGGCCTACACACATGACTCAGAACGAGTTTACACTGTAGACATTATGAATTGTCTATGAAAGCATTCACGTCGACATCTATGTTCAACTCATAAGGGGCATAAGTCTTAAGCTTGTGGATCCAGGACATTTATAATTTAGATATTTCCTTTACTAGTGAGCTGCCCCTCCAGTGGGGACTGAATTTGTCAATGCCCAAAAATGATTACCCCTCATCGGGCTTTGTTTTCTTTTGGTGGTTTAATTTGTTTAAGGTGAGGTTTTTAGTGCTCTTATTTACTTTTAGTTTTGTTCTATATTAATTATTTTATATCTATATATATTTTTTTTATATATTTTTAAGGTCTATTTCTTGCCTTGGGCTGTCTTTCCTGGTTTATGGAAGGGCTGCCCATATTCAATATGGCGTTTGTGGCCAAACACTCAATACTCAGAAGGAGATTTCCCTCTGTTATAAGATGGTGAGTCAATACGCTGCCCGTTCCCCATTGACAACGTCACGTATGATGAAACAAGTCTGGAGAAGGGTACTTGTTGACGTCACCACGCTGTCGTACTAGGAGGACGGGCATTTGTTGTAAGCCGGCTCTGTTTTATATGCAATTTTAAAAACAAACAATCTATCTGGTAAGCAAGTCTTTCTTAAGGTGACGGTGCACTTTTTTTTATGTGAATCACAGTGGTGCCATTGAGAAACGGATTTATCTTATCACTCTAAACATGAATATCCATTGTGATGATATTCAATCAAGGTTCCTCTTATAATAATTGGTACTATTCCTAGCGTGGCTTCTCATATTTTTTTCTCTTAAAGGCATCTGTGCTGAGCAGCCGACTTCCTGTGTTCAGTAAGCAGAAGTGTAACCGTTCAGCAGGGGACCCAGAAGCTAGTGGAGATCGCTGGAGTAATGGTATCAATGATTTTCAGCTTCCAGGGCCATCAGCCAGGTATGGTATATACATACAGAGCCTTGAAAAAGTATTCATACCCTTTGAAATTTTCCATATTTTGTCATGTTACAACCAAAAATGTAAATGAATATTATTGACATTTTATGTGATAGATCAACACCAAGTGGCACATAATAGTAAAGTGAAAGGAAAATGATAAATGGTTTTTAAATTTTTTTACAAATAAATATGTGAAAAGTGAGGCATGCATTTGTATTCAGCCCCCCTAAGTCAAAACTTTGTAGAACCACCTTTCGCTGAAATTATAACTGCAAGTCTTTTTGGGGATGTCTCTGCAAGCTTTGCACATCTAGAGAGTGACATTTTTACCCATTCTTCTTTGAAAAATATCTCAAGCTCTGTCAGATTGGATGGAAAGCATCTGTGAACAGCAATTTTCAAGTCTTGCCACAAATTCTCAACTGGATTTAGGTCTGGACTTTGACTAGGCCATTCTAACACATAAATATGCTTTGACCTAAACCATTCCATTGTAGCGTGTAGTATGTTTAGGGTCGTTTTTCTGATGGAAAGTGAACCTCTGTCCCAGTCTCAAGTCTTTTGCAGACTCTAACAGGTTTTCTTTGAATATTGCCCTGTATTTGGCTCCATACATCTTCCCATCAACTCTGACCAGCTTTCCTGTCCCTGCTGAAGACAAGCATCCCAATAACATGATGCTGCCACCACCATGTTTCACGGTGGGGATGGTGTATTAAGGGTAATGTGCAGTGTTAGTTTGCCACCACACATAGCATTTTGCTTTTAGGCCAAGTTAAATTTTGATCTCATCTGACCATAGCACCTTCTTCCACATGTTTGCTGTGTCCCCCACATGGCTTCTCGCAAACCACAAACGGGACTTCTTATGGCTTTCGTTCAACAATGGCTTTCTTCTTGCCACTTTTCCATAAAGGCCAGATTTGTGGAGAGCATACTAATAGTTGTTCTGTAGTTGTCCTGTGGACAGATTCCTCCACCTGAACTGTGGATCTCTGCAGCTCCTCCAGAGTTACTGATTATTGCTCTCCTTGCCCAACCTTTCAGTTTAGGTGGACGGCCATGTCTTGCAGTGGCTTAACTAGAACCTTCAGGGCCCCGATACAAGAAACCAAGAAGGGCCCCCCTGACACCCGGACAGGGCCCTTTCCTCCGAGCCCGGTGGCGGAACAACAGGGCCCGGTCACAAGTGGGTGGCTGCATATAAAGGAGCGATTTCTCCATTTCCCCCTGCTTCTCCTTCTCTCCCTCCAGCAGGCATTCAGTGGCTGCAGGAGGAAAATGGTGAGATTGGTTTCTCTATGCCAGTGTTTCTCAATCTTTTTTCAATCAGGACACCCTTGAAGTATACCCCTAGGTGAATAGGGCTGCACTGCAACCACTCTGCAACTGTGTGCATTGCATGCAGTTGCATCATAGTGATGATGCATTTAAGGGGTTAAAACAGGCAGTCAGGAGGCAACATATTGCCTCTTTACCGGCTATCAAATGCCTCTTAAAAGCGATCTGAGCAGGGGTCGCTTTTCAGAGTAACAGCATTTTTTTGCTGGTACGATGAACAATCAAGAAAAAAAATCAGTTCTGATTGTATACTTATAGGGGGTCAGGATTAAACACGCATACATAAAATGTGCATACATACATCTAATCACACACATACACATATATAAATACACACATACACATATATAAACACACACACATAATACACACACACATATACTGTATATATACACACACATACATATATAAATACACACATATAAACACGTGCAAACACACACATACATACACATATATGCACATACACACACATATAAACACACATACATACAGAAATTTGTATAGATTTTTTTAACAGCTTACCTGTAAAATCCTTTTCTTGGAGTACATCACGGGACACAGAGCCACAGTAATTACTGTATGGGTTATATAGGCACCTTTAGGTGATGGACACTGACACACCCTAGACAGGAAGTTTAGCTCCCTATATAACCCCTCCCCTTACTGGGGGTACCTCAGTTTTGTAGCAAAGCAATATACGTGTATTAAAAGAGGGAAGGGACCTCTGTGTCCCGTGATGTACTCCAAGAAAAGGATTTACAGGTAAGCTGTTATAAAAATCCTATTTTCTTTATCGTACATCATGGGACACAGACACAGTAATTACGGCTGTCCCAGAGCAATGCTATCTGAGGGGAGGGGACACCAACAAAAGTAGGGTACAATCAGACCTGAGGACCTATACTGCTGCCTGCAGCACACTGCGCTCAAAGGCGATATCCTTATGCCTTCTTACATCCACCTGATAGAATCTGGTGAATATATGGACTGAAGACCAAGTTACGGCCTTGCAGATTTGAGCCATAGAGGCTTGGTCAGTGTTAATTTTGTCGACTAAAATGACTAAAACATTTTAGTTGACTAAATGAATATTATTTTAGTCGACTAACATACGACTAAATCTAAAACAACTGAAATTACTAAAATACGACTAAAATGGCATTTTAGTCAAAAGACTAAAATGGGACTAAAACTAAAATGGCATTTTAGTCAAAAGACTAATGCCCCGTACACACGGTCAGACTTTGTTCGGACATTCCGACAACAAAATCCTCAGATTTTTTCCGACGGATGTTGGCTCAAACTTGTTTTGCCTACACACGGTCGCACAAAGTTGTCGGTGACGTCAAGCACGTACGACGAGACTAGAAAAGGCCAGTTCAGAACCAAGCGCGGCACCCTTTGGGCTCCTTTTGCTAATCTCGTGTTAGTAAAAGTTTGGTGAGAGACGATTCGCGCTTTTTCAGACTCGTGGCTTTCAGATCGTTTTCTGCCGTTCAGTTTGTGCTTGTGGGTTTGTATCTGCTCTTCAGTGCGTGCAGTCAGTTCGTATTGGAGTTTTCTGTGCGATCTTGTCCGCTCGTTGCTGTTTTTCAGGTCGCTCTTCACAGGCCTTGCTGTTCTTCAGTGCGTTCTGTTACTTCGTTCTGAGCAGCCGACCGTTTTCTAGCCATGTTGCGTATGCGTACTCCTCGTAGAGTTCGTGCTGTGCGGGGGCTTGGTGTTGGGGTCCTGACCTTGACACAAGTCCAGTCCATGAACAGGGCGAGGAGGAGTTCATGGACCAAGAATTGGTTGCTTCAGCGTGACCAGTTCTGTCATATGCCTTTGCTCCGTGAGATCCGTGAGAATAATCCTGGTGATTTCAGGAATTTACTCAGGATGACGGACCCCGTATTTCACCGTTTGTTGGCTTCGCTGACCCCCTATATCAGCAGGCAGGATACCTGCATGAGGCAAGCCATCACTCCGGAGCAGAGGTTGGTCGCTGCCTTGCGGTATTTGGCGACAGGGAGAAGCCTGCAGGACCTCAAGTTCTCGACAGGCATCTCCCCCCAGGCTCTTCTTTGTGGACATTTACTGCTTGTGTTTGTTTTAGCTGACCCTGACAGAAATGTGTGGAGTCCAGAAAATGTTGTGATTGTGTAACCTTATACAAAGCACTGTTGGCTGTTATTTACTAAATGCAAAGACACTTTTCACTACAAGTGCACTTGTAACTGCACTGAAACTGCACTTGTAGTGCAAAGTGGATTTGCCCCTAGGAAATTACCCCCATTTTCTCATGAAACAACAATTACATCACCCCAAAAGTGTTGTAGCGTTGAGACAATAATCCACACATTCTTGATGAACAATCTTTTTAATACCAGCACAATCACATGTGCATTTACCAAAGGTTTTTCTGACAAACCAACATGTTTGTTGTATAACAATTTTTGTGGTGTCATTATCCCAAATCAAAATGTGCATTTTATAGAAAACAGGCCTGTGTAAAACCAAGACACAAATCTTGATCTTACAAAGTTCACATTTGGTAGAACTTGAAGGCAATATCAGACATGAGTATTTAGGAACTGTGTTTGATATTGCGTTCAGATGGGGGGAAATCACCCCAGGAAAAGCCAAATTTGGAAGATGCACACAAATTTCCCAATGTCAACATGTGCTATCTGCCATCACGGGGGATCAAGGGATGTGTTTTGGTCGAGAAAGCCCTTCCTCACCGTTACTTTATTATTGAGGAAGGGGTTGCACCCCCAAAACGCGTCCATTGATCTCCCGTGATGGCAGATAGCACATGTTGGCACACTGTGTGCATCCTCCAAATTTGGCTTTGGGAAAAATCACAAAAACATTTCGCACATTGTAGTAGACAAAAGAAGAAAGTGATTTTGAGGGGCTTTAAACTCGCCCCAAAACATCAATGATGTTTTTATATTTTGGAATAACATCATTGATGTTTTGCTTGATGTTTTCCAATTGTAAATTACACCCCATGATCTCCCCGATCAGGATCTGGGCACTTTCGGATGTGAAAGGATCTTCATCCACAACCTCACGATCACCTAAAAAGAAAGGAAACCCAAAATAAATTAGGTCTAAAAAAAATGCTGCCATCCATCTCTTACCTGAGCCTGTGGTCGCAGACACTCACCTGTTGTGGTGACTAGTTCCACCACGTCTTCTTCCTCCTGCTCATCTTGTGTTGGGGGGATTTTCCCTTCTTCCAGAGGGGGGGGGGGGGCTCTGGTCTCCTCGGATGAGGGGTGTCCTCCGAGTCTTTTCTCCCCTATGTAAAACAAAAATGGTATAATTAGCACACAGATATTTGATGGCAGAACTCTAAAGATGAAACATTGCTTGGAAGTGGGGTACAATTGTCTATTTTAGCAGAGTTCCAAGATGTAGCTTTTTTAGTGTCCTTTGTCAAGCTGCAATACTTTACCTGTTTTGTACAAGCTTCACAGATGGAGACCCCCCTATAGTATACACTGGAGCACCTGTGTGGCCCCCCTAATAAAAAGGGTGTTCTGGGGTCCCACACTAGTGCTCCAGTGTCCAGATGTGAAAACAGCTGCTGAGTGTCCTCTCCTTACACACAATCTAGTTTGCATTTCATTCTAGTAACAAAGCCATCTACACAACCCAATTCTTTGAAGACAAGTATAGGGCCTCAAAATGGTGGCCAAATGCATATGGGCTAAACAATGGTATTTTATAGTCCGAAAAAAAAATGTGTGATCCGAACGAATAATGTGCCCATGAACATGAAAGTTGCCATTTTAAACTGTACAACAGTTCCTAAAAGCACATGGAGCAGCACGAACGTAATAAACACAAGAACAATAGGAACACAGCACAACTACTTACTTTTTTGCAGCACTCTCCGGATCTTTCTGTACTGCTCATGTTCTCGTAATTTCAGGTCTGACCACCGCTTCCTGAGCTGATCTTTCGATCGTCGTACCCCGAATTTCCGGTGCAGACTCCTGACCACTTTCGCCATGATCTTGGCCTTTCGGACATTGTGGTTGGGGTAAGGCCCATACTTTCCATCATAGTCGGCCTTCTTCAGGATGTCCACCATCTCCAACATCTCCCCAAAGGACATATTTGAGTCCTTTAATCTCCTTCTGGATCGGGACGTTTCAGGCTCCGGCCTTTCCTCCTCCTCCTCGTTGCTGTAATTAGCACGATCCTGCTGTCTATCCGCCATGTGCTCTTCCTCCACTGCGCCAAACAAAAAGGGGCGGGGAATAGAATAGAAAGAACGTCAGGGGCGGGCGGAGTTATATGCATGCGCAGTGTGTATAAATCGTAACGCGCGCGTCTTACGTACGATCTGTGAGCGGAGGAAGGAGCATCGGAGATGCCGATCGTGCTAACGAAGGTAGGATCTAAACTTGGGCCTATACTGCTTCGAAATTGAAGCCTATATTGTAACAAGATTAGGGGAGTTTGGCCTGACATTAGGGTTTGTCTTGTGTTGTGTCTTGCAGAGAAAATGGATGGGTTCAACGACCACAATTTCCTGCCCCTGTTTATTGACAAGTACAGAGAGCTGCCCTGCCTGTGGCAGGTCAGACACCCCCACTATAACCACAAACAGAAGAGGCAGGCAGCGCTGGAGAAACTGCTGGAGTTGGTGAAGCCGGTGGTCCCCACAGCAACCATCCCTTATTTAAAAGCTAAAATTGGTGGCCTGAGGAGCACTTATCTGAGGGAGCGCAAGAAGGTCACAGATTCCCAGAGGTCCGGAGCTGCAGCAGATGACGTTTATGTCCCCAGGCTGTGGTACTATGAGAGACTGCGATTTCTGTCAGACCACAATGAAGTCAGGGAATCCCTCTCTACTCTTCCTTCCACGCTTCCTTCCACACCAGCTGAGGCTTCTGATGTCCAACCTGGGCCTTCCAGCCAGGAAGAAGTGGAGGAGCCCAGCTGGAGTCAGGTATAGCATTCTTCTACAGATTTCTGGGCAATAAAGAAATGATGTTTACTAGATGTTATTATTGATCACTAATTGCTGCTTGAAAGTGTTTTACATATCAATACACAGTAGTGGGCACCCAAAATTGGGACAAGAATGCAAAATGCTGGGCTCAGAAGGATAGTCTGTTATATTTGTTAACATTGAATTTGCAGGAGTCAGGAGGTGAAAATTGTGTGTGATTGATGAAAACAATACTAAAACTATGTCCCTTTTTTATACACAGGAAGACCTCAGCCAGGAGGAGGCTGTGGAATGTGGCAGTCAGGAGGAGGCGGGGATTAGTGGCAGCCAGGAGGAGGCGGGGCTAAGTGTCAGCCAAGAGAAGCCAGGGACAAGTCGCAGCCTGACTGAGTCTCAGGTTCCTCCCCTCCGCCTGCCATATAAAAGGGCCAGGAAGGCCACTCCCAGTCCTGTGCAGGATTCAGCGTACAGGCTGATCCAGGAGGCTTCGGTGTCCCTCAGAGCCTTCCCCAGTCCTGAAGAGGCCTTTGCCTGCATGGCTGCCACCAAATTGCAGGGCATGCAGGAGGGCCAACGCAAGATTTCTGAGGACCTGATTTATAAAGTCCTTCGTAAGGGGGGGAGTGGGGAACTGACACCCAAGACGGATGTCATTGAGATGGACCATCCTCCTCCTCCTCCTCCTGCTGCCACAACTCCACCACCACAGCCAAAGGCTGGAAGGAAGCGTGGAAGGAAGACCAAAGAGTGATTGCCCTGGGTTCAGTCTGGTCTGACAGAAGATGCAGTCTCTCGTATGACCACAGCCTGGGGACACAGATGTCATCTGCTGCTTTCCGGATCTCTGGGACTCCTGGACCAGACTGCCCTCCCTTAGATATGGACTCCTCAGGCCAACAAATTTGGTTTTAAATAATTGATGTCTGCCCTGGGAGTCCAAGGCTTCGCCCACTTCTGCAGTTTCTCCAGCGTTGCCTCCCTCTTTGTTTTTTTATAGTTGTGACCCCTTAATAAAATATTTTTAGGTAAATTCTACTCTCCTGTGTGTGTTTTCATCCAAAAAGGACAGTTTGTTGGTGAGTATTCAGGTACATTTCTAAAGTACAATGTGAAATTAACAAGAGACAACAACACCAAACAATCTCCTCCTACAGATTAAATAGAACAACATATCAATGGTGTTGTGGGAACTTGTCACAAAAAACACACAAACATTTTCGGGAGTACAAATCAAAATCACCAAAAAAAATAAAAAATAAAAAGAGAAACACAAAAAAAGATTCTACATTAAAGTAAAAAAAAAAAAAAAAAAAAAAAATATGTTGTCAGATGTGAGAAATTAAAATATATTGAGGGAATCCCGATAAATAGTAACGAAAAAAGTTTGTGAGAAGTGTGTGTGAATATGAGCATCAAAACGACTTAATTCTTGTCACATTATAAAGAAGAAGAGAGTGCGCTGTATTAAACCATTTTGAACATTGCAGCGTGACGAAAGTGCTGTATCCATTACGAACGCTTAGTTTACCAGAACGAGCTGTCCTGTGTCGGAATTTCTTCTGAGCATGCGTGGCACTTTGTGCGTCGGAACAGGCCACACACGGTCGGAATTGACGCGATCGGATTTTGTTGTCGGAAAATTTTATCTCCTGCTGTCCAACTTTGTGTGTCGGAAAATCCGATGGAAAATGTCCGATGGCGCCCACACACGGTCGGAATTTCCGACAACACGCTCCGATCGGACATTGTCCATCGGAAAATCCGACCGTGTGTACGGGGCATAAGACTAAAACTAAATTGAAATGTGACTTCACAATTAACACTGGTCTGTAGTGCATGTTCATACCTCAATGTAATAATAAATAACATATTCGAATTTTCACTCCAGCAGTATATAATGAGTTTTCAAATTGTAGAGAATTGTTAACTAATGCATTACAATTGAATTACATCCATCAGATTTTAGACGACTAAAATGAGTTTTAGTCGACTAAAATGTACTGGAGATTTAGTCGACTAAATACGACTAAAACTAAAACAATTGCAGAAGACTAAAATGGGACTAAAACTAAAATGCAATTTTAGTCCTAAGACTAAGACTAAAACTAAGTCGAAATTTGATGTAAAAATTAACACTGGGCTTGGTGATGCACTGCCCACAAAGCACTAACAGGCCTGGTGGAGTGTGCTTTGATTTGAAAAGGTGGAACTTTCCTCTTCAAACCATAAGCTTGAATAATTACTTGCCGAATCCATTTGGCAATAGTGGATTTTGACGCTGCCTTTCCTTTTCTAGGACCTTCAGGCAACACAAACAAACATCTGTTTTCCAAAACTGAGCAGTCGCCTTAGATTTTGACTGCTCTCACTACATCCAAAGAATGTAGTGACTCTTCTTTCGTAGAACAGGGTTCTAGAAAAAATGAGGGTAGAAAAATATCCTGGTTTAAATGAAAACCTGAAACCACCTTTGGCAGAAAGCTAAGATGAGGACGCATTACCACCTTATCCCTATGAATAATTAAATATGGCTCTTTACAAGAAAGAGCAGCCAATTCTGTTACCCTTCTTGCAGAAGATATGGAAACCAGATACCAACTTCCTTGTGAAAAGGATCAAGGGAGTATGTTGTATCGGCTCAAAAGGCTGTTTGTGTAAAACCCACGAAACCAAATCCAAGTCCCAAGGTTTTAAGGCTGAGACCTGACCCTTGATGTTACTCAAGACCAGCTTTATTTCTAATCCATGGGGCCCCTACCGCCATCTTTACAATTTCTGCATACCAAAATGTTCTGGGCCACGCTGGGGCCACAAGAACCACTGACTTCCCATCCTGCTTGATCCTGCACAAAGTTGTCGATTTTGTTATTGAACCTGGATGCAAACAGATCTACGTCCAGGAGCCCCCATCTTTGGCATATAGCCTGGAAGATGTCGGGGTGAAAGGACCATTCCTCTGGGAGCAACTGCTGGTGACTCAAGTAGTCCCCCTGCCAATTTTCTACCCCTGGGATGAAGATTGCCGATATGCATGGCACATGCTTTTCTGCCCAGGTTAGGCTATGGCTTACCTCTCCCTGGGCTGCATGACTTCTGGTGCCCCTTTGGTGATTGATATAAGCCACTGCTGTGGCATAGTCCGATTGAATCCTGACAGGACAATTCCGCAACCTGAATGTCCAGGCCCTTAGGGCTAGACGCGCTGCCTGAATCTCTAGAATATTGATGGGCAGGGTCCTTTCAGTTCTGGACAATTTCCCTTGGACAGTCGACTCTTCCAGGACTGCTCCTCAACCCACAAGGCTGGCAGCTGTTGTTACCACCTTTCGGGTAACTGGTATGAAGGGTTTCCCCTTCTGCAGATTCTTGGATATCCTCCACCAACTGAGGCTCTGGCGCACCTTTGGCGACAGACGCATTGGAAAATCTAGCGCTTGGACCCACTTGCTCCAGGTATACAGGATACTGTTTTGCAGCAGCTTCGAATGAAGCCACCATCTTTCCCAACAACCTCATGCAAAGACGAATAGAAGGACCCTTCTTTGCCCTGACCACCTGAACCAGCTCCTTTACGGAACTGATCTTTGCCTGGGGTAAAAACCACCCTCTTCTGGGCTGTATCTATAACCAGACCCAAGTATTCTTAGTCTTCTTAAAGGTTTTAAAGAAGATCTTTCTAGGTTGAGGACCCAAACTAGGTATTCCAGGTAGCTGATTGTGGTGACCATGCTTTGGTCTAAGCTGTCTATCAAGAGCAGGTCGTCTAGGTATGCTACAATTGTTATACCTTGAGTCCTTAAACTGGCCAGAGGAAGGGCCAGAAGTTTTGTAAACACCCGAGGTGCAGTAGCTAGACCAAAAGGCAAGACTACAAACTAAAAGTGAAGTTTTTCTACTTCAAAACGCAGATATTTTTGATGAGCGGGGAAAATAGGCACATGCAGGTATGCATCCCCGATGTCGACTGATGCCAGAGTTCTCCTACTTATAGGATGGAGACAACAGATTGGATTCATTCCATGCGGAAAAAGCGGATATTCAGGAACCGGTTTAGATCCTTGCGATCTAGCATGGGTCTGGCATCCCCATTTGGTTTTGGCACCGTTAAAAGATTTGAAAAAACCCCAACCCCTACTCCATCGCAGGGACCGTCATGACCCTTTTTGAGATAAAAGTTGGTCTAATGCTTGAAAAGGAGATTTCTTTTTCTCTGGTCTTTGGACATTTGCCGTGAGGAAAATGAGGAGACGGGAAATCTCGGAACTCTAGTTTGTAGCCTAGAGCTATTATGGAGACCATCCATCTATCTCGTAACTCCTCCTGCCAGACCTTTGAGAACTGCAGAAGTCTTCTCCCCCACTCGAGCGAGCGGGGGCGCCCCTTCATAAGAGGCTTTAGCATTCTGTCTTGTAGGTTTCTTCCCCCAGGACTTCTTTTGTCCCTAGGGTTGACCCTGAGGTCCTCTTGAACCTGACGGTGGAGGACGTCGTAACTGCCTAGAGGCAGATGCCCCTGGCACTGGAGAAAGAGCCCGTTTAAATGAGGGACATTTTACTCCTTTTCTTAACTGGCAAAAGGGTACCTTTCCCCATCCCCAAACTGCCTTTAACTGCGGATAGGAAAACCAGCCAGGAGCTTTTTGCATAGCACTTCGGCTGACCACTTTTTAACCATAAGATTCTACGGATATGCCCCAACCCAAGCGTAAAGCGAGAGGTTTGTAGAATAGAATCTCTGATTGCGTCAATTGCAAAACACAAAGCCCCTGGCAGCTTGGCTAGATCGTGGGCCTGCTGTTCAGGGAAAACCTTGAGCACCTGTCTCAAATGGTGTCTTAGGGATTGACATACCCCAATTGCCGCCACTGCAGGTTGAGCTACTGAACCTGCCAAAGAAAAAATGTTTTTTAACAGGAATTCCAATTTTTCATCAGATGGATTCCTAAGCATTTGAAGCATTGTCAACCGGACAAGTCAAATTTTTATTTACAGCGGATATAGCAGCATCAATTGCTGGTATACTCTACTTCTTAGTAAATTTTTTCCTCCATAGGATAAAGTGTTGGAAACTTTTTTAGGAGGGAAAAAATGCTTATCTGGGTGATCCCACTCAGAAAGAATACATAAGCTTTTCCATTAATGAATGGACAGGAAAGGCACGCAAGCTTGAGGAGGTAGTAATATAGACAGGGGCTGAAATGTCGGAAGTAATTGCAACCCCTGACGACCCCGACGGCTCACTCTGACCAGCCTTCCTAGCCCTTCAGGGGGGATGGTGTTGCAGAGGGAGGGTCCTTACAGCCTGAGGGCGAACCCTTTGAGCCCTTGTTTGTGAGGTATTTTTACCACCCCTTCTGCTCCTAGTGCCAAGCACAAATGTGGAGGTACTACCAAAAATGCACCAATTGCTGAGCAAATAGTCCAGCAACTGCCGCCGCTATTAAAGCTCAGCCTGATGCTAAGTAAACGTGCCCTGGGAATGCCTGTGTCAACAATACTTCGTCTTTAAATATTCTTTATTAACATTTCTTAAAATTAACATACCTTCCAACAGACATGTAATAACAACACAGAATACATTTAAACAGAGCTCTCTGGGGAGAGGACGCCTGACCCCATGTCCAAGTATGGCGTGATTTCATGCCAACGAACCTACCCTACCCCCAAGTTACCTTAACATGGCCGTTTTATATACAATATCCATTTTATCCCAACCCTGCCTTCCAATCCTTCCCCCCCTCCCCTCCGCCCCCCTCCCACCCTATCCAGGATCACACATTCTTTCAACTATTCCTTGCAACCAATGCTTATCAACCAGGGGTTCCACATATTTTTGAATATTTTTAGGTTCCCTCTTCTAATATATAGGGCTCTCTCCTTCCAAACTGTCTCATTTACTGTTCTTGCCCACTCCTCAACTGTCTGGGGTGCTACTGTTTGCCATCTTTGCATGATCGTCTTCCGGGCTTGATACAGACACACAGACACCAACTGCTGTTTTTAATACTAACTCCTCTGAACCCCACACTCTGTATCCCAGGATGCATAATCTGACCTCTATATCCAAAGATAAACCCCATCTGTCATTGATGCCTTCAACTACCTCCCTCCAGTATCTAACTAGCTTGGGACATCTCCAGATCATATGGATCAAGTCCCCCTCCTCACCACATCTGGGGCATTTAGCATCTGGTCTTAATCCAAATCGAAATAATTTTTTTGGGGTGTAATATGCTCTATATATCAGCATTAGATGAGAGACTCTCTGTGCAGGGGATACTGAGACTAATTGCCCGGTCTCCAATATTTTCCTCCACTGTTCATCTGTTAATTTCCCAACGTCCGCCTCCCAACCTTTCCTACAACCAAGATGCTCTGGCCTTGTTATACTTTTACTACACAGTTGCGCATATATTTCAGATATAAAACCTTTTATTTTCTCAGATTTAACCACCTTTTGGAGCAGAGCTGCTTCGTTCCATACTAAGGGGCATATCCTAAACTGGGCATTCAGCGCCAATCTCATTTGTAGGTATCTAAAAAAAGTTTGCCTCGGGATTCCCTTTTCAGTTTGGAGTTCTTCAAAAGATTTTAATACGGTCCCTTTGTATAGCTGGGATAGTCTATTTATACCCCATCTCTCCCATTCTTTAAACTCCCCCATGGCCACCACTTCCTGTAGATTCTTATTATGCCACAAAGGGGCATATTCAGTAAACCCGAAATATCCCATTAATCTCTTTGTTGCCTTCCATACCTTTATTATCATCCTAACTGTGGGGCCGCTATCAGGGAGAGAATCTGCCTCCAATGCCTCCGCCACTATTTTGTGTGGAGCCTCCAGAGTCAACAACCCCATATCAGCACTTCCGTCTCTTATATGCTGCAGCTGTGCCGCCAGAAAGTAACATCTTGGGTGCGGGAGTGCCATTCCTCCCTCCTTGACTGGCAATTGCAGACTCTGAAGGCTGATCCTGGCCTTGCCCCTCCTCCATAGCAACTCCCTAAATAGTGTGTCAATTTTCTTAAACCATTTTTTATTCACCCACACCGGTGAGTTATGTAGCAAATACACAAGCTGAGGTAGCCAAATCATCTTAATTAAGTTACATCTCCCTGCTGCTGTTAGGGGGAGCCGGTTCCAAATATCTATTTTGCGCTTAAATTTAACCAGTAATAGAGCTAGGTTATCCTTGATATACTGATTGGGGTCCTTTGTCATGTTTATACCCAGATATTGTATTGTTGTAACTACTTTTAATTGGGGGATTCCCAGTGTCAGGGAGTTATTGGGGGTGTCTATTGGCAGGAGTGCCGATTTCCTCCAGTTCACCACTAGTCCTGATAGGTTACCAAAAGTCTCCATTATATCCATTACCTGCCCAAGGGAGCCTGCAGTGTCTCCCAGAAACAGCAGGACATCATCGGCATACAGGGCAATCTTCTCCTCTCCTGTTCTTCTAATAAACCCCCTCACCCCTGGGCAGGACCTGATATAAATTGCTAGTGGCTCCATGGCAAGGGCAAAGAGCAGGGGGGACAGAGGACACCCCTGTCTCGTCCCTCTTTCTAAACAAATTTTTTGTGAGCTCTCATTATTAACCTTAACCCTCGCGCTCGGGCCCTTTTACAGTATTTTTATCCATTTAATAAAGACAGGACCTAAGCCGAATTCTTCCAGAACCCGCCAGAGATAACTCCACTCCAGGCTGTCAAAGGCCTTGGTTATGTCTAGTGACACAATGGCTCTTGACCCCATATTCTCTGTCGGGGTCTGGAGATTCACGTAGGCCCTCCTTATGTTCATGCTGGTGGTCCTGTGGGGGATAAATCCCGTTTGGTCCGGGTGTATTAATTTGGAGATAATTTTGTTAAGTCTGGACGCCAACACCCTTGCCAGAATCTTGGCGTCCGCGCACAACTAGGATATTGGCCTATATGCCGACGGTTCTAGCGAGTCCCCCCCTTCTTTGTGAAGCAGAATAATAGTAGTTTCAGTCATAGAGTCGGGCAACCTCCCTGCCTCTAGTGCCCAGTTCAGAGTTTTAAGCAGTTCTGGCAACAGGATTTTCCCATACTGCTTATAGGTCTCAATCGGGAGTCCGTCGGGCCCCGGTGATTTTTGGTTTGCCATTCCATTCACTGCTTGCCTTAATTCAGCTAAGGTTATTGGCGCGTCTAATCCCTCTTTATCCTTCACTGTAATAGTGGGGACTAGCATGTTCCTAAAAAATGTATCCATGACCTCCTCTCCGACCTTCCCTTGTGACCTGTACAGATTTTCGTAATACTTCCCAAAAGCGTCCGTAATCTCTGAACTATGGGAAGAGATCTCACCATTTGGGGCCCTAATTGCAGGAATTGTCGAGGAGGAGGAATTGGTTTTCGCTAAGTAGGCCAACATGCGTCCCACACTTTCTCCTTCCCCAAAGACTCGTTGACTCTGAAAGAGTTGCCTATTCTCCCCCTTCCTCAATACTGCTATTCTATAAGACTCTTGTTTGTCCTCCCATAGTTTCTGCCTCACTGGCGTTGGATCCTCCAGAAATTGCCTCTCTGCCAACTCCAGCTCCCTTCTAATCCCTTCCTCCCACTCTCTTGCTTTTTTCTTAACCCCTGCCACCCCCTGAATCAGTATGCCCCTGAGGAATGCCTTCAGGGTATCCCATTGTATACCCATTGTGGTTGAGCCTTCGTTAGATCTTACGAAGTCTTCTAGCTTTGTTATTATCCTCGCTGGTTCCCCCAATAACTCCAACCAGTATGGGCTTCCAGAATCCCCGAGCCTCCCTACCCCCTATATTTACTGAGACTACCATCAGGGAGTGGTCCGAAACCCCTCTCGGGAAGTATACTACATCTTTTATTATCGGTAGCGCTTCTACGTTCCCCAGGGTTAAATCTATCCTAGACAGGGTTGAGTGAGAGGCCGAGAAGCAGGAGTATTGCCTTATTCCTGGATTCCGAACCCTCCATGCATCTGTCA
Source organism: Lithobates clamitans (assembly GCA_037952925.1). NCBI lineage: Eukaryota > Metazoa > Chordata > Amphibia > Anura > Ranidae > Lithobates > Lithobates clamitans. The sequence goes on along the minus strand of JBBGZY010000321.1, from coordinate 5,042,629 downwards.
AACCTGCCTCTACCAAAAACTGGCCTAAGCAGCCTTCTGCCAGATTAGATGTTTGAGCTCTCGGTGGGAATCTATCCAGAGCTTTGTTCAGCACCTCATTGAAGTCTCCTACTACTATTACCGGAATATCCGTTTTATCCAACATAAATTCCATTAGTTTATACAACACTTCAAGTTTAAAAGGTGGAGGGTTATAGATGTTAGCTAAGACATACATACTATTTTCTATTGAGCAATACAAGAAAATATAGCGACCCATATCGTCTATACTGGTCTGCCGACAGGAAAACACCACACCTCGTTTCACCAGTATGCTCACCCCTCTAGCATACGTGGAGTAAACCGAGTGATATTGGGCCTGAAATCTCCTATTATGAAGATATTTCGTCGTGTCCTTTGTCAAATGGGTTTCCTGCAAACAGACCAGCCCCAACCCCCTCATTTCTAGAAGCGAGAAGATAGCAGATCTCTTGTCCCCAACCCCCGTATGTTCCAGGAGCCTATCTTAAAAACCCTAGACTGCATCAGAAAACAAAGAGCAAGAAGTGGCACCTAAAGACCCTAGAGATCCAATAGTGCAAAAAAAAAAAAAAAAAAGTTATCCAATTTTAAGCTTAGTACATTATATTGTGCAAAATACCTCCACACCCACTGTGACTCCATTCCCATTGGGCAGCTAACAAAAAAATCCCACTTCCAATTCCATGAGGTGCAAAAAAAAAAAAAAACACCGGGGGGACGTATCTATAATTGCACTCTGTGCTTTGATGTGCTTTAAAGCCTATAAGGCTTACCCTACTATTCCTCTTATTACTCTCTTATTACTATACATACTAGTAATTAACCCTAAGGCCCCTTTCACACTTATACGACTTCAAACTCGCACGATTTTGCCGCGATTTTGCCGCGATTTGCCGCGATTTTACCGCGATTTGGGAGCAGTACTACTTTGCCACGTTTTTGGCATTAACAAATGAAAACACAGTAGTTGGTATAAATCATAAGGGGGAACTCCACGCCAAGTTTTAAATAAAAAAAACTGGCGTGGGTTCCCCCCAGGGGCATACCAGGCCCTTAGGTCTGGTACGGATTGTAAGGGGGAACCCCCTACGCGGAAAATTCGGCGTGGGGTCCCCCCAAAATCCATACCAGACCCTTATCCGAGCACGCAGCCCGGCCGGTCAGGAATGGGGGTGGGGACGAGCTGGCAGCCCCCCCCTCCTGGACCGTACCAGGCCGCATGCCCTCAACATGGGGGGGTGGGTGCTTTGGGGCATGGGGGGCGCAGTGCGGCCCCCCCACCCCAAAGCACCTTGTCCCCATGTTGATGAGGACAAGGGCCTCTTCCCGACAACCCTGGCCGTTGGTTGTCGGGGTCTGCGGGCGGGGGGCTTATCGGAATCTGGGAGCCCCCTTTAATAAGGGGGCCCCCAGAACCCGGCCCCCCACCCTATGTGAATAAGTATGGGGTACATGGTACCCCTACCCATTCACCTAGGGAAAAAAGCGTCAATAAAAAACACAGTACACAGGTTTTTAAAATAATTTATTAGGCAGCTCCGGGGTCTTCTTCCGACTTCGGGGGTCCTCTTCCGACTTCGGGGGTCTCTCCGGCGTCTTCATCTTCTGCCGGCTCCACCGCTATCTTCTGGCGCTCTTTTGCCAGCGGTGGTCCGGACCTCTGGATCGTCTTCTTCCCTCTTCTCTTCCAGAGATGTTGACATGACGCTCTCTCCAGCCAGAATGGTCTCTGTGCGCTCCGCAAGGGACTTATATAGGCGGTGACCCCGCCCCCTTATGCCGTCACAGTCCCTGGGCATGCTGGGACTGTGACGTTTTAGGAGGGGTGGTCACTGGGTGATGACCACGCCCCCTTATGACGGCACAGTCCCAGCATGCCCCGGGACAGTGACCTCATAAGGGGGCGGGGCCACCGCCTATATACGTCAGTTGCGGAGCGTTCAGAGACCATTCCAGCTGGAGAGAGCGTCGTGTCAACATCTTTGGAAGAAAAGAAGAAGGCAGAAGTCCGGACCACCACTAGCAACTGAGCTGCAGAAGATAGCGGAGGAGCCGGCAGAAGATGCGGACACCGGGAGGAGACGGCGGAGAGACCCCCAAAGTCGGAAGAGGACCCCCGAAGTCAGAAGAAGATCGCGGAGCTGCCTAATAAATTATTTTAAAAACCTGTGTACTGTGTTTTTTATTGACACTTTTCTCCCTAGGTGAATGGGTAGGGGTACCATGTACCCCATACTCATTCACATAGGGTGGGGGGCCGGGATCTGGGGGCTCCCTTATTAAAGGGGGCTCCCGGATTCCGATAAGCCCCCCACCCGCAGACCCCGACAACCAACGGCCAGGGTTGTCGGGAAGAGGCCCTTGTCCTCATCAACATGGGGACAAGGTGCTTTGGGGTGGGGGGGCCCGCAGGGTGCCCCCATGCCCTAAAGCACCCACCCCCCCATGTTGAGGGCATGCGGCCTGGTACGGTCAAGGAGGGGGGGGGCGCTCGCTCGTCCCCACCCCTATTCCTGACCGGCCAGGGTTGCGTGCTCGGATGAGGGTCTGGTATGGATTTTGGGGGGGACCCCACGCCGATTTTTCGGCGTAGGGGGTTCCCCTTAGATCCATACCAGACCTAAGGGCCTGGTATGCCCCTGGGGGGGAACCCACGCCGGTTTTTTCATTTAAAACTTGGCATGGAGTTCCCCCTCTGGATTCATACCAGACAGCTGTCAGCACTGCCTGTCGCTCATCGGGAAAGGAAAAAAGTTTTCCTTTCCCGATCAGCGAGTCAGGCTTGTGCTTACAAAGTCGTACTGAAGTCGTGTCTATATTATTCAGGCACGACTTGCATGCTACTTCAGGGTTTAACATTGAGGTCTATGGAGTACAACTCGCATAGAAGTTGGACCAAAGTAGTGCAGGGACTACTTTCAAGTCGGCACGACTTAAAGTCGTGCCAATATGAATGGTAGTCATTGAAAATCATGGAGAATGACTTGTCATACGATTTTGCAGTACAAAATCGTGGGACAAGTCGTATAAGTGTGAAAGGGGCCTAAGTGTTCCCCCTTAATTTGCATTTCCTCCTTCTCCCCCTTTTTGTTTCCTTCCCCTTCCTTCCTTTTACCACACTTGTGTTCAATCCTGAATCCCCCCCCCCCTTATTACATTACGTGATATCCCCAATACTAAATCTGTGCTACTTTTGCTCTGTTTTAATTTTACTACCCCCCGTTCACCCCACCTCCCAGCAGTCCCACCCCCCCACCTCCCCCGAGCCAACCACCCCATCCCTCTCCCACCCCCCCTTCTCCCACCTTTCCAGGTAGGCCCAAGGGGCTTTAACCGTGACCGCCTCATACACTCCTGGTGCCGTGCCCATTCCACCCATATTCCCCTCAACCACCCCTAAAGTATACTCCCGTGCCACATTTTTAGATATAATACTATTACCTTCTCTCACTCCTATTAACCATACAAATTCCCCAACCACCCTATGTCAAGTCCAAAGTCCTCCCAGCATCCCAAATCATCATGACGGGTATCTTAACTCTCTTGCCTCCTCTCCTTGAATTTCAGTCTCTGTTTATTTCCTTCGAGCCAGCGTGTTGCTCCTGTCGGGGAATCAAAAAAGGGAACCTCCCCTATTGCCTCTACTCGCAACCTGGCTGGGTACAGTAGTGCGTACTTAACTTCATACTTTTGTAGGGAGCGCTTGATCTCCACAAACCCCTCCCTACGTCTCTGCAGCTCTGGTGAAAAGTCCAAAAAAAAAGAAATTTTAGCTCCTTTATAAGAAATAAACCCCATGTCCCTAGCTTTGCGCAATAATGTTATCTTGTCGCAGTGGTTCAGGAACTTCATTAATAGAGACCTGGGCCGACCTCCAGAAGGCGGAGCCCTGAAGGGGACCCGATGGGCTCTTTCAATCGCAAATTGTAAAGAGAATACATCTCTTCCAAACACTTCTATGAGCCAACCTTCCAAAAAGACATTAGGAGTGTATCCCTCACACCCCTCTGGAAGCCCCACTACCCTTACATTGTCCCTTCTTAAACGGTTTTCCATTTCATCCATTTTTTCAGTTATTTTTCCCAATTGATCCTTCATGATTTTTACATCTTGCTGTAGTGGGAAAACATCATCCTCCATTTGGCTCACCCTTCCCTCCAGGGCTGTTATCCTCTCTACTGCCTTCTGCAATTCTTGCTTTATTGCTAACAGTTCTTCTTTAACCTCTTTAATTTGTCAGCTTAGACCCTCCAATGAAGTTTTACACGCATTGACTGCTTGCAGTACTTCCCGCAAGGTGGGTTCCGGATCTATAACGGGAGCATTGGGTGGTAACGGTATATGATCTTTTTCCGCCAACCCTATACCTTTATTGTTATTGCCACACTTAAGCCCCACTCCTGCTGCAGCTGATGAGGCCTGCCCCTGACTTTTCCTATCCCCTGGTGCTTTGACTTGCATTGCTTGCCCAATTTTTGTGGGGGTTTGCTCAGGGGTATGTGCGAATTTCTCCAGCTTTATTGCTGCTGCTGCCGCCTGACTTCCCTTTTCTTTTGCAGATCGCAGTGATTGAGGCCCCAGATTCTCCATGTTACCTCATTCCTCCCCTCTCTTCCTTGACATCGTTAACTTAAGATATGTGGATCACCCAAGAGGAAAAGAAATAAAAAGGGGGGGCACCGAGTGTAACAAAACCCAGAGTGGTCACAAATGGTCACAAATGGCAGATGTCTGTAGTAGCAAAAACAGTTCAGGTTCGAGTAGCACTGTAATGTTCAATCAGGCTATATTTAACTGTGGAAACTGTACCACAATTGCCCCCTCACTCCTTAGTCCCCTTGTCTTGTAATATAAGGTTACTTGCAGGGTCACTTGCACTCCGTCCCTTAGCAGCATAAACAGCAGGCAGCAAAGAGCAAACTGTCAGGGACTATGCCCTGTTTCAAAAGTCCCGCTCACCTGTCCTCTCTGATCCCCAGACTTCAGCGGCACAGCGTCTGTTTTCCAGCCAGCTTCTGTGAGGCTCCTCGGCTGACTCCCGGCAGGGACCCCCCCACTTTCGCCTCCAATGCTCCCAGGAGTTTCTGAGTACCTCCGTGTGCTTACAGCTCCCCGGGCTCCGGTTGCGCAAGCGCAGTAGCGGCAGCCGCCTCAGCTTTCAAGTGGCGGGCACCGGAACCTCCGCCGGGGAATTCTTCCACACCCGTCCACTGCAGTATAGGGGCACCCCGCAAGGAGGGGCCAGAGGAGGTTCCCAGACCGCCGCTCGCTCACACTCCACACTACAACGCTCCAACAACATCCGCGTCTGGTCACGCTCCCCCGTGTCAACAATACTTACATGCTCCCGTCTGCTCTGTGTCCCTCCATTAGCTGAATGCACCTGCAAAAGATGCACTTTACACAGCTTTACACAGCCCCGCGTTTGTGAACATCTGAGGCGTCAACGTCACGCTAAGCCCTGCCCCCCCTCCCTCCGACTTCCCATGGCCCCCCCCCCCCCACTTTTCAAAAAAAGGACCACGTTCCAACGCGAGCGGGGCTCCGATCTGACTGGACTGGCATGCAGCGGAGGGCTGGGGTGGAGATGAGGAGGAGAGCTGCTGGAGAAAACCGTCGTACTATGGCGGTGACAGCGGAAGTGGCGCGGCATACCGCCGACTCACCCCTGCTCCCTCGGCCTCCTGCATAGAAGAAATACCTGTCCAGGTGAGGGATTGCACAAGAAAAAGCCCCCCTTTCCAACATTTTACCTTGGCTTGGGCTGGAGGAAGCGTGCTGCTTGAAATGACACAAAGCAAGACTGACAAGCATGGAATCAGGTACGTGCTCTTGACAGCCCCCGGTGGCGACTTGAAGCATGACAACATTTTACTTAAAGGAGAAAACCCATAAGAATTAGAAAATTCCTTAGGAATCTCCACTTACCTTATCCAGCTGCATGGTTCTGTGGTAAACCAGACAGACCCCATCTTCACCACTCACGGTGGGCTCTGTTTAAAAAACCTTCAGGGACCAGGGCCCCTTTTTTTTTTTTTTTTTTTTTGAAAAAGAACATGTTTATTTATATTTATGACATACATATATAGCATATACAACTTATGCCCCGTACACACGGTCGGACATTGATCGGACATTCCGACAACAAAATCCTCGGATTTTTTCCGACGGATGTTGGCTCAAACTTGTTTTGCCTACACACGGTCGCACAAAGTTGTCGGAATTTCCGATCGCCAAGAACGCGGTGACGTCAAGCACGTACGACGAGACTAGAAAAGGCCGGTTCAGAACCAAGCGCGGCACCCTTTGGGCTCCTTTTGCTAATCTCGTGTTAGTAAAAGTTTGGTGAGAGACGATTCGCGCTTTTTCAGACTCGTGGCTTTCAGATCGTTTTCTGCCGTTCAGTTTGTGCTTGTGGGTTTGTATTTGCTCTTCAGTGCGTGCAGTCAGTTCGTATCGGAGTTTTCTGTGCGATCTTGTCCGCTCGTTGCTGTTTTTCAGGTCGCTCTTCACAGGCCTTGCTGTTCTTCAGTGCGTTCTGTTACTTCGTTCTGAGCAGCCGACCGTTTTCTATCCATGTTTCGTATGCGTACTCCTCGTACAGTAGTTCGTGCTGTGCGGGGGCTTGGTGTTGGGGTCCTGACCTTGACACAAGTCCAGTCCATGAACAGGGTGGGGAGGAGTTCGTGGACCAAGAATTGGTTGCTTCAGCGTGACCAGTTCTGTCATATGCCTTTGCTCCGTGAGATCCGTGAGAATAATCCTGTGATTTCAGGAACTTTCTCAGGATGACGGACCCCGTATTTCACCGTTTGTTGGCTTCGCTGACCCCCTATATCAGCAGGCAGGATACCTGCATGAGGCAAGCCATCACTCCGGAGCAGAGGCTCATCGCCACCTTGCGGTATTTGGTCACAGGGAGAAGCCTGCAGGACCTCAAGTTCTCGACAGGCATCTCCCCCCAGGCTCTTCTTTGTGGACATTTACTGCTTGTGTTTGTTTTAGCTGACCCTGACAGAAATGTGTGGAGTCCAGAAAATGTCGTGATTGTGTAACCTTATTATACAAAGCACTGTTGGCTGTTATTTACTAAATGCAAAGACACTTTTCACTACAAGTGCACTTGCAACTGCACTGAAACTGCACTTGTAGTGCAAAGTGGATTTGCCCTTAGGAAATACCCCCCATTTTCTCATCAAACAACAATTACATCACCCCAAAAGTGTTGTAGCGTGAGACAATAATCCACACATTCTTGATGAACAATCTTTTTAATACCAGCACAATCACATGTGCATTTACCAAAGGTTTTTCTGACAAACCGACATGTTTATTGTATAACAATTTTTGTGGTGTCATTATCCAAAATCAAAATGTGCATTTTATAGAAAACAGGCCTGTGTAAAACCCACAAGAAAGACACAAATCTTGATCTTACAAAGTTCACATTTGGTAGAACTGGAAGGCAATATCAGACATGAGTATTTAGGAACTGTGTTTGATATTGCGTTCAGATGGGGGGAAATCACCCCAGGAAAAGCCAAATTTGGAAGATGCACACAAATTTCCCAATGTCAACATGTGCTATCTGCCATCACGGGGGATCAAGGGATGTGTTTTGGGAGAGAAAGCCCTTCCTCACCGTTACTTTATTATTGAGGAAGGGGTTGCACCCCCAAAACGCGTCCATTGATCTCCCGTGATGGCAGATAGCACATGTTGGCACACTGTGTGCATCCTCCAAATTTGGCTTTGGGAAAAATCACAAAAACATTTCGCACATTGTAGCACACAAAAGAAGAAAGTGATTTGGAGGGGTTTTAAACTCGCCCCAAAACATCAATGATGTTTTTATATTTTGGAATAACATCATTGATGTTTTGCTTGATGTTTTCCAATTGTAAATTACACCCCATGATCTCCCCGATCAGGATCTGGGCACTTTCGGATGTGAAAGGATCTTCATCCACAACCTCACGATCACCTAAAAAGAAAGGAAACCCAAAATAAATTAGGTCTAAAAAAAATGCCGCCATCCATCTCTTATCTGAGCCTGTGGTCGCAGACACTCACCTGTTGTGGTGACTAGCTCCACCACGTCTTCTTCCTCCTGCTCAGCTTGTGTTGGTATTTCCCCTTCTTCCAGAGGGGGGGGGGCTCTGGTCTCCTCGGATGAGGGGTGTCCTCCGAGTCTTTTCTCCCCTATGTAAAACAAAAATGGTATAATTAGCACACAGATATTTAATGTCAGAACTCTAAAGATGAAACATTGCTTGGAAGTGGGGTACAATTGTCTATTTTAGCAGAGTTCCAAGATGTAGCTTTTTTAGTGTCCTTTGTCAAGCTGCAATACTTTACCTGTTTTGTACAAGCTTCACAGATGGAGACCCCCCTATAGTATACACTGGAGCACCTGTGTGGCCCCCCTAATAAAAAGGGTGTTCTGGGGTCCCACACTAGTGCTCCAGTGTCCAGATGTGAAAACAGCTGCTGAGTGTCCTCTCCTTACACACAATCTAGTTTGCATTTCATTCTAGTAACAAAGCCATCTACACAACCCAATTCTTTGAAGACAAGTATAGGGCCTCAAAATGGTGGCCAAATGCATATGGCCTAAACAATGGTATTTTAGAGTCCGAAAAAAAAATGTGTGATCCGAACGAATAATGTGCCCATGAACATGAAAGTTGCCATTTTAAACTGTACAACAGTTCCTAAAAGCACATGGAGCAGCACGAACGTAATAAACACAAGAACAATAGGAACACAGCACAACTACTTACTTTTTTGCAGCACTCTCCGGATCTTTCTGTACTGCTCATGTTCTCGTAATTTCAGGTCCGACCACCGCTTCCTGAGCTGATCTTTCGATCGTCGTACCCTGAATTTCCGGTGCAGACTCCTGACCACTTTCGCCATGATCTTGGCCTTTCGGACATTGTGGTTGGGGTAAGGCCCATACTTTCCATCATAGTCGGCCTTCTTCAGGATGTCCACCATTTCCAACATCTCCCCAAAGGACATATTTGAGTCCTTTAATCTCCTTCTGGATTGGGACGTTTCAGGCTCCAGCCTTTCCTCCTCCTCCTCCTCCTCGTTGCTGTACTTAGCACGATCCTGCTGTCTATCCGCCATGTGCTCTTCCTCCACTGCGCCAAACGAAAAGGGGCGGGGACTAGACTAGAAAGAACGTCAGGGGCGGGCGGAGTTATACGCATGCGCAGTGTGTATAAATCGTAACGCGCGCGTCTTACGTACGATCTGTGAGCGGAGGAAGGAGCATCGGAGACGCCGATCGTGCTAACAAAGGTAGGATCTAAACTTGGGCCTATACTGCTTCGAAATTGAAGCCTATATTGTAACAAGATTAGGGGAGTTTGGCCTGACATTAGGCTTTGTCTTGTGTTGTGTCTTGCAGAGAAAATGGATGGGTTCAACGACCACAATTTCCTGCCCCTGTTTATTGACAAGTACAGAGAGCTGCCCTGTCTGTGGCAGGTCAGACACCCCCACTATAACCCAAAACAGAAGAGGCAGGCAGCGCTGGAGAAACTGCTGGAGTTGGTGACGCCGGTGGTCCCCACAGCAACCATCCCTTATTTAAAAGCTAAAATTGGTGGCCTGAGGAGCACATATCTTAGGGAGCGCAAGAAGGTCACAGATTCCCAGAGGTCCGGAGCTGCAGCAGATGACGTTTATGTCCCCAGGCTGTGGTACTATGAGAGACTGCGATTTCTGTCAGACCACACTGAAGTCAGGGAATTCCTCTCCACTCTTCCTTCCACGCTTCCTTCCATCCCAGCTGAGGCTTCCGATGTCCAACCTGGGCCTTCCAGCCAGGAAGAAGTGGAGGAGCCCAGCTGGAGTCAGGTATAGCATTCTTCTACAGATTTCTGGGCAATAAATAAATGATGTTTACTAGATGTTATTATTGATCACTAATTGCTGCTTGAAAGTGTTTTACATATCAATACACAGTAGTGGGCACCCAAAATTGGGACAAGAATGCAAAATGCTGGGCTCAGAAGGATAGTCTGTTATATTTGTTAACATTGAATTTGCAGGAGTCAGGAGGTGAAAATTGTGTGTGATTGATGAAAACAATACTAAAACTATGTCCCTTTTTCATACACAGGAAGACCTCAGCCAGGAGGAGGCTGTGGAATGTGGCAGTCAGGAGGAGGCGGGGATTAGTGGCAGCCAGGAGGAGGCGGGGCTAAGTGTCAGCCAAGAGAAGCCTGGGACAAGTCGCAGCCTGACTGAGTCTCAGGTCCCTCCCCTCCGCCTGCCATATAAAAGGGCCAGGAAGGCCACTCCCAGTCCTGTGCAGGATTCAGCGTACAGGCTGATCCAGGAGGCTTCGGCGTCCCTCAGAGCCTTCCCCAGTCCTGAAGAGGCCTTTGCCTGCATGGCTGCCACCAAATTGCAGGGCATGCAGGAGGGCCAACGCAAGATTTCTGAGGACCTGATTTATAAAGTCCTTCGTAAGGGGGAGAGTGGGGAACTGACACCCAAGACGGATGTCATTGAGATGGACCATCCTCCTCCTCCTCCTCCTCCTCCTCCTCCTGCTGCCACAACTCCACCACCACAGCCAAAGCCTGTAAGCAAGCGTGGAAAGAAGACCTGAGAGTGATTGCCCTGGGTTCAGTCTGGTCTGACAGAAGCTGCAGTCTCTCGTATGACCACAGCCTGGGGACACAGATGTCATCTGCTGCTTTCCGGATCTCTGGGACTTCTGGACCAGACTGCCCTCCCTTAGATATGGACTCCTCAGGCCACCAATTTTGCTTTTAAATAATTGATGTCTGCCCTGGGAGTCCAAGGCTTCGCCCACTTCTGCAGTTTCTCCAGCGTTGCCTCCCTCTTTGTTTTTTTATAGTTGTGACCCCTTAATAAAATATTTTTAGGTAAATTCTACTCTCCTGTGTGTGTTTTCATCCAAAAAGGACAGTTTGTTGGTGAGTATTCAGGTACATTTCTAAAGTACAATGTGAAATTAACAAGGGACAACAACACCAAACAATCTCCTCCTACAGATTAAATAGAACAACACATCAATGGTGTTGTGGGAACTTGTCACAAAAAACACACAAACATTTTCGGGAGTACAAATCAAAATCACCAAAAAAAATAAAATAAAAAGAGAAACACAAAAAAAAATCTACATTAAAGTAAAAAAAAAAAAAAATATGTTGTCAGATGTGAGAAATTAAAATATATTGAGGGAATCCCGATAAATAGTAACGAAAAAAGTTTGTGAGAAGTGTGTGTGAATATGAGCATCAAAACGACTTAATTCTTGTCACATTATAAAGAAGAAGAGAGTGCGTTGTATTAAACCATTTTGAACATTGCAGCGTGACGAAAGTGCTTTATCCATTACGAACGCTAAGTTTACCAGAACGAGCTGTCCCGTGTCGGAATTTCTTCTGAGCATGCGTGGCACTTTGTGCGTCGGAACAGGCCACACACGGTCGGAATTGACGCGATCGGATTTTGTTGTCGGAAAATTTTATCTCCTGCTGTCCAACTTTGTGTGTCGGAAAATCAGATGGAAAATGTCCGATGGAGCCCACATTTCCGAATTTCCGACAACATGCTCCGATCGGACAATGTCCATCGGAAAATCCGACCATGTGTACGGGGCAATACAGTTACAGGAGTAGACTACATTGTACATCAGACCAAAAAGAGAAAAAAAAAAGGGGAAAAATTATATGTTTACATTGTATCATGGGTTTGTCACTAACGCAGTATTTTCACGTAGTAGCATGACATTAGAGAGCTAGTTAACTCTACTAATCATGTATAGCGTTAACATATTTTACAACAGGTTTTGATAATACTACAAGATGTAAAATTTATCGTGGTCTCCTTATACCCTTATGTTATGCTTACGGTAGGTTATTCTGTACAGGTATCGCTAGTTTCTAACCATTTATCCCATACCCGATTGTATTTGTTCGGGCATCCCCTATGTTTGTAAAGCAGTTTTTTATTGGGGAGTGACTTATTGATCTCAGCAATCCAATTTTGTATTGAGGGGGAGTGGGTCCTCATCCAGTACTTAGCCACCACTTTTCTGGCACAGAAAAGAGTTTCCTGTAAGAATGTGGCCTGATATTTCTCGATTGCGGTGTCAGGAAGCAGTCCAAAGAGACACAGCTTGGGGTCCATCTGCACTGGAGAGCCCATTTGGTCGTGTAGGAATTTGATAATTTGTGCCCAGTAACTCTGAATACGTGGACAGGACCAGATCAGATGGAAAAAAGAGCACGGGTTGTCTGAGCACCTTGGGCAGTCTGGGCTCTGATCTGGACGAAATTTGGATAGTCTGGACGGAGTAAGGTAGGACCTATGAATGATATATAGTTGGGTAAGGCGGTCAGAGAGTCTAGGTGACGTCTGTTTTACATTTTCCAGTATCTCATCCCAGTCTGAGTCGTCCACTGGGCCAACATCCATCTCCCATCTGATCCTAGCTGTGTCGATAACTCTCGCTACCGTACGTGTGCGTATAATACTGTGTAGACTGGATATTCATTTCTCTGGGTCATTACCTATGATTACGTCAACCATTGGAAGCACTTGTGGGCTGGGGAGTCCCTCCGCGAATTGGGTTCCCAGCGCGTGTCTCAGTTGGATGTATCTGAATTTCATGTGTGGGGGTAGTTCAAACTCATCCTGTAATGATTGAAAACTTCTTACACCCAGAGGGGAAACTACTTGAAATAGGTACACTATACCTTTTGCCGCCCATGCAGTCGCTCCCGGCATATGCATCAGCTCTGGCAGTTGCGGGTTGTGCCATAATGGTGTATGTGAGTGAAAAAAATCCGCCCCTATAAGTTTAATTGCAATTTCCCAAATGCTTTTATGCTGGTGCAGCAGAGGGTTCCGAGCAGCCCAGCCCCTCCCTCCGCCCCTGCCTCTGAATATTACTTGAAGAGGGAAGCTGGTAGCTGAGTTTGGTTTTTTACATGTCAAGGTTTGATATCTGATGCTATCAGTTTTGTGGAGGTGGTATATGTGTGAGAGTTGTGCCGCTATATAATAGGCATGTAGGTCTGGGAGAGCCGTTCCCCCCGAGGAGGTCGGATTTTTCAAAGTGTGCCACGCTAACTTATGGCGATTGGGTCCCCATATGAATGAGTTGAGAATGTGGTCTATTGTTTTAAAGGTTTTAAGAGGAATAAGAATTGGCGAGTTCCACATTGTATATAGGAATTTTGGTAGAAGTACCATTTTGAATAGGTTGATCCTACCCATAACTCCCACTGGGAGCTTTGCCCAAGATTGTGTACGTAGTTTTAAATATGTGAATAGCGGCTCAATATTATTAGGGAGATATTCTAAGGGCTCTTTGGTGATCTGTATACCTAAATATTTAAAAGATGCTACTCTTTGTAGAGGGAGGGATGCGGATCGGTATGTGGGTGCTGTTGAGTCAAGTGGCATAATTTGTGATTTATTCCAATTTATGCTCAATCCTGAATGCCTACCAAAGTCCTCGATGGTCTGCAGGGCAGCCTGGAGGGAAGGGCCTGTATCTTGCAAGTATAGCAGCATATCATCTGCGTAAAGGCTCACCGTCTCTACCAGACTCCCCCGCGTAAGACCACGAATGTCTGGATGTACCCTAAGGGATATAGCCAGAGGCTCAACTGCCAAGGCGTAAAGGAGAGGGGACAGTGGGCATCCCTGCCTAGTTCCACGTTGTAATGGAAATGGCGCTGAGGTCCTCCCGTTCACAAGTACACTGGCCTCTGGTGAGAAGTATAATAATTGTACCCACTTAATGAAGTTGGGACCAAAACCGAACCCCCTAAGGCACTCCCACAAATACTCCCACTCCACGGAGTCAAAAGCCTTGGCGGCGTCCAGCGCCACCACTGCCCTGTCTCCGACGGTGTCGTGTTCTGCTTGGATGTTAATATAAAGCCTACGCAGGTTCATGGCTGTGTTTTTGCCAGGCATGAACCCCGTTTGGTCGGGGTGAATTATGGAAAGGATAATACGGTTGAGACGGAGAGCTAATATTTTGGCGAGAATCTTGATATCTGCCTGAAGGAGCGAGATTGGGCGGTAGGACTCTGGACAAAGGGGGTCTTTGCCTGGTTTGGGGATCACTACGATTACCGCCTGTCGGAGGGACTGTGGAAGAGACCCAGACTCAAAGATATGTTTATAAAGTTTCAACAATTCAGGAATTAATATTTCGGAATAAGTGGCGTAAAAATCTAAAGGAATGCCATCCCGCCCAGGGGCTTTAGCTGGAGCCAAAGACGCTATCGCAACCGCAATCTCCTCTGCTGTTATTGGATCCTCCATTTCTTGCATTTGGGACAATGAGATTTTAGGGATGGGTATGTTCTGAAGGAAAGCCCGAGTCTCCTGTGCAGCAACCCCCACCTTAGATGAGTATAGATAAGCATAATATCTACGGAAGATGTTTGTTACCGTTTCTGGATCAGATGTTATTGTGCCCTGTAGATCCATCAAAGAGACCACCACAGGTGGGCTCGCATCTTGGCGCGCCAAGTATGCCAGGAGCTTACCCGCCCGTTCCCCCTGTTCAAACACCCACTGCCTGGAGAAGAGAAGTTTCTGGTTAGCTTTCTCAAAAAGTAGTTGGTCTAACACTCTTGTTCGTAGTTTAAGAAGGGATGCTTTGGCAGGTGTAGGGTCTGCGCTAAATTCCCTGGTGTCTGTGTCTAGTTGTTCGGAAACCTGTTTCAGTTTGGTTATGGATACGGCCTTCAGCCTGTTTATGCGAGAGGAAATAATCGTGCGGACATGTAATTTAAATGTCTCCCATACCATGCCTATTGGGGCGGTGTCTCGATTTGTGTTAAAATAAAATTGCCATTCCAAACCAATATCCTCCTGGTCATCAAGTGCCGACAGCCAGAAGGAGTGTAGACGCCAAGTATGGGGCCCCGCAGGGGGAGCAATGCGCAAAGTGGCCCAACAAGGGGCATGATCTGAGAGGTATCTAGTGTGATACCCCCAATCCGTAAGGTGTGGTAGGAGCATGTCTGAAATTAGTACTAGGTCTATTCGGGACATAGAAGAGTGTGTCGCTGAAAAGCATGAGTAGGCCTGGGTATGTGGATGTTTAAAGTGCCACGTGTCAGTTAGAGAAAACTCGCGTAACAAACGTCCAAATCTGGTGATATCTGATGTTTGGCCTCTTTGTTGTCCACGTAATCTATCTACAGTAGGGTTCACTACCTCGTTGAAGTCACCCAACCAGACAGCAGGTGTTGTTGGATGCTGCGCCATATATGCTAAACCCTCGTTGATAAGGCTAGAATTGTATGGCGACGGGATATAGAAGGCCATAAGTAGGTATTGCGAGCCACAGATTATGCATTGCAGAAAAATAAACCTGCCCTGGGGGTCCGTCCGCACCGAAATAAGTCCAAATGGGACAGATTTGGCAATTAATATGGATACCCCTCTGGAGTAAGGGGAATGGGTGGTGTGATAGGCCCATCCTATCCATGGGCGTTTCATTGCCAGCTGGAGCTGGCCAGTGATGTGTGTTTCAACCAATACAATTATGTCTGCCCAGTATGATTTGAGGTAGCCAAAGATTGCGGTGCGCTTAACCTCATCTCGGACTCCCCTGACGTTCCAAGTCAAAAACTTGATGTCAGTCATTTCTAGCGAACAGGTATTTATGAGGAATTGGTACGAGACCATTTCCCAGGGCAGGCTCACATACCTTCCATATAGAAACTCTTCAATCAGTGTATCGTATCAGTGTTAGGAAGACTCTAAGTTCATCCGCCATATATTGCATTAAAATAAAACACATGTTCTTTAAACTTAATTGAAATGATTCCCTTACCCCCCTCCCAGCCCTCGCCAGGGCCCCTTTTTATCGGAAGATCCACACCCCTGGACCCGTAAAGCACCCTGCCAGGAAATATGGCTGAAAAAACCAAGCACTGGATCCCGGGGTCCAGCTCTCTAAAAAGAGAAGCGTTACAGGCAAAACCTCATTTCTTCCGACATGAGGCCCAGGTACCATTCAATTCAGCCTGAAAAGACACTTTGAATGGATCCGGTTGCATAGCTGGCCCCAGCAAAGGAATATTCCAGTGGAGCTCAGCCTAGCATATCTTTACTCGTGACCAACACCTAAGACACTGGCGAAAAAACTGAGGTACTCCCAGCAAGGGGAGGGGTTATATGAGGAGCTAAACTTCCTGTCTAGGGTGTGCCAGTGTCCATCACCTAAAGGTGCCTATATAACCCATACAGTAATTACTGTGGCTCTGTGTCCCGTGATGTACGATAAAGAAAAGCCTTTTAAAAATTGGCAGTGCTTTACCTTACCTCTTCCTGCCAGGTACTGCACTGTAGGGGGAGACAAAGAGCACAGCATACACTGTGCTTTCACTTTAGGTCTATCGGCGTGACGAGCTCCCTGCACAGTGCCGATTACAGTTTGGCTAAGGATCGGGGAGCTCAGTATCAGCCACCCCTGCCGCTCCTCCTATCGAGATATACAGGGGGCCCTCAAGGGCCCCCTGCAGCATGGGGCCCGGTAGTCATGGCGACCTCAGCGACCCCTATACTTCCGCCATTGATGTCTTGGTAGGTTTTGAGTTATGCCATACTCTTTTCATTTTTCGGATGATGGATTGAACAGTGATCCGTGAGATGTTCAAAGCTTGGGATATTTTTTTATAACTTAACTCTGCTTTAAACTTCTCCACAACTTTATCCCTGACCTGTCTGGCCTGTTCCTCGGCCTTTCGTGATGCTGTTAGTTCACTAAGTTTCTCTAACAAACCTCTGAGGGTTTCACAGAACAGCTGTATTTATACTGAGATTAAATTACACACAGGTGGACTCTATTTACTAATTAGGTAACTTCTAAAGGCAATTCTTTCCACTAGATTTTAGTTAGGGGTACCAGAGTAAAGGGGGCTGAAAAAAAATGCACGCCACACTTTTCAGATATTGATTTGTAAAAAATTTAGAAAATCATTTATCATTTTCCTTCCACTTCACAATTATGTACCACTTTGTGTTGGTCTATCACATAAAATCCCAATAAAATACATTTATGTTTTTGATTGTTACATGACAAAATGTAGAAAATTTCAAGGGGAGTGAATACTTTTTCAAGGCACTGTAGTTAAATTAGTCCAAGCTGGACCAATGTAACTATGTATTGGCTGGACCAATGTAACTATGTATAAAATATACATGCCTGAAATTATTCTTTAAAAGTCTTGGCAACTGATTATTTCAGAGGAACTGGACTTTGTGGGAGTTGAATGTCTGCTCTATGTAGCTTAGTGCATATTTGGCTGCCACGTTTGGCTGCTGATGCTTGTGTAGTTGCATGTAAAAACTGTAGTAAAAACTTTGCAAAATTTACCTGCAAGATTTACAGTTTGAAGATCATCTTTAAGTTTTCTGTTGAATCTCTCAATTTGCTGTGGGGTAATAAATTAAACATTTCCTATGCACATTCCTTTTCTTAGGAACGTTTCAAACCAATATGAAAAAAATGGTCCATTGTCAGACACTAGTTCTTTTGGGTTACAGTCTCTGCTGGAGAGACATGTAATTACAGTAGAGGTTGATATATTTGAGACAATTGCAATTATAGGCCATAAACTGTTATAATCCATTAATGTTATAGCAAACTGGAAAATCAAAGATGCCTCTGTGAAAGAACCTACAATATAAATAGCAAGCTTCTCCCAAGCAGAATCAGAAAATAGCACTGCTGGAGTGGTGTAGCAACAGATTTGTAATTACTCTGACAAGTAATGCAAGACTGGATGACGATTAGTACTTGGGCATCCATGCCTGATTCACTTAGTCTTTTCTTTGTTCTTACAGTTCCTATGTGCCTAAATCTGTATACAGCACTCTCTCATTGTCTGTGGAACTAGTAATCGATATGATCCATAGGTAAGATAGCCTTCAACTAAGAACATTTCATGTTTAATTCTGTAGTAAGGTCATCTAATAGGGCTTTATTTTCTCAGTTTGTTCATTTGCTTTGTAGAATGTCCCGTGATTGTACCCGTGATACTACTGTACATGCCAGACGAGCTTGTTCTAATAATTTTTTAATGGTCTTAGGTGAGGAGTAAAGGTCTCAATTTCTGGCATACTGGTTACACATATGATCACTCTGTAAGGTGTTGCTGGGTGGTGAAACTTTGAATACTGGTAGCATAGGGCCAACTGGAGCTATTGTGATAAAACCATCCACTAATTGCAGATTTGGAGCAGGAAAAATACCCTGCCCAGTATAGTGGTGCTTTTCTGTATAATATAAAATTTAGCTTGCATGCCATTTGACTAAAATTGTACAATCACTGGCAGGCATCCAAGCGGCAATAGGGTCTTTAGGTTAACTAATCAGCATGAAAGTTTTGAAAGAGCAACAGCAAGTAATGTAAAGTACTGTGAACTATATATATAAGCATTATACCTGTCTATACCAGCAGGTGGCACTGCAGTGTTAAAGTGTGTCATCTATGGTAATGCAATCAAAGGATGTTCTGTCTATGTTCAGTGTGCACTTGTTTGTATTCAGTTCCCGTTCCATGATAAAGACATGCTGTCAGACATGTTCTGATATTCCTCCATGGAAGTAAAGTATTCTCTGCATCCAAGAAGCTTCCAGTACATGATTTCAATACTCTGACAACAGGTTACGGGACCAGGCATTGGAGAGGATACCCCAGAACACCCAGAGCACCCAGCAGCACCCAGCAGGCACCAAGCAGGCACCCAGCAGCACCCAGGCACTGGAAAGAGTATTCTGCAACTCAGTGAGCACTGTATACAAGCTAATGAAAGATGACAAGTGGTTCAGATGTGAAATTTGCAATAGCAAAGCTAAACAATGCCAATTACCAGCTGTGGAAGTTTAAACTAGAAATGGTTCTGAACAAGGATGACTTGTGGCAAGTGCTGAATACAGACAGACCCACAAATGGAGAGACAAAGGACTGGGACAGGAAGGATAGACAGGCAAAAGCGACCATAAGCTTACTAGTGGAAGATGAACAGCTTATCCACATAAGAACAGAGAAAACAGCCAAATGTATGTGGACTTCATTACAAAAACTGCATGAACGTTCAAGCCTTAGCAGTAAAGTCTTTCTAAAAAAGAAAGCTTTATAATATGAGACTAGAAGGCCAGCATATGTGTGAGCACATAAAAGCTATGCTAGAGATCATAGAGCAGCTACGGTGAGGACATCAAAGATAACCATATTGTTGCCCTGCTCCTCTGCAGCCTTCCAGAGACATATACTGCTCTTATTAACGATTTAGAAACCAGACCCGAGCAGGAGCTAACACTAGAATATGTCAAAGGAAAATTAATTGATGAATATGACAGAAGGAAAAGAAACACGCACTATGATGACAAAGCTCCTAAGATGTACAAAGGCACAAAGCACAACAAAGAGAGCCTGTTTTCACTGTAAAAGGATCGGTCACTTAAAAAAGGACTGTTCTATCTGGAAAGCCTAAGAGCAAAAGCTACAGCTATTTACAAAAGAAAGAGTCAAAGCAGCCACGAAGGAAACTGCAGATACATCATGGAATGGCACCTTTAAAGTAACACAGAGCGGCAAGCCACGTGGCTGGTGCATAGACTCAGGAGCAACAAGCCACATGACTAGTGATGAGGCCTTCTTCACAAACATTGATTACAGTGCAAAAGACAAAGTTTTCCTAGCAAACGGGACCAAAAAGGGGGGTAAGTACAGCGCTGCACCAATAGTAGTAGAGAATCGTTACACAATAAGCAGCTGACACACCTCTTAGACAAAGGAAAAAGAAAATAAAAAATGTATATAGTGTAGCGCTATATGTGTAAGTACTAAATAAACACAGTGAACTAAGCCCAAACCATTCCTGGAGGACCCACAAAAGAGAATGAAATAATTCAGAATTATATACAACTAATTAAACAAAAACAAAAATATACTAAGTGTCACACATTATCATATGAATGGATACTAATAAACAGTGAAAAAACAATGTGAAAATTATCAAAGTAAAGGAAAAAACCCCAATGTCCATGAATATTGAAATCTATGATCTCAATGGAATTCAACACCCGCCACCAGAAGTCTCTGAAAGTTGGATAATGAGAACAACGATGAAAAGCTTCTGCCACGTGGATGAATAAAACACCAAATAATTAAGACGTCTAAGTGAGTGTCAGGACCACCACCGAAGCATCAGAGGAGGCTTACCGGAACCAGATGACTTGAAAAGACATACGTCTTACAAGTCTCGGAAGGCTTGTTTAGCCACCAGGGCTGGCAAGATGGATCCTCAGGCGTCCTCAAATTCCAATAGGGGGGGGGAAGATAAAGATCCCGTCTCAGCTTCAACCGTCCAAACTTATCAACAGGCCAACCGGATAAATTTACATGCCATGGGAGAAATAAAGCTCACATGGCATGATATCGTTTAAAAACATAAGTTTATTAAAACAGTAAAAAGAGAACACTCACATATTAGGAGATCGGAATATTCTTAACTGTATATCAAACGCGGTGATCGTGGGGAGTCCACCCAACATGTTTCGGCTGACGAGCCTTCATCTGGGGTGAAGGCTCCCAGCCGAAAGGCTCAGCCTTTCCACCACAGAGGACACACACACCTGTTGATTCACCTGTCTAGACTTACCAGACTCACCTACTTCCACCAACTCCAGGTTTATCCCTAGCCAGGGGTTACATCTCCACATACAGTGATAATTGCGGAACAGCGTGCTTATTCCAAGCGAAGGTGGTGTGCTTTTCCTTGAAGGTCCATCCTGAAAGGCTCCGACCGGGTTAAGGTCGCAAGCTTCCTTAAGCTTGCCGTTTGGTAAGCGCGCATTTGTATCAATACCACAGTGGTGCGGTGAAGGATATATTGATCTATTTGCATATCTACCTACGCTTCCCACTATATCCACTATCTAGGATCGATTTTGGATAGGACTTTTCACACCTTTGTTTAATATGCACTTTTATATGAACTTTTGAGCCTATCTCGAAATTGGGTTTATTATTCAATTTATTTGATTTGGTATATCACATTTTTTTGTCACAGCGCTGCTCTTTTTGTATTTATCTATTATTAAGTAATGTGTATCTTACTTTCAGCAGCTGCTCTTGTATTTGGTTTTGATCAGTGAATTGTTACTTTCTGTACTTTCGATTTTGTTTTTTTCAATTTTGTTTCTCAATAATTTTTTTTACATTAATATCCATTCACAGCGCGGTGTTCTGCCCTTTCTCAAAACATCAGGGAGCCAGAGATGAGCGTAGTAGAACAGCAAGCAGGATCTGGAGCCAGAAGGAATGTCAGCCAAGCAAGTCTTTAACAGGAACACAGGAGAGCATCTCTAGAGATGTGACCAAGGTGAAGACAGAGATCATCTGGGCTGGACGGCTCACAGTGGGGACGGAAAGTATTCAGACCCCCGTAAATTTTTCACTTTGTTATATTGCAGCCATTTGCTAAAATCATTTAAGTTCATTTTTTGCTCATTAATGTAAACACCCCATATTGACAGAAAAACACAGAATTGTTGACATTTTTGCAGATTTATTAAAAAAGAAAAACGGAAATATCACATGGTCCTAAGTATTCAGACCCTTTGCTGTGACACTCGTATATTAAACTCAGGTGCTGTACATTTCTTCTGATCATCCTTGAGATGGTTCTACACCTTCATTTGAGTCCAGGACTGACGAGCAGGATATCATCAACAGGTGAGTCACTGCGCAGAGATAGGAGCTGGCAATTAGCCGACAGCTGAGCGTCCAGCTCAGGGAAGGAAGGGCTGAGCCCAGCCCTGACAATACCCCCTCCTCAATGACCTCTCCCCCTCTGAGGCTTGAGGGGAAAACATCTATGGAAATCATGGAGGACAGGGGCATATACGTCCGAGGATGAGACCCAAGAGCGTTCCTCCGGACCGTACCCTTTCCAATGCACCAGGTACTGTATGTGCCCACAGAACCCACGGAAGTCAACAATGGACTGTACTTCATCCTCCTCATGGTTCTCAATCTGTACAGGGTGAGGACGAGGCACCGAGGTGGGAAAGCGGTTGAAGACCAAAGGTTTTAATAAGGCGACATGAAATGCATTTGAAATACACATATTAGAAGGAAGGTCTAATACGTAAGCCACTGAGTTAATCCTGCGATAAATACGGAAAGGCCCAATAAACCGAGGTGCGAACTTCAGAGGGAGAACACGAAGTCGGAGGTAGCGAGATGACAGCCAGACCCTGTCCCCAACCTGGTAGGAAGGCGCAGGCAGGTGTCTGCGGTCAGCATGGAGTCTGTACCTATCATTAGCATGTCGCAAAGCCTCCTGGACTTGTCCTCAAGTGGAACGAAGACCACGGAGATGCTCCTCTAACGCAGGCTACTCTGCAGAACAAATGAGTCAGCCAACATGGAAAGTTGGAAACCATAGTTCGCCGTAAACGGGGACAATCTGGAAGCAGAATTCAAGGCACTATTGTGGGCAAACTCTGCCCACGGTAAGAGGTCTGACCAGTTGTTATGATGGTCAGAAATATAGCAACGTAGGAATTGCTCCAAGGACTGGCTCGTTCTGCGGCCCCATTTGACTGCGGGTGATATGCAGAGGAGAAAGCAAGCTGAATTTCCAACTGTGCACAAAAGACTCGCCAGAATCGGGACACAAACTGACTACCCCTGTCCGAGGCAATCACCTTGGGTAGCCCATGTAAGCGAAAGATCTCCCAAGCAAAAATGTAAGCCAGTTCCTTAGAAGTGGGCAACTTCTTAAGTGGAATACAATGAGACATTTTCGAGAACTGGTCAACCACCATAAGAATAACTGTGTTGCCCTGGGACTTGTCCCACATTGTCTACTGTCATTTTTAACATTTTGACACTTTTTTTGGTGAATGGGTAGGGGTACAATGTACCTGATACCTATTCACATAGGGGGGGCCCCAAAGCATCCTCCCCATGTTGAGGGCATGTGGCCTGGTACGGTTCAGGAGGGGGGTCTCTCTCGTCCACCCCCTTTTCCTGCAGCCTGCCAGGTTGCATGCTTGGACAAGGGTCTGGTATGGATTTTGGGGGGACCCCTATGCTGTTTTTGTTTTCTTTTGGCTCAGGGTTCCCCTTAAAATCCATACCAGACCTGAAGGGCCTGGTATGGATTTTGGGGGGAACCCCTACTCCATTTTTCTTTAATTTTGGCGCAGGGTTCCCCTATATATCTATACCAGGCCCGAAGGGAATTTTGGGGGACCCCCACGCATCCTTTTTTGGGTGCGGGGTTCCCCTTATTATCCATACCAAATCCAAAGGGCCTGGTAATGGACTGAGGGGGGAACCCATGCCGTTTTTTTTCAATGATTTTTATCTATAGTGCCAGGACCCGACAATACATTACAGCCGCGAGTAGTTTTAAATGACATTTTTTCCTTTAGAAATGTCATTTTGCTGTGGTACTGTTATAAACATGGGAAAGATGCGCTACTTTACAGGCATACTAAAGACACCCCCAGGCACGATATTTAAAGTAATATTTTATTGTTATTGTTTCACTTTAAGCATTATTAAAATCACTGCTTCTGAAAAACGTTTATTTTTAAAACTTTTTTGCATGTCCCCTGGGGCAGGACCCGGGTCCCCAAACACTTTTTATGGCAATAACTTGCATATAAGCCTTTAAAATTAGCACTTCATGTTCGTGTCCCATAGAGTTTAATGGTATTCGCGTGTTTGTACAAACTTTTTGCCTGTTCGCAAGTTCTGGTGCGAACCGAACTGGGGGGTGTTCGGCTCATCCCTAGTCAAAACTAATTCCCATTTTTGAAGACAACCAGGGATGTATAAAGCTTACGCAATCAGAAAAGGTCAATCCTAGGACCAAAAACATTGATGAGGGACAATCAAGAGCAAGGTGTTATTGACATTCAATACTGCCCATCAGATGAGATGACTGCGGATGCACTCACCAAGCCTTTGTTGAAGGTTCATCATAGTTATTTCCAGAAGAAGCTGAATATAATTTGACAAAGCACATGCTGTTGAGAAGGTATGTTGAAAAAACAACTCAAGTAATGTAAAGTACTGGAAGTCCCCGAGTTACAAACACAATATGGACTGTAGGTTTGTTCGTAAGTCGAAGTTGTTCGTAACCCGCAACACTGCATTTGTAAGTGTAACTGCTGCCTGTGCATGGATGTGGGATGTTCCGGGCTCTTGTTATGTTATCTGGGGCGTAGTACGGCAGTGTGGGATGTGTCCGGAGGTGCTCGAAAGGTATCCAGGACCAGCATGGAGCACAAGTGGCCGGCATTTGAGGCCGTTCGTAAGTAGGAGTCGTTCGTAACTCGGGTGTTCGTAACTCGGGGACTGCCTGTACTGTGAACTTTATATATATACATTATATCTGTCTATACCAGCAGGTGACACTGCGGTGTTAAAGTGTGTCATCTATGATAATGTAAACACAGGATGTTCTGTCTACGTTCAGTGTGCACTTGTTTGTATTCAGTTCCTGTTCCATGATAAAGACATGCTGTTAGACATGTTCTGATATTCCTCCATGGAAGTAAAGTATTCTCTGCATCTAAGAAACTTCCAGCACATTATTTCAATACTCTGACAACAGAGAGTAGAGCAATGTACCTATGGTAGATGTCCTCAGGCAGTATTTTTGATCCAATACTTTTTTTATTGATGGTAAACAATATACACTCCTGGTTTAAATCCATAGTTCAAACATAAATACTGATGATGAATATAAATATTACAAGTCAGGTACGGTATACTGACAGAAATGCTTATACAGTGCAATGTAAAATAAAACAGTATAGCAAAATGCAAAGATACTGTTCAACAACAAAGTATCTAAGATCGCCCGCCTATAACAAAAATTGTCAGCAGTTCAGACCCATTCATCAGTATACAGCATTCAGTCTCTGCCCCAGCTGTTCAAGATCAGCTCTCGTGGAGCAAGACCTGGGATATCCAGCCAACCCTGACAGAGTTACAGTGTTGATGTGTCAATTTTTCTTGTATCAAGGTAGATTTTAACTGGTCTATCCAGACTTGTTTCATAGATGAATTTGGCGATATCCAGCATCTTGCTATTAGGCCAAAAGGCCAAAAGGCATATTACCAGATTGGGGGGAATTATAATTTGGGTAACCATAGATATGGTTTCTAAGACCTTGGACCAATATCTACTTAATTTCTAAGAATGCTAAATCATGTAAATAAAGTCCCCATTATTGCTATTGCACTAAGGGCAAATCAGGGATTGTCTCCTACCTCACTTAAATCAATTGGTTGGAGTTCTATAAACCTGATGAAGTATTGCTGTGGAAAGGTTAAAGTCCTGTTGTTCTTAGGGAAAGAAGCCCATGAATGCATATGCAGATAAATATTTCAGTGAATGTTTCTGGTTTTCTTACAAGTGTTGCTGGTGTTTTATACATTCTTTAGAAATAGATCACCCATTAGTCAACAACAAATAAGAAGGACAGAAAAGTATTTAGTATTTTTCTGGTAAACAACATTCAGGCTGGGTTCACACTAGAGACTGAAAAAACAAGACAAGGATTCCCCAGGGGGGGTTTTTAGGCAGCAATACATTATTGTAATATTAAAGTAAATAAAGTTCATGAGGTATTTAGAATGTGTAACAATTTATTAAAAAATACAGACTCTGGTTAACATGTAACAAAAATCGACATATAACATCACCCAAGGTTAAAAAGCGTATCATCAATAATATCCATATGAATACCCCGATGCATTTCGACCCATTGGTCTTCTTCAGGGGGGTTTTTTATTCTAGGGAAATATGTCACAATTAGAGTTTGAACTTATAACTTGGTCAATATGTAAAACATTTACACAGCATTTAGCATTGATAAATAATTGTATTACATTGTATCTATGGAGGTATATTTACCATTGAGTGGATGATAAGGTGGAGATACACCACACGAACCAGATTGTTTAAAAACATGAAGGCCCAGAGATCCCAGAGACCACACATATCCCTCCGCGCCCCACAGGCACATCCACAATCCATTGGACTTGCAAGGGGTCACACATTTGGACGGGGGAAAGGACAGGGGCGAGGCACCTGCCATTGTGTATAAATAAAGACTTGGTTAGGATCCTTAGTGGTATTGTTCTAAAAGTATCTAGTGTCGTAGGGCAATAGCTAATTAGCCCTCACTGAGGTGATTACTTGTATATATATATATATATATATATATATACATATATATATATTAATGTTAGTCAAACCTATTAATTGAGAGTATGTATTTTATTAATCTACTAATTGTATGATGCAGATTAATGAGAAAGTGTGTCTAAATGAGGCATGAATGGGTGATGAGAATATATTAGGAATATTGAATCCAATTTGTGCATGGATGGAAAAAGTGAATGTGCTGGTGGTGCCATAGTGATGGTAATGGATGTGAAGTGATCGTGTGGGAATGCGCTGTGAAGGATGGGTTAAAAACCAAAGTGTTAAAAGAAGAAAACTAAACCAAACTGCGATGAAAACTAAAAAAGTGAAAAAGTGAATGGGTGCCAGTGAACAAAAGGCCAAATATTGAGAGTGTATGGGGTGAATATTGCAATTAGAATGGTGAGCATGTGTGTGAGTGATGATGGCTAGAAGTGAAAAAGCAATTGTACCTAGTGAGTATGTCCAAAAAATAGTGAGTTGGTGATGGTATTATTAGAATCGATGTCAACTATAGTAAGTATATTGAACATAGCACTTACCTAGTGCTAGATGCTTCTCAGTATAGTGGCAGCTTGACATGGATGCAACCACAAATCATCCAAGAACTGCCAATTATAAGATCCCAGGGGGCTAACCTACGACTTGCGGGTGATGAACTCCTCCCCAACACGCCAACCCCCACATGTCCATGGCGCCGATTAACGGCGTCTGTGTGGCCCCCTCGGCGGCTGACAGCAGGGGTCCGATGCGTCCCAGTTCTCCATTTCAGGGACGCATCAGGGCCAAATTTTTACCTGAATTCAGCCCTGAAACGGAGCCAAGGACGCACAGGACCCTTGTGCAAGCCGCTCCGCAGCCGCTTCGGATATATGTGAACCGGCTCCATAGAGAGCCGGTCACAATCTCCTGTCATGCGAATTGGATGCAGGGAAAGCTGCATCCAATTCACACTAGTGTGAACCCAGCCTCAGTTTGATTAGTGTATTTTTTGCACAAATGACATTTGTTTCATCAAGCAGTGTTTGCAAAAGACCCTTTGAAAACAATAGGACAATTGCATAGTATTAGATATCTGTTTATGTACTGTAAACTATTGGCATATTTTAGCAATTGTTCCTATTATGTTAGAGAAAACATTAGATTAAACATTGCTAAAAGTCTGGCCCTGCTTCAAGACAAGAGTATATATTTTTAATGGTTAGAGACGCTTTTCAGAACAATAGTTTGACCTTGTCATCTATCTAAACTTTTATACAAAGTGAGAAGATGGATACTTATTTTCAGACATTTCTAGTAAAATATCAAAATTATACTTTTATTACAGTTACAGTATGAACAATTGAGTGAGCCTCTGTGAAATGGAAAACAAAACCGGGGTATAGAGTATAACATCTCCTCCCGTGTATCTCCATCAATTGTGCCTACATCAGTCTCCCACCTATTTTTTACAAAGTAAACTATCCATGATTTAAGAGCTAGAGAATAAAGTGGAACGTCACTCTCCCAATCAGCAATGACTATTTTTAATCCTTATGCAGCTAGCATTAGTAAATGAATAGAAAAGTATACCATTTTTGTTTGTTTTAAACTTTTTTTTCTAGATTTCTTCAGTTACGTCTTGGCTTCCATGCCTAGACAAATGACGTCACACATTCCACTAGTCTTCAGTAGAGGAGGAGGAGCTAAGCACACCCTTTCCTGCTAGCAAAACTGAGCTAAGGGCAGACATATTCCAGGAAGTAAATACTACATGAATCATCTGCCCTTGCTCAAAATGGCCAGGATCAGAAATGCTAGGGGGTGTTTTTCAAAGTGATTTCTCAACAAAACAATGCATGGGGACTTGGAAGGATGGATGAGTTTGCTTTGAAATTAAAAATGAATGGAATAGCAGTTTTTGTTTGTGGTGCTCAAATGAAGTGTAGTTCTACTTTAAGCTGCTATAAATGCAGGTAATCATTACTTTTTTTGAGTGTGGCCTGGGTTATTTCCAGAACAAATGGATGGGCTTCCAAGTTCAGTTCAGAGAGATGAGCTTGCACCTGTAGCACATGTCGTAGCTGCAGATATCCAAAGAATTAGTGCCTACCTTCCTCAAATTCTCATTTAGCTCATCAAATGATTTTAGTGTGTTCATGGAGTATAAATGAAACATAAATTCAATACCCCTCACCTGCCAAGGGCGGGACCATTCCAATTTAGCTAGCTCAACAAAGTTACGATTGCTTCAGATCAGAGTACATCTGAGAAACCCAGCAAATCGAAAGCAAATTTAAAATGTATGCCACATCTTCTGCAAAAGTCAAATTTGGGCAGTGAGAAGGTAGCGTTGGAATTCCCATTTCCAAATGAGATAATTCTGTCAGATTCAAATATGAGTAAGTTACAGATGGTGGTCAGAATTATCCTCAAGGTCCCAACCCATCAAGGGTTGTAACTGTGCTGTCAGAAAGTACTTCTAGGATTCGGTACTGCTAACCCCCTCTGTTCCTTACCATTTTTCAACATGGACAGTTTAATCCTGGTTTGTTGTTGTTTCCAAATTAATTTTCCAAACTGTATTTATACGTTTGAACCATAGTAATTGGGGAGCACATACCATTTTAATTGTGTTCACCCTACCCATCACTGTAAGAGGTAATTTGTACCAACTGCTACATTTCAATCTAAATGTTTGCAATAATGGGTTAAGTGTTAAATGCAAGTAATAAGTGGCGTGGGAAAGACCATTGTTCCTAAATTTTTAAAAGACGAGACAATTTGTATTGGACACAGAGAGGTATGTGTTAACAAATTGGGTCCAACGGCAACAAAACTGATTTGATCCAATTTATAGAGAACCCTGAGAAAGTGCCAAAGTGTTACTAAACCCACAACAGTAAAATCAGTCTGTGTATGCAGTAAAGCATGTCGCATACTCACTGTGGAACCTACGGGTTAATCCTCTGCATTGTGTAAAAAGGCTGTTTGATCCTGTATGCATAGATTCTCCCCTTCTTCCACAGTCCCCAATCCATCTCCTGATAGAACAGAAGCTAGAGGACAGCTGCGCATGGTCAATTTGGTGTGTATTACTATATTACTTTTTTTTCTTGGGAGAGTGCGTGTGATCAGCACAGGGCCAATCAGCACTGTCCAGACAGGGGTCATGCAGCCTTATAGGGCAGTCAGAGCAGAATGAAAACTCAAACTACAAGCTTTAACCGAACTCTGATAGAAGTCACAAGACTGCTCTAATTGCTGATGGAAAAAGGTAATTAGCAGTTTATATTTACTAAAGCTATTGCAGTTCCATGTTCTATGTACTGTGGGAGACCAGATATAGTGGAAGTAAACTTGTTTTTATTCAAATAGCTGACAGGCAGGGTATTTATGACAGAAGATACCCTATTGGTCTCTTCTGTCATAAATGCATCCTTCTGCCTGTCAGCTGTCATGTTCACTGAGCCGGGCATGTGCAGCTCAGCGAACATTTACGGCCCCAATCGGCCTCCGATCTGTGCCCCAGTAACGTGACTCCCGTATGCATGCATGGGAGTGCCGTCATCGCAGCCTGGCCTATCAAGTGGCCGAAGGCATGGGACCCGGAAAGAAGACCAGGTGGAGGAGCAAAATTGTGAATGGCACGAAGGGTGGAATCAGTATGGGTAGAACTTCAAAGAGAAGAAGTAAGTGGGAAATTAATAGTGGGGGTATGTTATAGGCCACCAAACCTGAAGGAGGAGGAGGAGCAGGACCTACTATCACAGTTAGAAATGACAGCGAGGCGGGGAAATGTCATCATAATGGGGGACTTCAATTATCCCGATATTGACTGGGCAGAGGGGACAGCTCATTCATTAAAGGCCCGTCATTTCATGAATGTCTTACAGGACAACTTCATGTCCCAATTGGTGGATTCCCCAACTAGAAAGAATGCCTGGCTAGATTTTTTAATTACAAACGATCCTAGTCTGATCTCAGATGTGGAAATATGGGACAACTTGGGATTTAGCGATCTTAGGATGATCACATTTAACGTAAAACATAGAAAAAGGAAGCACGAGGAAAGCACAAGAACACTAAATTTTAAACGAGCCAATTTTTCTGAACTGCGGTCATTACTACATGACAAAGGAATCACACAGTGCATTCCAATGGGCAATAAATATAGAAGAGCAAAGGTGAAACCTGGGTGGCTAAACTGTAATGTAAAAAGCCTAATTAAAGAGAAAAAAATGTCCTTTAAACAATATAAAGGGGATGGGTCACCAACAGCATTCCAGCACTACAAGCAATGCAATAAGAAGTGTAAGAACGCAATCAGGGCAGCCAAGACTATGAGAGACATATAGCGGAGGAGAGTAAAAATAATCCAAAGAAATTTTTTAGATAAATTATTAGTAAAAAGGCAAAATCAGAGCACATTGCCCACATAAAAGACGAGGATGGAGGATGGTTACGGATGACGCAGAGAAGGCAACTGTACTAAATGCCTTCTTCTCCTCAGTTTTTACTAAGGAAAAGGAGGGGTATATCGACCGCGAAAGTACTGTTAGTGACACATCACAGGGCATACCCTCGTGGCTAACAGAGGCCAGAGTGAAGGAAAGACTAGATAAACTTAATACAAATAAATTACCAGGACCAGATGGCTTACACCCGAGAGTCCTCAGAGAACTCAGTCAGGTTATAGCCAGACCATTGTTCCTGATCTTTGTGGACAGCATACTGACAGGATTTGTACCAGCTGATTGGAGAAAAGCCACTGTGGTACCAATATTCAAATAAGGACAGAGACAAATCCCTGGAAACTACAGGTCAGTCAGTCTAACATTAATCGTTGGTAAATTATTGGAGGGGATGATAAGGGACTATATCCAAAAATTTACTGAGGAAAAAAATATCATAAGTAGTTAGAACCATGGGTTTACAAAAGGTCATTCTTTCCAGACCAATCTGTTAACTTTCTATGAGGAAGTGAGCTGCCATCTAGACAGAGGAAGGCCTGTGGATTTAGTGTACCTGTATTTTGCAAAGGTATTCAATACAGTCCCCCCATGAGTGTTAATCCACAAGCTGAGGTCCACAGGCATGGACCATAAGGTTTGTTCTTGGGTAAAGAACAGGTTACAGGGGCGTGTCCAAAGGGTAGTGATAAATAACGTATACCCCAACTGGTCTGGAGTGGTAAGTGGGGTAACCCTAGGTTCTGTCTTGGGACCAATTCTATTCAATGTATTTATAAATGATATAGAGGATGGGATAAGTAGCTCAATCCCATCTTTTTTGAATGACACAAAAATAAGCAGGACAATAACTTCACATCAGGATATAGAAATTTTACAGAAAGACCCGAACAAAATAATGGAGTTAGTAAATGCATAGAAAATGAGGTTTAATGTGGAAAAATGTAAAGTAATGCACTTGGGGGCAAAAAACATAAATGCAAACTACTCACTAGGGGGAGAACCGCTGGGGGAATCACGGATGGAGAAAGATCTGGGGGTCCTAGTAGATGACAGATTGAGCAATAGCATGCAATGTCAAGCTGCAGTTACCAAAGCTGCCAGAATATTAGCATGCATAAAAAAGGGGATATACTCCAGAGATAGAACGATAATCCTGCCACTTTATAAAACTCTGGTTAGACCACATCTGGAGTATTCTGTCCAGTTCTGGTGACCAGTCCTCAGAAGGGATCTGCTGGAACTGGAGAGAGTCCAGAGAAGGGCAACAAAACTAATAAGGGGACTGGAGGACCTTGATTACAAGGAACGACTGCAAACATTAAATCTATTCTCGCTGGAGAAATGATGCTTGAGAGGAGATATGATAGCGCTTTACAAATACCTCAATGGCGATCCCAGCATAGGAAAAAACTATTTAGTCTCAAGGAGTGTAAGAGGACACGGGAAGACGCTATGAGATTGGAGGAGAAGCAGTTTAACCTTAAACTACGCAGGGGGGTTTTCACTATCAGGGCAATAAGGATGTAGAACTCTCTTCCACAATTGGTAGTGGCTGCGGGGAGTATGGATATTTTGAAGAGACTCTTGGATGTGCATCTTAAAGAACACAACATACAGTGATATGGGAAATAATTATAGATACTGACACATGTGTACTTATACAGGTTAAACTGGATGGACTATTGTCTTCATTCAACCTTACCAACTATGTAACTTGACTCGTCATGTTTGGAGGAAGAAAAATGCTGACTATGACCATAAGAACACCATGACCACTCTGGCCAAAATCCCTCCTGAGAGGTGTACAAACCTGGTAACCAACTACAAGAAATGTCTTACTTCTGTGCTTGCCAACAAGGGTTTCTCCACCAAGTACTAAGTCGTGTTTTGCTTGGGGATCAAATACTTATTTTACCCACTGAACTGTAACTAAATTTATAGCATTTGTTTTATGAGTTTTTTTTCTAGATTTTTCATTGATTTATATACAGTATACATATAAGTTAACCACTTCCTGGCCTCCACACGTTGATGTACGTCCTTACTTTGAAGGGGGATATTGTTGTTATGGCAGCAGCTATCCTCTTGTTCGGCCGGCTTACTGGAGCTGTCGGCAGCGGCGGAGGCGATCGGATGCTGTCACTAGCTGGATATGGAGATGAGTGAGGGGAAGATGGCCCTCACCCGTCTCAATGGCATTGCAGGGCTGAAGCGACGTCAAAACATCACTTTCGCCCATAGCTCTTAAAGGGCCATTTTTTTAAATTCTTTTTTTAAAAGACATTTTTTTTTTTAAATTGCAAATTTAATTTAATAATAAAATTAAATTTTAAATTTTAGTGTAAATATGAGATCTGAGGTCTTGTCATGCTTTTTTTCTATTACAAAGGATGTTTACATTCCTTGTAATAGGAATAAAAGTGACACAATTTAAAAAAAAAAAAAAACAGTGTAAAAATAAAAAATAAAAGAGAAGAAAAATTAAACATTTTTAAACGCGCCTAGTCCCGCCGAGGTATACGTGAGTAGTGTCCGCATGTGAAAACGGTGTTCACATGCGAGGTATCACCGCAATCGGTAGAGCAAGTGCAATAATTCTGGCCATAGACCTCCTCTGTAACTCAAAACATGCAACCTGTAGATTTTTTTTAATCGTCGTCTATGGAGATTTTTAACCTCCCTGGTGGTATGATTATTTCAGATTTTTGGTGCTGAAAGCGGTACAATCATTTTGCATGGAAATTTGGCATTTCATATTGTAGGCCTGTAATTCTTAGGAATAACTCACTTAAATCTGTCCAAACCAGAGTCTAGTAGACATCCCGGGTATGAAAGTTTGAAAAACTAAATCATAAATTATAATATAATAAATAACTATAAATAATTATACCAAATAATAATATAAAAATTATTCAATAATGTAATCAAATTAAAAACACTGAAATTTGCTCAGTTGCAGAATTGTCGCTGTCATTACTTTTCAGTGTTTGATGACGGATCTCCCCACAAATCACTATCGCTAAATTCTGCGAGTGATTCTAATTTATTATCGCTGTTTTCTAGCTGGTCTAAAGCCACTTTTGATGTAAAGGGACGGTTTTGGTTGCTATGGACAATCTCCAGTTTCCAGGCAGAAAGAACAGTTTTTATAATATAAAACTGCATGCAGGGCACTGGACAGACCACTAGGCACAAAAGGGATGTGAAATATTTTCATACAGTAATGTAATCTGTAAGATTACAGTATACTCTATGTATAGTGTGTGTTTCACTTTTTGAATTTGGCGCTGTTCTCCATCCCCGTGTGTCGCAACGCTCGCAGGGAACGGAGCCCGGCTCTGTGATGAATCGAGCGGAGGACGAGCTGCTCACACTGCAGGGAGACATCGCAGGATCCAGGGGACAAGGTAAGTAAGCTCTTCCTGGATCCTGCAATGTGATCCTGAGTCTGGCTCGGGGTTACCACTTTTGGTTCTGAAATTCCACCCCGAGCCAGACTCGGGAATACCGCCAGGGAGGTTAAGGGTAAAAGTATGTCACCATTCTACGAGCGGGCGCAATTTTGAAGAGTGACATGTTGGGTATCAATTTACTTGGCACAACATTATCTTTCACAATATAAAAAAAATTGGGCTAACTTTACTGTTGTCTTATTTTTTAATTCAAAAAAGTGTATTTTTTCCAAAAAAATGCGCTTGTAAGACCGATACGCAAATACGGTGTGACAGAAAGTATTGCAACGACTGCTATTTTATTCTCTAGGGTGTTAGAAAAAAAATGTATAATGTTTGGGGTTCTAAGTCATTTTCTAGCAAAAAAAACTGTTTTTAACTTGTAAACAACACATCTAAAAAAAAGAGGCTTGGTCCTTAAGTGATTAAAATACACCTATGATAAAAATTATAGACCCTTCATTTCTTTGTAAGTGGGCAAACTTACAAAATCTGCAGGGGATCAAATAATAATTTTCCCCACTGTACATTTCTAATAAACTGTTTTCTAGAAAGGATATTTAACAAGTATAGTGCACCAGATATACCTCCAAACTCTTTGATATTCGGTGGACACCCTGTTGAAAACTAGATGAGATAGGAACTCAAATTGAAGTTATATTTGACTGCAAGAGGTACTTGTAAATACACAAGGAATCAGACAGTATCCATTTTGCTGTACACCCGTGTCGAAGGCTTGGAGTTGTTATTGAATATATGTATCAAAGAATCCCCAAGCACCCACCATAGGCAAAATGTTGGCAGAAATGAGAATATACTGCAATCCTAGAAAAAAAAAACTGTTTTTGAAATATTAACATTTAGAGCACACACAATGTGAGACAATGGAGGTAACAACAAATATCTGACTGAGCTAAAGCTAAAAAGCCAAAGACTGTAAGCTAAAAAGCACCAAAGATCTTCTGCTTAGAGATAAAATTGAGATCAGCATTACCAATCCTGCTTTGAAAGAAAAGCTGCTAGCTATTCCTGAACTAACATTAGACAAAGAGTTCTGTCACTGTATAGAATCAAAAAGGGCACTTAAGCACAAGTTAAATCTATGAAGGCCTGTGTGCCTTAGACAATAATGCAGTTTGTGCTTCAGTGTAAAAAAAAGATATAATCTACAGAAGTGGAACATATTGTACAGTACAGCACTTAATCTTATGGCCAAAGCGTTAGAAACGCAGACCAAGGATCAGATGTATTTTCATGCTTAGTGTATGCATATTAAGTAATGCATTACAGGCATATCATACCTTTCAGAGAGATTGACAGTAGGGTTTTATTTTTTATTTATTTATTTAACAGGAGGGTTGATTTACTATAAATTGTCCACTTTGCAAGGGAATTTTCCCCTAGCTTAATGAATGTGGTAAAAATTACCCAATAATGTGCAAGGAAAATAAAATAAAAACATATTTTTGCTTGCACATAATTAAATGATGTAAGTCATCAGAGCTTAAGCTCAGGGGATTCTACAGCCTCCCAGACAACCACCCTGACTCCACGCACACCATTACGTTTGATCAATCATGATAATAAAGAAAGCCAGGAAACTGAAGTGTGGAAAATTAGGCCATGGTCCCTTTTTGAGGTTTAAAATAGAATATGATAACCTTTAACTTTTTTGATACCAGACATTAAACACAACGACCAATACCACTGTTAAAACTTTAAACAAACCCCTTGCTCAGTCTTTCAGGGCTCATGCACCAAGCAATGGACCCAACCACCAGGTACCACCATAAACACTGTTCACCCACACCTGTGGTGGGACATGACCCCAATAAAGTTAGCGCTGCGACAAAGGCAGGCCAGATGTAACACCCTGGTATTAGGCAGGGTTGCTAACAAATTTAGTTATGCTAGGCGGTAACTAGCCTGGCTACTTGGTAGTTGTATCCACTGACTTTTTTTGCCCTAAGCCTGAATCTGGTGCATTTCTCTCTTCTGTCAATAGGTGGCACTGCTGCCTTTGGCATTAGAATGACAAGACCACCGTGAGTTCTGGTTGTGAATAGACATAATTTCTTAGCCAATCAGAGTAGCTACTTGGGATGCTGGGAGAGTATATTTAAAGGGATTGTAAACCCTTGTGTTTTTTCACCCTAAAGCGGAGTTCCAAGGACATTTGGAATTTTTTCTTTTTCAAACAATTCTTAACTTTATATAATTTCAATGTAACACTCACTTGTTTTGTCAAATATATCCCCCGGTGTTCGATTTCGTATGAAAAACGTAGTTTTAAAATTTCTTACTGACAATTTTCATCTTGCTTGTGGGCATGTGAAGCCCACAAGCATACAGTTCCTGGATACGGTGATGCTGAGCTACCAGCATGCACCGCGCGTTCCCGCGCATGCTCAGTATGTACGGCGCGGAGCACCGTAAACTTTCACGTTGCCATCACAATAGGCGGCATCGTTGGCAACAAAGAGATTTGCATCACTTAAGGGATTTGCGAATCTCGCGAGAACAAGCGGCGGCCATCTGCACTGACTCCTAGGAATAAGGACACACAGCTCCCAGGAGACAGTGCACCGCCGGATATGACGGCCATACCCGCGGGTGGCAGAGACCGGAAAGGCCACTGAAAAACCTCCTAACAAGGTAACCCTTAGGAGAAAAAAAAATAATTTTCCATTTTAGAACGATTGAAGTGTGTAAATGCTGTCAATGTAAAGTAGTAAAATCGGGTGGAACTCCTATGCATCCTATGCATTAAGGTGAAAAAAATTCTGACACTGACTGGCCCCCTAGCCCCCGTTTTACTCACCTGAGCCCGTTTGTACCCTCAGCGGAGACGCGCACACCCTCTCTGCCCGGGGTTCTCGGCTCTTGATTGGAAAGCTTTATAGCAGCGCAGCCATTGACTCCCGCTGCTGTTAATTAAATCCAATAAGGGGACTGGAGGACATTTTGGATACTATGTTGTGGCCTGAGAGGTGGTCTGAAAGTGATGCTGAGCAACAGTGTGAGCCTACAGAGGAGGAAGTTCTTTGTACTATCCAAGCCTCCAGCATTAGGCCTGAGGCTATCTGCATCTACATCTTATGTTCTCTATCGTGAAAGTTCTGGAACAGAAGGAAAAGCTATGTGTAGGCCATGGCAGGGGCTAAGGACTATATTGTCCATACTATGTTCTCTCTGTCCTTCCGGCCTGTGGCAGGGGCCAAGAATCCTATTGTCACTAACCTGGGATTATGGTTGCTAAGGTACCCAGACTGTGTCATTGCTCGGAAGCCTAATCAAGTTGATGTGCAACCTTGCCTCACCACTATTGGAGCATCTGGAAAGTCTGTTCAACTACTTGATCCTCATTGCTATTAGTAACGCCATTCAGGTATTGAAGCCTGTGACAAGTTCATCTTGACCAAAGTGGATTACAAAGTGTGCTTGTGGAGTTGTGTTGACTTTGCCTGAAGTTGGTCCACACTTGGAAAATGTTGATGCAGGAACATTCCTGCCTGTGCTGTTCTACTGGACTGTGTTCCTTAATCCCAGCAGTTGCAGGAAGTGCCCCACAAGAGTCATGCTGGCCTGTGCATGGAAATTGCCAGCGTGCCTCCCTCTGAAAAGTGACATAATGATTTGAAGTTGAGAGACTTCAGCATGTCTTGTTCTTCATTAATGAGAAAAATTATTCTCAATCCCTGGCTATGCTAAGGACAGACTGAGATAACCTTAATTTGCAAGAGGACCCCGTTGATCAGGAAGATGGACAAGTTCTTCAAGAATTATGGTCCCTTGCATGTTGGCATGGCTAAAGTGCTTTTTGTATACAGCCATGCACTCTGTCCCCGGAGTTGTCCCTATGAAGAAGATAAACTGCTGGGCAAAGTTGTTGCTGTGTTGCTGCACCTCCAGTGGGAAGATTGATGGACTTGGGGCTCCAAGGACACTGGGGGTGTTTAGTTAGTTAGGTAGGATATGCTGTGGCAAAAAGGGTAGGTTCTCACCTTAAAACTTGGATTACTGAATTAAATTCACACAAGGACTGTTCTCTGATACTGACCACTAGGTGGCATGAGAGTGCCAACATGAGTGAGCCTTGAATGCAGTTTGCTAATGTTTTAATGTAGATTGACAAGTAAAAGTTTTCAGAATTGCTATGGAACATGGGTGGCACCCTCAAGGGGGTGAGGCCTATTTTCAACTGTACATACGTTTAGGTATAGTCTTTGCTAAAGAATTTATATGTAGATTGAGATATATCACTGTGTTCATTTTGCACTACATTGTTGCTCTCGGCCGGGAGTAAACAAATCTCCACTTATGTACATATTGCACTGTGTTACAATAGGAATAGGATGTGTTTCTATACTGTCTATTTTCTTCTCTTTAGGTGCTCCCGCACCCATCGTGTCTTCCGTGGCTAAGGAGAGACAATGATCGCAGCTTGTATAACAATGATAAACTTTCTGTTCTTTACAGGTGTATATAGTAGATAGATAGTTAGAATATATGGCTACTGTTATTGTATTTTTCCCTAATTTGTTTGATTGGTACACCACACGTAAAAATGTAAATACTATCCTCCATTTATCTGCCCTTGTGTGAAATGCAACTTGCCCATGTACATATATTATGTATACCTATTTCATGTGGTACGCCACATGTATTGTTACCTTGTTTGTCTTTCCCTGTTACCCCACCTATCCCAGTTTTTGCCTGGACATCCACTTTCAGGCTTGAGAGTATTTTTGTTTTTTTCTGCAAACTTTGAGACGTAGTTTCCCTTGGCAGGGTGAGGATGTAGCACCCTGTTTTTAGGCAAGGTTGCTAACTAATTTAGTTATGCTTGGTGGTAATTAGACTGGCTAATTGGTAGTTGTATCCACTGACTTGGCACAAAAGGGAGAGGGGGCAAAAAAAAAAAAAGGGAAGTGGGACTTTATATGAAACAAGACACTTGGGGTAGATTAAACCAATCAATATAGTAAAATAAAAATAGTAATTTATTGGCAACACAGAGGGAGATAGAACAGTAAATAAATTAATGATAGATCAATATGTAATTAGCAGAATTAAAAGGTATGATATTAACATAACACAGTAAAATTCATATTACAGTAGCATTGTTACACATGATTAATAATAAACTAACAGTACATTCCGAAGTGTGTACAGTAATAACCAATAAAATTAATTGATGATTTATATAGATCAAACCCATAGTAGAATCATGGTCATTGGGGCATAGCATTCAATAATAAAAAGCTTGACGCGTTTCGTGGATTGTTTCCACTCATCAGGAGCAACTATACATTGGGGGTACCTGTAGTAAATACCGTATATACTCGAGTATAAGTCGATCCGAGTATAAGTCGAGGCCCTAATTTACCACAAAAAAATGAGAAAAACTTATTGACCCGAGTATAAGACAAGGGTGAGAAATGCACAGCTACTGTAAGTGGAAAAGAGGGTCAACAATGCCCATTTGCGGGGGGCGTGACCGGATGTCGGTGTGAGCGGTCATGTGTGAGCTCTCTCCTTGCTCCGGCCTTCATGCTGCCTGCCCCAGCCCCAGCCTAGCCCAGCTTGCAGCCTAACTTAGCGTGGAGTATCCCGCTTCGGTTGAAACTCGCCTTGTCAGTTCCTTGAACCCCCGTGTGGGAGAAGCAGTGCAGAGTGGAGGACGGTCGTACCCGAAGCCGCTGCGGGGTAGGGGTATCGGCCCCATTACCGGTTCGATGAACGCCCAGATCATACCTGTGCCGACTGCATCTGCCTGTCACTGTCCCGCTCCATAACCCAGCAACGATCGGGGTCCTTGCGAGAGCCGGGAGCTAGCGACGAGACGGAAGCCGGACTCATCAGCCATAGTAAACGGCAGAAGCCGAGAGCTAGTGCGAAGAGGGGGATACGTTATCCTTGAGTGTCCCAGGACAGGTATGTGGACATTTGGCTTCAGCTCAGGGAGGAGAGAAGCAACAATGGCGGGACTGTGCTAGACTGTGCTGGATTGCTGATAACATACATGGTACGGCAAAGAAGGAGAAGGGAAAGGGAAGGGGAAGGAAAAGGGAAGGAAAGAGGAGGAAAGAAAAAGAAAAGTGAAAAAAAAAAAAAAACTTACTAAGGAGGGCAGAAACCAAGTAACAATTGTGGACTGTGTATGTGGTGATTGCTCAGAAAGCGGGGCAAAAAGGGGTAAAAGTGGCAATAACCAGGAATACTATACTGTGTGAGGGAATTATTTGGAACCTCACCTAGGTACTATACTACACCTCTATCATGACCAGGAAGAAGGGTGAGGAGCTCCAGCAGCAGCCCCAGGAGAGCTTAGCAGCACAATCCACCCGCTCCTCTAAGGAAAAGGGGAACCAAGCAACATTGGCAACTGCAGCGGCAGCAAAATTAGAAAAATACTTCCTTGCATTCCCCTGCTAAAGGCAACCAGTTACCCCACGAGAAGACACAGGCAGGATCTACGGGGAACAGAAAGAGTGTAGGCAGAATGTCAGCAGCCCCAGTTACACTACTAGCTAGTACTAAAACAACGAATAAAAAAAGCCCTGAGATA
This sequence comes from Lithobates clamitans, assembly GCA_037952925.1. Lineage (NCBI taxonomy): Eukaryota > Metazoa > Chordata > Amphibia > Anura > Ranidae > Lithobates > Lithobates clamitans. The sequence continues at coordinate 5,001,857 of JBBGZY010000321.1, read as the reverse complement.
GACCTCCTGGAAAAAAGGTACCATAGCTACTAGTGGAGCTTCTCCTGACTTAAGTATTATTGGTGAACCTGAGCCCACATTAAAAGAGGTATTGACCGTGGTAAATTCATGTAAAGGATCTTTGAATGACCTGTGTAACCAATTAAGGGGCCTCAAGGAAGAACTACGCTTCATGGGCCAAGAACTTCAGAAGGTGGCAGAGAGGACCACTACCATGGAGGAAAGGTTGAGTCAAGTTGAAGATATGTTACATCCAATGCAACAAGAGTTTAAGATCATGCAAACGCAGTTTGACGCGCATAGACACAAAATGGACGAAATGGAAAATAGGTTGCGCAGATGTAATGTGAGGGTGATGGGCCTCCCAGTGGGAAGTGAGGGCCCCAGCCCTGAGGCGTTCATGGAAAATTGGCTCAAGGAGATTTTCGGGACTGAAACATTCTCACATTTCTTCGCCATTGAGAGAGCGCATCGAATCCCCACTAGGCCCACTGGGTCGGGAGGTCGCCCCAGACCTATGATTATTAAGTTGTTTTGCTATAAAGATAAGGTGACATTGATGCAAAAATCCAGAGAGAAGGGGGACATTTTCTATAATGGTACTAGGATTTCATTATATCCCGATTACTCCCCAGATCTGCAAAAAAGAAGGGCAGGATTTGTGGACATTAAACGCGCTCTACAGACTTACAAAATCTCATATGCACTGTTATATCCAGCGCGTCTGCGCATAGAGGCCCTAGGGACAGTCCATTTTTTTGACTCAGTCGATAGGGTCACAGCATGGCTTGAGGATAACAAAAAGAACTTATAAAGCTGGAACACAAAGTTTGAATTATTGAACGTTAAAAGGGGCTGGGTGTGTTTTTTTTTTTTTTTTTGATATTTCAGCATGGGCTGGAGGCTGGAGGGAGTGGGGTTGGAGGGTGAGTGATCTCAATGAGAGATGGTATATGGTTGAGGTTGTGGGTTGATTTTTTGTTTTTTCTTGATGTCTTGAGGATATCTTGCCCTAGGAGATTTGGTTTAAGGGGGGTGGGGGGAGGGAGAGGGGGGCAAGTAGAGAAATTTGGGGAAGTAGATTCATTGTGGAAGTGTTGGTTAGAGTGGGAGGAAGGGTGCAAAAGGGTCACAAAAACTGCCCCTAGGGCTAGCCGAACCAGGCATGGGGGGAGGAGGGGGGATACACTGGGTGAAGAGTTAACCATTCCCTATGTGGGATCTAATTGTTATGTTAAATTAAAGCAGGGGTGGGGAAGGGGAAAAAAGTTATATAAGATTTTGAGTTATTTATACATGCACAAGAAAAGAAAAGTAATCTTGGAGGACGGGGTGGGGTTGTGGGAGATGGGAAACAGAGGTTCCCCCTCCTCACCCTTCTCACCTCTCTGTTTATGGTAATGGTACTGTTTGTTGTTTTTGAAGTCACAGATGAGTTAAAACAAATGGCAAGTTGTAAAGCAAGAAGTCCGATATGTTTGATTGGGTGGTTTGGGCAAAGGAGTGGTTCACATTTTGCATTACTTAAGATAGATGTTTTGAAGCCACCCCCCTTCCAGACCTAACTTTTTTTTCTTTTTGGGTTTTTCTTTAGTTTTTTCCTTCTGTGTTGTTTTTTTACTTATTTTTTTTATTTTTCTGATGTCTAGTACAGTTGGAATAAGCTCATGGAATGTTAGGGGCATGGGCGATCCTACCAAAAGAGCTGCCGTATTTTTAGAATTGGAGTCCCACGGTGCTGGACTGATATGCCTGCAGGAGATGCACCTGACTAATGAGTCTAAATTACTAATTAGGGGTAAAAGATTTCAAACACAATTTCATTCAGTTTACTCCTCCTATTCAAGGGGAGGGAGTATATTGGTTAAAAAAGGGGTGGCGATTACCTGCAGGGATTTCAGGATCGATACACTGGGTTGTTATATTTTTTTACATTGCTTAATTGAGGGTAGAGCATTTGTTATAGCAAATTTATATATTCCCCCCCCCCCCCATTTAAGTTGGAGATCCTGAATTGCCTGCTAGAATATATGGAGAATAAGATAGGTACCCCGATAATAGTGGTTGGGGATTTCAACGCGGTCCTTGATAGCCGCCAAGACAGGCTCCCACCTGGAGCCTGGACAGAAAGGGCGAGGGAGGGAAGGCTTGCTCAGTTTCTAGAGGAGATCGGATGGTGCGATCTCTGCAGAATCCGTAATCCAAACAAGAGGCAATACTCTTGCTACTCAGGGACACATTGTACATTATCTCGTATAGATTTAGCTATAGGTAATAAAGAAGCACATCCTCTAGTGAATACGATATAATATTGCCCAAGAGGGATATCTAACCACTCGCCCTTGAAACTAGTAGTGAACATCCATGACAGACAAACGCAGAGACCGTGGACACTAAATCCAGTATGGTTAGAGGTAATAGGGAGAACGGAAGAAATACTTACTAGTTTAAAAGAGTTTATAGTCTATAACTCAAGTGCAGCATCAGCGGGGGTGGTCTGGGATTCCTTAAAGGCCTTCCTTAGGGGGCTCTTAATCCAACACATAACAAGGGTAAAGAGGAAATCAAGGGCACAGGTTGAACACATTAGAAATGAGGTTATGGAACTACAGAGACAATATGTGCTAGATCCTAGCCCAGGGAAAAGGGAGTTATGGACTAGGAAGCAACAGGAATATAAAGCGGTAATAACCAGAAACGCTGAGAATAGGAGACTCTTTCAGAGACAGAGGTGTTTTGAAGAAGGGGAGACAGTGGGTCGAATGCTAGCCCTACTAGCAAGTACTAATTCTCCTTCCTCAATAATCTCCATGATTAGGTCCCCAAGTGGGGAAATTACACCTGACCCTGTGAAGGTTAAGGAGATATTTTGACTTCCACAGCACTCTTTATAAGTCAAATTAGGGTGTAGAAAGGTGAGAGATGGATAGATTTTTGGAGGGTGTTGAGCTGCCAATCCTTTCTGTAACCAACAAAATCAGCCTAGAATTCCCCATAACATTAGAAGAGTTAAAGAGCGCTGTGGCAAATATGCCTAATTATAAATTCCCAGGCCCAGACGGACTGCCCCTGGAGATTTATAAATATTATGGGGAAGTCTTGCTCCCTACCCTCCTGAGGACAATGGAAGGGGCGGCTGTAGAAGGTAGATTACTCGATTCGATGACAGAATCCAATATTATACTTATACAAAAAGAAGGGAAGGACCAACTGGATGTATCCTCATATAGACCGATCTCGCTGCTTTGCTCGAATATCAAAATCCTGGCAAAGGTATTAGCAACCAGATTAAGTAAATGCATTGCCAAGTTGATACATCTGGACCAGACAGGGTTTATTCCCCATAGATCTACCAGAGTAAACATTAGAAGGGCATACCTGAACTTCCAGACCCCAGTGGAGGGTAAGGATTCCAGAGCTGTCATGTCCCTGGAGATAGCCAAGGCATTTGACAGCCTGGAATGGGGGTACCTTTGGGGGATAATGGAGAGATTTGGTTTTGGCCCCCTATTTATTAATTGGGTAAAAATTCTATATAGCCGCCCAACTGCCAGATTAAAGGTCAATAATGATTACTCAGAAAGCCTACCACTCGAGAGGGGCACAAGGCAGGGGTGTCCGCTATCACCCCTGCTATTCGCCTAGCAATGGAGCCACTGGCGGAGGTCGTCAGAAGCTCGACTGGTCTACAGGGTTTTAGGAGGAAAAGCGGGGAGGAAAGGATTGCGCTTTACGCAGACGACGCTTTGGTTTTTTTGGGGGACAAGGGAACATCTTTAGTAAAAACGATGCAGTTGGTAGAAGGGTTTGGGAGGATCTCGGGCCTTGTAATTAATTGGGAGAAATCAATGCTTTTGCAGATTGACCCAACTATTAGTACCCACCCTGATGGTATACCCGGGTTAAATATAACAGACAAGATGAGATACCTGGGAATAGTAATGTCTAATGACCCCAACCACTACATACGAGATAACTTGGTCCCCTTGCTTGTAAAATTTTTAAAAAAATGCAATATCTGGTGCTGACTTCCCCTGTCTATGGCGGGATGAACGAAGCTCATTAGAATGATATGGCTGCCGCAATTACTGTATATCCTCCATAACTCCCCGGTATGGATCGGGAGAAAGTGGTTCTTAAAAATAAACTCTCTATTTAGGGAATTAATCTGGAAAAAAGGACAGGCCAGGATCAGTTTACAAGCATTGCAGCGATCTACTAATGAAGGGGGAATGGCAGTCCCCCATCCTTATGGTTATTACTTGGCCGCCCAGTTACAGCATGTTGGGGGATGTGAGTCCCCGGGTGAAATGCATGCCAGTAATAAAATCATGCTAGAAGGTAACCCACATAAATCCCTGGTGGAAGCATTAGAAGCAGGCTCACTTCAGCAAAAGTTGCCAACACACAAACTTGTAACTAAGGCCTGGCAGCTAGCTAAGAAGATCCTGGGGTATAAGGGCATCACCGAGTTCTCACCTATATGGCATAATAAATCTCTGCGGGAGTTGTTAACCGTAGAAAAGAACACCATATGGGAACGTCATGGTATACACAGACTAGTTCACTTGTTTAGGGATAACAATCTGAAATCCTTTACAGAGCTGAGATTAGAATACGGAGTCCCGAATAACACATTTTACAGTTACCTGCAGATCAGGCATGCATTAGGTATTCAATTTAGGACTTGCCCTATGGAGTGGTGTAAAGCACCACTCCTTAATAAAACAGTTAAAGCAAAAACCACTAAAGGACTGATTACGGATGTATATAAGCAGTTAATGGATAAAATGATAACTCAACAAACGGTTTCGGGCTCTAGGGAGAGATGGGAGGCAGATGTGGGGGAGTTGACGGACAACCAGTGGAAAAGAATATTGGAATATGGCCCGGCGGTGTCCGTCCCTCCGTCAGAGAGGGCCTCGCACCTCCTCCTGCTGTATAGAGCGTACTACACTCCTAAGAGGTTGTATAGGTTTGGTCGTAGACTAGACGACAAATGTCCTAGATGTTTGGGGACAGGAGACCTTATACATATGGTGTGGAGATGCCCAAAATTAGTAAGATATTGGCCTGAGGTCGTTAGAATAATAAACTCCAGGTTTAAAGTCAAATTAGAACTGGAAGCTAAGGTGTGTATTCTGGGGCTGGTAAAGGGAAACATTGGGAACACCAACATAATTATTGCTATAGTAAGGTGTCTATACCAGGCGAGAAAACTGATAGCGCAATCCTGGCTTTCAGCAACACCCCCAAAGCCAGAGGAATGGCTTAGGACAATGGACTCCTTGGTCTGGACAGAAAAGACGGTATATACTAGAAAAGGTAGTTATAATAAATTTATTAAGATATGGAGACCCTGGCTGCAAGGGCAAAGTACCTGGTATCTCTTTCGGAACTAATCGTAGAAACAAGGAAGCCCCCTTAAGGGAATAGGAAGCAAAGGCCCATGGCGATCGGACTGGGAGAGAGTAAGCAAGTTTTGATGAGACACAGGCTGTCCCAAAACATAATAAGGCTCAGTGCTAATAATCTGAATGTGACTTTTGAAAGACGGGGTGAGGGAGGGAGGGGGGCGCGTTTAGGGGGTGGGGGGGGGCAAGAAAGGATTAGGATTAGGAGGGAAGGGACAGGGAAGAAAAAGGGGGAAATGTAACCGATTTGTTAGCATATTTATATATATTTAACACTGTGGGATGCAGTGTAGCTGCTATAGAAATCTCTTTTTCCTGTCTGTATTGTAATATGGTGTTTTTTGTATACTCTTTTTTTTATGGTTATTAATAAAAATAATTAAAAAAAAAAAAAAAACAATGCCCATTTGCAGCCTCACTGTGCCCATTTGCCTCACTGTGCCCATTTGCAGCCATAGGTCCCCCGAACTTCAAACTTGGTAGTTAAGGGTTCCTAGATGCCCCCTAGCTGCAGCCAAAATTTGGTGTCTCTGAACCCAAAGTGTCCCGAAATGACATTGCTGCAGATGGACACAGTTGACCAAATTTGGGGCCCCGTATCTCGGGGTCATTTAGTGCTAGGAACCCCACATTTTGTGTGCAAACCTAGTGGAACTAGCACCATAAAATAGCCAAAGCTGGGGTTTCTAGCACTAAGTGGCCCCGAGATACAGGGCCCCAAAAAGTGGTTCAGAAAATGTCAAGCACTTTTCTGCAGCAGAGAATGACATTTTCCGAACCTAATTTGGGGCCCCATATCTCGGGGCCACTTGCTGCTAGGAACCTCAAATTTGGTGTGCAAACCCAGTGGAACTAGTACACAAAGCTGGAGTTCCTAGCACTAAGTGACCCCCAGATATCGGTTCGGAAAATGTCATTCTCTGCTGCAGAAATGTGCTTGACATTTTCTGAACCAAATTTGGGGCCCCGTATCTCAGGGCCACTTGGTGCTAGAAACCCCAGCTTTGGCTATTACAGGGGGCGTGGCCGAGTGAAGGATAACACCACGTACAAGTGACAGAAAGAAGCTAGCTGCACGGTTTACAGAGCGGGGGAGACGGTTGTACTCATCTAGGAAGCAGGCGGGGAGATGGTGAGAGATACTTCTTGAACGCTGGCTATTAGAGGGTCCGCCGTGACCGCATACCCCCTAGGAGGTTGATCTGAGCTGCTTGGTTGATATTACATTGGACAGATTGCTGTGGAGTTTGCTGTGCTATTTTGTTTTATACACAATGTGAGTGGAACTGTTGAAGTGCAATTTGCAGTGTGAATCATTAAAGTGTTTTACGGTATTACACTATTGGGAGTTTTTTTTCTAATTTTCATATGGAACGATCCTCCGGATGGATATGGTTTAACCCTTGCCAGTAGTAGCAGTTATCTATGCCTTTTAGCCTCACACGAAAGTGGAGGCATGAGGAGCTGGTGAGTGGCTGTCCATAGGGAGAGTGGTCACTGAACACAGAGGTGTGGTGGAAGATTTTATTAGAAGAATTTACACTCCTGAAATAGAGGGACTTGCTGTTGCACATTTTAGGCTGTTTTCGATCACGATCACGGACACTTTTGCACATATGTGTGTTATTTAGAGACTGTACATTTTTATCAATTTACTTTTTTATTGTATGTACAGAGGCATGTTATAACACTTATAGATTGTTATCAACTGAGTTGGTGTGCACAGTCCTCATGTAACCATTACATGGGGACTGAAGTATACTAGCATCTGAGTAGTATTAGCACTAAGTCACGGTATGTATTAGCTATTTGGTGTTTTATTATGATGTGGGTTTATCAATAGAGTATTTTCACTATATATCTATTGTACACATTTATACACTCTTATTCTTATTTTTATTTGTTCTATATGTAGGTATACACCAGTAAAGGGGTGTTCGTTAGATTTATGATTTCACCACAGGAGGTGGGAAAAGTTTTTTAGAGATAGCGCCACGATTTAATTCTTCACGTGGGGTGCAGTGCACTTATCACTTAGCACAGATTTAAATCTAATTTACATTATGTTAATATCATACCTTTTAATTCTGCTAATTACATATTTATCTATCATTAATTTATTTACTGTACTATCTCCCTCTGTGTTGCCAATAAATTACTATTTTTATTTTACTATATTGATTGGTTTAATCTACCCCAAGTGTCTTGTTTCATATAAAGTCCCACTTCCCCTTTTTTTTTTTTTGCCCCCTCTCCCTTTTGTGCCAAATTATCGGGGATGGGGACCTGTGTACCGGATGGTCACGGCTCATATAAAGTCCCACCTATATTTATTTTGTATCCACTGACTTATTTTGCCCTAAGCCTGAATCTGGGGCATTTCACTCTTCTGTCAATAGGTGGCACTGTTTAGGTGAGTTTAGGTTGTGAAAAGACATCATTTCTCAGCCAGTCAGAATAGCTACTTGGCATGCTGGGAGAGTCTATTTTTAGGTAGCAATGAGTCAGGTGATCAGTGTTCTTTTAGTCCCAGGCTAAGGCCTGGGGGCTGTATGTGAAGTAGAAAGTTAGGCCTAAGCCTGCGGCCTAGCCACGTGCATAGAGGCTCAGCCCGAGGGGAGCCTGGTCATTGCAGAGGTTCAGCTGGATGGTGAAGGAGAAGCAGGTACAGCTTGTCAGAGGTGAAGGTTTTTGGGTAAGAAGAGTGGCTGGAGTGAGCAATACTGAGGACACAGGGACCTGAGGCCTTGCATTGATTATAGCAGACACCTCTGCAAGAAGAGTGACTAAAATGTCATGGGTACGTTGGGAAGTTTTCTAGCCCTGTAACATAGAGCCCAGGATTTTCCTTGCAACTCCAATCATGCGTTCTCAGGAGCCGCCCATGTGAGAGGAATGAGGTGGGTTGAATTCCCATTTACACTTGTTGTCATTCAAGAAGTTCACAATCTTTTCTGCTCCTGTAAAATTAGTCCCACGGTCAGATCTAAGTAACTTTACAGGTCCTCGCACAGATACAAATCTTCTGAAGGCATTACTAAAACAGGAAGAGTCCATTGATTCTATCACTTCGATGTGCACTGCACGAATGCTCAAGCACGTAAACAGCGCAGCCAATAGCTTGTTAGCAACTTCACCACAAGTTCTGCATGTAACAACAGTCCAGGAGCCAAATATGTCCATGCCAACATTAGTAAACGAAGGTTCGGTGCTTAATCGGTCAGCCGGCAGCTCTGCTATCGGTTGTCCTCTTAGTTTTTGGCACTTGACACATTTGTGGAGTATGGACAATATACACCTTTTCATCCTGATGATCCAGAAACCTGCAGACCTTACTGCTTCTTATGTGAATTGATGTCCTTGGTGCTGAACTTGCTCATGGAAATGCCTAACAGAGCAGTAATGTGATGACGTCATGGAATAATGAGGGGATTTTTCTCTTCACTGAACAAATTGGACCTTCCAATGCGACCACCAACTCAAGTAACTTGTTGTGATAAAGTATTGGATTTAATTTGTACAGAGCACTATTCTTAGATAGTTTGAGTCCTTTTGATACGTCGATCTCGCGTGAGTACACTTCATGTTGAACAAATTAGATGATAACCGTTTCAGCTTGAGAGACTTCCTCAAATCAGGGCCGGACTGGGTATGAAAACCAGCCCTGGAAAAAATGTCATACCAGCCCCATAGCATTATAATACCAGCCCAACAGCATAACGTCATTATTTTCTTGTTCATAAAATGGAAAACCATGCATTTTAAAGCACATTTAAAGAGTGCATTATATATAGATAAGACACATATAAAAGCACATAGGGCTTTATATATATATATATATGTATATATATATCTATATATATATATAGATATATATATATATATATATATATATATATATATATATATATATATATATATATACACTGCTGTGCGTTCGCTGCTTACACAGTGCTGTGTTAGCAAATCAAATAAATCGCTTCCCTAACACTGACCCGCCTCTCAGCCAATCAGGTGCACTGGGTCTGGTTACCTGTCACCTGATTGGCTGAAGCGACAGGCACTGTGATCGTAGGGAGCGTGGGTCAACGCGCTGACCTGAGACAGGTAAGTGCCGGGCGGGGGGGACACTGGCAGGAATTGATGGGGCAAACTGGTGGCAATTGATGGGGCAAACTGGCGGCAATTGATGGTTACAGTGGCTGCGTTTGATGGGCACAGTGGCTGCGTTTGATGGGCACAGTGGCAGCATTTAATGGGCACAGTGGTGGCGCTTGATGGGCACGGTGGTGGCGCTTGATGGGCACAGTGGTTGTGTTTAATGGGCACAGTGGCTGCAATTGATGGGTACAGTGGCTGCGTTTGATGGCACAGTGGCTGTGTTTGATGGGAACAGTGGTGGGAATTTATGGGCACAGTGGCTGGGTTTAATGGGCACAGTGGTGGCAATTTATGGGTACAGTGGCTGCGTTTGATGGGCACAGTGGCTGTGTTTGATGGGCACAGTGGTGGGAATTTATGGGCACAGTGGCTGCGTTTAATGGGCACAGTGGCTGCAATTTATGGGTACAGTGGCTGCGTTTAATGGGCACAGTGGTGGCAATTTATGGGTACAGTGGCTGCGTTTGATGGGCACAGTGGCTGTGTTTGATGGGCACAGTGGTGGGAATTTATGGGCACAGTGGCTGTGTTTGATGGGCACAGTGGTGGCAATTTATGGGCACAGTGGCTGCGTTTAATGGGCACAGTGGTGGGAATTTATGGGCACAGTGGCTGCGTTTGATGGGCACAGTGGCTGTGTTTAATGGGCACAGTGGTGGCAATTTATGGGTACAGTGGCTGCGTTTGATGGCACAGTGGCTGCGTTTAATGGGCACAGTGGTGGCAATTTATGGGTACAGTGGCTGCGCTTGATGGCACAGTGGCTGTGTTTAATGGGCACAGCGGCTGCAATTGATGGGTACAGTGGCTGCGTTCGATGGCACAGTGGCTGCGTTTGATGGGCACAGTGGCGGGAATTTATGGGCACAGTGGCTGCGTTTAATGGGCACAGTGGTGGGAATTTATGGGCACAGTGGCTGCGTTTGATGGGCACAGTGGCTGCGTTTGATGGGCACAGTGGCTGCGTTTGATGGGCACAGTGGCTGCGTTTAATGGGCACAGTGGTGGCAATTTATGGGTACAGTGGCTGGGCTTGATGGCCCAGTGGCTGCGTTTAATGGGCACAGTGGCTGTGTTTAATGGGCACAGTGGTGGCAATTTATGGGTACAGTGGCTGCGTTTGATGGGTACAGTGGCTGTAATCGATGGGTACAGTGGCTGGAATTTATGGGCACAGTGGCTGTAATCGATGGGTACAGTGGTTGGAATTTATGGGCACAGTGGCTGTAATCATTGGGTACAGTGGCTGGAATTTATGGGCACAACAGGAGAGAGAGAGAGAGAGAGAGAGAGAGAGAGAGAGAGAGAGAGAGAGAGAGAGAGAGAGAGAGAGAGAGAGAGAGAGAGAGATGGGCACAACAGGAGAGAGAGAGAGAGAGAGAGAGAGAGAGAGAGATGGGCACAACAGAAGAGAGAGAGAGAGATGGGCACAACAGGAGAGAGAGAGAGAGAGAGAGAGAGAGAGAGAGATGGGCACAACAGAGGAGAGAGAGAGAGAGAGAGAGAGAGAGAGAGAGAGAGAGATGGGCACAACAGGAGAGAGAGAGAGAGAGAGAGAGAGAGAGAGAGAGATTGATTTTGTACCTTAATTCTTGTGCTGCAGCTGCACGGCCAGCCACTTCTATTATCCTTGTGCAGATTAGTGGGCGGTGCTGGCGCCGCACAGGACGAGAAAGATCAAGCAGCACGGTGTTCTCCTGCTCCTCCCCTCACACACACAGAGGCATATTAGTTGAGTGTGGGCGGCGCCGGATCGGAGGAGGAGACACAGCCGCCGACAGAGGCTTACACAGGCAGCCAGCCAAGCTCCGAGGCAAAAGCGGCCTCAGGGGTACTAAATGCAGCCAGCCTACCGGGAAATATCCCGGTATCCCGGTAAGCCAGTCCGGCCCTGCCTCAAATGCGGGAGGGCCTTTACAGATGTGCCACTTGTGACACTCTTTTCCAGTGCTAGAGCTGTTTGAAAATTGATGAGCAATGTGAATAAGATGTGCAATGGCTTGTACAACAGAGGACCACTTAGAAAAACATTCAAAGTGGTGAGGACTCAGCCTTACCCTTGGTTTCACAGAGGTGTTGAGTGTGATGGTAACAGCTCTAATTTCCTTATCAGATTCTGGATGAACCAGTTTAAAGTTAAAATCTGTAGAACTTAAGATGAGTTTCATTCAAGAGTACTGGTGGAGATAGCCATGATGTGTCAAGTAATGCAGTAGTAGGTACTGCGCGACTGCCGCGATCAGCAGGGTTGAGGTTATTGGGAACATAGTGCCATTGTTCAGGCGTAGAGAACTTCCCAATGCGTTCCACTCTGTTACCGACATACATATAAAACTGTCTTGTTTGATTGTATATATATATATATCCTAGCACTGTTTTGCTGTTTGAATAAAAGTCAAAGGAGTCTATTTCAACATCTGTTTCAAGTTCTATAAGCTCAGCATTTTCCAAAGCTAACACAGCTGCACAAAGTTCAAGCCTTGGAATAGTATGTGCCAGTTTCGGTGTGAGTTTGGCCTTGCCCATGATAAATCCTACACCCACTTCACCTCTGGAATCCGTAGCTCGAAGATAAGCAACGACAGCGATGGCTTCGTTGGATGCATCGGCGAAGACATGGATCTCTCTTCTTGTGGCATTCTTTAAGGATGCTAGGGTGTAAAAGCGTGGTATCTGCAGTTGTTCTAAAGCATTTAGAGACTGTTTCCAGGATTCCCACCTTTGTTGTTTCTCCTTGGGTAAGGGGGTATCCCAGTCTGAGCTTTCCGAAGTAAGTTGTCTTAGCAGTATCTTACCCTGAATGGTGAGAGGAGCTATGAAACCCAACAGATCATAAATGCTGTTCACTGTAGACAAAATTCCTCGATTTGTGAAAGGCTTGTCACAGACTGATGCTTGAAATGTGAATGTGTCTTGCTGTTGGAGACGATTTTGTGAAGTCTGGGGTTTGCAGTGGCAAGCATGTTCTGGGCTCTAGTGAGAAGGTCAATAGCTTCTTCTTCCGTAGGCAGAGATTTGAGTCCGTCGTCTACATAGAAATTGTTTTCGACAAACTGTCGAGCATCAGATCCAAATTCTTTCTCACCCTCTTGAGCTGTTTTCCTTAGTCCATAAATTGCAACTGCAGGAGAAGGACTGTTATTGAAAACATGTACCTTCATCCGGTAGTCTATGACTTCATCATTGACATCATTATTGCGGTACCATCGGAACCTGAGGAAGTTTCTGCAGTCTTCACGGATGATGAAAGAGTGTAACATTGAATGTCTGCCATAACAGCAATTGGCTTTTGTGAAGCGAAGTAAAACTCCTAAAATATTGTTGTTCAGATTAAGCCCAGTGAGAAGATTGTCATTAAGGCAGACACCTTCATGGGTCAAAGACCACCCTAATCTGATAAAGCTTGCGAGGATGATAGACACCAAAGCATGGTAGGTACCAACATTCTTCTCCTTCCTTAAGAGAAGGTGCAGGCTCAGCATGATCTCTCTCAAATACCTTCTGCATAAATTTTTCATCTCAGGCTTTTGGTTCAAACTGTGTTTTAAAGAAACAAACCGTGATTCTGCATGTCCCCTGTTGTTTGGCAGTCTCTTTCTTGGGGTACGAAATGGTAGAGGTGCTACCCAACTGTTGGAATCATCTTGGTAGAACTCTTTACTCATGATTTTCAAGAATTCTTTGTCTTTCCTGTTAGCTGCCAACTGATTGTCTTTAGTGGTTACCTCGAACACTGTGTTGCCAATGTTGTCATCCCAAAAATTAAGGGCTTTATTATCTTGCATAATGTGCCCTTGTGTACCTTTTCCAAACAGTCTATCTTTCACATTATATTGATGTGGTCGTTGTGCAGAACAAGTAGTCCATCCGTTTGACAGGACATGTGTTTTAAAGGAAGAGACTGAGTAAGACCTTGCCTATGATGACCCATTATGGATCCAGACACTGAGCATATGGTACATCATGTGACCGCTGATTTGCTGACGAACCTTGTGCACCCTTAAGATGTCTCGGCCGAGTAACAGCAGGATATCAGCACTTTCGCCTGAGGGCTGGTATTTAGGGATGAGCTTCATGTTCGAGTCGAACCCATGTTCAGCTCGAACATCATCTGTTTGCCCATTCGCCGAATTGCGAACGATATGGGCCGTTCGTGCCAAATTCGTGTGGCGCATCACGGCCCATAATTCACTGCGGCATCGCAGTGCATTGCTGGCTGATGATTGGCCAAGCATGCACTATGACCCGCATGCTTGGCCAATCTATGGTTTAGGGGGTTTAGAACACGTCCCACACTATATAAGGCCGCCTGCACGGCGGCCCTGTGCAGTGTGTTCCGGCGTGCTTAGAGAGAGAGACAGAGACAGTGTCATTTCATTTGAGTTAGCTAGATTAGGCAGGACAGTCAGTGAGTTAGCTGCACTTACAGTGTATTGTGTATATATATGCATCCCAGGTGTTGCATATATATATATATATATATATATATATATATATATATACACTGTATTCAGTTTAGCTTTAGCTAGATCCGTTCCTGTTATCTTCCTACTGACAGGCAGGCGTGTCTTGTTACAGTATTTAAAGCTACCTGAAGAAAATTGCTGGTGTTCTTTTGATCCTATTAGTACCACAGTCAGGCAGCTAAACTATTTACAGTTAGTGTAGTGCGTCCTCCTCAGAGTTCAGTTAAAGCTACAAGTTAGTTTAGTGCATCCTCCTCACAGTGTTCAGCTAAAACTACAAGTTAGTGTAGTGTGTCCTCCTCACAGTGTTCAGCTAAAGCTACAAGTTAGTTTAGTGCAACCTCTGCACAGTGTTCAGCTAAAGCTACAAGTTAGTGTAGTGCGTCCTCTGAACAGTGTTCAGCTAAAACTACAAGTTAGTGTAGTGCGTCCTCCTCACAGTGTTCAGCTAAAACTACAAGTTAGTTTTTTGCGAGCTCTGCACAGTGTTCAGCTAAATCTACCTGTATGAAGGTTGTTGGTGTTTTCTTGATCCTATCACTACCGCAAGCAGCTAAATAAGCTACAAGTTAGTTTTTTGCGAGCTCTGCACAGTGTTCACCTAAAGCTACCTGTCGAAGGTTGGTGGTGTTTTCCTGATCCTATCACTACCGCAGGCAGCTAAATAAGCTACAAGTTATTTTTTTGCAAGCTCTGCACAGTGTTCACCTAAAGCTACCTGTAGAAGGTTGGTGGTGTTTTCCTGATCCTATCACTATCGCAGGCAGCTAAATAAGCTACAAGTTATTTTTTTGCGAGCTCTGCACAGTGTTCACCTAAAGCTACCTGTAGAAGTTTGGTGGTGTTTTCCTGATCCTTTCACTACTGCAGGCAGCTAAATAAGCTACAAGTTTGTTTTTTGCGAGCTCTGCACAGTGTTCAGCTAAAACTACAAGTTAGTGTAGTGCGAGCTCTGCACAGTGTTCACCTAAAGCTACCATTAAGGTTGGTGGTGTTTTCCTGATCCTATCACTATCGCAGGCAGCTAAAAAAGCTACAAGTTATTTTTTTGCGAGCTCTGCACAGTGTTCACCTAAAGCTACCTGTAGAAGGTTGGTGGTGTTTTCCTGATCCTATCACTACCGCAGGCAGCTAAATAAGCTACAAGTTAGTTATTTGCGAGCTCTGCACAGTGTTCAGCTAAAACTACAAGTTAGTGTAGTGCGAGCTCTGCACAGTGTTCAGCTAAAGCTACCTGTAGAAGGTTGGTGGTGTTTTCCTGATCCTATCACTACCTTAGGCAGCTAAGTAAGCTACAAGTTATTTTTTTGCGAGCTCTGCACAGTGCTCAGCTAAAGCTATCTGTAGAAGGTTGGTGGTGTTCTCATACTACAGGCAGGCAGTTGATTTTGCTAGCTGCAGTATCAGTATATATATATATATATATATATATATATATATATATATATATATATCCCAGCTTAGTGCAGCTACAGGCCATTAGTATGTCTGGAAGGCCAACAAGGAGAGGCAGACCGTCACAAGCCAATAAAAGAGGGCAAGCAGGCTCTGTGTCTAGAGGCAACAGTGCTGGTCTTGGAGACGGTGCATCCTCATCAGCACGTGGCCGTGGGACACGCTTGGCCTTTTTTTCGGCAGCTGGCCGTGTTGAGCTGCAACATGTGGAAGACTTGGTCAAGTGGATGACCAAGCCGTCCTCATCCTCCTCATCCTCTCTCACCCATGCTCAGGGTACTTTGTCTGGCAAAGCAGCTGCCAACACGGCCTCTTCCCTCGGCTCAATGGCATCAGTGACTCCTTCCCTAGCCCCACCATGTCCTCCTGAGGAGTCCCTCGAACTGTTTGACCACAGTGTTGGGTACATGCTCCAGGAGGATGCCCAGCGTTTAGAAGGCTCTGTTGATGATACTGAGCTAGATGAAGGCAGTAACGTGAGCACGGACAGAGGGGGTGTCCAAGAAGGACAGCAATCTGGCAGTCATGCTCCCCCTGCTGCAACATACTGCCAGATTTGCTCCAGTGATGAGGAGGGAGGGGATGATGAGGTCACTGACTCAACGTGGGTGCCTGATAGGAGAGGGGAGGAGGAGTTGGAGGCACATCACCAACGAGGCAGGATGCCCTCCAGGGGCCAGCCTAAGGGCAGCACACTGACTGCATCACACCCCAAAGCTCCGCATGTGCAGGGCGCTGCTGGCTCTGCGTGTTATTCCAAAAGTTCTTTGGCGTGGGCCTTTTTTGAGACGAATGCATCAGATCGCACCGCTGCTATTTGCAACATATGTCTCAAGCGTATCTTGCGTGGCCAAAACATCTCCCGCTTGGGCACCACATGCTTGACCAGACATATAAACACAATAGTATAAACACTATACATTGATAATCAAGGAATAGTCATACACTAAAACAGTGCTAATGTTGAGCAAAAGGGAAGAAAAATGTGTGGCCAACTACACACAAAACAACGTTCATAAGAGTAGTGCAGTATCAGTAGTGGTTCAGAAGTTGTTCAAAGTAGATCATGGGGTATGTCAAAACGTGCACCATCCACCGATCACTCCAACTCCACCGTGCGTGAACACACTCCCCTCAGGGGGTTAAACTCACCAGAGTTAAGTATATTATAAGCCTCCAAAATAAGAAATATCCCGGGCCACATTAACATAGCACTTCTCCAGGTGATGGGTAGATGGGGGGGCTCCAAAGGAATAAAAACAAAGGAGAGCGCACATAGCGTAATTCCATTTATTAATAAAACACCCATCACATCATAACTCCCCCATCACTAACTACGTACTAGACATAGGCAGTCAACAAGCAGAAAGGAAGAAAATCACCGTGCACTGCACCATAGGACCTCCGGTAGCCGTCTCAACAATCAAGGAGCGGAGTACACTTCCTAGGTCCGGGTCCACCACGATGAAGCTCATGCGTCACTTCCGGCGTCGTGTAGGTCCCGCCCTAGACATATTTTGACCTGCCATGCAGTTCGTTGGCAAGCGTATCTAAAAGACCCACACCAAAGAACAAAGAGGACCTCTCCTTGCTCCTCATCAGCTGAAATCTCCAACCCCACTATACCTTCAGTCCTCTCTGAGACCTGCACTGAGAGGAATGAAGGTGTAGAATTAGGTGTGTCACAGCCAAGTACTTGTGGGCAATCTGCTTTCGGTACACCGACGTCAGATTCTACCAGGCAATTTCCCTGCCCCAGCTGCTGCACTGCTGAAAGAAGTTAGCTCCCAGCCATCCACATGCCCAGCGGTTGAATGCTAGCTTGGCAAAATTGCTAGCACTTTAACTGCTGCCTTTTCAGTTGGTAGACTCTGCCCCCTTCCGTGAGTTTGTGGAATGTGCGGTTCCTCAGTGGCAGGTACCCAAACGCCACTTTTTCTCACGGAAGGTGATTCCGGCTCTCTAACGGCATGTGGAAGGCAATGTCCATGCCTCGCTGGACAGGGCGGTCAGCGGTAAGGTGCATATTACCGCTGACTCATGGTCCAGCAGGCATGGACAGGGACGTTACCTAAGTTTCACCACGCATTGGGTGACTCTGCTGGCAGCTAGGAAGGATGCAGGACAAGGTGCAGTAGTATTGGAGGTTGTTCCGCCACCACGCCTCCGAAATGCCACTAATAATGATTGTGATACACCTCTCTCCTCCACCCCCTCCTCTTCTTCTTCCTCCATGGCCCCTTCCTGTGCTTTGTCCTCAGAACCAGCGGTGCTCCGTAGCCATTCAAGGGGCTACGCAAGTATGCAGGCCAAAAGATGCCATGCGGTGCTTGGGCTGGTGTGCTTGGGGGACAGGAGCCACACTGGGGCAGAGGTTCTGTCAGCTCTGCAGGGGCAGGTTCAGAAGTGGTTGGCGCCACGCCAACTTAAGGCAGGAATGGTGGTTTGCGACAATGTCACCAACCTCCTCTCTGCCCTCCGACAGGGACAAATGACCCATGTGCCCTGTTTGGCTCATGGCCTTAACTTGGTGGTGCAGCAGTTCTTGGGCAGGTACCCGGGCTTACAGGATGTCCTGAGGCAGGCCAGGAAAGTCTGTGTGCATTTCCGCCGGTCATATAATGCCAGTGCTCGGCTGGCAGACCTCCAAAAGGAGTTTAACCTGCCCAAGAACCGCCTAATCTGTGACATGCCCACCAGGTGGAACTCAACATTGGCCATGCTGCAGCGGCTGCACACACAGCAGAGGGCCATCAATGAGTACCTGTGCGACTATGGCACCAGGACAGGGTCAGGGGAGCTTAGTTTTTTTCCCCACGCCAGTGGGCCTCGATCAGGGATGCATGCACTGTCCTGTCACCATTTGAGGAGGCCACGAGGATGGTGAGCAGTGACAGTGCATGCATCAGTGACACTGTCCCCCTTGTCCACTTGTTGGAGCATGCGTGGAATAATGGACAGGGCACTTGAGGCAGAACAGAGGCAGGAAGAGGAGGACTTTCTTAGATCTTAAGTGTTCCTGCGTGCCCGCCGATTCCACAGGAAGAGGGGGAGGAGGAGGAGGAGGATTGTGTCAGTATGGAGGTGGAGCCTGGCACTTAGCATCAGCAGCAGTCTTTAAGGGATCAGTCCCAAGAAACACATGGACTTGTACATGGCTGGGAGGAGGTGGCTGCGGACCATGTCGTCCTAAGTGACCCAGAGGACTTCGGACCGAATGCCTCAGCAAACCTATGCTGCATGGCCTCCCTGATCCTGCAAAGCCTGCGTAAGGATCCTTGTATTCGTCGTATCAAGGAGAAGGACCAATACTGGCTGGCAACCCTCCTTGATCCATGTTACAAGGGTAAGGTTGCGGACCTTATCTTGTCGTCGCAGAGGGAGCAGAGGATGAAACATCTTCGGGAGGCCTTGCAGAAAGGTCTGTGCAACGCGTTCCCAGAGACTGGGAGGTTACAACCTCCTGTTTCTGGACAACGTGTTGCTGAAGCTTCGGTCAGTCAAAGAAGGAGCGGTGGAGAAGGTGGCCGTCTGACCGATGCCTTCAGACAATTTTTTAGTCCGCAGCCCCAAGGTATGATCGGTTCTAGCAACCATCGCCAGCGTTTTACATGGTGCAGGAATACCTAGGGGCAAGATCTGACTTGGACACCTTTCCCACCAAAAATCCTCTGGGTTACTGGGTCTTGATGGATCACTGGCCAGAGCTTGCACAGTATGCAATTGAGCTACTGGCCTGTCCTGCATCCAGCGTTCTTTCGGAACGCACATTCAGTGCTGCTGGAGGCTTTGTAACCGATCACAGGGTGCATCTGTCCACTGACTCGGTAGATCGACTGACCTTCATAAAAATGAATCAGTCTTGGATCACCACCAGCTACCAAGCACCTGATGCTGATGTAACCTAATATTTTTTTTTTTAAATCTCAGATCCCTTCAAAGACTGCTTAAGCTGATGCTGAGTGACTATCCTAAGTAATTATCCTCTTCCTCCTTAATGATCACGCTGATAGCTTGTAAGAACATTTTTGGTTCTGGGCGCCGCCACCAGTGCCTAAGGTCCAATTTTTCAGCCCCTGTTTAACAGGGGCGTGTAATTACAATTTTTGATGCAATACTTTGCAGCAGGGCTCGTTCCTGCGTTCCAACTAGAGTATCTGTGAGGGGTTGCAGTGTGTGGCACCAGCACCAGTGCCTAAGGCCTGATTTTTCAGCCCCTGTTTAACAGGGGCGTGTAATTAAAATTTTTGATGCAATACTTTGCAGCAGGGCTCGTTGCTGCGTTCCAACTAGAGTATCTGTGGGGGGTTGCAGTGTTGTGGCACCAGCACCAGTGCCTAAGGCCCAATTTTTCAGCCCCTATTGAACAGGGGCATGTAATTACAATTCTTGATCTAATATTTCACAGCAGGGCCCGTTTCTGCGCCCACCAAGAGCGAGTGAGGACTTACAGTGTTGTGGCACCAGCACCACCACCACCACCACCAAAGACCCAATTTTTCTGCCCCTGTTCAACAGGGGCATGTAATTACAATTCTTGATCTAATATTTCACAGCAGGGCCCTGTGAGGGCTTACAGTGTTGTGGCACCAGCACCAGTGCCTAAGGCCCAACACGTTAAAAATGTACCAGTTCAAAATTACAAACAGATTCTACTTAACAACAAACCTACAGTCCCTGTCTTGTTTGCACCGCCTGTATACTGCTGTTCAGAGTAGAGAGCCTGTATACTGCTGTTTCCTTTTTTAATTTGGGTGCGGGGTTCCCCTTAATATCCATACAAGACCCAAAGGGCCTGGTAATGGGCTGGGCTTGTCTCACTGATTTTCATCCATATTGCCAGGACCCGACATTACATTAAAGCCGCAAGCAGTTTTAAATGACTTTTTTTCCTTTAAAAATGACATTTTGTGCAGGGACTGTTCTAAGCACGGGAAACACGTGCCACTTTACAGGCATACTATAGACACCCCCAGGTACAATATTTAAAGGAATATTTCACTTTTTTTTTTTTTTACTTTAAGCATCATTAAAATCACTTCTCCCGAAAAAACGGCCATTTTTAAAACTTTTTTTTGCATTGATACATGTCCCCTGGGGCAGGACCTGGGTCCTCAAACCCTTTTTAGGAAAATACCATGCAAATTAGTCTTTAAAATGAGCACTTTTGATTTGAAACGTTCGAGTCCCATAGACGTCAATAGTGTTCTAACGTTCGTGCGAATTTTCGGTCCGTTCGCAGGTTCTGGTCCCCCCCGAACCGGGGTGTGTTCGGCTCATGCCTACTGGTATTTGGTCGGCTATGTCCCTCAAGTGAGAATGGTAAAAGGCAGCTTCAGGAGTAGGGATCTCCTCTGTTGTTTGGAATCTGATGGCACTCAGTGATAGTGGGCAAGAATATTTCCACATTGTCATTCAGGGGGGCAACTACTAGACTGCTGACTCTCCTACCTAAGACTTCTGTAGTGCTGGCACAAGTGCTCAGGGTATAAGGAAGAGCAGCTCCTGTTATGTTCAACAGTTCAAAAACTGTGTTCTTGCAAGAGATCTGTTGCTCTGCTTATCCAGAATAGTATACAGTCTTATGGCCTTTTTCAGTATACAACAACCAAGCATATCTTTGCACAGGATTTGTCACAGAGTCCTTCTCCACAGATTTCTGTACATGTAGAGAACACTGAGGTGGAAGATGCCTTTGATCTGTGCGCCCCCCCCCCCCTGCTTTGGCTCAGGAAGATTGTTTGTGAGTGTGGTAAAGTTGTGCGGATATTGATGAAGAGCTTGCACATGGTCATCACTGTCACACTCTATACATTTGATGATAGCTTTACAGTCCTTTGCAAAGTGTTCTGTGGAGGCAAAGCATCTGTAGCATACTCCAGATTTATTTAAAAGTACCTTACGTTCTTGTAGGGTTTTCTTTCTGAAGCTGATACATTTCTTAAGTGGATGTGGTTTGTTATGTATCGAACGTTGGCGATTTGGGTTCTCAATTTTCTTGTTTTGCACAGTCTTTTTGAGAACTGTAGCAGGTGCAGGTAGAACATTAGTCCTTTTCACAAACACTAGACCTCTATGGTCTCTGTGTGTTCATAGGTCTTGGAGAGGGTGAATTGAGAGGGTTACAGTCATCATAAGAGAAACTTGGGTTATTCTTAGTGTCTGCAATTCTTTTGATGAACTCGCAGAAGTAGGAAAAAGGAGGAAAGGCAACTTGATGATTTTCTTCATACTTTTATCCAAGCGCTGCCCATTTTTCTTGAATGCCATATGGTACCTTGAGAGCAATAGGGGTTGATGACACAAGCGGTGTCAAGGTAACTGAGACCAGGTAAGCTGATGTTTGCCTTAGCAAGCTGAAGCTCTAATAGAACATCGCTGAGTTCTTGAAACTTTAGATTGTCTCTAGAAGAAATCTTTGGGAAGCTTTGCAACCTTTTGAATAAGGCATCTTCAATGGCCTCTGGGCTGCCAAAGGTACGTTCAAGTCTGTCCCAAGCAGCGTTAAGGCCTGCAGCAGGGTTGTCGATATGAACTGCTTTGAGCCTCTTGATGCGTTCTGTAGACTGGGGACCTAGCCATCTGATGAGCAGATCTAATTCCTCTGTGGCATTGATGTCTAGGTCACTCATTGTGGCCTTAAAGGTGGATTTCCAGCCTCTGTAATTTTCAGGCTTGTCATCAAAGTTAGTGAGGCCTCTCTTAGCTTTCTGCGGAGCATGTATTTAACAAACTGTGACATGTCCATGTTCTCAATCTTTAGATGCATGACTGCAGGTGGAACAGAGTTAGTTGTGATGGCTGGAGCATTGACATTAAGTGACTTGGGAACATATGTTGGTGCGAAGGCATTCAATGCTGGAACTGACTTAAAGTTCATTGACATGTTGGTTTGTAGCTGTGGATTAGTGTTCTTGCCAGGAGGTACTTGGTATAGTGCCAAGGTAAGGTGGACAGTCTGTTATATGCATACCAGTGTCTGCTGCTTGCTGAGATGCTGCAGTCTGATGTACTGGAGGATATAAAGGCAAATTGTCTTGAGGTACAGTACGTGCAGAGAAGAGACTTTGATTAAGTGCTTTGTTTGCTGTGACAGGGATTTGACGTTCTGGAGAGGTATGTGAAGAATCTGAGGCATAAGATACAACTGAGTGTCTGCAACTGTTGTCCCTTTCGCTTTCACTAGCGGCTTGTTCTAAGACCCTTAACTTTAGAACCTCACATTGTTTTTCCAAAGCATCCATTTCTGCTTTCTGGCGTGCAGCTTCAGCTTCTCTCCCGGGTTTCTGGAGTGCAACTTCAGCTTCCATTTCTGCTTTCTTTTGGGCGAAAGCTGCCTGAATTTTAGAAGCTTCAGCATTTGCATGGGCCTTTATGAGTTGTTGACTGAGTGCAGAAGATTTTGATTGTAGGGATTTGGAAGATCTTGTGGAGCGTCTAGTAGATGCAGAGCGATAAGATCTGGATTCATGAAGCCGTGTTATTCTCACTTCTGCCTTTGTCTTTGTTTGCACCACTAAATTGTCTCTTTCAAAACTGAGCTCCTCAAATCCCTTTAATTCTTCCAATGACTCTTGAGTGTTGTATCGCTTTAAGAGATCAGTATATTTAACACACAGTCTTTGATAACTCTCATAAGCAACATTCAATTACTTGAGAGCTCCCTCTAGTTGTAATGGCTCTAGAGATTGTTGGGAGAGAGCAGACATGCATTCAACAGTATTAGACCATAAGTCATTGATATTAAACAGCAGTTCTATTTTGTCATCTTTAAGATTCTCTTACACTTTCCAGGTTGGTTTTGTTAAGCGTTTTTCCCTTTGGTTTGATTCAGGGTTTAATTCCTCATCTGGAAGGAGTACTAAACCTGGCTGTGCATCCCCAGATTGCATATTGTCTTGCTGAAACATCTTGTTAACAAGGAAAGGGTTTATAGTAAAGTTTTCCAGCAGCAGAGAAATGTATCAATTTGCTGTGCCTGAGATCAGGTTTCCTAGGCTGTAGTTTGAGAAAGGTTTACTCTGACTTTCTTATAAGATTACACAGACAAAAAGCCATGTGCTGATGCATACAGAGGGTATGAACATTCACAGCAATAATATTGTCCTGTGCAGGGGCGTTGCTAGGTGTGAAAAACCAGGGGCTTCAGCCCGAAGTCCAAGCCACTTGCTGGTTGCTGCCTGGCTCACCAGTGCCCACCCATGCTGACCACTAAACTGACCTTCCAGACCCCTACACTGACCCCCCTGACAGCTACATTGATCCCCCTGACACATACACTGATCCCCCTGACACCTATATTGATCCCCTGACACATACACTGATCCCCCTGACACATACACTGATCCCCCTGACACATACACTGATCCCCCTGACACATACACTGACCCCCCCTGACACATACACTGACCTCCCCTGACACATACACTGACCCCCCCTGACACATACATTGACCTCCCGTGACATGTGACCTCTTGACACTCCTGCAGCTCAGCCTTACCTTTGTAATGTAGCCCATCTCATTCTGACTACTCCACAGCAGGCTGCACGCATCAGGGAGAGAGAGCAAGGATAGGAGAGCCACTTCGCTGCCTGCCCATTTAAACAGAGTGAGCGGGGATCTCCCAGTGCCCAGCGCCGCCGTAGTGTCATTCCTGCCTCCTCCTGGACCCGGCGGCGCCTATGATGGACGTCACACGTCCTGCGGTCTCGGCATTGGACCAGTGGGACATTCATCATAGGAGCCTGGTCCCAGAGATGGAACATTTTGTACTCGGCTGCGCTGGATAAGCGGGAGATCGTTCCCTGTTGCCTGTGGAAATGGTTCGGGGCTAATAATTAATTTAGGACTATCGAGACCCGAGGTTTTTGGGGGCACATTCGGGGCTCCAGCCCCCTTCAGCCTCCTCCCGGCGCCACTGGGCCTGTGGCTGATGAGTGCTATGCTGAGACTTGCTTGCAGACACACACAGGCTTGTGTATTAATGGCTGCACTGTCTGATAGCTGCTATTTCCAGAGTCCATATAACATCTCACAGTGTATCCAGAGCTAGCAAGGATCAGATCTTTTGATTGATCTTTCTAAGGATGTATTGACTAACAATCTTTTGACTGTTCTACCTCTCCAATCTAAGCATTGAAAGTGTGATCTCCGTAACTTACAGTTAGTTGTGTTGAGATGTCGATAACCCCAGTCTTATTTGGATAAATGGACAGTGACTCGATCCAGATGACACCTTGTTGATTTTGTGAAGTTTAATCTATAAACTGTGAGGACCTAACATCGGATAGGTCAAAAGATCATAATGTGCTGAAATGCATTACTGGGAAATGAACAAAGGGTGGAGCTAACTATACAGGATAAGCTGAGATAAAGGAAGGGGAGGAACCAGGGACCGAATAATACATATAACATTTAAAGGCATATCACAAAGCATGTTAAACCTGTGTAAGAATTTGTTATCATATAAGGGGTTAAATTGTGATTAATCCAGTGTGGTTATATATACCATTCTCAAAATGGCCAAGTGGAAAAAAGAGGTGGAAGGCGCGTGATCTAACGCTTAAATCAAGATGATACAATTTATTCATATACAAAATAGATGAATGCATACAAAAAAGTTTCTACATATTCATAAAAGCTGGGTTACAAAATACACATTAAGAGTTAGAAGTTAGACATGTCCATGCAAGGGCAAGTGTTCAATGGTATACTGACATGTTTCAAGGGGTTCCCTCTTCATCAGAGCCTTGGAAAACAAAGGGAAGTCTATACAATGTGGTAGACTAACATAAAGAGGAGTGGCTAGTTGGGAAGTGTATCACATGGTAAGTGATGGATTCTCCTTTACTGTAGAACTGTCCACATCCTAGCACTCTAGATAGAATAAACGCCAAATAAATATATAGTGAAGAGCACACATATGGAAAATGTTGGGATTGTATACCACACAATACAGACCAGAGACGTATAATTAAAATGTTAAAAAATAAGCATGTTGAAGTATAGTACACATGTACACACATACATACACACGTGAAGAACACGCATATGTTCTACAGGATGTCACCAGTGTGCTTTTTATGGTGACAGAATTAGAGGGACTGTTGTGTGAACACATCTGCATGCAATCAAAGCACATAGACGCATACGTGCAGGAGTGTGCGCATGGATTGAGCTTCTAAAAGTGCCTACTGCAACGGAATGAGGTGACAAACCAGTAAGAGTGTGGGGAATCTGGACAGCACCTACCTACATAGCGTAGAGAGCTGTTTCCTATTTTTTTTATGGGAATTCCCTGTGTGTCTGTCATTTGTACCTACAGAAAAAAATGACACAGAAAAATAGGATGACCCAATGTACAGATATATGTTGATGGGGACAAAGGCATCTTCCCGACAACCCTTGCCCGATGGTTGTGGGGGTCTGTGAGTGGGGGGGCTTATCGTAATCTGGAAGCCCCCTTTAACAAGGGGGCCCCCAGATCCCGCCCCCCCATGTGAATGGCTATCAGGTACATTGTACCCCTGAAAAAAGATCAAAAGGGCACTAACTGATCAATCTAGTGAAATGTGAACCAAATTAATTAAGTGAATAAAAAACTGATAAGTGAATAATTGCATACATAAATTAAAACATCTAATATATGATCAAATTCATACAATGAAATGTGCACAATAATCAAATACAATACACTGTCTGACTAGCGGCGTGCGTTCCAACGACCCGCGGAAGTGCAGGGCTCCTGTGTGTATGCGTCCCAAGCCTCTCTTCTATGCATTTCGCGCGGTGCTCGCGTCATCAGGAAGTGGGGCGGACGCCATTTTACCGGAGCCTTAAATAGTAATAAGCCAAATGCCATTGGTCAAAGTCTACTAATGAGACTTTTAGCTTGTATTTGGTGAAAAAACGCTAAATATATTCCAAAAATTAGGCAGACCAAATTAAAACCATTTCTACATACCATCCAAGAGCTGCACCTGTGAAAATGGCTTAAACACATCTAAAAAGCGGAGACTGCATTCCAAACACATATCTCCTTAGAACCAATCAAATTATACTATCACAGATTAATTAAAATATACAATCTGCCCAGACTTTATAAACTATGTAAACTTGATAAAATTGCAAATAAAAATGTTCATATAATATTCTATTGCCCATAGTCTCCAAAAATCCAAGGTCTATATGAGAACAGGGAAATATCACCATCTAGAGGTCAGACATGATGATGCATGATTCTTTCCAAATTTAATGCAAAAAGGACAATTTGTAATAGTAAATTAAAATAGTTGTGTAGAGAATATGTATATGTAAAGGTGTAGAGAATATGTATATCCTACAACTACATATGGGGACATGTTCTTTACATAGGTACTCTTAGCCACCAACTCTGAGGTACACATATAGGAAAATTTGTTTACATATACACGTATGTACTGTATACACACATATACAAATCCAATACTTCTCAACATGTTACTAAAAATATCAGTCAAAAAGCTATTCAAATCTATATCAATATTGAGGCCAGATGGCATTAGCGAACCAAGTTCGAAAATCCATCTGGTTTCAATTTGGGATACCTGGGTCCTCATGTTACCCCCTCTTCAATAGGGCAATACCTTCTCAATCCCATAGTAATTCAGAAAATCAGGATTCTTGTTATGGTATATCCTAAAATGGTTTGAGACACTGTGTTGTTTGAATCCCTTTTTGATATTATTTACATGCTCATTAATTCTTTTATATAAACATCTAGTGGTTCTTCCTACATAATTCAGGCCACACGGGCATGTTGGGAGATAAATTACATATCTCGTATTACATGATATACATTTATCAATCGTATATTCTTTCCCATTAGCCCCTGTGAAAGCCTCTGTTTTCCTCTTTTTGTTTGCGGTGGTTCTGCAAGAAATGCATCTCCCACATCTATGAAAACGTATGGTGTCTAAAAAGTTTTCCTTTCTTTTCTTAGGGGGATCTACAAAGTTTTTGGCGATCATGTTTCTTAGGCCTGCTGCCTTTCTGTAAATAAAAGAGGGTTTTCGCAGGAGAATTTGATGACTTCTAAGTCGAAATGCGTCGGGAGGATCTGCTGAGACCACTGTCTTCTTTTATACAAGCGCTTGATTTTACTGCTAAACACGTGAGTGTATTTCCTTTGCTTTTCATGTATTAAAATTTCCATATGGAGTTACGCTATATGCCTTCCTCTTTCTTTTAATGGTGGGGCTGACTGCCTATATCTACTTTGTCCATCCATACCTTACACCTGTTCGGAGGTCCATATGGAGGTCAGATCTGGATAGAGCATCTGATCCCCTTGGTATATTATACCACAAAGCTTGATTAACTCACTAGGTTTACACCTATTTGAGTTCAATCCCTCTGGTAAGCAGCTACTGGTGTCTTTGGTGGTGGATCTACTATCAACTGTTATTACATCATACATATTTGAAGTTAAAGACTGTCACTATATTATATCCACATGTGGTTGAGGATTATCATCACACATGATTGAAGCTTGTCACTGACTTTTTTCTTTTTTGGACATCACACGTCCAAGTTCCTCTGTTTATAGACATCACATGTCATAATAGAGGACTGCTTGGAGTATTTTTGAGCACATCATTTATTATTCACGTTTTTTGTACTCATATTATTAGTTATGGTTTAAATGATCACATAAGCGCTGCACATTTCACCCAATTTGTCATTTTTGCAACTTTATCCACTGCTGTGCTGGCTGCTTTAGTTTTTTATTTTATAGACAGCACGGTATATATTTGTTTATAATTTACAAAACCTTTTGAATGACATTGTAACTTTCTTGTAATCTAGATTAAATCCAGAGACAAATGTCATCTCGTATTTGTTCTCTTTGATACTTCTCCTCTCCAGTATGTCTACTTTATTCGTGTTGGATACCTCCACTCTGACCTTATGAAGATCAGACTGTTTGTAACCTTTTTCCAAAAATCTCTTCATCACTACTTCAGACTGTGCCCAGTAATCCTCATCTAGATCACAGTTACATCTAATCCTGACAAATTGCCCTTTCAGGATCGCTTTTAGACACCCAGGGTGATGACAACTTCTAAATAGAAATATATCCGTTCTTGTCTACTTATTTATACTGTCTTTGTATACAGCCTATCTTCCAAATACAGACAGTAGTTATTTTTTACAATCCAATATAAGCTTCCTTGTAAAATATCCTTTCATATTGTAAGTACTGCCTGTCTGCTGGACATCTCTTTCCACAACTTCCTGGATTCCCTGCATGCTTTGCAGCTTCTCCTCTGCTGTTTACTTTCAACTTCTAATGACTACATATCCCATGGAACCTTGCTGCCTGCAAGCAGTGATTCCTGTACTGACTCATCCTCCTGAAATTCCTCCTCTCATTAGCTCTGTAGGTGATAAGAGGAGCAGACAATGGGTTCTTTGAAATTTGTGACACAGCAGTGCCTACTCACAGGGAATAGATAATTTGTGTCACAGCATTCAAGGAATTAAAATATATGGGCTTCTCCACAACGTTATATTTACAAACTTTAAGATTGTTCAGACTAAGTGGAGCAGACTTCGGCTAATGAAATTCAAAGTAGAAATGAACCTGTAGGTGGGGTTCAGTATGTGCAGCAGCAATAACTTACACAGAGAAGTGCAATTGAAAACCTGTATTCAAGTAAAGCAACAACAGTTCACAACAACCCAGAGGGATGCTTGCCCATCTGGGTACACTGACGAATGCCAATGATGTGAAGATGACCATCATTTGTTAAGAGAGGGTAATGCGGCCTGGCCATCCAGTGCCCCAAACAGGAAGGTGTCCAAGGAAGTTGAGACCCTACGCTTTCCCTCCCAGTCAGTAACTTTTCACTATTGCTTGTACTGTCCCTGACAGGCAGAGTACCTGTCCCTACTCTACCAACTCGCCAAAAGCACGCTAAGCCTGGGAGCTAATACCTTAAGTAGGCTCTGCCTGACCCAAGATGGCGGCTGGAGTCATATGGGGCATCAGAATCCAATCAGGTAACTTAGGAAACCATAGAGGAACTGTGCTCTCTTTTTGACTTCCTCTCTAACTGCGATGCCGCTGTGGAAAAGCGCCACCTGCAGTGGAGCAAGTAGACTGCCTAGAAACAAATGATTTTATATTTTGACTGATACTCTTTTTATGATTAAAGACAATGGGGTTGATTTAGTA
Organism: Lithobates clamitans; assembly: GCA_037952925.1. Lineage (NCBI taxonomy): Eukaryota > Metazoa > Chordata > Amphibia > Anura > Ranidae > Lithobates > Lithobates clamitans. Next base: position 4,972,142 of record JBBGZY010000321.1, on the reverse strand, counting down.
AAGGCAAATAGATTGTACACACTGCAAAGTGAATTTGCACTCTGCAAGTGCAGTTGCTCCAGAGCTTGGTAAATGAAGTAAAGCTTCACTTTGCAAAGGATATACAATCACATGCAAGGAAAATGAAAGAAAAAGAAGGCATTTTTGCTTGCACATGATTGGATGATGGAAGTCAGCAGAGCTTCTCCTCATTTACTAAGCTCTAGAGCAACTGTTCTTTCAGAGTGCAACTGCACTTTGCAAAGTGCACACTCTATTTGACTTTAGTAAATCAACCCCAATAACTTTAATGCCCCGTACACACGGTCGGATTTTCCGATGGAAAATGTCCGATCGAAGCGTGTTGTCGGAAATTCCGACCGTGTGTGGGCTCCATCGGACATTTTCCATCGGATTTTCCGACACACAAAGTTGGACAGCAGGAGATAAAATTTTCCGACAACAAAATCCGATCGCGTCAATTCCGACCGTGTGTGGCCTGTTCCGACGCACAAAGTGCCACGCATGCTCAGAAGAAATTCCGACACGGGACAGCTCGTTCTGGTAAACTTAGCGTTCGCAATGGATACAGCACTTTCGTCACGCTGCAATGTAAAAAATGGTTTAATACAGCGCACTCTCTTCTTCTTTATAATGTGACAAGAATTAAGTCGTTTTGCTGCTCATATTCACACACACTTCTCACAAAGTTTTATTTGTGTTTTTTTAGTGGGATTCCCTCAATATATTGTTATTAGTTGTCACATCTGACAGTTTTATATTTTTTATGTTTTTATTTTTTTGTTTTTAAGCCTTTTTTTTTCTTTAATGTTTGGATTTTTTCCAAGGCTGATCTTTGTTCAATGTTATTTTTATTTTTACTCCAGAATATTTTTGTGTGTGTTTTGTGTGGCAAGTTACCCCAACACCATTGATATCTTTTATTATTTAATCTCCATGAGATTTTTTGTTGTTGGTGTCCCTTGTTCATTTCACATTGTATATTAGAAATGTACCTGAATCCTCACAAACAAACCATCATTTTTGAAGTAAAACACATAAGAGAGTATAATTCAAAACAAAAATCCTTTATTAAGGGCTCAGAACCAAACAAAGAGGAAGGCAACACTGGATCAACAGGAGAAATTAGTGAAACCTGGGACCCCCACGGCAGACATCAATTCTTAAACCTCAAAATTGGTGGCCTGAGGAGTCCATATGTAAGGGAGGGCAGTCTGGTCCGGGATTCACAGAGATCCGGATAGCAGCAGATGACATCAGTGTCCCCAGGCTGTGGTACCACAAGAGGCTGCATCTTTTGGCCGACCAGACTGGATCCAGGGTCCTCACTGTCTGGTCTTCCTTTCACACTTCCTTCCGGGCTGTGGCTGTGCAGTTGGAGATGTGGCAGGAGGAGGAGTAGGACCTGGAGGAGGAGTAGGACCTGCAGGAGGAGGAGGAGGACCATCCCAAAGCTGTGTGTGAGGTGTAAGTTGGCCCCTCACACCTTTCGCCAGAGCCTCTGATATGAGGGCCTCACACATGGCTTTTTGGCCCTCCTCCATCCTCTGCATTTTATAGGCAATGAATGCAGCAAGGTTCTCCTGCCTGGTGTGTGGTGCTCCCAGGACCTCTGTAGCCCTACAAAAAAATCTTATAGCCGCCTCCTCTAGGGTACTCCTCCTACTGCCACTTTCTGTTTCCAGGGGGGGTGGAGGGACCTGCAGATCAGCCACCTCCTGGCTGAGACTTCCCTGTGTATGAAAAAGGGACATGGTTTTAGTTTTTGCATCATCAATCACAATCATAAATTAGTACTCCCAACTAACATCTAGTTAACATCATTGATTGGACAAGCAGAAATATTTAGAGGAATGCTATACCTGGCTCAATCTGGGCTCCTCCACATGTGGCCTGGAAGGCCCAGGTTGGGCGTCAGAAGCCTCAGCCGGGGGGGAAGGAAGCGTGGAAGGAAGACTTGAGAGGGATGGCCTGGGTTCATTCTGGCCTGCCAGAAAGTGCAGCCTGTCGTAGTACAACATCCTGGGGACATAGATGTCACCTGCTGCTCCGGATCTCTGCAAATCCAGGACTTTAGTGCGCTCCCTCAGATATGTGCTCCTCAGGCCACCAATGAAGATCTTTAAATAAGTGATGTCTGCCGTGGGGATCACCTGCTTCACAATTTCACACAATTGCTCCAGTGCTGCCTTCCTCTTTATTTGGTTCTTGTAATGGGTGTGTTTAATCTCCCACAGACAGGGCAGCCCCCTTAGAATCTCTATGAAGACTGAAATGAAGTCCTGATCTTCCAGTACCATATCCATGTTCACTGCAAGACACAACACAAGACAAAGCCTAATGTCACACCAAACTCTCCTAATCTTGTTACAATATAGGCCTCAATCTATAGAAGCAGTATAGGCCCAAGTTTGTCTCTTACCTAGGTTCTTACGATCGCCGCGTTCAATGCTCCTTCCTCCGCTCACAGATCAAACGTAATACGCACGCGTGTTACGCTTTATATACACTGCGCATGCGTGTAACTCCGCCCGCCCCTGACGTTCTTTCTAGTGTATTCCCCGCCCCTTTTCGTTCGGCGCAGTGGGGGATGAGCATGATGGCGGACATACAGCAGGTGCGGGCTAATTGTAGCAACGAGGAGGAGGAGGAAAGGGCGGATCCAGGCACGTCCCGATCCAGAAGGAGACGTTTTAAGGCCACAAATATGTCGTTTGGGGAGATGTTGGAGATGGTCGACATCATGAGGAAGTCCGACTATGACGGAAAATATGGGCCTTACCCCCACCCCAACATCCGAAAGGCCAAAATCATGGCGAAAGTGGTCAGGAGTCTCGAGCGGAATTTCGGGGTACGAAGGTCTAAAGATCAGCTCAGGAAGCGGTGGTCGGACCTGAAGTTGAGAGAGCCAGAGCAGTACCGAAAGATCCGGAGAGTGCTGCAAAAAAGTAAGTAGTTGTGCTGTGTTCCTATTCTTTCTGTCTTTATTACGTTCGTTCTGCTCCATATGCTTTGATTAGTTGTAACGTTTCCAAAGGTCAACTTTAATGTTCATGGGCACATTATTCGTTCGTATCAAACATTTTTCTTTCGGCCTCTAGAACACCATTGTTTAGGCCATATGCATTTTCACACATTTTTGGGGGCCTACTTGGATGCCAAATATTTGTTTGTGTAGATGGGTTTGTTACTAGAATGACATGCAAACTAGATTGTGTGTAAGGAGAGGACACTGAGCAGCTGTTTTCACATCTGGACACTGGAGCACTAGTGTGGGACACAAGAACACCATTTTTATTAGGGGGCCACACAGGTGCTCCAGTGTATACTATAGGGGGGGCTACATCTGTGAAGCTTGTACCAAACAGGTAAAGTATTGCAGCTTGACAAAGGGCAATAAAAAATATACATCTTGGAACTCGGCTAAAATAGACAATTGTACCCCACTTCCAAGCAATGTTTCCTATTTCTATAGTTCTGCCATCAAATATCTGTGTGCTAAGTATACCATTTTTGTTTTACATAGGGGAGAAAAGACTCGGACACCCCTCATCCCAGGAGACCAGAGACCCCCCCCCCTCTGAAAGAAGTTGAAATACCACCAACCCAAGAAGCTGAGCAGGAGGAAGAAGAAGATGTGGTGGAGATTGGCACCACAACAGGTGAGTGTCTGCGACCACAGACTCAGGTAAAAGAGATGGCTGGTGGCAGATTTTTGAGACCTTTTTTTTTGTTCTTTATCTCTTTTTAGGTGATCGTGATGTGAGGGATCCAGAACGATTTACATCTGAAAGTGCCCAGATACTGATAGGGGAGATCATGGGGTGTAATCTCCAATTGCAAAACATCCAGCAACAAATCAGTGATGTTATTAAAAAAAATAATAACATCATTGATGTTTTGGGGCGAATTTAAACCCCACAAAATCACCTGTTTTATCGTACCAAACTTTTTTCAATGTTTAGAAAAGCCAAATTTGGAGGATGCACACAGTGTGCCAACATGTGCTATCTGCCATCACGGGAGATCAATGGACGCGTTTTGGGGGGGCAACCCCTTCCTCAATTATAAAGTAGCGTTGAGGAAGGGCTTGCTCCCCCAAAACACGTCCCTTGATCCCCCCTGATGGCAGATAGCACATGTGGACATTTGTAAATTGGTGTGCATCTTCCAAATTTGGCTTTTCCAGGGGTGATTTCCCCCCATCTGAACGCTATATCAAACTCAGTTCCTAAATACTGATGTCTGATATAGCCTTCAGGTTTTACCTAATGTGAACTTTGTAAGTTCTAGTTTTTTGGCTTTCTTGTTGGTTTTACACAGGCCTGTTTTATCTGAAATGGATATTTTGATTTTTCATAATGCTACTGCAAACATTGTTTTATACAACAAACATGTTGGTTTGTTTTAAAAACCTTTGGTAAATGCGCATGTGATTGTGCAGGTATAAAAAAGTGCCTTACTCAAGAATGTGTGGATTATTGTCTCAACACTACAACACTTTTGGGGTGATGTAATTGTTGTTTTATGCACAAATGGGGGTTGTTTCCTAAGGGCAAATCCTCTTTGCACTACAAGTGCAGGTTCAGTGCAGTTGCAAGTGCACTTGTAGTGAAATGTGTTTTTGCATTTAGGAAGTACCAGCCAACACTGTTTTTTATAAGGTTACCCAATCACGACATTTTCTGCACTCAACACATTTCTGTCAGGGTCAGCTAAAACAAACACAAGCAGTAAATGTCCATCAAGAATTTCTTTTGGTTGTTTTTTATTTGAAAAAGGTGTCACATATTGTCTGGCATATTGATAGCCCCCCTACCCGCAAAGAACTCCAGGTATCGTAACCGGACATCACGGGCATTCAGGGAGGGCAAGCCAGGACGGCCGCTTTCAAGTGCCGTCATTGTTGAAATATTTGGGATTCCGGCCTCAGGCCCAACTGAGCCAGCATAGTTGGCTGAATGTTTTCGTAGAAAATTATGGAGAACACAGCAGGCAAGTATTATATGGTTCAGTTTATACTCCGCCATATGGATGGGTGTCATAAATAATTGGAACCGGCTGGCCAGGATTCCAAATGTGTTCTCCACCACTCTTCGGGCTCTGGCCAGCCGGTAATTAAAAACCCTCTGTTCCGGGGTGAGGGTCCTTATCGGGAATGGCTGCATCAGGTGGTCCCCCAGCGCAAATGCTTCATCAGCAACGAACACAAATGGGAGACCTTCAACATTGTCCTCTGGAGGTGGCAAGTCCAAGCTGCCATTCTGGAGACGCCTGTAGAACTCCGTCTGGGCGATCACTCCACCATCGGACATCCGGCCATTCTTCCCCACGTCCACATACAAGAAGTCGTAATTAGCCGACACCACCGCCAACATCACTATACTATTAAGCCCCTTGTAATTATAATTATACGACCCGGAGTTGGGTGGTGGGACGATGTGGACGTGTTTCCCATCAATTGCCCCTCCGCAGTTAGGAAAGTCCCACCGCTGGGCAAAGTGGGAGGCCACAGTCTGCCATTCCTGTGGCGTGGAAGGAAACTGTTGAGGAAAAAACAATAAACATTACTATTTTTTCACAGAAACCTGGCAAGAAGATTAGACATAAACATTATGGGTCAACCTCCAGATAGCATTTATTAAGGGGAATTTAACAACAACAAAGTATAAGGTACACCTATCATATCCCCCCCCCCCTCTCATGGGCCATTTCTAACATTATAGGGGGGGGAACTCTTGGACAGGTAACCCTCTTCACTTCATTGAGAGATGAATGCCTAAATACAGGGTATTACTTGGAACAGCCCTTCCTTAGTTACACTATTGGCAGCCCACTGGACAGGTAAGAAGTGTCATAATACAAAGATATAAATACACACTGTACACATTTGAGCACATTTGGACATTCTGCTATTACCTATCAAGATAATAATAGGATACAAGAACTTTAAACAGTACCATTGGAAATTATACAGGTAGGCCCTTGCACTACATGCTTTGGGGAATTCATCCATAAATCTGAGCACTAAAGAGGTGGGTATAGTGTGTATGGGTTTGGCAAAGTCAGCAGATAGATGATTGAGGATAGAGAATTGTGATAAGCTGACTTAGCAGTTGGGGGAGGGAGGGTTACAAAAAATTTGGGGACACCACAAAAAAAAGCCTCTGGCCCTCTGCCTGAATTTAAATCAAAAATAACATTTCAAAACATTTTATGGGGTGTTTGGGGTAAAGCACTACTATGGAGCTGATAAAATACATTGTTAAGTAACTACATGAGGTGAATATAGGGCAGGAGACACCATGCTGGGGAGGTTATTGAAGGGCAAATATGTATGAAGGACCTAAAATAATAATTACATAAAAATCCAGCATGCATGAGGACAAAGGGGACATTCACAGCATAATACAATCATGGTAATTAGGGAATGAGGAAAGAAATACAATATATTATCAAACATTCAATACAATAAAATGTGATATTAAAGGATAAAAATCTTACCTTCATATACTCCTTCTGCAGGACCTGGATGATGGCAGAACAGGTCTCTGGGATAATGATCCCCAGAGCCTGGGGGGAGATGCCTGTCGAGAACTTGAGGTCCTGCAGGCTTCTCCCTGTGGCCAAATACCGCAGGGTAGCGACCAACCTCTGCTCCGGAGTGATGGCTTGCCTCATGCAGGTATCCTGCCTGCTGATATAGGGGGTCAGCGAAGCCAACAAACGGTGAAATACGGGGTCCGTCATCCTGAGAAAGTTCCTGAAATCATCAGGATTATTCTCACGGATCTCACGGAGCAAAGGCATATGACAGAACTGGTCACTCTGAAGCAACCAATTCTTGGTCCATGAACTCCTCCCCACCCTGTTCATGGACTGGACTTGTGTCAAGGTCAGGACCCCAACACCAAGCCCCCGCACAGCACGAACTCTACGAGGAGTACGCATACGAAACATGGCTAGAAAACGGTCGGCTGCTCAGAACGAAGTAACAGAACGCACTGAAGAACAGCAAGGCCTGTGAAGAGCGACCTGAAAAACAGCAACGAGCGGACAAGATCGCACAGAAAACTCCAATACGAACTGACTGCACGCACTGAAGAGCAGATACAAACCCACAAGCACAAACTGAACGGCAGAAAACGATCTGAAAGCCACGAGTCTGAAAAAGCGCGAATCGTCTCTCACCAAACTTTTACTAACACGAGATTAGCAAAAGGAGCCCAAAGGGTGCAGCGCTTGGTTCTGAACTAGCCTTTTCTAGTCTCGTCGTACGTGCTTGACGTGACCGCGTTCTTGGCGATCGGAAATTCCGACAACTTTGTGCGACCGTGTGTAGGCAAAACAAGTTTGAGCCAACATCCGTCGGAAAAAATCAGAGGATTTTGTTGTCGGAATGTCCGAACAAAGTCCGACCGTGTGTACGGGGCATAACAGTGCTAGAAGAGTGCAGGTGTGGGGTTGTTAATCCACCCTGGGTGTCAAATGCACTAGATTGGCCACTGTGTGTGGATTTATCTTTCTATATATTTGTCCCTTAGCTGCAGAATTGTGAAGTTCCCTTTTTATATATTTGTCCCTTGTTGGTAGAATCTAGCGGAATACAGTATATATTGGAAACACCAGTATATCACTGATAAATGGGACCTATAAATAGCTGTGCATATCACACACACTGCTGTATATAAAGCTCTTCTATGCAGATAGCACACCGCTTTGTACACAACACGTGTTTAGGTGGATTTAGCAGCGGGTGTGAACTTGCAGGAAAACTTATTAAAATTCCTCACAGAGGGAAGCGGAAAAATCAGAGAATGCAGACGCAGAGACCTGACGTGGGGAAAAAGAAAATGTTCACAGGCAGACAGCTAAGGAAAAGCGAAAAGACTATAGCCAGTCAAAGTCAAAAACAAAAGGGATGGAAACTGAACACAAACTGCTAGACAACTTAAAATGAAAAAAGCTACCGAATTTGGCAAATATGGAAGACAGGACAAACAGCTGCTAAGACAGTAGGTATTAGTAGGTAAAGTGATCTTGTCTAAAGAAAAGAATAATCCAAATACAGTTTGTATACTTAGCCCGTGTCCCCTCTACTCCAGCTCCCATCAGTATATTCTGACACTTCCAGACAGTACATTCAGACTCTTCCACGAGCGTCTGATGCCTGTGTCCCCTGCCTCACACATTGGTTACATCTTCTGACCGTTATGTCACTGCTGTGTCCTGTAGGGATCAATGGATGGAACCACAATGCACAGCAGGGGATGCAGACATCTGACACTCACAGTTTAGAATGCCAAAGACTAACAAAGGCTGCAGCACTGGTGCGTGGGGGAGGTGAGTGTACCGTATCTTCTTTGCAGGCAAATTCGATTTTTGCCTGCAAAGTAAGCTGCCACAGTAAGCTGCTTGCTATAGGAACACTCCTGTCGGAGTTCTCCGAAACTGGGCTATGTGTGTTCATAGACACACACAGAGCGGCTTGACCCGCCCCACCCTGCTTTCTCCCCACAGGTTTTGACTAACAGCAGCAGGAGCCAATGGCTCCAGCTACTCTTACTAAGGAATGCAGAAGGCAGGCAGAGAGGACAGTGGGGCTGCCTAGGTTTTGTGCTGCCCTAGGCCTGACTAAACTCGTACACCCTCTAATTTAAATATGACCCACCCCTTCCAGTCAAGACCACACTCCTTGCTGTTTAAGACCCACCCTGAAATTTTCAAGTGGGGACACTAGTTTTGAGGGCCGGGGGGGGGGGGTGATGGATTCCCTTAATTTGCATAGATTTCCTCTCACTTCCTGTTTGACTATGGGGCAGGAAGTGAAGGGAAATCTCTGCAATGGGACAGGGGTGGTAAAAAATAAACTAACAGGGGCTATAACCCTCCCTTATTCTATCCAAAATGAAAAAGAAAAAGTGTTGCCTATAGTTCTACTTTAAGCACAAATTTCTGATAATTTTATGGAGAGGACTAAGAAGATATAACCATGCCAATGGTGCAGCAGAAAACATATAGCACAGTGAGGAAGGTTTGTGGTCCAGGATGATAGGACAGTCAAAATTAGAAGCGGCGCCCCCCCCTCCCCCCCACACACACTTGTGGAATGCTGGCCACCTGCAGACCGGAAGCAGCGCGGCCGCCTTATGGGGGTGCTAGACTAATTTGCCTCTCAGCCCAGTCCGTCCCATAAGACTGGCGCTACACTAACAGTGTAGTGCAAGCCGGCGGAGACTCTGTCCATGCTGTCCCCCTGCAAAGTGCTGCCCTAGGCCTGGGCCTTGTTGGCCTAGGCCAGGATACAGCGTCGGCTGCCGGTAGGGACAGCACTGGATCGGGAGTGTTGTCAGGTAAGTGGTTGGGGGGGGTCACATTGGAAGGTTTTTTACCTTATGGTTGGGTTCCCCACATCCAATTCGCATGGCAGGAAATTGTGACCAGGTCTAAATGGAGCCAGTTCACACATCCCCGGAGCGGCTGCGGAGCGCATTGCACAGGGGTGCTGTGTGTCTTTGGCTCCCTTTCAAGCCCAAATTCAGTGTGAACCCAGCCTAATGCAGAGAATGCATATTAAGGTAAAAACCCTTTTCCTTTAGAACCACTTTAAAGTGTACCTTACTTCATTTTAAACTTTTGAAAGTAAAAGTCCTTCCCAACATCAGATTGCACAAAGTGCCTTTACTAGTGCCTTTATAAGTCTGCAAGGCTTTTTTCGATTAACAGCATTGGTATGTCCCTGGTTGCCAGTTTGCTGAGTCATTGTGTATAACAGTAACCTACAAGTATGTCCTGGATGATGCAATCATTCCATAGATCATTTAACAAACATCATTAGAAGTTGTATTTTTTGCATTTAAAATACTACTTTATCAATAAAAACGTTCAAACAATATTTAATTGAAAATCCAGATAATCTTGTATATTATTGTGCAGGTGCAGGGCTTGACTTTCCACACTCCCCCCAAGTCATTGTTTTGTGTTGCCTCTTTCTAATCATGCAGAGTTTGCCTCAGCATCTCAACAATACAATTAGTGGCACGATAATGGGGACGATTGGATATTGGTGATTAGTGGACTGACTAGGATATATATTCTCCTTCTATCCCAAGCTCCATCTTGGCTGTATGCCTATATGGGCTATTATTTACATCTATTCACCCCACTGAGGCAATCTATCCCATTGGACTGATCTCACCTTCTTATATTTAATGATCGTATATTTCTAAGTAAGTTTCCCAAAAAATATTTCATTGTAGAGGCTTAGTTGATCCTGTATCAAATATAACTACTATATATTTACATATATCCAGAACTGTCAGTTTGACCACCCCTGTCCTTGCGATCACTATGTGTGGTGGGTTACTTGCTTGTGGTGCCCCTATGCTCGCCCAGAGAAAATAAAAGGGAAATGGCTATCCATGATCATCAGTAGGAATTTGCATTGCTCATGCATATAGGTATTGCTCAATGTATGCGATATTACTGCGTTTATATCTTACCTTACTTACCTTATGTTGTGGTACTAATGTTAAGTTATTGTAAGTAATTTGATCTCTTCTTGTCTGGGTCCTGAGGAAGCCAAAAGTTTCATGAAAGGTTGACCTTACAGACAGCAGCTCATCACACTGGTGGTGGTATGTATTTTATTTATTTATTTATTTATTTCCCATAAAGATTTTATTTAGTATTAAAAGAGCAATTTACAATTTGCATCAAATGACACGGAAATACAAATTACATGCATGGTATGGAAGCAAAAGAAACGCAGGGTACATCTAATGTAGGTTATGATAAAGTACCGGCAACACAACCAGATATTCATAATGTGGTAGATGTGGGGTGGAGGATCATTATTCATATTCTCCCCCCCCCAAGCGATTAAGCCCAACCAAGGCAAGGAGGAGGCTGATACGGTTGATCCCAGTTAATTTCTCATGAGTGAAGTACGCTTGCGGGCATCTGTGTAGGGCCATGTTAAGACGTGGTTATAATGATCAGCCACCAGGTAGGAGGCCGAGGGTGGGGAGAAAGAACATGGGGTATAAGAGAGAAAGGAGTGGAAAAGATAAAAAGGGTAAGATAAGGAAAATCAAGCAGGAAGGGAGAAAGGGACAACAAGGAGAAAAAGAATAAGGGGGAAGGGATCAGAGAAGAGGGGGGTGGGGGGGGTAAAGTCTGGAGTAAAAACTCTCGAATTCCTTCGCTATATCGTCGTTCCTGGGTAAGAGTGATACATGAGCATTTCGTAATTGATGAACCGTAGATGAAGTTCTAGAGGCTTGGATCGTACGGGCCAAAAGGCACCCGCATTTGTTACCATGCTCATAGAAAACTCTTTGGCCAAGGACATAACGTCTCCTAGTTTGTTTACCTAATTCCTCCAAAAGGAGCGATTGGGCATGCAATAATTCTTGTAAGGTGGATTGAGCGTGCAACTGATTGTGAGACATTTCTAACTTTTTGATCTTCATGATCAGAGAAGTCATGTTTTCTTGGTGTAATCTTTTGGCTTTCCCGGCGAGTGTGATAAGTTCGCCACGAATTACACACTTATGAGCTTCCCAGAGGGAAACAACAGAGACATATGGGGTAGTGTTTTCCTTGAAATAAAGGTCTATACAAGTTTTCAAATGTTCTAACATCATTGGGTCATTGAGTAGAGAAGGGTTCAGTCTCCATGTTTTGGTTCTTGCGCAGGGGCGTTGCTAGCTGGCAAAAAGGCCAGGGGCTTCAGCCCGAAGTCCAAGGCCGGCACGGGGGAGGGCCTCTAGTGGCGCTGGGTTTTTTTGGTTGGGCGGAGGGGTTGTGTGGTTGTGTGGCGGGGGTAGGCTGACTTGCTGGTTGCTGCCTGGCTTACCAGTGCCCATCAATGCTGACCACTAAACTGACCTACCTACCTGACACACACTGACCTACATACACTGACCTACCTGACCCACACTGACTACCTGACCCACACTGACCTACCTGACCCACACTGACCTACCTGACCCACACTGACCTATCTGACATACACACACTGACCTACCTGACCCACACACACTGACCTACATACACTGACCCACACACACTGACCTACACTGACCTACACTGACCTACCTGACCCACACACACTGACCTACCTGACATACACTGACCTACCTGACCTACACTGACCTACACTGACCCACACACACTGACCCACACACACTGACCCACACACTGACCTACATACACTGACCTACCTGACATACACTGACCTACATACACTGACCTACCTGACATACACTGACCTACATACACTGACCCCCTGACCCACACTGACCTACACTGACCTACCTGACCTACATACACTGACCCACACTGACCTACATACACTGACCCACACACACTGACCTACCTGACCCACACTGACCTACACTGACCTACCTGACCTACCTGACCCACACTGACCTACACTGACCTACCTGACCCACACACACTGACCTACATACACTGACCCACACACACTGACCCACACTGACCTACATACACTGACCCACCCACACTGACCTACCTGACATACACTGACCTACCTGACCCACACTGACCTACATACACTGACCCACAAACACTGACCTACATACACTGACCCACCCACACTGACCTACCTGACCCACACACACTGACCTACATACACTGACCCACACACACTGACCCACACTGACCGACCTGACCCACACTGACCTACCTGACCCACACTGACCTACCTGACCCACACACACTGACCTACATACACTGACCCACACTGACCTACACTGACCTACATACACTGACCCACAAACACTGACCTACACTGACCTACCTGACCCACACACACTGACCTACATACACTGACCCACACACACTGACCTACACTGACCTACACTGACCTACCTGACCCACACACACTGACCTACCTGACATACACTGACCTACCTGACCTACACTGACCTACACTGACCCACACACACTGACCCACACACACTGACCCACACACACTGACCCACACACACTGACCTACCTGACATACACTGACCTACATACACTGACCTACCTGACCCACACTGACCTACACTGACCTACCTGACCTACATACACTGACCCACACTGACCTACATAGACTGACCCACACACACTGACCTACCTGACCCACACTGACCTACATTGACCTACCTGACCTACCTGACCTACACTGACCTACACTGACCTACCTGACCCACACACACTGACCTACATACACTGACCCACACACACTGACCCACACTGACCTACATACACTGACCCACCCACACTGACCTACCTGACATACACTGACCTACCTGACCCACACTGTCCTACATACACTGACCCACACACACTGACCTACATACACTGACCCACCCACACTGACCTACCTGACCCACACACACTGACCTACATACACTGACCCACCCACACTGACCTACCTGACCCACACACACTGACCTACATACACTGACCCACACACACTGACCCACACTGACCTACCTGACCCACACTGACCTACCTGACCCACACACACTGACCTACATACACTGACCCACACTGACCTACACTGACCTACATACACTGACCCACACACACTGACCTACACTGACCTACCTGACCCACACACACTGACCTACATACACTGACCCACCCACACTGACCTACCTGACATACCCTGACCTACCTGACCTACACTGACCCACACACACTGACCTACATACACTGACCTACTGTCATGAACAGGTGTGACCAGAACCGTGTGACCTGCGACAGAGGACACCAAAATGTATATAAGTGAAAATATAATAATTTATTAAAGTGAGTGAGTAATATAGTACAACCAACTCCAATATGACACAGTGCAATAACCAACCACAGACAGAGATCCACAAATAACAACAGACAGATAAGTACAATAAATGGGAAATACCAGGATCATTTTAGGACCGGGACAAGAGACTCGGGGCTGTAACCCCAATCGCCACCCCCTGGTGACGCCTCTGTTCTTGCGTTAGATTCAGGGTAGTAAAGGGTGATTGTGATAGGGTGGTGGTCGGATAGGAACATTGGCTCTATGGTTGTTTGTTGGATGAGGGCTAGGTCCGTTTGAGAGAGAAAGAAATAGTCAATTCTCGAGTATTTGCCGTGGGGTGCCGAGTAAAAGGTGTAGTCCCTCACGGAGGGGTACATGGTGCGCCAGGTGTCGTGGAGCGTCAGGTTTTGGAGTTGCATTTTGATTTGCCGAAGGGCTCGATATGGTAGGGTAGAGGCTCCCGACGAAGAGTCCAGGACAGGGTTCAGCGGGGCGTTAAAATCACCTCCCAACAGAACCAAACCTGACTGGAAAGTCGAGAGAAGGTCGCATATTTTTCTGAAGAAGGAAACATGGTGTTCATTGGGGCAATAGATGTTAGCTAGTTTAATTGGTTTCGAGGCGTATGTACATTGCGTTTCTTGAAGGAAAATGAATTGAGCTTTGTGTTTGGTAAGGGAGTTCAGAATCTGAGATCTCTTTTCTGGAAGATTAAGGCCCTTAACATTCAATGACACACACTTCAACGTTAGGGATGGAACAGGAGCCATGTTCTTTTCCATGGAAGTGGTTAAGAAAAGCAAGACAATAGTGGACCCTCAGCAGATCGGTGTAGATGGGAGGAGTACCTAGAGTAGGGGGGGAGTGAGCCCTCTTCCAAAATAGGGGTAAGTGCGGAGGGGAAAAAAAAAAGCAGTTGGGGCACAGAAAAGTGGAAGGTAGAAAGAAAAGGATAAAATCGAAAAAAAAAAAGTGGGAAAGAGGAAAGACTAGGGAGAAACTGTAGGGAACAACAAGAAGGGTTAACGGATGGGAGACACGGGATCTAGTGATATACCAGAGGTGGAGATAGAAATACTATTCCACCTATGAAGGGGAAAACTGGTAAGTCAGCGGGAATCCAAAGGAAACCGCTGTGTGGGAACGTAGGTATAAACGGAAAAACCACCGGTGGTTCCGCAAACTGGGGACCATGGGGAAGGAGCAGTGCATGAAGTGTAAAAGAATGGCCTTGGGGAGCTGCAACAATTTGTAATTGGATATTTCAACCAGATACATTAACATAACAAATAAACAGTTAGCATGTAACATATAACCAGAAACAGCGTGTATAGCTGTTGAGGCCAAAGGCCAACCTCTTCCTAAACCTATGCAAAGTTTGGCGCCTTCGGGAGCCTCTGGAAAAATCAGTGTCTGAATGACCTAAAATCTATTTAAGTTGGGAGACTCCTTGTCTATTTGGGGTAGAACTTGCCCCATAATTCACCATAAAAAAAAAGGGGGGGGGGAGCATTCCAATAAATAATCTGTATCGATAGGGTTCTACAACCCGCATCCCATTAAGAGTAGCTGTGTCCATCAGGTCGGAACCACCATGGTTCAGTAGTAGTTAGAAAATATTTATTAAATATTTATTATTGCCACTACCGGTAGTGGTCTGGTTGCGAGGGGGCTGCGCGTGTAGTACCCGAGGATCGGGAGTGCTTAAGAGGGTCTATAGAGAGAGCATCCCTGGTTGGTGCTGAAACAGAACCGGTCAAAGTAGGTACAAAAAGGAAAGGAGGGCAGTCACAGAATCCCGGAGCACTCCACGCGCCAGTCGCCAATGAGGGTGTATGGTGCACCACCGGGCAATCGTATACAAACATATAGAACATAAAATATATAATGTGGACTACAGCCTGAAAAGATAAGAGGGGTGTATGAGATCCCACGCATACTTTCCCCACACGCAATCAATAGTGAAAGTCTAGCTCAGGATCGATTTTTCAAGGGGGACAATCCTTTGCCACACACCACCAGGGGATCCCCGTGGCGTGTAGAATTCCAGATGGAGTAGACTAGGCAAGGAATCAAGGTACTGCAGGTTGTTCGAACAGAAATGGTCAGGGGTTCATTCCCAGCCAACCTCCCACTTAATCCAGACTGGTTAAGTACCCCGGAGAGTATGCGTGTATTTCCATAGGGTTTTGTTCAAAGGGGGTACAAACATGGTATATAGAGGTGCATCAACACATAACCTTATAACTGTATGCAGTTTCTCTCATTCTACCCAAAGCTGGTTACCCAAAGCAGGCTATTTAAATTTAGTCCAAGGACTTCAACTTAAGGCGGTAGGTAGAGCTGGGGAGGTCCACATTGTTGCGTTTGGAGGAAAGGTATGACCGGTAATGCAGCGGCAAGTCGGCAAGCCAGCAAGCCTCCTTTCCATACCCTGGGATGAAGTGTGAGGATCTAGGTGGGTCAGTGAGAGTCAAAAGAATCACTGTGGTGATCTAGGCGCGATCCCATAAGGATCTGTTACACCGGCAGGAGGAGGGGGGCAGGATAGGGCCCAGTGGGGCATATAGACTAGGAGGTCATGTATGCACAGTTCCCCATAGCTTGCCTTCCCAGTAAGGTTGTCCTGTGATGGAGTATACTGTATCATACCTGCATAGGGCCGCTTATCGCTTGACCGAGCATCCATAGTTGAGTCCAGGAGGTTGGCAGGCAGGAGGAAGTGCGTGCTTGTGGGTCATTCACACCGACCGAGGATTATCGATGGCAGGCCAGGCGTGTCAGCTAGACAATAACAAAAATAAAAACAAGAGCAGAAACAACAAAAATAAAGGATAACAAAAAGAGACCCCCCCCCCGGGGGTAGGGAAAAAAGCAAGTGTGAGTGCAGATGGCGAGGGGCCTTCACATGGCAAAGGATGATTCAAGATAGGTTAAGGGTGGAAGTGTTACTTGTTAGGCCTCTATGCGATCTCTTCTAGCTGGTGGTGAAGACGGAGATCCAGGGTTATGTTGGTATAGATCTCGGCATGAAGATCGATTGGTAGGAGAAGGTGGCACGTCCTGATGTCTTCTAGGTCTTTGTTGCTGTGCTTTCAGCACCGGGTTGACAGAGACAGGAAGCCACGGTTCCATTGGGTAGTGGAAAGAATACCATTCTGGAAGATCGATGCGCGGAAGATCAAGTTGGTCACAGAAGGTCTGTAGGTCTTCCGGGGTGCGGAGCAGAGCCGAGCAACCCCTAGTGGTTGCAGACAACCTGAAGGGGAATTTCCAGCGGTATTGTATGTTCCGGGACCGCAGAGCTTCCAGCAGGGGTCGCAAAGCCCTTCTATTCTGTAAGGTTATCTGAGATAAGTCCTGGAACAGTTTAATCTCAGTGCCATTATGAATAATCCAACCTTTTTCCCTCACTTTCCTAAGGATTTCCTCCTTCAGGGGGAAATTCACTATACAACAAATTATATCCCTGGGTGCTTCATTATCTCGGGGCTGAGGGTGCAATGCTCTATGAATTCTTTCCACCTCTATTGGAGAGTCAGCCGGTGGGTCTATCATCTCATTAAAGATGTTACTCATAGTTTGCTGCAGAAGACCAGGATCGTTATTTTCAGGCAAGCCACGCATCCTGATGTTATGTCTGCGCCCACAGTTACCTAGATCTTCAATATGTCTGTGAAGATCTAGCAGGTGTGTGAGCTGTGCGTCGTAGGTCCCCTGGACTTGGCGAATGGCTGCAGCATAAGTTTGAGTGGTTTCTTCCACATCGCTGATGCGCCGAGTCACTGCTTGAAAGTCTGAGCGGAGGTCGGCAATGGCAGCCGTCACTGTGCTCTTGATGTCAGTGGCAAACTTTTCCAGGTATAGCAGGCTGGGCGGTTGGGTCTGCATGAGGGAGGGTGTTTCCGCTCCTGACATCTGAGAAGCGGACGCTATTTCAGGCGAGTCCGGTGCTTGGGCCTGCAAGGCCACATGTGAGGCCGCATGTGTCAGCTGGTATATATTGCGGCTCAGCTGTGTCCCGGTATCAGCGGATGCACGGGAGGTGGAGGAGCTCCTGGTCGTTCTGTTCATGGTGTTTTTAGTGCTGTAAGCTCCCCAAGTAGTAAACCACGGTCCCCAGATTACAGGTGCTCAGAACTCAGGCTGCCATCTAGGTCTCTGTCTGTGTATTTGATTTTTTTATGTAATTTTAACTTTGTATAATAAAGATAATGTTTTGTTTTACTTACCTGTGTCTCCACCATGTTGCCGCTATAGTTTGTGAAGGTCACTAGAGTTTAGTCTCCAGTTTAGTGATTCTCAAACTGTGTGCTGTGGCACTAGTGTGCCACGTGAGATTTGTTGCCATTGGAGTTTTGAAAAATATTTAAAATTGCTAGCATTTTGAAACCTTGAACATATCGAACAATTAAATAGTAAATCAATGTCGCAAAAGTTAAAAAAGAATCATATATAAAAATGCAATCTCTGTCAGACTGTCATTCAATGGTTCCTTTCATAACGCGAGACTTGTGCAAGATCTCGGGAGAACTTATCGCTCTAATTATATTATAATAATAGAGATGGTTTCATTTGTTTGTTTCGTTTGTCGACTTTGGAGCCTTGCTTCAATCTGATTTGCTCTCGAAAGCAAGCACATCCTTCAATTTAAATGTAAAATTAAATATATTTGTAAAAATAAATAAGTTCTTCACCACAAAAATGTATAAATCTTTTTTAGGTGTGTCATGAAAATTTTTGGATCTTTTTGATGCAACGCAAGACACTGCTCCAGTTTATGCCTAAATATTTTCGTGTTCTGTTTTGGATAAGGGCCCTAAAAGTCTCCTTTATTTACTATAGTAAAAAGTTTAGATGTCATAGCACTAACAAGCACATTGAAGGATGCAGTGGCTAAAAGAGACAGTTTGCCCACTTATGCCACGTACACACGATCGGAATTTCCGACCACAAATGTTCGATGCGAGCTTGTTGTCAGAAGTTCCGACCATGTGTGGGCTCCATCAGACATTTTGTGTCAGAATTTCCGACAACAGATGTTTGAGAGCTGGATCTCAAATTTTCCGACAACAAAATCCGTTGTCGTAACTTCCGAGTGTGTGTAGACAATTCCGACGCACAAAATTCCACGCATGCTCTGAATCAAGTACGAGACGGAAGCGCTCGGTCTGGTAAAACTAGCATTCGTAATGGAAATAGCACATTCATCGCGCTGCAAATTTTTAAATCTTTTAATGCAGCGCATTCTCTTCTTCTTTATAATGCTAGAATTTTGAAGTTGTTTTGCTGCTGATATTCACACAGAGTTCTGACAAACTTATTTCTTTATTATTTCTCGTGATCTCCTGAATAATCTTTATTTATTTTTTTTGGCAGATCTCCAGAATAATGTTTCTAATTTTTTTTTTAATAGTAATCTCCTTCTTTTTTTTTCTTTTTTTTTTTTAATCAAGATCTCCCGATTTATTTTGTTAATTTTTTTTCTAGTGATCTCCATAATATTTTTTGTCGTTTTGTGTGTCAAGTTACCACAACACCATTATTATCTTATATTTTTTAACCTCAAGGAGATTGGTTGGTGTTGTTGTTCCTTGTTAATCTGACATTGTATTTTTTAAAAGGAACCTGCCTACTCATAAACAAACTGTCCTTTTTGAACTAAAACACATAGCCAAGTATTTGTGAAAATAAAATAGACATTTATTAGGGTTCATAACAAAATAAAGAGGAAGGCAACGCTGGATAACCTGTTGAAATTGGCGAAGCCTTTGTACCCCAGGGCAGACATCAATTATTTGACAGGCAAAATTGGTAGCCTGAGGGGTCCATTTATTAGGGAACACGATACGGTCCAGGACTCCGAGAGGTCGGCAGCAGCAGCAGATGACATATATGTCCCCAGGCTGTGGTCTTACCACAGCCTGCGTCTTTTGCCAGACCAGACCGAACCCAGGCCATCACTCTGAAGACTTCCTTGCACGCTTCCTTCCAGGCTGTGGCTGTAATGTTGGAGTTGTGGCAGGAGGTGAAGGAAGAGTATGGCCCAACTCACATACATGACTTTTTTTGTAAGTTTGCCCATCACCCCCTTATTTAGGGCCTGATAGATGACTTCTGCACAAATGAGGCGTTGGCCCACCTCCATTTCCTGCATTTTGCTGGCTGCCATGCAGGCATAGGCCTCTTGAAGATTGGGGGTGGTTCTGAGGGCCATAGTAGCCTGCCGAATCAAAGAAAGAGCTGACTCCTCCAAGTTACTCCCCTTCCTGGGCCTTTTTATTGGAAGGCGGTGAGGAGGAACCTACGATTCGGTCAGGCTAATGAGCACGGCCACCCCCTGGCTGCCACTTTTCATGGCCACCTCCTGGCTGCCACTTTCACCCGCCTTCTCCTTGCTGAGATTTTCCACAGCCTCCTCCTGGCTGAAACTTTCCTGTGTATGAAAATGGGACATAGTTTTAGTTTTTTTGGTCATCAATCACACACAATTTAGAGCTCATAACTGTTGTAAATTAAGTGTTAACAAATAGAAAAGACTATCATTCTGACTCCAGCATTTTCATTGTCTCAATCCTTTTTGGCTACTACTGTCTATTGATATGTAAACCACTTTGTTAAATCAGAAATTAGTGATCAATAATAACATCTAGTTAACATCATTAATTTTTGGTCAAGAAATATGTTGAACAATGCTATACCTGGCTCAAGCTGGGCTCCTCCACTTCTTCCTGAGTGGAAGGCCCAGGTTGGACTTCTGAAGCCTCATCTGAGGTGGAAGGAAGAGTGGAAGGAAGAGTGGAAGGAAGGGTTGAGAGTGATGGCCTGATTTCAGTCTGGTCTGACAAAAACCGCAGTCTGTCGTAGTACCACATCCTGGGGACATATACGTCATCTGCTGCTGCTCTGGATCTCATGGAATCCTGGACCTTTTTGCGCTCCCTATTATATATGCTCATCAGGCCACCAATTTTGAACTTCAAATAGGGGATAGTTGCCGTAGGAATCACCGGCTTCACCAATTCCAACAGTTGATCCAGTGCTGCCTTACTCTTTATTTTATTATTATAAAAAGGGTGTTTCACCTGCCACAGACAGGGCAGCTCCCTGTATTTATCAATGAAGCTAGGGAGGAATTCATGATTGTTGAATCTATACATTTTATTAGCAAGACACAAGACAAACCCTAATGTCAGGCTAAACTCTCCTAATCTTGTCCCAATATAGGCTTCAATCTATAAGCAGTATAGTCCACTCATGCCCCAAGTTAAAATTGTACCTTCGTTAACACGATCGGTGCTTATGCTACTCTGTCCTCCGCTCACAGATCGTATGTACAACGCACACGTGTTACGCTTTATATACACTGTGCATGCGTGAAACTCCACCTGCCCCTGACCTTCTTTCTAGTATATTTCCCGCCCCTTCTCTTTCAGCACAGTGGGAGAGCACATGGCGGAGACAGAGCAGGTGCATGCAGAGGAGAGCAGCAACAACGAGGATAACCCGGAGCCACAAATGTCCCGATCCAGGAGAGTTAAGGCCTCAAATATGTCCTTTGTAGAGATGGTGGAGATGGTGGACATCTTGAAGAGGGCCGACTATGATGGGAAATATGGACCGTATAGAAAACCAAATGTATGAAAGGCCAAAATCATGAGTAAAGTTGTTAAAAGTCAAAGTGAGGGAGCAGGATCAGTACAGAAGAATCAAGAGTGCTGCAAAAAAGTAAGTATTTTGTTGTGTGTTCCTATTATTATTACTTGCATGCTGCTCCATGTGCTTTTCTTTATACTGTTGTACAGTTTAAAATGGCGTTTAAAATGGCAAGTTTCAGGTTCGTGGGCACAGTAATCGTTCGTAGTAAACATCGTTCGTTCGCCCACTAATACAATGTTTTTGGCAGATGCAGGTTAACTACATTTGTTCAGGCCTATTTGTATTAAAAGAAGTTTGTTGTCTAGATGGGTTTGTAACTAGAATGAAATGCAAACTTGATTCAGTGTAAGGAGAGGACACTCAGCAGCTGTTTACACATCTGAACACAGGAGCACTAGTGTGGAACACCAGAACACCCTTTTTAGGATGTCCCACGCAGGTGCTCCAGTGGTTACTAGGGGTGTCTCCATGTGTGATACTTTACCAAAAAAGGTAAGTATTCTAGCTTTACCAAGGGAAAAAATCATGTCTTCAGCTTGGAACTCTGCCAAAACAGACAATTGTATGAAACTTCCAAGCAATGTTTCATATTCATATTTCTTGCCTCAAATATCTGTGTGCTAAGTATACCTTTTTTTTTATTCACATAGGTGAGAAAAGACTTGGGACATCAGAGGACACCAGGGACCCCCAACCTCCTAAAGAAGGGGAAGTCACCACACCACAACCTGAGGATGCGGAGGGAGGAGAGGTTCATGACGTGGTTGAAATAGTGACCACAACAGGTGAGTGTCTGGGACCACAGCTTCAGGTAATAGATGTATGCCTGCATATTTATAATACATGGTGTTTTTTTTAAATTTTAGGTGATGTGGATGTTGTGGAAGTAGAAACTCATTTCACCAGTGCAAGTGCACACGTCCTCATCGGGGAGATCGTGGTGTGCAATCGTGATTTAGAAAAGATAAAGGAAAATATCAATGATGTTCAACAAAAAAATGAAGAACATCATTGATGTTTTAGGCAGAATCTAAAACACACAAAAATTGTAGTGTTTTGTCGAGGACCTTTTTATTTTAAATCAAGTTTTAAAGTATTTTAAAAGCCAAATTTTGAAGATGCACACAGTGTGTTAACATGTGCTATCTGCCATCATGGGATATCAAGTTACGCGTTTTGGGGGTGCAACCCCTTCCTCGCTAGGGATGAGCTTCGTGTTCGAGTCCAACCCATGTTCCACTCGAACATCGTCTGTTTGCCCGTTCGCCGAATTGCGAACTATATGGGCCGTTCGCGCCAAATTCGTGTGGCGCGTCACGGCCCATAATTCACTGCGACATCGCAGTGCATTGCTGGCTGATGATTGGCCAAGCATGCACTATGACCCACATGCTTGGCCAATCACAGCGCCGTCAGTAGAGAGAGCTGTAATTGGCCAAAGCCAGGGTGGCTTTGACCAATCATGGCTCAGGGGGTTTAGAACACGCCCCACACTATATAAGGCCGCCTGCACGGCGGCCCTGTGTAGTGTGTTCTGGCGTGCTGAGAGATAGAGAGAGAGACAGTGTCATTTCATTTGAGTTAGCTACATTAGGCAGGTCAGTCAGTTAGCTGCACTTACAGTATATTGTATATATATATGCATCCCAGGTGTTCTGTGTGTGTATATATATATATATATATATATATATATATATATATATATATATATACTCTGTATTCAGTTTAGCTAGATCCGTTCCTATTATCTTCCTACTGACAGGCAGGCTTGTCTTGTTACAGTATTTACAGCTACCTGAAGAAAATTGCTGGTGTTCTTTTGATCCTACCACAGTCAGACAGCTAGACTATTTACAGTTAGTGTAGTGCGTCCTCCTCCCAGTGTTCAGCTAAAGCTATAAGTTAGTTTAGTGTGACCTCTGCACAGTGTTCAGCTAAAGCTACAAGTTAGTTTAGTGCGACCTCTGCACAGTGTTCAGCTAAAGCTACAAGTTAGTGTAGTGCGTCCTCTGAACAGTGTTCATCTAAAGCTACAAGTTAGTGTAGTGCGTCCTCCTCACAGTGTTCAGCTAAAACTACAAGTTAGTGTAGTGCGTCCTCTGAACAGTGTTCATCTAAAGCTACAAGTTAGTGTAGTGCGTCCTCTGAGCAGTGTTCAGCTAAAGCTACCTGTAGAAGGTTGGTGGTGTTTTCCTGATCCTATCACTACCGCAAGCAGCTAAAGTATTTACACGTTAGTGTAGTGTGACCTCTGCACAGTGTTCAGCTAAAGCTACCTGTAGAAGGTTGGTGGTGTTTTCCTGATCCTATCACTACCGCAAGCAGCTAAAGTATTTACACGTTAGTGTAGTGCAACCTCTGCACAGTGTTCAGCTAAAGCTACCTGTAGAAGGTTGGTGGTGTTTTTCTGATCCTATCACTACCGCAGCCAGCTAAAGTATTTACACGTTAGTGTAGTGCGACCTCTGCACAGTGTTCAGCTAAAGCTACCTGTAGAAGGTTGGTGGTGTTTTCCTGATCCTATCACTATCGCAAGCAGCTAAAGTATTTACACATTATTGTAGTGCAACCTCTGCACAGTGTTCAGCTAAAGCTACCTGTAGAAGGTTGGTGGTGTTTTCCTGATCCTATCACTACCGCAGGCAGCTAAAGTATTTACACGTTAGTGTAGTGCGACCTCTGCACAGTGTTCAGCTAAAACTGCCTGTAGAAGGTTGGTGGTGTTTTCCTGATCCTATCACTACCGCAGGCAGCTAAAGTATTTACACGTTAGTGTAGTGCGACCTCTGCACAGTGTTCAGTTAAAGCTACCTGTAGAAGGTTAGTGGTGTTTTCCTGATCCTATCACTACCGCAGGCAGCTAAAGTATTTACACGTTAGTGTATTGTGACCTCTGCACAGTGTTCAGCTAAAGCTACCTGTAGAAGGTTGGTGGTGTTCTCATACTGTAGGCAGGCAGTTGATTTTGCTAGCTGCAGTATCAGTATATATATATATATATATATATATATATATATATATATATATATATATATATATCCCAGCTTAGTGCAGCTACAGGCCATTAGTATGTCTGGAAGTCCAACAAGGAGAGGCAGACCGTCACAAGCCAATAAAAGAGGGCAAGCAGGCTCTGTGTCTAGAGGCAACAGTGCTGGTCGTGGAGACGGTGCATCCTCATCAGCACGTGGCCCTGGGACACGCTTGGCCTTTTTTCCGGCAGCTGGCCATGTTGAGCCGCAACATGCGGAAGACCAAGCCGTCCTCATCCTCCTCTTCCTCCCTCACCCATGCTCAGGGTACATTGTCTGGCAAAGCAGCTGCCAACGCGGCCTCTTCCCTCGGCTCAATGGAATCAGTGACTCCTTCCCTAGCCCCACCATGTCCTCCTGAGGAGTCCCTCGAACTGTTTGACCAGTGTTGGGTATATGCTCCAGGAGGATGCCCAGCGTTTAGAAGGCTCTGATGATGATACTGAGCTAGATGAAGGCAGTAAAAGAAGTTCGCTCCCAGCCATCCACATGCCCAGCGGTTGAATGCTAGCTTGCCAAAATTGCTAGCACTTCAACTGCTACCTGTTCAGTTGGTAGACTCTGCCCCCTTCCGTGAGTTTGTGGAATGTGTGGTTCCTCAGTGGCAGGTACCCAAATACCACTTTTTCTCACGGAAGGCGATTCCGGCTCTCTACTGGCATGTGGAAGGCAAGGTCTTGACCTCGCTGAACAGGGCAGTCAGCGGTAAGGTGCAAATTACTGCTGACTCATGGTCCAGCAGGCATGGACAGGGACGTTACCTAAGTTTCACGAGGCATTGGGTCACTCTGCTGGCAGCTGGGAAGGATGCAGGACAAGGTGCAGTAGTGTTGGAGGTTGTTCCGCCACCATGCCTCCAAAATGCCATTACTAATGATTGTGACACACCTCTCTCCTCCACTCCCTCCTCTTCTTCTTCCTCCATGGCCTCTTCCTGTGCTTTGTCCTCGGAACCAGCGGTGCCCCATAGCCATTCAAGGGGCTATGCAACTACGTGAGCCAAAAGATGCCATGCGGTGCTTGAGCTGGTGTGCTTGGGGGACAGGAGCAACACTGGGGCAGAGGTTCTGTCAGCTCTGCAGGGGCAGGTTCAGAGGTGGTTGACGCCACGCCAACTTAAGGCAGGAATGGTGATTTGCGACAATGGCACCAACCTCCTCTCCGCCCTCCGGCAGGGACAACTGACCCATGTGCCCTGTTTGGCTCACGTTCTTAACTTGGTGGTGCAGCAGTTCTTGGGCAGGTCCCTGGGCTTACAGGATGTCTTGAGGCAGGCCAGGAAAGTCTGTGTGCATTTCCGCCGGTCATATAATGCCAGTGCTCGGCTGGCAGACCTCCAAAAGGAAATTAACCTGCCCAAGAACCGCCTAATCTGTGACATGCCCACCAGGTGGAACTCAACGTTGGCCATGCTGCAGCGGCTGCACACGCAGCAGAGGGCCATCAATGAGTAACTGTGTGACTATGGCACCAGGACAGGGTCAGGGGAGCTTGTTTTTTTTTTTCCCACGCCAGTGGGCCATGATCAGGGATGCATGCACTGTCCTGTCACCATTTGAGGAGGCCATGAGGATGGTGAGCAGTGACAGTGCATGCATCAGTGACACTGTCCCCCTTGTCCACCTGTTGGAGCACACGCTGCATGAAATAATGGACAGGGCACTTGAGGCAGAACAGAGGCAGGAAGAGGAGGACTTCCTTAGCTCTCAAGGCTCCCTTTATCCAGACAGTGTTCCTGTGTGCCCGCACATAGGAAGAGGAGGAGGAGGAAGAGGAGGATTGTGTCAGTATGGAGGTGGAGCCTGGCACTCAGCATCAGCAGCAGTCTTTAAGGGATCATTTAGAGTCCCAATAAACACATGGACTTGTACGTGGCTGGGAGGAGGTGGCTGCGGATCATGTCGTCCTTAGTGACCCAGAGGACTCCGGACCGAATGCCTCAGCAAACCTACGCTGCATGGCCTCCCTGATCCTGCAAAGCCTGCGTAAGGATCCTCGTATTTGTGGTATCAAGGAGAAGGACCAATACTGGCTGGCAACCCTCCTTGATCCACGTTACAAGGGTAAGGTTGCGGACCTTATCTTGCCGTCACAGAGGGAGCAGAGAATGAAACATCTTCGGGAGGCCTTGCAGAAAGGTCTGTGCAACGCGTTCCCAGAGACTGGGAGGTTACAAACTCCTGTTTCTGGACAACGTGTTGCTGAGGCTTCGGTCAGTCAAAGAAGGAGCGGTGGAGAAGGTGGCCGTCTGACCGATGCGTTCAGACAATTTTTTAGTCCGCAGCCCCAAGGTATGATCGGTTCCAGCAACCATCGCCAGCGTCTGTTTTACATGGTGCAAGAATACCTAGGGGCAAGATCTGACTTGGACACCTTTCCCACCAAAAATCCTCTGGGTTACCGGGTCTAGAGGATGGATCTCTGACCAGAGCTTGCACAGTATACAATTGAGCTACTGGTCTGTCCTGCCTCCAGCGTTCTTTCGGAACGCACATTCAGTGCTGCTGGAGGCTTTGTAACCGATCACAGGGTGCGTCTGTCCACCAACTCGGTCGATCGACTGACCTTCATAAAAATGAATCAGTCTTGGATCACCACCAGATACCAAGCACCTGATGCTGATGTAACTGAATAATTTTTTTTGGAAATGTCAGATCCCTTCAAAGACTGCCTATGCTGATGCTGAGTGACTATCCTGAGTAATTATCCTCTTCCTCTTCAATGATCATGCTGATGGCTTGTAAGAACATTTTTGGTTCTGGGCGCCGCCACCAGTGCCTAAGGCCCAATTTTTCAGCCCCTGTTTAACAGGGGTGTGTAATTACAATTTTTGATGCAATACCTTGCAGCAGGGCTCGTTCCTGCATTCCAACTAGAGTATCTGTGTGGGGTTGCAGTGTTGTGGCACCAGCACCAGTGCCCAAGGCCCAATTTTTCAGCCCCTGTTTAACAGGGGCGTGTAATTACAATTTTTGATGCAATACTTTGCAGCAGGGCTCGTTCCTGCGTTCCAACCAGAGTATCTGTGAGGGGTTGCAGTGCTGTGGCACCAGCACCAGTGCCTAAGGCCCAATTTTTCAGCCCCTGTTCAACAGGGGCATGTAATTACAATTCTTGATCTAATATTTCACAGCAGGGCCCGTTTCTGCGCCCACCAAAATTAACTGTGAGGACTTACAGTGTTGTGCCACCAGCACCACCACCAAAGGCCCAATTTTTCAGCCCCTGTTCAACAGGGGCATGTAATTACAATTCTTGATCTAATATTTCACAGCAGGGCCCGTTTCTGCGCCCACCAAGATTAACTGTGAGGACTTATGCCCCATACACACGGTCGGATTTTCCGACGGAAAATGTGTGATAGGACCTTGTTGCCGGAAATTCCGACCGTGTGTAGGCTCCATCACACATTTTCCATTGGATTTTCTGACACACAAAGTTTGAGAGCAGGCTATAAAATTTTCCTACAACAAAATCCGTTGTCGGAATTTCCGATCGTGTGTACACAAATCCGACGCACAAAGTGCCACGCATGCTCAGAATAATCAAAGAGATGAAAGCTATTGACTACTGCCCCGTTTATAGTCCCGACGTACGTGTTTTACGTCACCACGTTCAGAATGATCGGATTTTCCGACAACTTTGTGTGACCGTGTGTATGCAAGACAAGTTTGAGCCAACATCCGTCGGAAAAAATCCTAGGATTTTGTTGTCGAAATGTCCGATCAATGTCCGACCGTGTGTACGGGGCATAACAGTGTTGTGCCACCAGCACCTAAAATAAAATGAACTAATGCGCGACCAGCAATGACCAATAGGCTGATAAGAAGCTGCCAACATATAACAGTGTACTCACATAACCAAACCACAATGCAATGCAAATTATGTGGCGCTACTTAAGCCTAACTGTGAAAATCTGAATATGCAAAGTGAAATAAATAAAAATGTACTAATGCATAAATAACCGAAAACTGAAATAAATCATCCAATCCAATCACAAATGAAGTAAATATATATAAAGTGGAGTGCGATTCCACCAAAATGAAAAATGTGCAAAAAAACCCACATGAGCCCGTATCTCACAAGTAAATAAAAGTGGAATTGTGCATAAATAAATCAATAAATAGCCTAAAATTAAAATAATCATCCAATCCAATCACAAATGAAGTAAATTCATGTATAGTGAAGTACGATTCCACCAAAATACATAAATGATGTGCAAAAGTTCATAGGAGCCCGTGGCTCACAAATAAATATAAAAAATATATAAAACGAAATAAAAGTGCAATCATGCATAAATAAATAAATCATACAATATAATGAAAATCTCATATGAAGTGAAGTGCAATTCCACCAAAATATATATACAATGTGCAAAGAAAATCTGAGTGTAATAAATGTCCAAAAAATATTGATAAGTGTAGTCCCAACGTCATGCAATGTGGCACACGATAGCAAGGTCAAATCTTCTGATCATACAGGAAGGTGCAAGTGCAATTAGCAATAGAAG
The DNA here is from genome assembly GCA_037952925.1 of Lithobates clamitans. Lineage (NCBI taxonomy): Eukaryota > Metazoa > Chordata > Amphibia > Anura > Ranidae > Lithobates > Lithobates clamitans. The sequence continues at coordinate 4,943,119 of JBBGZY010000321.1, read as the reverse complement.
TGGCGAGAAGTGTCTTAAGGTAGATGTGTGCTTCCAATCAGGCTCCGGAGTGAGACACCTGTTTCCCCCAGCCTCTCACCTGTAGTAACGGCCCTCAATGGGCCAAATCGAGCGTCAACCGACAAGCGGTGGAGATACCCACAAGGAAAGCAGCTTCCGGTGGTGGTCACAGCGCTTGGGGAAATCCAATATCCATCCAGCAATTGCACGCTACGAAAAAAGCGTCTGTTTGACTGACAGAACTTTCCACCTATCAATGAGCACGTCTTACGGCGTAGAGTGCAATTGCTGGATGGATATCGGACTTCCCCAAGCGCTGTGACCACCACCGGAAGCTGCTTTCCTTGTGTGTATCTCCACCGCTTGTCGGTTGACGCTCGACTTGGCCAATTGGGGGCCGCTACTACAGGTGAGAGGCTGGGGGAAACAGGTATCGTACTCCGGAGCCTGATTGAAAGCACACATCTACCTTAAGACACTTCTCGCCACTTCTATTGCTAATTGCACTTGCACCTTCCTGTATGATCAGAAGATTTGACCTTGCTGATATCGTGTGCCACATTGCATGACGTTGGGACTACACTTATCAATATTTTTTGGACATTTATAACACTCAGATTTTCTTTGCACATTGTATATGTATTTTGGTGGAATTGCACTTCACTTCATATGAGATTTTCATTATATTGTATGATTTATTTATTTATGAATGATTGCACTTTTATTTCGTTTTATATTTTTTTTATTTTATTTTTTTTATTTGTGAGCCACGGGCTCCTATGAACTTTTGCACATCATTTATGTATTTTGGTGGAATCGTACTTCACTATATATGAATTTACTTCATTTGTGATTGGATTGGACGATTATTTTAGTTTTAGGTTATTTATTGATTTATTTATGCACGATTGCACTTTTATTTATTTGTGAGCCAAGGGCTCATGTGGGTTTTTTTGCACATTTTTCATTTTGGTGGAATCGCACTCCACTTTATATATGTTTACTTCATTTGTGATTGGATTGGATGACTTATTTCAGTTTTCAGTTATTTATGCATTAGTACATTTTTATTTATTTCACTTTGCATATTCAGATTTTCACAGTTAGGCTTAAGTAGTGCCACATAATTTGCTTTTCATTGTGCCACCAGCACCACCACCACCACCAAAGGCCCAATTTTTCAGCCCCTGTTCAACAGGGGCATGTAATTACAATTCTTGATCTAATATTTCACAGCAGGGCCCGTTCCAGTGCCCACCAAGAGTAACTGTGAGGACTTACAGTGTTGTGGCACCAGCACTACCATCACCAAAGGCCCAATTTTTCTGGCCCTGTTCAACAGGGGCATGTAATTACAATTCTTGATCTAATATTTCACAGCAGGGCCCTGTGAGGGCTTACAGTGTTGAGGCCACAACAACACCTAAGGCCCAAATTTCTGCTGAGTATATAGGGCAGGCCCCTACTTTCAAACATCCAACTTACAAACGACTCCTACTTGGTGGAGATACCCACAAGGAAAGCAGCTTCCGGTGGTGGTCACAGCGCTTGGGGAAATCCAATATGCATCCAGCAATTGCACGCTACAAAAAAAGCGTCTGTTTGACTGACAGAACTTTCCACCTATCAATGAGCACGTCTTACGGCGTAGAGTGCAATTGCTGGATGGATATCGGACTTCCCCAAGCGCTGTGACCACCACCGGAAGCTGCTTTCCTTGTGTGTATCTCCACCGCTTGTCGGTTGACGCTCGACTTGGCCAATTGGGGGCCGCTACTACAGGTGAGAGGCTGGGGGAAACAGGTATTGTACTCCGGAGCCTGATTGAAAGCACACATCTACCTTAAGACACTTCTCGCCACTTCTATTGCTAATTGCACTTGCACCTTCCTGTACGATCAGAAGATTTGACCTTGCTGATATCGTGTGCCACATTGCATGACGTTGGGACTACACTTATCAATATTTTTTGGACATTTATAACACTCAGATTTTCTTTGCACATTGTATATGTATTTTGGTGGAATTGCACTTCACTTCATATGAGATTTTCATTATATTGTATGATTTATTTATTTATGAATGATTGCACTTTTATTTCGTTTTATATTTTTTTTATTTTATTTTATTTATTTGTGAGCCACGGGCTCCTATGAACTTTTGCACATCATTTATGTATTTTGGTGGAATCGTACTTCACTATATATGAATTTACTTCATTTGTGATTGGATTGGACGAATATTTTAGTTTTAGGTTATTTATTGATTTATTTATGCACGATTGCACTTTTATTTATTTGTGAGCCAAGGGCTCATGTGGATTTTTTTGCACATTTTTCATTTTGGTGGAATCGCACTCCACTTTATATATGTTTACTTCATTTGTGATTGGATTGGATGACTTATTTCAGTTTTCGGTTATTTATGCATTAGTTTTTATTTATTTCACTTTGCATATTCAGATTTTCACAGTTAGGCTTAAGTAGTGCCACATAATTTGCTTTTCATTGTGCCACCAGCACCACCACCACCACCAAAGGCCCAATTTTTCAGCCCCTGTTCAACAGGGGCATGTAATTACAATTCTTGATCTAATATTTCACAGCAGGGCCCGTTCCAGTGCCCACCAAGAGTAACTGTGAGGACTTACAGTGTTGTGGCACCAGCACTACCATCACCAAAGGCCCAATTTTTCTGGCCCTGTTCAACAGGGGCATGTAATTACAATTCTTGATCTAATATTTCACAGCAGGGCCCTGTGAGGGCTTACAGTGTTGAGGCCACAACAACACCTAAGGCCCAAATTTCTGCTGAGTATATAGGGCAGGCCCCTACTTTCAAACATCCAACTTACAAACGACTCCTACTTGCAAACGGAAGGAGACAACAGGAAGTGAGATGAAATCTACCCCTAGGAAGGGAAATTCTCTCCTGTAAGAGTTAATATGGGAAAAACTTTTCTCCTTTCCACTGATGCTTTATCACCAATCCTTGTTTCACTAAAAACCCCACATTTTCAAAAAACATTTGTCATTGGGACAAAAAGTGAGGTGAAATCTTCTGAAGAGGAGCACAGACAGCAAAACAAATGTCACAGGGGTGATAACCATTCCCTATGTTTTCCAAAAAGCTTAAAAACAGATGTTCTGGCTGGAGCTAAACACATTAAAAATGTACCAGTTCAAAATTACAAACAGATTCTACTTAACAACAAACCTACAGTCCCTGTGTTGTTTGCACCGTCTGTATACTGCTGTTCAGAGTATATAGGGCCTGGGGGCCCCACGCCTTTCCTTTTTTTTAATTGGGTGCGGGGTTCCCCTTAATATCCATACAGGACCCAAAGGGCCTGGTAATGGACTGGAGGGTACCCATGCCGTTTGTCTCACTAATTTTCATCCATATAGCCGGGACCCGATATTACATTAAAGCCGCAAGCAGTTTTTAAATGACTTTTTTTCCTTGAAAAATTTCATTTTGTGCAGGGACTGTTCTAAGCACGGGAAACACGCGCCACTTTACAGGCATACTATAGACAACCCCCAGGTACGATATTTAAAGGAATATTTCACTTTTTTTTTTTTTTTTTTTACTTTAAGCATCATTAAAATCACTGCTCCCGAAAAAACTGACATTTTTAAAACTTTTTTTTGCATTGATACATGTTCCCTGGGGCAGGACCGGGTCCCCAAACCCTTTTTAGGAAAATACCATGCAAATTAGTCTTTAAAAGGAGCACTTTTGATTTTGAACGTTCGAGTCCCATAGACGTCAATGGGGTTCTAACGTTCGTGCAAATTTTCGGTCCGTTCGCAGGTTCTAGTGCGAACCAAACCGGGGGGTGTTCGGCTCATCCCTATTCCTCACAACTCAAGTAGGTGAAAGGAAGGGGTTGCACCCCCGAAATACGTCCATTGATCCCCCATGATGGGAGCTAGCACATGTTGACATTAGGCATGGGATCAGGAGGGAAATCCACATTTTGACTCCCAATTTGTGTGCATTTTCAAAATTTGGCTTTACAGGGATGACATCACCCCATCTGATGAAGGCAAGATCAACACAGTTTTGACATACTAATGCCTGATATTGCCTTCACTTTTTCAAAGTTCAATTTTGTAAGTTCCTGAGTTATGTATGTTATTATGGTTTTAAACATGCCTGTTTAAACAAAAAAAGGATATTTATAATGTCAAACATAAAAATGTTATACACCAAAGATGTCGGTTTGTTCAAAAACCCTTTTCTAACGCACATGTGGATGTGCACAGAGTAAAATGTTTTTATACTCAACAATGTGTGGCTTCTTCTTTCAATTCTGAATACCAGTTTTTGGAGTAAGTTTGTGTTTACAGTGACAAGGGGGGTTATTTACTAAACGCAAATCCACTTTGCACTACAAGTGCACTTTCAGTGCACTGGCGGTGCACTTGTAATGCAAAGTGGATTTGCCTTTAGTAAAAACCCACACGGTGCTCTAAAATTGGCCCCATCAGGACATTTTAGGGACTCCAAACAATTAATTCATGGTGCTGAAAAGGATGATTATTTTTATCATTAATGCATTACATACATTAACAACAAAAACAATGCGTGTGTTTAGCAGACCCACAACATATTAGTTAGCTGAAGAAGAGATTGTCAGCTCATGTATCAAAAAAATTACATTTGCACTATTGAAGAAAATGTCCAAAAAGAAAAGCCCATTGGAGAACCTAGGAGACAAGTAAAAGAAACACAAGCAGTAAATCAAATGAAATATTAGTTTGTTTTAAAATAAAAATTTATTTTAAAAATGTTTTATACATTCGCTGGCATATCAATGGCCACCCTACCCGCAAAGTACTCCAGATATTTTTGTCTGACTTTGTGGGCGATTTGGGGGGGAAAGCCAGGACGGCCAGCTTCAAGTGTCGTCAGGGCTGCTTGATCTGGAAATCCGGCCTCAGGCCCAACTGAGGCCGGATTTTTCATAGCAGTTTTACATAGGAAATTGTGCAAAATACAGCAGAAAAGCACTATATGGTTGAGTTTATATTCCGCCATGTGTATGGATGTTAGAAGTAGGCGGAACCGGCTGGCCATTATACTGAAGGCATTCTCCACCACTCTTCTGGCTCTGGCCAGCTGGTAGTTAAAAACCCTCTGCTCCGGGGTGAGGGTTCTCATCGGGAATGGCCTAATCAGATGGTCTCCCAGCCCAAACGCTTCATCAGCGAACAACAGAAACTGAAGACCAGCCACGTTGTCTTCCGCAGGTGGCAAGCCCAAGCCACCATTCTGGAGTCATCTGTAAAACTCTGACTGGGCGATGACTCCACCGTCTGACATCCAGCCATTCTTCCCCACATCCACATACAGGAACTCGTATGTTGCGACACCACCGCCAACATTACTATACTATTAAACCCCTTGTAATTATAATAGTATCACCCCGGGTTGGGGGGTGGGACGATGTGGACGTGTTTCCCATCGATTGCCCCTCCGAAGTTGGGAAAGTCCCACCGCTGGGCAAAATGGGATGTCGGAGTCTGCCATTCCTGTGGGGTCGAAGGAAACTGTGGAGTCAAACAAGAAAAAAAAATAGCACTTTTGCACATAAACATTGCAAGCAGATTAGACACAAACATTCTTGGCCAACATCAGTATAACATTTATTTTAAGGAATATTTAAAGACAAAAGCATAAGGTTCACTTATCATATTCCTCACACCCTCTGATGGCCCATTGCAAACATTTTATGGTGGGGGGATGTTTTGGACAGGTAACCCTCTCCACTTCATTGAGAGCTGAATGCATAAATAATGTGTGTTACTTTGGCCAGCTCCTCCTTACTTACACTATTGGCAGCCCATTGGACATGTAAGAAGTGTCATAAGTGTCATAATACAAAAATATGAATACACACTGTACAAATTGAAGCACAATTTTACATTCTGCAATTACCTGTCAAGATATTAAGAGAACAAAGCTTTAAACAGTACCATTTGAAAGTATTCAGGCAGGCACTTGCACTACATGCTTTGATGAATTCATTCATAAATCTGACCACAAAAGAGGTAGGTATAGTGTGTATGGGTTTGGCAAAGTCAGCAGATAGAGGATTGGTATCAGTTGACTTAGCGGTTGGGGGGGAGGGAGGGTTTCAAATGAGTTTGGTATGAAAGATTTGACTCCCGCACTTATGGTACAAATGAAAATTAAATATAAAATATGTGAAGAGCTGCAGCCTCTATCAATAAATTTACCCTAAGGTAAATCTAGAAAAATATGAAAAAAGGGGAAGGATAGATATGACGCTGCTCTTATTAAGATGTAATAAAATAAGAAATGTAAAGGATATCCTACTGTGTAAACTTCCTGATCGCTTATTTATAATGCATAGTGTTAGAAGCTATGTGCATTCAAACAAAAATAAAATTAAAAATTAAAAATTAAAAATCAAATAGAAAAGCGCTAACTTTTCCTGTGTGAAATCCACAATCCTGTGCAAAATCTTCAATTCAAAGTAACATTCTGTGCCAAAAAAATACAACATATATGATTGGTATATAGTATTGCTGTGAAACTGGGCTCAGAAACATGCATATACCATCCTTAAACCCTGGTGTATAAAAAAAAAGTCCAATGATAAAGTGACAATGTGCTCCTTCAAATTGTTCTGAGCTTCTTAGAAAACAGTGCCCCATAAGAAACGCACTCTCCACTATTATTTACCCCACAAGGAGGTATTTCACTTTCACAGTATGAGCCACTGTGCAGCCTGTGGAGTAGGAAAACTTCCTGTCCTGTATCCTCCAAGTGCCTCCTTGTCTGTGATGTGTCATCTGCAAGTATACCAATATAATTACATACTAGCATGCCGTTCTAGAAGCGCTAGACTGGAATTTCATATTGAGCCACTGGAGGGGGGGTATTAGGTCAGTAGGGAGTGTAGGTGTGCGCGCACATGAGTATATACCGACCACTGTCGGTATATGATTACAGTGGTGAGAACCCCAGGCGGAAGTTACATCACAATCAGCAGGAAATAGTGGGTGTAACGCAAACACACCCGCACTTCCTGGCCGCGTCTCATGGCCGTCTGTGTGCGCAGAAGCGGAAGTGACGCCGTGGATGGCCGGAAGTTGTGGGTAGAACGCAAATACGCCCACATTTCCTGGCAAGTAGAACGGTGTGCGGTCCACCCAGTGTTTTTGGCGGGTTTCGGTTCCTGTTTCATACAGGCCGTACATCACCTATGATCTGGTGGGATTCCCCTCATACCCCTCTTTAGACTGACATGCAGGGACAGTGAGGTTAAGGTAAGATGTGGCTGACCACCATTGGGGTGTTATATATCCTGACTAATTTCAGTCTACAGTACATCCCTAAATTCTGAATGGGGGCTATGGTATCCTAACCTATCAGAAAGAGGCATGCGATGGAACTAACCAACTAGGCGGAGCTAGTCCACGCGGGTGGATGTGACCGATCTAGGTGGGTGTCGCTTGGTGCATGGGCACGTGGATACATACAGAGGCAACTAGGAGAGACGAGCCATTGTCCGTTTAGGCTCTACTGAAAAGGGTGTGCCCTTGAAACGCATCAGCCATTTGGGATATCGTATAATCCCCTCAACATCAGGTCCAGTTTCCCGGTGTCTAGAGACATAGTTTCACCAATTGACAAGCCTCGTGTATATGCTCGTTTGTGAGTATAAACTTTGTCTTTTATGCTTTTAATGAAATTCTACCATCGGTAATGCACAAGGTCGGTGCACCCTCCTTTTTTCTTTTTTGTTCCATTTACAAATTGAAGCATACTATGCTTTAGTGAGGAAAGGACACGGGAGTGCTTGGTACCAATTGCTTAAGGTGATCATTCAGGAAATGAAGGAGCCGGTAAATATGACATATTTACTGCCCCCCATTGCTCTCTATACAGAAACAATCCCCCTGTGTGCCTGCAGGAAAGCTGGCATTGCTGCAGGTAAGGAGGGGGGCACAAAGGAGGGCCCAATAGCAGGTGTAAGGGGGTGCAGATCCTAGAACCGATCCCTTTGCAGCGCAGCCGGAGGGAGAAAAAGGACTAGAAGCCAGCAAGGGGGAATCCACAAGAGTCACAAGTGTCAGTATTAAGGCAGTGCAGTCAGCCCTTCTGCCCCCCTTTTGAACTGATGGGGGCGGGTACAGGAGGGCCGATTGTATTGCCCTATCTACGGCCCTGCATAAGCATCTGAAGCTGATTTTAAACTGATTGCATTGACACATGATAGCAGCCTGTTGACCCAGGTCCCAATAATGTGCACATACTAAACTTGGACAACAGCACTGAGAAATCAGCTGGATCTTTCAGAAATATGTTGCTAACAATAACAAATATTTTGCCCAACATTTCATGTTCGTGATGTGTCTGTTGTACCATACACTTGCTATAAACAGTATCCTGTTCTCTTTCTAATGCTTTCTTTGTGTGAAGTCTCTGGGGATTCTGTTAGTTCCCCTGCTTTCCTATTTCAAACTGACCATGCTAGGCATGAGAGCACATCCGTCTTAGTGTGGTCAGTTTTCTGGTTGTGCTGGGAGAACAGCCTGCCTGTCCTCCAATGGTCAGAATCATGCCACCCCGCCCCAAACAGCCATTCACTGTGAGGATCAGTGTAATGCTGTTTCTCCACTCCCTTAGCTCTTAGCTCCTTATGCAGCTAAAAACAGAGATTATGTGATCACTTATAAAAAAAAAAGACATAAAAAGGTATTCATATTTTTTATACATATATGTATATATATGCTCAAACATGCTGCCTTTCATTTCTATTTGAAATGCATAGGTTGCTTTACAAGGTGACAGTCCACATATGTACGTTAATTAACAGATTAGAGATGGAAGTTAGTAGTTCAGAGCCAGTGATGCTCAAAGCTGGTCACTGGTTAAACTACTGGCCATCTCAGGTCTCAGGGGTTTCTAGATTGTCTACCAGTCCTGGAGGTGCCTGCTCTTTGTAGCATATGGCAGTTTAGATTTTTTTGGGAACCCATAGGTAAGAAAATATGTATGCTCTTTTTGGTTGAATAATAATACATTTATTTATATGTAGCACCCTCTAGTGTGTGCTCCTAGAAGTTGAGTGTAGGTAAAACATACAGTATTTCTGGTCAGGAATAACCAAGTCATTGAATTGGGTCAGGGTTACTAGAGGCCAGGGCTGGATGACTCATCCTGGCAGCTCTCTGGTGCCTCCCCCTGGCGTCTGGAAGGTTGGAGAATCTTTTAGAACTAGAAGGCGGGGTTAGGGGGAGCTTCCTTGAATATTTATGGAGCCTTAGCCTATCCCCAGAAGGGGCCTGGCAGGGGACTGACACAACTCCATAAATAGACATGGGCACTTCCAGCAGGACAGTCAGGTGGAAGATGGAGATGGAGTTCTGAGGAGAGGTGGCCCTTGAGGAAACCCCTTGCCGGGGAGGGGAGATACCTCAGGCTGGAGGCTCTGGATATCTGGCCTAGAAGGACCCCACCACAGAAGCAGCTGGCAGAGAACCTTCGGGAGAGGCAGCGGGACAAAGCAAATACAGACAGTGGTGTCCGTTAATGAAGCAATGATCAGCGGTGATCCCGAGGATCACCGCTGATCACAGTCCATAAACAGTTTATGAAACAGTGGTAATCGGGGGAGAACATGTTTGAACTTGTTCTCCCGCCGATTATCTCTACACACGGAGAATCCTCATTGAATGACACAGTAATGGCCAGTTTATGAAGCGGTGATCTCAGCGCTTCACTGGCGATCTGTGTCAGAATTCACACTCCCAGGTTCACCAGTTCAGAGGTGGTGAATCGGGGAGTGAAGAGGAAATCTGGGGGGATCTGAGGGGGAAGGTGGAAGATTTTTAACTTCCTTATGCCTCGTTCAGACCCCCCAACACTGTAAGCATGTCCCCCTGTCATATTTATGTGTATACATATTTATACATATATACATATAATGTGTATATGTATATATATATCATGTGTGTGTATATACATGTATATATAGTGTGTGTGTGTGTATACATATGTGTATAATGTAGGGGGACACATTATTTTATTAACATTAATCCACGCCGTTGAGCGGTGATAATTTATCACTGCTTGATAAACTGACATCTGGTACTATAATCTCGTAAAGTCTCACGAGATTCCAGTATCAGGGGCCGTTCTCCACTATTTGAAGCATTTGTAGATCTCTTCACTCCTCCAAAGGTGAAGCGATCTACACCACTTCATAAACTGCACACAGAGGAGAAGATTCTTCACTGTGAATGCCGGAGAACGAAGCAGTGAATAGATTTCACTGCTTCATAAACGGACACCAGTGTGTAGAGATCAGAACTGTGCAGGGACAGCACAAGGGGAGAGACTGTCAGCTGTAACAGTTCTCTCCGAAGACAGCAGTGGGCTTAGTCTTCATTCTTGCCCTGAGGAGTCTCCATGAAAGAGTGCCAGTCGGCCAGGACTGGGGCAGAAAGTCAGTCAAGAGGATTGGAAGGAGGATCAGCCAGGTGGGCTAGCATTTTTCTGCAAGCAAGTGGAAATCAGTGGCCACGGGGAAGCAGAAGAAGGAATGTCATGCTGTTTGCTCACTCACTCTGTCAAGGGTCTGAGAGTCCCTGCCTGTAATGGGCCTTTGCTGGACTAACAATAAAACTGTCCCCTGAAGAGTGAGCAGCAGGTGCTGTACATATGAAAACAAAGTTTGTGCAGGAGGAAGGAAGAGGAGAACTTTTTGCAAATAGGGAGGAAGTGTCCCTTTGTCCAAAGTTCTAGATAATTTCAAGTTGGGCATCCCATAATTCGCTACCCCATCCAAGTTATCATCCCCTACTAAAACATCAAAAACAAGCCAAGGACTGATTTCTGCGTTGGAATGCATGAAGGAAATGTTGTATAACTGGCTGTGCCCTATGGGGGTAGTGCTACATATACAGTTCTGCAAGTGACAGTCAACTAAAAGGAAAGAAGGCTGGGGAAATTTGGTCCCCAAAAGAGGGACAGGTGTGAGTTATGCAGACGCAATGGTGTTGATTTACTAAAGGCAAATAGACTGTGCACTCTGGAAGTGCAGTTGCTCCAGAGTTTAGTAAATGAGCAAAAGCTTTGCTGACTTCCATCATCCAATCATGTGCAAGCAATTTTCCTTTTACATGATTGGGTACGCTTTGCAAAGTGAACCTTTACTTCATTTACTAAGCTCTGAAGCCACTGCACTTTGCAAAGTGCACTGCTTATATGCCTTTAGTAAATCAACCCCACTGTTCCTGAATTACAGATCATTATTCTTTCACTAAAGACATGCCATGGTTTTTAAGGTTTCTGGGATTTGGAGAGGCTCATCTACATTCAGCATGAGGCACTGCATTTTCCACTGTATGATAAAAATGTTTTCCCCCAATGTGGACACATTTAGCCAAGAGAACTGTGATGTGAGTGTAGAGGAGCAGTGGGGATGTGAGCGTGTGTATTGAGGGGCCAGCCCCTGTAAAGAGAATACCGATCATCTCTTTTCTATGTCACTAACATTTACTTTGGAAGGTATTTGAGACAGTAAGGTCTGGAAATTAGCCTCTGTCTCTCTTTTCAAAGCACTGCCTTATAAATAGAAAATTATATAGATCTATACAAGCAAATGTGGGTCCAGCTGTGGGGTCTAGCAGTCTAAGTTCACCAGACTCCCACAGTCCTGTCCTTTTCTTATCACATATCACATTCTTAGCTGACATGGAGACTTGTCACTGCCAAACTGACCCAGAAGAAAGTCACATCACTGAGTGACAACGGATGAGGAGGGGAAGTAGTAACTGTTATAAAAACGTCTGTAATGATTAAGCGAGATTAAAATCGCACGGCAGGTAACGGGTTATAGAACTGTGGTAAAGCAATATACGCTTCAAATGAGTTCAATGAATATAGCAGGTTTTACGAGTTTGCTGCATCTCCTCCCAGAGGCTTCAATGAGAATAGTTTCTTTTTTATTTAAGAAAATTAATTATGTGCGGAATCTGATAAACAAAGATGTTTGCTTTTAGGAATAAATGAATGACGCTTACACCAGTGTCCCTGGTATGGAGACACTATTTGCCTTGAGATGAAGGGAAGAGTGTGGAGATGGAATTACGGTGATACCTCATTTTCCTGTGAAGCTGAATCCCCACATAACCCCTTTCCCAGCTCCTTTCAGGGCCTCAGGAAGGGGACTGTTGACTGTAGCGTGTCAATGCAAACATACATTTATGTGTAAAACACAGGATTTATATTCTGCAAATCTTAAACCGGAGACACAACTGGCCACTGGCAAAAATCACATTAGCAAGCCTTCACAACATCTTGGTATATTATTTTTAGTTGTGTCTCACTTACTCCTGAAGGAACCACTGATGTATGGGTTCCCTGGTTCCTGGTGATAACGGCCCGTCAGACAATACAGCGCCCTCAGATACACCAAGGCTGAAGGAAAGGATGTTTATTTGGGCAATACATCCATCCAAGCAAGTACAGGCAATAATAATAACAACAATGGCAAACAAAGGCAAGTAACAGCTGCACTGATAACAGAGTTTACAAATGAGCAGACATCCCAACCTGCGAAAACTAATTTCAAGGAGGTGGCAAACTCATTTCAGGGAGGTGGCACTCCGTGCGTGCCCCTCCCAATTTAACACCACTAGAGGATAATCAAATAAAATGGAATCAGTATACAGAGGTTTACTTCTTCTGAAAGATATTAAAGGAACACTCTAACCACCATGACCACTACAGTTATTTGAAGTGGTCATGGTGGTAGGAGTCAGTATGTGCAGTGTTTCTGCTTGAAACAGGTAGGGGGTGCTGAGAGAGAGAGAGAGAGAGAGACATGGGGCTGAGAGAGGGGAAGGCTGAGAGAGGGGGTGCTGAGAGAGGGGGGCTGAGAGAAGGAGGTGTTGAGAGGGAGGGTTGAGAGAGGGGGGTGCTGAGAGAGGGGGGTGCTGAGAGAGGGGAGGGCTGAGAGAGGGGGGTGCTGAGAGAGGGGAGGGCTGAGAGAGGGGGGTGCTGAGAGAGGGGAGGGCTGAGAGAGGGGGGTGCTGAGAGAGGGGGGTGCTGAGAGAGGGGAGGACTGAGAGAGGGGGGTTTTGAGAGAGGGGGGTGCTGAGAGAGGGGAGGGCTGAGAGAGGGGGGTGCTGAGAGAGGGGAGGACTGAAAGAGGGGGGTGCTGAGAGAGGGGGGTGCTGAGAGAGAGAGAGGGGAGTGAGGTGAGAGAGGTCACTAGCCCTGTCCCTATCTGCAGTCCCTCCTCTGTCCCATTGTACCAGAGTCTATCTTCAGCTTGCAGGCCTGTGTGTGTATGATGATGGTGCAGTACCTTTCATTCCATGCCAGTCTGTCTTCTTGCATCCTCTTTGATCCTTTCAGCTTCTCCCGACCATCCTCTGTGCCCCAAGTCAGCCTGTCCTCGCTCCGGGCTTCACGTGAAGCCAGAGAGCAGAGGAAGTTCGAGCAATCCATGTTGCTCTGTAAGCATGGGGTACGGTAAGCTGCGCCCACCCTGCTGCTTCTCGTCTCTTCGGGGGGCGGTGTCAAGGAGGAGGAGGCGGTGCTGGTGGAGCTCTTCTTTTGAGTCCCGGGCTCTCTCGGCCCATCAGCCTATCTGCCCTCAGCTCGCTGATTACTGCCCCTTTTCCATCATCCAGGAGGAAACTGATTTTCAGGTTTTCTGGGAGTGCCCCTTTGCACAGGACCTGTAGAGGGCCTCGGAACCTGAACTGAAAGACTTTGCACCACAGACTGCTATCACACACTTCGGTGTGTTGAACGGACTCTTCTGTGGAACCCATTCACAGGAGGACATTGACGGTGCCTGGCAGGTGCTGTGTTGTTTTAAGGACGCTTTGTGGTGCGCCAGAAAGCGCCTCATCCACCAGCGGGAGAGGATGTCCATCGAGGACTGTCGCAGACTGGTTCACAGCCTGCTCAGAGACTACCACTTGATGGACTTCAAGGAGAAAGAGGAGGTCTGAAGATTTCCCCCCTCCCCCCCACTCCCCGTGTATCCTTTGGCAGTTCAATAAAGCTTCGGGCCTGTGAACTCTTTTTTCTCCCCCCCCCCCATCACACCCATTGCCCATTTGAATGCTACCTGACAGTATACGACTTTTTGTGACATGTTTTTGAAGTAATGCTTTCAGGGTAATGCGGATGAATGTAATTTATTTGTATGCTTGGAAATGTATTGTTATGTAGTGTATTTATGCGCTGCGTCGCAGTACAGAGTGGAATGTACCCTGTTGAAGTATTTGTTTTTTTGTATATTTTCTTGCAAAATAAAGTATACATTTTCAATCAAAAAATGTGTGGCGATGGATGCCCGGCTGGCAGCCCCCTGCACCTCAAGGGCGATGCGGTGCTGATTGCTGCCGTAGTGCCACCAGCTCCGTGCTGCCCCAGTCGATTTGCCCCCAGTAGATGGCCATCACACTGGGGACAGTACATCAGTGCCGCTTTAAGTTTTGCACCCAGCCCCAGGGCGGTAGCCCTGCCTGACTCCCTCCACGCTATGCCACTGATCACATAGCCACCAGGTAGGGCAGGGGTAGAGGACGAGGCACAGCCACTGACAAGCTCCAGGAGCCTCTCACCTCCCAATGCCTTGAGAGCAGGTAAGCCTGCAGTCCTGTATTAGCCCTGCAGCCGGGATATTGCCCCCACTTGCGGGTGCCTGGGAGCCGCAGCTGAAATGCGGGAGGCTCCTGCACCTCACAGGAGACTTGGGATGTCTGAATGAGACATTATGAAGTCTGAATACACAGGGAAATCTGGCTCAAGGGGTCTGTACTTCCTAGGCCCTGACTTATGGGGCAGCCCTAAGTATGGGATATACTGTATACACTCAGGGGCTAAGGCTGGCCATAGACAGATCAAATTTCAGTGGGGTCAGCAGGAACCAGATATGTTTCAATCCAACTATGAGCAGGCTGGTTGTACTGAAGTTAATCCAGCCTGTCAGTTTTTTTCCACGAGATCACTGCCGGTGGCTATAGCTTATTGATTCTAATAGCTGGGAAATCTTCCACTGTCAGAATACAATAGCACAGTGGGAGGGACTCTGTGTTGATGGGGGAATCAAGCAATTTTCTTTCCTTCAACCAGTGTGAGGTTCACACTTGTACAGCTGACACTCCTTTTGGAGCACCAAAGATTTGTGATGATTTACAATTTGTTCATCAGTTTTTACCTTAATGTATATGTTACTTTGAGTCTTTGCAGCGCATAGGGCAATATAACTATAATGCTAATAAAAGTTTTGTAATTTGTTATCTCATATATTTTGTGTCCATACTTGGTGCCTTAAGGTCCTGGTATTTCATAATGCTACTAATGAATTGGAATGTTGCACCAAAAATTTTTTGGTTGGGTGTAGGAACATGCAGTTATAAAAGATGTTCTTTGAGGTGTGAATATCCCATTCCTTCCTCCTGGAGAAATAGTCAAGGCAAAGATAAGATAGGTTAGAAGTAGGGTTGCCACCTGTCCTGGATTCACCTGGACAGTCTAGATTTTGAATCGTGTCTGGGTTTCAGTGCGCCTGAAACTCGGACACGTTATTCAGACAGGAATGTGACTTGGAAAAGGGCCTGACAGGAGGGTGAGGGGGCACTATGCAAGCCACATTACTATTCTCTTTGAAGCGCCCAAAGGTGTCCCAGGTATGCTACAATCCTATAGTGTATGCTAAAAAAAAAAAATTGCTGTGCACTGCTACAGTAAAGAGTTTATGTTTGGCTTGAAGAAAAAGTGGCAACCCTAATTAGAAGATAATAAAGAGCAGAAAACTAACCTGAACTGGAGTGGACTTTTTTTTCATTTCAAATGACTTTTGTTTGAAGAAGCCTATTCACACCAAAAACCTTTTGAAACACTTTATGACCTTTTGGGAGGATGTTCTTGTGGGTGTTTATTTGTACTACAATTTTAAAACCTGGTGGAGATGGAGATTTGTATAACCATGGTGAAGTATTCTAACCAGTTATAATACATTTTAGTACATATTCTTATTCATATCTTTTGGACAGGGAAAATGGGAGTAATTTGTTTTCTATTTGGCCCAGTCAGCTTCTAAGCCAATATTTTGCATGTTTTCAATCTTTTTTTCAGTGTTGAGGGATCCTGACTGTCGAGATTAAATGTTTCAGCAGGAATTGTATACGTTTCTCCACTATGCAATATGCATGAAATTTTTTTTTAAACTGCGTATAAAAACAAAGTTAACTGTATGTTTATGGCAAACCTACAACACCACCTACTGTCCATCAATGATCACTGAAACCAATAAAAGATTTCTAAAGCCCAAACGTTCTTGTAAGTTTTTGATAGAGTAGGGAAGTGTTCAAACCCCTGTCAAGTATTTTATTGTGTAGCAAAGTCCCTGGCCCCTTCAGGCCTAATGGTGACCTCCAGAGTCAGGGACAGCTGACATCCTTCTGTGTAGAGTGGGTTACAAGGCATGGTGGGTGTAATGCAAGATGAAAAGGGTGGATGCCAGACACCTTTTTGAATGCAAATAGATTTATTGTCTTTTAAACAGAACTGTGGGAGAGAGGATCAGGGCCAGGACACCCTTAGGTAGATGCAATGGTAACTGGCAGACCCCAAGACTTCTATAGGCAGACAGCCATACAGGTGAAGGCCTCCAGCCGGACACCACTTCTGTATAGGTAGGGCGCTGTCTCCTATGGCAACAATCTTGTAGAAGTTACTAATTGTAATTGTATCCAACTATTTGCCTCTGCTGACACGCTAGGTCCCTGCCTTAGCACTCACTGATGCTCCGCAAGCATCACCTCTGCTGTCCCGTTGGGTCCCTGGCTTGGCACTTGCTGAAGTTTTCCCACTTCTTCACTGTCCCCAGCTGGTGAGAAGTCTGCTCTGGTATTGGCCTCAGCTTACTCACAGTGGTCTCCAGTAACAAAGAGGATGGCGCATTAGTGGCGATAGCTTCCCCTCTACCCTCGACCACAACTGTTTCCCCGGCCGGTGGAACTGTTACTTCTGGTTGGACTACAAGCCCGCAGTCCCAACCCTACGTTGCTCTCCTGCTTCTGGATAGGCCCTCAGACAGCCTAGCAGCCAGATGTCCCCGGGATAGGCCTCAGGTTTACGGCCTACTAGCTCAGGGCAGCATGACACACCTCCACCAAAACAGCTGTCCAGGTGGCACAGAAACCCGATCACCTGACTCCACCCAAATAAATAGGCTCTCCCAGCAGGTCAAGGGACCCAAGAAAATCCCTACTCATTGGCTGAGATACCCTAATTATTCATAATATGTCCTTGCTATGCCCATGTCTTATCCAATGTCACCAGCTACCTGGCCATCTAGTGACAAAAGAGAGAAGTGCAGCAACTCCAGAATTGGGGGGGAAATCAATTGATCTCCTAACAATTGGCCAAGGCAACTATCGCCTAGCAACTAAATTTAATAGCAGCCCTGCCAAAACATCAGGGTGCTACAATTGCTATAAACAAAAATAGCCAGAACACCAGGAAAAGTAGATCTCACATTTTTACTTACATTTTAGTAGCAAAATATAGCCCATGAAAAAAAAAAATTTGTAGACACAGAAGTCACCTTTCTTAAGGTTACAGAAAGGGGACCTCTGTGTTTTTGAAACATTCAGAGGAAGCCTTGTATTTTAATGAATCAATACACATTGGCCAACCAGATGAAGCTTTGTATTCATTGATATAAAGGTTTCATCTAAATGGCTGAGTCCTTGCAGCTTTGATTTTGTATTTGTATTAGTATTAGGGGTATTGAACTTGGATGGGGATAGGGGTATTATGGGATGCCCACTTGACTGGAACAGTCTTTTCAGGGACACTCAGTTACATACACTTCTATGTACACTCCTCTTCCTCCAGCACCTCACTTGCTTGCAGAAACACTCAGGCCCAGCTGGAACACTGTTTAGGTGGGATCCTGCAGGGCAAAAGTCTATTACAGACAGGGACCATGGGCTCCTTTGGTGTGTAGAAAAGTCCCTGTGTCCAGCTACCTTCCTGTGGCTACTGATCCCAGCACCACCATCTTCAGGCACTGCCAGTCCATCTAGCTGCAGCTGCCCCTTTCATTAGCCCTCCTGGCTTAATCCACAGTCCTCCTAGACTGCCACTCCTCAGTCCTCTCAGGCTGTCTCTTAGTCCTCTCCGACTGTGTCACCCACCAGCCACCTGGTTGTCTTCTCCTTGGAGACCTTCTGGGCGTGCTCGCTGGCTCCTGCTATCCTCACACCTGCTACTGTGCCTCTGGACAGGCCTCCTCCTTGTGTCTTTAGAAGAACCCTCCAGCACCTGAGCCTCAGTCCCGAGATCACCCCCCCCCCCCAGACTAGGGGGCTACCGTGAAAGGGCCTCTGTCTGCCTTCTCAGCACTCCATCTCCAGCTTCCACCCAAACTCCACTGCCCCTGCTGGGCTCACTCAGAGGGGGTTATTTATGAAAGGCAAATCCAATTTGCACTAAAAGTGCACTTGGAAGTGCAGTCGCTGTAAATCTGAGGGGTAGCTCTGAAATAAGGGGAAGCTCTGCTGTTTTTATCATCCCATCATGTGCAAGCTAAAATGCTGTTTTTTATTTTCCTTGCATGTCCCCCTCGGATCTACAGCGACTGCACTTCCAAGTGCACTTTCAGTGCAATTTCAAGTGCACTCTGCACTTGTAGTTTGCACTTGTAGTGCAAAGTGGATTTGCCTTTCGTAAATAACCCCCACAGTATTTAAGAGGTCCCCCTGCTAGCTCATTTGGCCAGAGATTGGTTGTGGCCCTTATCATAACTCCAGGCAGCTCTTTCTAACCTCTCATTCTTCTGGAAGTTTCTCAAAAGTTCCAGCAAGTAGGGGAGATACCAAAGATGCTGCCTGATGAACCATTCCAGCCTCCTTGAGTCACTCATCCTGACCCAGATTCAAAACACAAAGACTTGGCTGACACCCAAGCCTAAATTTACCCACACTACAGAAGAAAAAAAAACTATTTACATTTTTAGCACACAAGAGGGTGCTACACTTGGTTATGCAAAAGTTTGTTGGGGCCAGCTTGGGTTGAATACACTAAAGTGAAAGGAAACCTTGAATTAAGCTTTAACAGCCTGTGTCATTAGTCTATACGGCAGATGGGATCTTTCTTGTTCTGGGCTGATATCATATGATGTCACCCAGTCTCACCACAATCACGTCCCCGTGGAGGTGAGCAGCGTGATGATCGCAGGCTTGCTGTGTCCCTGGGACACAGCACAACCTCAATCTCGGTAGGGAGCAGATGACAGAGCTCTTTACCCATGTGATCAGCTGTGTCCAATCAGCTGATCACATATAAACAAGGAAGTACTGGTAATCGGCTCTCCTCGCCTCACACTGACAGAGTGTAAGGAGAGGAGAGCTGATTAGTGGCATTTCCATACAGGGGAGACCTGTACAGATAATTAGGGCACTGATTATCAGTGCCCTGGTTATCAGTGCAGCCCCAACAGTGCCCATGAGTGACACCAATCTGTGACCATCAGTGAAGCCATTCTGTGCCCATCAGTGATGCAAGTCAGTGCTGCCTTTTAGTGCCCATCAGTGCAAGCTCATCAGTGCTGCCCATCAGTTCCGCCCTCTGTGCCCATCGGTGACACTTATCCATGCCACTTATCACTGTCCATAAGTGGCGTCTATTAGTGCCCATCAGTGCCACCTATCAGTGCCCATCAGTGCTGCATATTAGTGCCTCCTCATTAGTGCTACCTCATTAGTGCCCATCAGTGCCCACCAGTGCAGCCTATCAGTGGCCATCGGTGAATTTAGGGGAAGCCTGTAAATTTCACCCTATTTTAGTGCTGTCCATAAATGCCCGTTAAGGGCAAAAAATATGGCTACAGGCTGACATGTCAACTGTGTATGCGCCCTTCCGGAGCTAGCCGGGCTTGGGAAGGCCCGTACACACTCGCCCATTTTCGGGCAATAGGACGCATGCACAGTGATGTCCATAAGTGCCGTCTATTAGTGCCCATCAGTGCCACCTATCAGTGCCCATCAGTGCTGCATATTAGTGCCTCCTCATTAGTGCTACCTCATTAGTGCCCATCAGTGCCCACCAGTGCAGCCTATCAGTGGCCATCGGTGAATTTAGGGGAAGCCTGTAAATTTCACCCTATTTTAGTGCTGTCCATAAATGCCCGTTAAGGGCAAAAAATATGGCTGCAAGCCGACATGTCAACTGTGTATGCGCCCTTCCGGAGCTAGCCGGGCTTGGGAAGGCCCGTACACACTCGCCCATTTTCGGGCAATAGGACGCATGCACAGTGATGTCTCGTCTCGTGGTGACTCGTCTCGGCCTCTCCACATCACAGCCTGGTAAGACCGAACCCCTCCGCAGCCTCTGACCACCTCCTGTTACTCTCCTGTACCATGTCCGCACAGCCTCTGACATCTTCTGTACCATGTCCACACAGCCTCTGACATCTTCTGTACCATGTCCACACAGCCTATGACCACCTCCTGTACCATGTCTGCACAGCCTATTACCACCTCCTGTACCATGTCTGCACAGCCTATGACCATCTCCTGTACCATGTCCACACAGCCCATGACCACCCCCTGTACCATGTCCACACAGCCTATGACCACCTCCTGTACCATGTCTGCACAGCCTATGACCACCTCCTGTACCATGTCCGTACAGCAAATGACTACTTCCTATACCATGTCCGCACAGCCTATGACCACCTCCTGTACCATATCCTAACATCCTATGACTACCTCCTGTACCATGTCCACACAGCCTATGACCACCTCCTGTACCATGTCCACACAGCCTATGACCACCTCCTGTACCATGTCTGCACAGCCTATGACATCTCCTATACTATGTCTGCACAGCCTATGACCACTGCCTGTACCATGTCTTCACGGTCTCTTACATCTCCTGTACCATGTCCGCACAGCCTCTGACATCTTCTGTACCATGTCCGCACAGCTGCTGACATCTTCTGTACCATGTCCGCACAGCCTCTGACATCTTCTGTACCATGTCCACACAGCCTCTGACATCTCCTGTACCATGTCCACACAGCCTCTGGCATCTTCTGTACCATGTTCGCACAGCCTCTGACATCTCCTGTACCATGTCCGCACAGCCTCTGACATCTTCTGTATCATGTCCGCACAGCCTCTGACATCTCCTGTACCATGTCCGCACAGCCACTGATATCTTCTGTACCATGTCTGCATAGCCTCTGACATCTCCTGTACCATGTCCGCACAGCCACTGATATCTTCTGTACCATGTTCGCACAGCCTCTGGCATCTCCTGTACCATGTCCGCACAGCCTCTGACATCTCCTGTACCATGTCCGCATAGCCTCTGACATCTCCTGTACCATATCCGCACAGCCTCTGACATCTCCTGTACCATATCTGTACAGCCTATGACCACCTCCTGTACCATGTCCGCACAGCCACTGATATCTTCTGTACCATGTCCACACAGCCTCTGTCATCTCCTGTACCATGTCCGCACAACCTATTACCACCTCCTGTACCATGTCCACAAAGTCTATGACCACCTCCTGTACCATGTCCGCACAGCCTATGACCACTGCCTGTACCATGTCCACACAGCCTCTGACATCTCCTGTACCATGTCCACACAGCCTCTGACATCTTCTGTACCATGTTCGCACAGCCTCTGACATCTCCTGTACCATGTCCGCACAGCCTCTGACATCTTCTGTATCATGTCCGCACAGCCTCTGACATCTCCTGTACCATGTCCGCACAGCCTCTGACACCTCCTGTACCATGTCCGCACAGCCACTGATATCTTCTGTACCATGTCTGCATAGCCTCTGACATCTCCTGTACCATGTCCGCACAGCCACTGATATCTTCTGTACCATGTTCGCACAGCCTCTGGCATCTCCTGTACCATGTCCGCACAGCCTCTGACATCTCCTGTACCATGTCCGCATAGCCTCTGACATCTCCTGTACCATATCCGCACAGCCTCTGACATCTCCTGTACCATATCTGTACAGCCTATGACCACCTCCTGTACCATGTCCGCACAGCCACTGATATCTTCTGTACCATGTCCACACAGCCTCTGTCATCTCCTGTACCATGTCCGCACAACCTATTACCACCTCCTGTACCATGTCCACAAAGTCTATGACCACCTCCTGTACCATGTCCGCACAGCCTATGACCACTGCCTGTACCATGTCTGCACAGCCTCTTACATCTCCTGTACCATGTCCACACAGCTGCTGACATCTTCTGTACCATGTCCACACAGCCTCTTACATCTCCTGCACCATGTCCACACAGCCTCTGACATCTTCTGTACCATGTCCGCACAGCCTCTGACATCTACTGTACCATGTCCGCACAGCCTATGACCACTGCCTGTACCATGTCCGCACAGCCTCTGACATCTCCTGTACCATGTCCGCACAGCCTCTGACATCCCCTATACCATGTCCGCACAGCTGCTGACATTTTCTGTACCATGTCCGCACAGCCTCTGACATCTCCTGTACCATGTCCACACTGCCTCTGACATCTTCTGTACCATATCCGCACAGCTGCTGACATCTCCTGTACCATATCCGCACAACTGCTGACATTTTCTGTATCATGTCCGCACAGCCTCTGACATCTTCTGTACCATGTCCACACAGCCTCTGACATCTTCTATACCATGTCCACACAGCCTCTGACATCTCCTGTACCATGTCCACACAGCCTCTGACATCTCCTGTACCATGTCCACACAGCCTCTGACATCTCCTGTACCATATCCGCACAGCTGCTGACATTTTCTGTACCATGTCCGCACAGCCACTGATATCTTCTGTACCATGTCCGCACAGACACTGATATCTTCTGCACCATGTCCACACAGCCTCTGACATCTCCTGTACCATGTCCGCATAGGGTGACCACATTTCCAAACTGTCATTCAGGGACACCCCCCCATCCCAAAAATCAGCTTGTACTGTAACGAATCACAGCACATCCGGGACGGCGGGTGCACGCTCTACCCAGAACACCTGGCCACGCCCCCAAAAAAGGCCGCCGCATCGACACTTTACTCAATGACAATACTTGCCCTAGTCAGCCGAGGCCCGTTTTCCCTTGTTCCAACGCTGGCTCTACATTGCCCTGCAGTGATTAGACACAAGAGGCAGGATTTATGATTTCTCAAATCACAAGCAGGGGGTGGGGATTGTGCCTCTCCAGGCATTCCCGGCCAGGACAAGTACTGTTAGTGAGTAGAGTGGCGATGTGCCTTTTTCTGGGCATCAGATCGGAGGAGGGGGGGTGGTTGTGTCAGTTTTAGTTTCATTCTGGGACACTGTATTGTCCTGGAATGAAGGTGCCCGGGACAGACCTGCAAAATACGGGACTGTCCCGGGCAATCCGGGACACGTGGTCACCTTATGTCCGCACAGCCACTGATATCTTCTGTACCATGTCCGCACAGCCACTGATATCTTCTGTACCATGTCCACACAGCCTTTGTGACGTTATGCTGTTGGGCTAGAATAATAATGCTATGGGGCTGGTATGAAATTATTTCCATTGTTGGATTTTATTCCCAGTCTGGCCCTTCTACACACATATGCTTATAAATAATTGTCGTTTTTTTTTTTTTATCCTTTCCTTACCCTATTTTATTTTTCCTTCCCATTATTCTCATGGTGGCCATTTTTACTAAGGGCAGATAAATCCATTTCCCTTTACTTCCTGAAACTCAGCCTAAAACTCTAGGTCTGTCTTCTGGAACATGTGACAGGAAGTTCCCAGGATGCATCTGTGTGGCCAGGGTGACATCATCAGTGCCTTAGAGAAACCAAGAAATGAAAAAACAGTAAATGTCAGTAAGATCCCTTTCACACTGACAGCGCCCGCTGTTAGCGCTAAAGTGCCGCTAATTTTTAGCGGCGATTTGGCGCTGTTTTGCAGCGCTTTTCAGCCGCTAGCAGGCAGTTTTAGCCCCCAAAAAAGGGTTACTCTTACTCCCATCTGCGGTGCTTTGGAAGCCCTTTTCAGGCGATTTGAATGCGCTGCCCATTCATTTCAATGGGCAGAGCGTTTTGGGAGTGCTAAATACAGCGCTCCCAATCCGCCCCAAAGATGCTGCTTGCAGGACTTTTCAGAACGTCCCTCAAGCGCACCAGTGTGAAAGGACACACTGGAATGAATGGAAGGAGGTTTTCAGGCGCTTAGCAGAGGCTATTTCCAGCGCTAAAGCACCTGAAGACAGCCCCAGTGCGAAAGGGGTCTAAAAGTAAAAAAAAAATTGTGGTTTACAAATGAACGTAACATAATTTATTATCCGTATGCAGAGCTGCTGATATTTAGTGAAAGGGGGGATATGTCCACTATAACCACCTCCCGTCCACACTATAGCCAAAAAACGGTTATAGCGAGGACCTAATTTGCCAGGAGGGTGTCCATAGATGTCCTCCCGTGCTCGAGCAGCCTGCGCGCCCCCCTGCAGGGCGTGCTCTGTGATCAGCGAGTCTATGAGACTCGGCTGATCACAGATCGGAGTAAGGGGTCGATCCAGACCCCTTACCACGTGATCAGCTGTCAGCCAATGATAGCTGATCATGTGATGTAAACAGAGCCAGTAATCGGCTATTTTTTCTCCTTTACGCTGGTAGTGCCCATCAGTGCCATCTTATCAGTGCCTATCAGTGTCACCTTATCTGTGCCTATCAGTGCAGCCCATCAGTGCAGCCCATCAGTGCAGCCCATCAATGCAGCCCATCAGTGCCCATCAATGCAGGCCATCAGTGCAGCCTCATCAGCGAATATCAATGAAGGAGAAAAATTACCGTTTGCAAAATTTTATAACAAACTATGAAACAGGTTTTTTTTTATTCAAAAATGTCTGTCTTTTTTTGTTTGTTTAGCAAAAAATAAAGTGGTGATTAAATACCACCAAAAGAAAGATCCATTTGTGTGAAAAAATGATAAAATTTTCATTTGAGTACAGTGTTGTATGACCGCGCAATTGTCATTCAAAGTGTGACAGCGCTGAAAGCTAAAAATTGGTCTGGGTAGGAAGGGGGGTTTAAGTGCCAAGTAAGCAAGAGGTTAAAGCGGGGGTCCACCTACATCAACCTGAAAAAAAAAAATTTTAAAAGCCAGCAGCTACAAATACTGCAGCTGCTGACTTTTAATAAATGGCCACTTACCTGTCCCAGAGTCCAGCGATGTTGGCAGGCGACGCCGAGAACCCGCTCGGTTCTCGGCAGCAGCCTCCGCCATCCTAGCTGGGGGAATCAGGAAGTGAAGCGTTGCGGCTTCACTTCCCGGTTCCCTACTGCGCATGCGCGAGTTGCGCTGCGCATCGTAAGTGGTCCCCGCTATCTCCTGGGAGCTGTGTGTTTCCCAGGAGACAGCGTGGAGGGACAGGAAGAGGCATAGACTCCCATGGGAGTCTATGCCGGAAGTGGGTGCAAATACCTGTTTTAGACAGGTATCTGCACCCCCCCTCCCCCCTGAAAGGTGCCCAATGTGACATCGTAGGGGGGGGATGGTTCCGAAAAGCGGAATTCCATTTTTGTGTGGAACTTCGCTTTAAGCAAGAAAAATGTTAGAATTGATAGTGGCCTGAATGTTGTAGTGGGAGATTACGGATAAACTGGTGTTTCCACAAATCTCAGCTTCGTATCACATCCTGAGTCCGATGTTATTAGAATGTGCCGACAGCAACTGTTCTATAGGAAAAATAGAGCTGGTGAATTGATTCGCTTGATGTATGATGTTGTTTCATCCAGGAAAAAGAGCTCAGTGCGGTCTGAAAAAAAAATGAAGGATATGGTAAACGTTCTAATTCTAGAAAATGATCATTATATGTTATGCAGGTTTTCAAAAATAGCAACAAGATGTTATGCAGTAAATACTTATGACTTATATTTACATATAATTACATGAATACGTAAAATCAGGAGATATCCACGCTGTAAGTGTAAACAGACAAGGCTGAGTCAATAGACACAACATAAAGCGTACTGAAAGACAGAGCATACTGAACAAGGGTGGAGGAGTAACTGGGAGTTACACAGCAATAAGTACAACTTACAGAACTATATGCTGTGAACATATACATACAGTATATATATATGTATATACACACACAGATCCAGAAGAGGTACTAGGGGTGCGCCTTGTCATGTAATTTTGAACTGTCAAATCACTTCACAAATCGCACTGGTGTGAACCAAGGCTGAGCCCTGGTTCACACTGATGCTACTTTGAAATCGTGTTACTTCCTGATTTCAAAGTAGCAGGTCAGCGCAATTCCAGGTGCTACTTGGATGACATTTGTGCCACTTCATGCACAGATGTCTGTGCAAGTCGCACCCGAAATTGTGAAAAATAGTGCAGGAACCTTTTTATTTTCAAATCAGTGCGGCACCGCAAGGTCGCACCGATTTGAACAGTTCCATTGCCGACAATAGGGTGCGAATTGTCATGCGATTTGTAGCTGTCAAATCACATGACAAGTCGCACCAGTGTGAACGGGGGCATAAAATGATTTTGTATATCTTCCAGCCAGGAGTGTTCATTGGTCTCCTAACATAAATGAGTGCAGATCATGACATTGTAGGACTTAAGCCCATATACTTAATACCATCCTACCCGTACATACCCTCCCTCCAAAAACATCAGGGATGACTCGGACTAGTTTCTGGAGTAAAATGGCCTTGCGGCCTTTTATTTAAAACATATAATTTAACATAAATATATAAATAACTGTATTTCCTTAAATAACATGTTAAGGTAACTTACTCAGTAAGAACTATGACTATGACCTAGGTCACTGGTACAACCTCGTTAATTTAAAACCTGCCAGTCGGAAACCCCGGACACGGCATTATAACAACATACCCCAGTGACCTGGCATTTTAACTCCTGCAGGTTAACCCTTAGGGCCTGAAGGTACCAACTACAATCCCCATCCTTCCATGTATGGGTACCAGCAAAACTCCCATCATCTGGATGGGTACAATCAAACAACCCCCCATCCTTGGATGGGTACACATGTTACAACTTGTAACAGAACTTATCCTATTCAAGGAACAAACAACTACTGCCAACCATTGGGAGGGTGGGTGGGAATCTTGTCCACCACCACTCTCAAACTGACATCACTTGCCCTTCCTACATCTCCTACACAAAACTTCCTGCAGCCCCTCCCCTTCTCTAAAAGGAGAAGTGTAACCCTTTCAGGGACAGGCAGATGTGCAGTCCAGCACTGTCATGCCGTCCCTGCGCTTAGGGTCCCCCTGGCTCTGTGACTCTCTTGACATTGTAGGACTTAAGCCCATATACTTAATACCATCCTACCCGTACATACCCTCCCTCCAAAAACATCAGGGATGACTCGGACTAGTTTCTGGAGTAAAATGGCCTTGCGGCCTTTTATTTAAAACATATAATTTAACATAAATATATAAATAACTGTATTTCCTTAAATAACATGTTAAGGTAACTTACTCAGTAAGAACTATGACTATGACCTAGGTCACTGGTACAACCTCGTTAATTTAAAACCTGCCAGTCGGAAACCCCGGACACGGCATTATAACAACATACCCCAGTGACCTGGCATTTTAACTCCTGCAGGTTAACCCTTAGGGCCTGAAGGTACCAACTACAATCCCCATCCTTCCATGTATGGGTACCAGCAAAACTCCCATCATCTGGATGGGTACAATCAAACAACCCCCTATCCTTGGATGGGTACACATGTTACAACTTGTAACAGAACTTATCCTATTCAAGGAACAAACAACTACTGCCACAGCACGAAAGGGGTAACCCCTTACCCTTGCGAGCACCTCCACACACTAAGCCCTCTCTGTATGCCTTCTTGCAAGCCTAGAGACCATAGGTCCGTGCCCACCTCATTGAGATGTACACCATCGCTGCGCAAATAACGCCATGTGTCAACCTCCAACTCCCTGTGACGAATGGCTAAGCCCCCATTCCTTATAAAAAACCAGCTCACTTCTTTATTAACCTTTATCCTGGCCCTATTCACTTTTTTATCTGATAGGGCCCAGCGCCACGATAGCCTGCCTACCATGTCAGACCACACTAATACCATCTTGGGATAAGCTGCTTTTAAACGCAGGAAATCACACTTGATGTCCCTGATAAGGTCCCTCATGGATCTAGCCCCATGTCATTTCCACCCAAGTGTAATAACAATACATCAGGGGCCCTGTCCAGGCAAGAGAATCTATGCACTTCCCCCAATAGCCTATTCCACTGCATGCCCGGAACCCCAATCCACCTGATGAGGGCCTCTTGTCTGGGGATGCGAAGCTGTCTGCCGTTCGGCCGAACGTCCGCTCTCTTGGCCCCCCAAAACACGTAGGAGTGACCGAGTATCCAAACCAGACATGCATCTTGACCTGTAGACAAATTAGATAATACAACCTCATGAACTTTAAACCCAACACCCCACTCATCAAACAACCCCAGCTAACATTACATTTGAACCATGTTAGGGCGGACATACAGTTTGAATCTATCCGAATGCCATCTGCCAATACGTCTAATCACCTCCTGACTCAAACCTGCCCTGGCCGCCTCTGTGGCCGCCCCAATCCTAAAAGAATGTGATGAGAATTGTAAAGGGTCACATCCCACCCTGGCCACGCATTTCCTAAAAACTGTTACAAACTGGTATTTTGAAAGGCACAAACCGTCCACATGTATCAAGAAGGGGCCAGTAACGGTAGGCCTAACCGTCATGAAAGCTCCCACAAGCCTAACCGGGCATATGTCTTGCTCTGCAATCTTCTCAAACTCCAGATATTTTCCTCTCCCTGCTTGATCCGTTTTTGACCTATGAATCCATATGCGGACTCTATCTGCCCATACTTCAACCTCCTCGTGGAAAAGCCCGCCCGGAACCGTCTTTGACGGGCTCACCAACTCACTTATCCTCAGCGCCCCAAAAAAGGCCAGCGCGAACGCTGCTTGGAATAATGCGCATTCGTACTCGGATCTGCTGACCCTTTCCAAACTAAGCATCAACTGCTTAAGCATTTCAAAAGAGACAGGGCGCCTCCCGTCCCTCTGTTTATAAGCTTTTCTATATCCCTTGACTGCTTGCCGTAACCAAAATTCCTTCGTATGGTCCCGACTCCCTTGCCACTTAAAAAGGAAGGCCAAACCTGCCAATTCACGATTGATGGCAGCTGCCGAGATACCTTTTTCAAAGTCCCTAATTATAAAATACAGCACTGCCTTGTCCACGTCCGGATCATCTGATCCCATGCCCAAGTCCTGCAGAAAGGCGAACCACTCCTTCCATACCTTAGAGTAGGCATTCCATGTAGCCATACTCACGGATCGCTGAATCCATTTTGCTGCTGTTCCAAGGCAATGTTCCATATCCAGCTGGGACAGGCGACCCCCTGATGATCTGCCTCTGGTGCCAACCTCCGGAACCTGTCCCACTGAAAACGAGACAAAGCGTCAGCCAAGGTGTTCTCCGACCCTGGTAGATGCACGGCATAAATGAACAAATTCAGTTGTAAACAACGAAGTACTAGATGGCGCAAAAGCCTGACCACCGGCCGATTAACCACTTGCACCACCCCCAGATTGTCACAATTGAAGCGAACCTTCAGGTTTCGCAACGACCCGCCCCATAGCTCCATGGCCACCACAATGGGGAACAGCTCCAAAAGTACCAGGTTCTTTAAGAACCCAGCCTCCCGCCAAGCCGCCGGCCACATAGTCGCACACCAGTGGCCCTTACAAAAAGCACCAAACCCCGTTGACCCGGCAGCGTCAGTAAACAACTCTAGGTCCCAGTTGCTGACCGGCCCAGACATCCATAAAGCCCTTCCATTGAAAGACTCCAAGAATACCTGCCACACCCGTAAGTCCTCCCTGTGATCTCTAGTCAGACTCACGAAATGTGTCGGCGCCCGGATCCCTGCAGTGGCGGCTGACAGCCGCCTGCAGAAAATTCGTCCCATAGGGATGATTCGGCAAGCGAAGTTTAGCTTACCTAGCAAAGATTGGAGTTGGCGAAGTTGCAATTTCCTAACTCCAATGGTCCCTCGAACTTCCTCTTTCAACTTCGACAGTTTGTCCTGCGGAATCCTGCATTCCATCCTCCTTGAATCTATCTCTATTTCGAGAAATGTGATAATCGCCGTTGGACCTTCTGTTTTTTCGGGGCTAGCGGCACCCCAAATCTTTCCGCTAGATACTGCAAAGTACCCAAAAGCACTGCACATATGTTGGAACCCGCTGGACCCACACATAAGAAGTCGTCCAAATAATGGATGACTGAATTGATACCAGACACATCCCGTACCGCCCATTCCAAGAACGAACTGAACGTTTCGAAAAGAGCACAGGATATAGAGCATCCCATTGGAAGGCATCGGTCTACATAGTAGGCCCCTTCCCATTTACAGCCTAGCCATCTGAAACTGTTGGGATGAACTGGCAACAGCCGAAAAGCCGATTCGATATCGGACTTGGCCATTAATGACCCCTGCCCATATCTCCTAACCCATGAGACCGCTGCGTCAAAAGATGTGTACGTAACCGCACAATCTTCCCGGGCTATAGCATCATTCACCGACCCTCCCTTCGGGAAGGAAAGGTGATGTATGAGTCTAAACTTATTGGGCTCTCTCTTTGGTACCACGCCCAAGGGAGAGACCACTAACCCTTGTAGTGGTCTTTCCTTAAACGGACCCGCCATGCGTCCCAATGACACTTCTTTTTCCAATTTTTCAGAGACCACTGCTGCATGCAGCAAAGCTGACCTCAAATTTTTGGCCTCAGGCGGCACCTCCGCCAAGGCACAAGGAATGTGAAAACCCTCCCTAAAACCTGCCTCCAGCGTGGCGGCCGCTGTTCGGTCAGGGTACCTAGTGAGGAAAGGCCGCATCCTTTCCACCCTTCCCGGGGTCCTCCCTCTTACCTGAAGTATCTCCGGCGCATCCTTTTCCTTTTTTGAAACATTTAGCCAATGCATAGGATCCCCCGCAGCCGGAACACAAATGCTTGAAACGACAGTTGGCTCCAAATCTGCAAGTTCCCTCATTAAATTACCAGCAATATCCCCATTTTTTCTCGGCCGGTTGTCCTGGGGTTGCTGAACCTCTGACCCCTGCCTGAAAAAACTGACTAGGGGCCCTCGCTTCCGTCATCAACCTCATCCACAAGCTGATGTCCTTGTGATCCCAGCATAGATTCGGTCACACCGCCATCCTCTGACGAAATTGCTCATCATAGCGTAGCCACGCCATGCCCCCGTATGTTCTATGGGCCTCACTAATGGCCTCTAGGTACACAAACAGCGCTGAACAATGTTCTGGCGCTTTTTCACCTACCACACTCGCCAAAATGGCGAACGCTTGTAGCCAATTGGAGAACGTTCGTGGGATCAAGCGATACCTACGCTTCTCCTCATCCTCCTTTTTTCCTTCCACCGGTTTTAACCTATCCAGATTAAATTTTTCTAGCGGCAGCAACGTGAAAATTTCCACGTACTCGCCTTTCCATATTTTTTCCTTTACCTCTGCTTTTAAATGAGCCCCCAAAGGGCCCTCAAAGCAGACATATACCTCGCTCCTTGCCGCATCTGCTAATCTAACTGAATCAGCTTTTCTCTCAGTTGTCTTCACCTGGTCTCCCGAAGTCGTAGCCACCGCAGTGCCAGAGGGGGGCACCACGACCGCTGAAACAGCTGCCTCCGGCGAAACCTGAACCACACCTGCAACAGATGGGGTGGTCCCTGTCTGTGGGGTATTCCTCTCTGCTGTCCACGCAGTCGCCGGACCACCTCCTGACCCTGATTCCACTATGCTACAAGTTCTTTTAGGCCAGTTAACAACTCCCGCAACCCCTCATTCCCTGTTTGAGGCGCTGCTGCTGACGGTGGAGCTGATACCTTCTCCCCCCCCTGGCCTGACTACACCCCCCCGACCGTGAACTACCCCCCTGCACATTTTGTCCCAATAAATTATGTAAAAGAATAGTAACAGGATTAGAAGAATCGCACTCACCGGGCTGCACTGGACCGCGCCCAACAGCCGCCACTCCTGGAACCAGCGATGCTTGATGTCCCTGATCGTCGCCTCCGTCAGACCCGGGCAGCTCTCCTTCCGACCGATCGTCGTGCTCGTTCGTCCTGCCGATTTCTCATTGCACCCCACTTGCGGATGCAGTGGTTGCCGAGGGCCTGCGGTGCTGTGTACAGCCACTCCTCCCTTGGATACCGCTAGGCCCGCTGGATACCCCTGGTGATGGACTCCTGCGTCTACTGCTGCGCGGGGTGCGTGCCGACCGTCTATTACCTCCCCTCACGTTGGCACTGGTGTCTCTCTCTGACCCGCTATCACCCTGCGGCGGACTACTGTCCATCTCGGTCGCCCGTGACCCTCCACTTGCCGCGGTGCGTTCTTGTGCATCCCGTGCCCTCCGTCCCTCTCCTGCTGACCTCTCAGGGGGCTGTAAGCATCTGCGCCTGGCTGGGGGGGAAGAGCCGCGTGCGTTGCTGGGCACCCTTCCCCCAGTCCCTCCAACTTTCCTCTGATTCCCCCGGGCCTCTCCTCATCCATCCCTCTGCCTGGCCTGTATGATGGGTGTCTGGGCCTCTCCCGCTGCCATCCCCCGCTGCGCTGTTCTAGATGAGCCCATATCAGCCTCAGGGCTGTATCTCTCTGGTGGACGTGATCGCCTTGCCCTGGGAGTTGGTGACCCCCCCCTGCTCACCGTCGCCCCGCCGTCCGTGATCAAACGCAGCTGCTCCTGGAGCCAGTCCGCGCTGTTAGCAGTAACTGCCGCTCTCAGCTGCTCTACAAAACCCTCCATCGCTGCCATGCTGTGTATCAGGAAGGGGAAGGTGGAGAGCTGTGAGGTGTGCTTCTAATCTCGTCCACCACCACTCTCAAACTGACATCACTTCCCCTTCCTACATCTCCTACACAAAACTTCCTGCAGCCCCTCCCCTTCTCTAAAAGGAGAAGTGTAACCCTTTCAGGGACAGGCAGATGTGCAGTCCAGCACTGTCATGCCGTCCCTGCGCTTAGGGTCCCCCTGGCTCCGTGACTCTCTGGAAGTTTGCATCTCAAACAAACGCTGCACTACATGGTCAAAAATAAGTACACATCTCCAAATGCAAATGATTGAGTTGAAGTGTTTCCAGTGAACGGTACTTTTAATGCTACAATTAGGGCTGAAACAACGAATTAGTTTGTCAACCAGTTAGTTGGCCTGCATACAGAATGCATTATTTGTTTATATCAAAAAATACAGT
This sequence comes from Lithobates clamitans, assembly GCA_037952925.1. Taxonomy (NCBI): domain Eukaryota; kingdom Metazoa; phylum Chordata; class Amphibia; order Anura; family Ranidae; genus Lithobates; species Lithobates clamitans. Next base: position 4,909,765 of record JBBGZY010000321.1, on the reverse strand, counting down.
GCAGCACACATACGGCTCAGTACACTGTCCATACAGGTCAGTAAGTGCCTGAGAACTTGTGAATGTGTGAGGAGCAATGCCTCATGGGACATGTAGTCCTGGGCAGGAGAAGGAAGTGATTTAACCTCTTCCCGTTCGCGATATAGCCAAATGATCCCGGTGTTCTGCCGAAAAAGTTCCCCTCGGCGGATAAGGACCCCCCTCTACTGCGCAGGCGCAGCGCTTGCGCAGTAGGAGCCGGCGGAAATAGCCGAAGCAAAATAGAAGAGAAATCAGCTGTACACGGCGCCTGTAAGAGGGCCGCTCACCACGCTTCGGGCACGGCCTCGCTTCGCTCGGCACTTTTATATTCTCCCTCTAGGTCCACTTAGATGGTGGGGCTTCAACCTGGACCTAGGGCGTAGGCACCGTGTACAGCTGATTGAAGTTTTTCAGCTTCGGCTATTTTCGGCGGCTCCTAGTCATTCGTACTGCACAAGCGCAGCGCCTGCGCAGTACAGGGGGGTCCTTATCTGCCAGGGGAACTTTCTCGGCAAGACACCGGCCCTCACATGATGTAAACAGAAGCTCTGTTATCGTTTTTTTTTTTTATCCTCACACTGACAGCGTGAGGAGAAAAAAAAGCCGATCACTGGCTCCTGTTAAAGGGACATCGGTTCCGAAGAGGAAGAGGCACAGCCGCCTGCCAGTGCCACCTGCTAGTGTCCACAGTGCCAATCAGTGCCCACCAATGAATATCAGTTCCACCAATCAGTGCCACCTATTAATGTCCAAAAGTGCCACCTATCAATGCCCACCAGTGGTCCCAATCAGTGCTTCATCAGTGCCATCTAGTAGTGGGGTGGTAAAGAACAGGGCTCATCTTTCGGGGCTTTACCACCCCCAAACTTCACAATGGGGGGGACATGGGAACACTGTGGGGGTGTGGAAGATACAGGGGGACACGGTGGGGGTTTGGAGATCACAGGGGGACACTGTGGGGGGGGGGGAGGGCACAGGGGGACACCATGGGGGGTTGGAGGACACAAGGGGACACCATGGGGGGGGTGAAGGACACAGGGGGACACTGTGGGGGCAGTGGAGGACACAGGGGGACACCATGGGGGGGTGGAGGACACATGGGAACACGGGGGGGGCGGAGGACACAGGGGGCGCTGTGGGGGGTGTGAGACACAGGGGGGCACCGTGGGGTGGGGGTGGAGGACACAGGGGGTCCCCGTGAGGGGGGGAGGACACAGGGTGACACTGTGGGGGGTGGGTGGCTGGTACAGGGGGTCCCCGTGAGGGGTGTGGAGGGCACAGGGGGACACCATGGGGGGTGAGGACACAGGGGGACACCGTGGGGGGGAGGACACAGGGTGACACCGTGGGGGGGGAGGACACAGGGTGACACCATGGGGGGGGAGGGCACAGGGGGCACTGTGGGGCAAGGAGGACACAGGGGGACATTGTGAGGGGGGGTGGAGGACACAGGGGGACACCATGAGGGTGGAGGACAGGGGGACACCGTGGGGGGGGGTGGAGGGCACAGGAGGACACTGTGGGGGAGATGTGAGGCACAGGGGGACACAGTGGGGGGCTGGAAGGCACAGGGGGACACCATGGGGGGGTGGAGGACACAGGAGGACAACATGGGGGGTGGAGGACAGGGGGACACCGTGGGGGGGGGAGGGCACAGGGGGACACCATGGGGGGTTGGAGGACACAAGGGGACACCGTGGGGGGGTGGAGGACACAGGGGGACACTGTGGGGGCAGTGGAGGACACAGGGGGACACCATGGGGGGGTGGAGGACACATGGGAACACGGGGGGGCAGAGGACACAGGGGGCGCTGTGGGGGGGGTGTGAGATACAGGGGGGCACCGTGGGGGGGTGGAGGACACAGGGGGTCCCCGTGAGGGGGGGAGGACACAGGGGGACACCATGGGGGGTGGGTGGCTGGCACAGGGAGTCCCCGTGAGGGGTGTGGAGGGCACAGGGGGACACCATGGGGGGTGAGGACACAGGGGGACACCATGGGGGGGAGGACACAGGGTGACACCGTGGGGGGACACAGGGGGACACCGTGGGGGGACACAGGGGGACACAGGGGGCACTGTGGGGCAAGGAGGACACAGGGGGACACCGTGAGGGGGGGTGGAGGACAAAGGGGGACACCATGGGGGTGGAGGACAGGGGGACACCGTGGGGGGGTGGGCACAGGGGGACACCGTGGGGGGGGGTGGGCACAGGGGGACACTGTGGGGGGGTGGAGGGCACAGGGTGCACCGTGGGGGAGGTGTGAGGCACAGGGGGACACCGTGGGGGGCTGGAAGGCACAGGGGGACACCATGGGGGGGTGGAGGACACAGGAGGACACCATGGGGGGTGGAGGACAGGGGGACACCGTGGGGGGGTGGAGGGCACAGGGGGACACTGTGGGGGGTGGAGGGCACAGGGGGACACCATGGGGGGGGGAGGGCACAGGGTGCACCGTGGGGGAGGTGTGAGGCACAGGGGGACACCGTGGGGGGGTGGAAGGCACAGGGGGACACCATGGGGGCGTGGAGGACATAGGAGGACACCGTGGGGTGGTGGAGGACATAAGGAGACACAGTGGGAGGGTGAAGTGCACAGGGGGACACCGTGGGGGGGGTGGAGGACACAGGGGGGGGGACACCATGGGGGGTGGAGCACTCAGGGGGACACCGTGAGGGGGTGGAGGATACAGGGGGACACTGTGGGGGGGTGGAGGACACAGGAGGAAACCGTGGGGCACTGTGGGGGTGGAGGACTCAGGGGGACACCGTGAGGGGGTGGAGGATACAGGGGGACACTGTGGGGGGGTGGAGGACACAGGAGGAAACCGTGGGGCACTGTGGGGGTGGAGGACATAGGGGGACACCATAGGGTGGTGGAAGACACAAGGAGACACCGTGGGGGGTGGAGGACACAGGGGGACACCATGGGGGGTGGAGGACACAGGGGGACACCGTGAGGGAGTGGAGGATACAGGGGGACACTGTGGAGGGGGAGGGTGGAGGACACAGGAGGAAACCGTCGGGCACCGTGGGGGGGTGGAGGACACAGGGGGACACCGTGACGGGGTGGAGGATACAGGGGGACACTGTGGGGGGGTGGAGGACACAGGAGGAAACCGTGGGGCACCGTGGGGGGGTGGAGGACACAGGGGGACACCATAGGGTGGTGGAGGACACGGGGGACACTGTAGGGGGTAGGAGGACACAAGGGGACACCATGAGGGGGGTAGAGGACTGAGGGGGACACCGTGAGGGGGGGTGGAGGAGGGCACAACTCCCAACTTTTTTTTGATATGGGAATGAGGGACACCTATCAGCAAAAGTATGTAGGCATAGAATACACCCCTGACCACGCCGCCTTAAAGGAGAATTGTACAAAAAAACAGGATTGGTTAAACCCACAAGTGTTTTTTTTTACCACTACTATTCGTTTATATTGGCTTTGGAATTTACAAATGCAGCAATTTAGAAATCAGATGAAAGGTTTAGCGCTGGAAAACACTTTTTGATAGATAAAAAGTGCATTTTATTTACATCTATATAGATCAGACCAAAATGAGGGACAAATCAGGAGGAAGGAGGGACAGAGGGACATTGCTCCAAGTCAGGGACAGTCCCTCGAAATCAGGGACAGTTGGGCGCAGTTCGGGCAGCGCTAGAGTGCCCGATGGGTCAGTCTGCCCCTGGTCATGCATAATATTATATATTACAGTTCTGTCTGAAAATCTGCAAGACATTGTTTTATGTCTTTTTTATTTATTTATTTATTTTTTTTACTTTACATAAAATTGTAATCTCTGAGTCTGATGATATGTACCAGATTCAATCTCTTCTGCTTGGTATTATCAGAGTGGATTGAAGATTTTGTTCCCTAACTATATAGCTGCATAGAGATATTCAAGAATAAATTGTCTCTTTTAAACTTTACATATTAACTAAATTATACACCACACTTTTTTTGAGGTTTTTATAGAACTAATCAATTAAGCAAAACAATAATCGTCCAACTAATCGATTATAAATATAATCATTATTTGTAGCTCTAACACAACGTGCAGAGACATCTTAAACATTTGTGCCACCTAGTGGTAACAGCTTGAAGAAGGCATTTTTCTACTCCAGCATGTATGTTCTTCTGTGCACAAAATCAGCATCAAGAAAGCTTGATGTGATGAGTTTGGTGTGAAGGTACCCAAGGGGTCTGTACACAGCTCAGACCCCTTTTGAAAACCTTTAGACTGGGTTCACACATATGCGAATTGGATGCGGATTACAAAACATCCAATTCGCAGAACATTTGAAAATTTGTTCTTTTCAATGGGTCGGCTTCACATATGTGCATTGCATCCGCAGTCCGCATTGCACTAAAAACGTGTGCAATTTCTAGGCAGTGCAGTGTGCAAAGAAACAAACCTCTCTGCACATCTTTCCCATAAATGCCTGTCTATATGGATGGCTACTTGCATGACTTCATTCAACGACTTTGGTTCAGGGTAGTATACTAAGGAACCTTTGGTGGAATTTGATAAGCCTAACCTGAACTGGCTAATCCTAACATGAACTGAGTCAGTTGCCCAGCAGCGGAAATCAGAACAGTATTGTTTTATCCTGATGTAATGAAGGCCTCTTGAGCCCCTCGGGAAAGAGAGCCCTGACTGATGGGGGCATGGCCAGGGAGGAGTTAAAGTGACTATTGGCTCACTTGGGATTGGTACAGAAGGGGACAGGGGCTGGGCCTGAGCTCAGGAGTTTGGCACCCCAGGGGATTCTGGGCCTTTTCGAACGGAAGCATGGAAGATTTGCCCACCCTCCCGCCCTATTTCTGATGGTATGTCACAGCGTGCTGTGGTTTTGGTGACCTTGCCAGCAAATATGGAAGATTTGTTATGCCCTGATGGTAGACGGCCGGTCCGGCACTTATGGTAAGGACAGGCCCCTCCATCTCCCTTTTACATTTGGATTTGAGTGCTCACAGTGCAACTGTGACTGGCACGGTTTAAATATTTAATGTTATGTTTTGAGTTAATAAAAGCTGTGGCCTTGCCCTTTCCAACGTTAATGGCTATATGTGGTTTTTATTGGATGGGAAGAAGGGGTAAGGTTTTATAAGTGGTCATGGTAAGTTATGGTATGGGACCTGGGCTTATTGCACCTCAGCAGTCATGACCTAAGGTGAGTTTCAGCTGAGTGGGCAAGGTCAGGATCTTCATAGAGTAAATCCAGGGCCTTGAAAAATTCTTCTACTGACCCTCGGGCTAGATGTCTGTGGGGAGAATAAAAGTCCAAGACCTGGGGTCCCTCTGCAAACATGAAATAATCAGGTCTATCCCCTGTGCTTCAGAACCAGAAGAGCATGGCTTAAGCGTAAAGTATAGTATACAACTGTTTTTAAAGTTGGAAAACATATGGGGGTTGCCAGAAAAAGGATCAGGTGGGTTAACCTTGGGCTCTGGTTACTGCTGGAGTTGTATTTACACGCACAGACAGTTCCTGGACAGTTTGCAAATCTCTTCAGCAAGTAAACAAGCCTGTGTAGAGTCCATCTTCATAGGAAAAAATTCTTGTTGAAGGCTTGTGATAATTTCATGCTTACCCCTAATACAGGTGGTCAGACACTATAGCTGGCTTCTATGTTCTTAACCCATAGCATAAGGCAAGCAGGCCTACCGGTGCTCTACTAGTGGATTACCAGCTGAAGTGGAACCACTGCACCCAGCAGAGCACTTATGGAGGAGGGACATGTCTGACTGACAGGTATGATTCGGGAGAAGACTTTGCTGGTTAGAGAGGTAAACCACATTTTTGTTAAATGTGGTCCCTTACAGGGAATGAGTGAGGGCTATGAGACACCCATACTATGCTTGAAGTACATCAGTGCTATGAAGGTGTAATCAATTGTGAATTAACTTATCTGGCTGGCAGTGCCGTAGATCATTTTTTTTCCTGGGGGGGGGGGTTTCAGGTCTTGCAAACTCAAAGTCATCTTTTACACTTTTATGTTGGGGAAGGTAAAAGCACATGACAGCACAGTGGGGCCACGAGGCTTTCCAATGCAGCACAGCTTAAATTATCCCAAATCAACTGAATAGAACCAAATGCACGCAGTTGTGGTGCGGTAGTGTACTCATTATTACAGCGAGCTCCTCCTAAGCTCCCTAGTTTTTTTTTTGTTCAGCCCGCTGGGTTGAATCCAGGCTGGGTGTTATCCAGGCTTTAGATCTCATTCATATGTTCTAAATGGCCATGGAATGGAATGGCAAATATACCATGAATAGCTACAGCCAGGAACCCAGATGTTCCAATTTTTGTCAGCTGCTCAGCCTGTTCACCTGAGTGATGGGCTGAAAAGAGCCACTGCTGTTAAGATGTATCTGCACATCCAGTGGTCCCCATGTTTAAGCTCCGGGGGACAACGCAAAACACATTCTTTTCAGACCATCACTCAGGTGTACAGGCTGAGCAGAGATTGGAACATCTGATCCTGGATGCAGGTATTTGCAGTATACTTGCTGCACCATGGTCATGTAGGATATATGAATGAGACCCAAGACTGGATTTTAGTAACCTTACTGTACAAGCTGAGCAGGTGAAAGGGGCAACATATTGTGGTGGGCAGTAAATTCAGCGATTTTTTTAAACCTTATAAAACTGTGTCCTAAGAAATTTTATGAAATTTTTTAAGAGATTAAAAAAAAAAATATTGTGCACTGCCTACCACAGGATGGTTGCACCTGGTCAATATGGTTGGCTTTTATTCAGTCTTAAACTGTAGTAAACCCAGCTTTTGAACTTGTACCTACAAGTAAGCCTATAATAACGCTTACCTGTAGGTACAGTGAAGATCTCCTTAACATGTGGTGTTTAGGAGATATTCACATGGAAAGCAGCCGGTGATGTCACCGGCGCATGCTCTCTGAAGGGACGGCATACTGCTTGATTGTACTTCTCCTGGGGAGGAGTGCAGTTCGTTCTGCACTTTTGTGACCCATTTTTAGCCGGCAGCCAGCTATAGCCCACTGTCAGCTGATATCGCTCAGCAGGTGCAGGCTGTGGAAAGATCCTAACTTTAAAGTCAGGATTCATCCAGATGCCTGGACCAGCAGCTCGCTCAGCCTCTCAGGGAGCCGCTGAGACCCTGAGCCAGCCGCTCCTGCCCCCTCCACAGTTTGGCATTCCAGTGAGCTTGGGGGAGGGAGGGGGCAGAGCCAGGGACTGACCGTCACCACTCTTTGCTTAATGAAGGCTGAGAACTGAGTGATCAGCAGTCTTTGGTTGCTCTGTTTTTGGTCTTAGAAGCAGCTGGGGACAGATGCAACATTGGATCGATGCTCCATCCACCTAGGTAAGTTTAATTAAAGAAAAAAAAAAACATCTTTTAAAGGGAAAAAAAATCCCCCTCTCCCTCTTAAGAACCCTCCTTTCCCAAGCAATTCCCACTGTAAAATATCTCCCTCAAATATCCCCCCAAAAATTAAGCCCTCTGTCTCTAAACCGACTACCCAAAGCAAAAATATCTCCCTCAGTCAACACCCTCTCCCCCAGCAAAGATTCTTAATTATGAAGAAAATCTCCCTTCATCCAATCAAACTCCCTCCCAGAAGCAAATCCCTGCCATTAACCACCCCTTATAAACTTCTCTACAAGAAACTCCCCACCTTCTCCAAAAGCAAACCCACCCCCTTTCCTTAACACCCCTCCAAAAGAAACTCCCCCAGGTTGGAATTCTCACTTCCTCCTTCCCAAAACAGAAAATTGATACCTCCCCCTTACCAGACCTCAGATTCAGCACGGCACAGGAGCAGGAAAACTTATGCATCCCCAGTCTCCCTTCGGCTGTGTCATATGATACCTCGAGGAGGAGTCTAGGAGTTCCCTCAACTGTGCACTGTCAATTGCCGGCATCTGAGACCTTGCAGTAATTTCATGCTTTTCAGGGGAACCCCATTATTAAGCTGAGGGGATAGGGCACAATAGAAGGGGGGCTGGCTGCTGCACTCTGAAACTCTGATTGCTTCTACTGTGCTGATGCTGTGGCTAAACAGCAGGGACACTGTCTGGGAATTTTTCCCAGGATGCTCGGGGGGGGGGGTTGAACACCCCTGACCCCCCCTTATCTACGCCCCTGCTGGCTGGACAGAAATATGAAACATTTATGTCTGCATATTCAAGGTGGTTACTTTTGCTAATTAGTCAGCAGGACTGGATCCTCTATTACGTTGTCAATGAAAGGATATTTATTGCAGCATTTTGTAGCAGAGGATGCTTTTTAATGTGCTTTCATATAAAAAATAAAATAAAAAATATGTTTGTTTTCATTTAACCTGTCATTAAACCCACATAAAAACTGTCAGTATATGCTGTATTTCATGCTAGCCATACTCACTATGGAATTCATTTTCTGTATTCTACAAAAAACCTAGTTGATCCTACTGTTCACTGTCCCCTCCTTCCTTGTCTATGTCCCCACTGCAGCCTGGGATTGTGTAGGCCAGTGATTGCCACACACAGTGCCTTGAAAAAGTATTCATACCCCTTGACATTTTCCACATTTTGTCATGTTACAACCAAAAACATAAATGTATTTTATTGGAATTTTATGTGATAGACCAACACAAAGTGACACATAATTGTGAAGTGGAAGGAAAATGATAAATAGTTTTCAAATTTTTTTACAAATAAATATCTGAAAAGTGTGGCGTGCATTTGTATTCAGCCCCCCTGAGTCAATACTTTGTAGAACCACCTTTCGCTGCAATTACAGCTGCAAGTCTTTTTGGGGATGTCTCTACCAGCTTTGCACTAGAGAGTGAAATGTTTGCCTATTCTTCTTTACAAAATAGCTCAAGCTCTGTCAGATTGGATGGAGAGTGTCTGTGAACAGCATTTTTTTAAGTCTTGCCACAGATTCTCAATTGGATTTAGGTCTGTAAGGTGAACCTCCACCCAGGGGCGGACTGACCATCGGGCAGTTCGGACGCTGACCGAGGGCCCGTGGCCAGTAGGGGGCCCCATGGCAGCTTCCACTTCGGGACCCGATCTACCCGTCAGCTAGCTGTGATTGACGGGCTGATCGGGTCCCTGCTCACTGCTAAGAGACTGCAGTGTATACACACACCTCGTGATGCGCTCCTCCTCCTCCCCGCCGGCCCCTCCTTCCCTCCCGTCCACCCCAGGTGCTTGTATCTGTCATCACCTCGGACGGACAGAAAAGAGGAGGGGCCGGCGAGGAGGAGGAGGAGCGCATCACGAGAGGTCTGTATACAGCCGCTTCCCGCGCTACTCTGCATCTAGGAAGGAAAGTGCAGCAGCTTGTACCACGTGCTGCTATTAGAAAGTTGCTGCACAGCTTCCCACCCACAGTGTCCCCCTGTGCCCCCACTTCCCCACAGTGTCCCCCTGTGCCCCCACTTCCCCACAGTGTCCCCCTGTGCCCCCCACCTCCCCACAGTGTCCCCCTGTGCCCCCCACCTCCCCACAGTGTCCCCCTGTGCCCCCACCTCCCCACAGTGTCCCCCTGTGCCCCCCACCTCCCCACAGTGTCCCCCTGTGCCCCCCACCTCCCCACAGTGTCCCCCTGTGCCCCCCACCTCCCTACAGTGCCCCCTGTGTGCCCTCCACCCCCACAGTGACCCCCTGTTCCCCCCACCTCCCCACAGTGACCCCCACCTCCCCACAGTGCCCCCTGTGTGCTCTCCACCCCCGCAGTGACCCCCTGTTCCCCCCACCTCCCCACAGTGACCCCCCACCTCCCCACAGTGTCCCCCTGTGCCCCCCACCTCCCCACAGTGACCCCCACCTCCCCACAGTGTCCCCCTGTGCCCCCCACCTCCCCACAGTGACCCCCACCTCCCCACAGTGTCCCCCTGTGCCCCCACAGTGTCCCCCTGTGCCCCCCACCTCCCCACAGTGTCCCCCTGTGCCCCCCACCTCCCCACAGTGCCCCCCTGTGCCCTCCACCCCCCACAGTGACCCCCTGTGCCCCCACCTCCCCACAGTGTCTCCCTGTGCCCCCCACCTCCCCACAGTGTCCCCCTGTGCCCCCCACCTCCCCACAGTGCCCCCCACCTCCCCACAGTGCCCCCTGTGTGCCCTCCACCCCCACAGTGACCCCCTGTTCCCCCCACCTCCCCACAGTGACCCCCACCTCCCCACAGTGTCCCCCTGTGCCCCCACCTCCCCACAGTGACCCCCACAGTGTCCCCCTGTGCCCCCACAGTTTCCCCCTGTGCCCCCCACCTCCCCACAGTGTCCCCCTGTGCCCCCCACCTCCCCACAGTGTCCCCCTGTGCCCCCCACCTCCCTACAGTGCCCCCTGTGTGCCCTCCACCCCCACAGTGACCCCCTGTTCCCCCCACCTCCCCACAGTGACCCCCACCTCCCCACAGTGCCCCCTGTGTGCTCTCCACCCCCGCAGTGACCCCCTGTTCCCCCCACCTCCCCACAGTGACCCCCCACCTCCCCACAGTGTCCCCCTGTGCCCCCACCTCCCCACAGTGACCCCCACCTCCCCACAGTGTCCCCCTTTGCCCCCCACCTCCCCACAGTGACCCCCACCTCCCCACAGTGTCCCCCTGTGCCCCCACAGTGTCCCCCTGTGCCCCCCACCTCCCCACAGTGTCCCCCTGTGCCCCCCACCTCCCCACAGTGCCCCCCTGTGCCCTCCACCCCCCACAGTGACCCCCTGTGCCCCCACCTCCCCACAGTGTCTCCCTGTGCCCCCCACCTCCCCACAGTGTCCCCCTGTGCCCCCCACCTCCCCACAGTGCCCCCCACCTCCCCACAGTGCCCCCTGTGTGCCCTCCACCCCCACAGTGACCCCCTGTTCCCCCCACCTCCCCACAGTGACCCCCACCTCCCCACAGTGTCCCCCTGTGCCCCCACCTCCCCACAGTGACCCCCACAGTGTCCCCCTGTGCCCCCACAGTTTCCCCCTGTGCCCCCCACCTCCTCACAGTGTCCCCCTGTGCCCCCCACCTCCCCACAGTGACCCCCTGTGCCCCCACCTCCCCACAGTGTCCCCCTGTGCCCCTCACCTCCCCACAGTGTCCCCCTGTGCCCCCCACCTCCCCACAGTGCCCCCCTGTGCCCTCCACCCCCCACAGTGACCCCCTGTGCCCCCACCTCCCCACAGTGTCCCCCTGTGCCCCCCACCTCCCCACAGTGTCCCCCTGTGCCCCCACCTCCCCACAGTGTCCCCCTGTGCCCTCCACCCCCCACAGTGACCCCCTGTGCCCCCACCTCCCCACAGTGTCCCTCTGTGCCCCCCACCTCCCCACAGTGTCCCCCTGTGCCCCCACCTCCCCACAGTCTCCCCCTGTGCCCCCCACCTCCCCACAGTGTCCCCCTGTGCCCCCACCTCCCCACAGTGCCGCCCACCTCCCCACAGTGTCCCCCTGTGCCCCCCACCTCCCCACAGTGCCCCCTGTGTGCCCTCCACCCCCACAGTGACCCCCTGTTCCCCCCACCTCCCCACAGTGACCCCCACCTCCCCACAGTGTCCCCCTGTGCCCCCCACCTCCCCACAGTGACCCCCACCTCCCCACAGTGTCCCCCTGTGCCCCCACAGTGTCCCCCTGTGCCCCCCACCTCCCCACAGTGTCCCCCTGTGCCCCCCACCTCCCCACAGTGCCCCCCTGTGCCCTCCACCCCCCACAGTGCCCCCTGTGTGCCTTCCACCCCCACAGTGACCCCCTGTTCCCCCCACCTCCCCACAGTGACCCCCACCTCCCCACAGTGTCCCCCTGTGCCCCCCACCTCCCCACAGTGACCCCCACCTCCCCACAGTGTCCCCCTGTGCCCCCACAGTGTCCCCCTGTGCCCCCCACCTCCCCACAGTGTCCCCCTGTGCCCCCCACCTCCCCACAGTGCCCCCCTGTGCCCTCCACCCCCCACAGTGACCCCCTGTGCCCCCCACCTCCCCACAGTGACCCCCTGTGCCCCCACCTCCCCACAGTGACCCCCACCTCCCCACAGTGTCCCCCTGTGCCCCCACAGTGTCCCCCTGTGCCCCCCACCTCCCCACAGTGTCCCCCTGTGCCCCCCACCTCCCCACAGTGCCCCCCTGTGCCCTCCACCCCCCACAGTGACCCCCTGTGCCCCCACCTCCCCACAGTGTCTCCCTGTGCCCCCCACAGTGTCCCCCTGTGCCCCCCACCTCCCCACAGTGCCCCCTGTGTGCCCTCCACCCCCACAGTGACCCCCTGTTCCCCCCACCTCCCCACAGTGACCCCCACCTCCCCTCAGTGTCCCCCTGTGCCCCCCACCTCCCCACAGTGACCCCCACAGTGTCCCCCTGTGCCCCCACCTCCCCACAGTGTCCCCCTGTGCCCCCCCACCTCCCCACAGTGTCCCCCTGTGCCCCCCACCTCCCCACAGTGACCCCCTGTGCCCCCACCTCCCCACAGTGTCCCCCTGTGCCCCCCACAGTGTCCCCCTGTGCCCCCCACCTCCCCACAGTGCCCCCCTGTGCCCTCCACCCCCCACAGTGACCCCCTGTGCCCCCACCTCCCCACAGTGTCCCCCTGTGCCCCCCACCTCCCCACAGTGTCCCCCTGTGCCCCCACCTCCCCACAGTGTCCCCCTGTGCCCTCCACCCTCCACAGTGACCCCCTGTGCCCCCACCTCCCCACAGTGTCCCTCTGTGCCCCCCACCTCCCCACAGTGTCCCCCTGTGCCCCCACCTCCCCACAGTGTCCCCCTGTGCCCCCCACCTCCCCACAGTGTCCCCCTGTGCCCCCACCTCCCCACAGTGCCCCCCACCTCCCCACAGTGTCCCCCTGTGCCCCCCACCTCCCCACAGTGCCCCCTGTGTGCCCTCCACCCCCACAGTGACCCCCTGTTCCCCCCACCTCCCCACAGTGACCCCCACCTCCCCACAGTGTCCCCCTGTGCCCCCCACCTCCCCACAGTGACCCCCACCTCCCCACAGTGTCCCCCTGTGCCCCCACAGTGTCCCCCTGTGCCCCCCACCTCCCCACAGTGTCCCCCTGTGCCCCCCACCTCCCCACAGTGCCCCCCTGTGCCCTACACCCCCCACAGTAACCCCCTGTGCCCCCCACCTCCCCACAGTGACCCCCCACCTCCCCACAGTGTCCCCCTGTGCCCCCCACCTCCCCACAGTGACCCCCTGTGCCCCCACCTCCCCACAGTGCCCCCCTGTGCTCCCCACCTCCCCACAGTGTCCCCCTGTGCCCCCCACAGTGTCCCCCTGTGCCCCCTACCTCCCCACAGTGTCCCCCTGTGCCCCCCACCTCCCCACAGTGCCCCCCTGTGTCTTCCATCCCCCCCATGGTGTCTCCCTGTGCCACTCACACACAGTGTCCCCCTGTGCCCTCCACCCTCCTACAGTGTCCCCCTGTCCCATCCAACCCCCCCCCCCATGGTGTCTCCCTGTGTCCTCCACCCCCACTGTGTCGCCTTCCCCCTGATGGCTACCCTGAAAGACACTGTGTTAAGTCTGGAGGATCCCAGTGCTCTACTGTGTGCCCTGTGTTTTGGTTTGTGCCCTGCTATTTGCCCTACTGCGTGCCCCATGGCCTGTGATGTGCCCTGCTAGTGTACCCCCTTATGTGCCCTACTCTGTGCCCCTTGCCCTGTGATGTGCCTTGTGATGTGCCCTGCTGTGTACCGCCTGTTGTGCTCTACTGTGTGCCCTGTAATGTGCTCTACTGTGTGCCCCATGCCATGGGATGTGTGCCCTGATGTGTACCGCCTGTGTCCTGTTACCAAGGATGTGCCCTACTGTGTGCCCTGCTGTGTGCCCTACTATTTGCCACATGCCCTGTGATGTGCGGCACGCTCCCTGCTGTGTATCTCCTGATGTGCTCTGTGATGTGCCCCGCTGTGTACCCACTGATGTGCCCTGTACCCTCTGTGATGCACCATGCTGTGCTCAATAATGTGCCCTGATGTGTACAGCATAATAAACCCTGCTGGGTGCCCCATTATGTGTCCTGTGATGTGCCCTACTGTGTGCCCCATGCCCTGTGCCCCATGCTCTGCTGTGTGCTATGTGATGTGCCTTACTGTGTGCCCCATGTAAGTGGGGCTTTGTGTAGGTGCGGCTTGCATGTGGGCGGAGACACAGGGGGCCCCATGATCTTCTATTGCCCGGGGGCCCCATGAGTTGTCAGTCCGCCCCTGCCTCCACCCCAGTCTCAGGTCTTATGCAGACTCTAATGCCACATACATGTAATCAGACTTTCTGACAACAAAACCATGGATTTTTGTTCGAAGGATGTTGGCTCCAACTTGTCTTGCATACACATGGTCACAGAAATGTTGGCCAACAATTACGAACGTAGTGACGTACAAGATATACGTGATATCTCCATTACGAACGCTAGTTATATCTCGGAAAATTTGAGAACCTGTTAGCCAACATTTGTTGGTGGAAAGTCCGACAACAAATGTTCGATGGAGCATACACACGGTCAGACTTTCCGCCAACAAGCTCACATCCAACATTTGTTGTCGGAAAATACAATCGTTATGGGGCATAAGAGTTTTTCTTCTTAGATTGCCCTGTAATTGGCTCCTTCCGTCTTCCCATCAACTCTGACCAACTTCCCTGTCCCTGCTGAAGAAAAGTATCCCCACAACATGATGCTGCCACCACCATGTTTCACAGTGGGGATGGTGTGTTCAGGGTGATGTGCAGTGTTAGTTTTCCACCACACATAGCGTTTTGCTTTTAGACCAAAAAGTTTAATTTTGGTCTCATCTGACCAGAGCACCTTCTTCCATGTTTGCTGTGTCTTCCACATGGCTTCTTGCAAACTGGTCTGTTCACAAAATTCCCTTATACTGCTGTATAAAGTAAAGGGCGTATAGATGAATGTTCTCAATTACCAAGGATACATAAAATAAATAAGAAGATATATCATTGCGCAATGAACGAAGTATGGATTGCTTTAAACTAGAAAGACTTCACAGGATACACTCAGATGAACCTGGATAGTTATTGCCTGGATAGAAACAATCAGCCGCTTGAGGCGCAATGAATCCTCACACTGCTAGTATCGAGCTGTTGAACAGCCTCGATGCTGTACGTCACTGACTCCTCCTACGCGTTGCGTCACCCGACACGTGACTTTTTCAAGCTATATAAGTACCTGAAATAATAACAACAATAAAAATACTAAGCATGCTCCTGTTTCAGTTCCCTTCTAAGCTGTTAGTTTCCTTCTTTTTCCTATAACAGCCCACGTGACTATAGAGTCACACATGTGGGCGTATACACTCTAGATAAATGACAGCCCACTCCCCCCTTCCTCCTCTATTCCTACTAAACAGCTCTACACTAAGAGGGGCAGGAGATTCCTTGTTGATTGATAGAGGAATCACCTCCCTGTAATTCTAATCACATACAAACAGTAGACTTAGGCTGGAGGGGTGTGAAACAAGTTGTTAGCCTGCACCATGTTTTTGCAAAAAATTAATGAAGAGCTGAGTTCAAATACATATTTGTATGACATTTAAAAAAAATTTTTGAATATTAAATATTGGTTATGTCCATATTTGGTCAATTACATCAGCCACCAACCCCCATGCCTTTGTAACAAACCAGCGGCTGGGCCAGAGAGCTGTCTTTTGTGTTTAGTACTGTAATGGTACTGAATTGGCTGAGCATTTTTGTCTCGTTGGGTTGAAGAGGATCAACATCGATGGACAATGTGATTGACAGTGGACCTACATTGTGAGACTTTTTTTTTTTAAATAAAATACTTTTTCAACATGTGGTAGGTTTATTTGCTTTTTTTGTGAATTAGTAGGGGTACTATGTACCCCTACTAATTCACGTGGGGCGCAGGCCAGATATCAGGGGTCCTCCAGATTCTGATAAGCCGCCTGCACATAGATACTTGTGCTTAAAGCTGGCTACACACAATACAATTTTATACAACTTTCTTTTACAACTTTTCCTTTAGATTTACCAAAACACTATAACGAGAGATCAAACCTTTCAAATTGTATGCAATCAGGCAGGCCCTTGAACTACATAGTTGAAGGTAAATCTAAAGGAAATTGAACAACAATAATTGTATAATGTGTATCCAGCTTTAGTGGTCTGCATATCTGCTATGTCCAATTTGAAAGCTTCACAAATATTATGAAGAATTCAATAGGAGGTGTTGGAAACACAGCCCACAGTTGGACACAACAGAGCTGGAAACTATGACAGGTAGAACTTGTTTTTTTTTTTTCCTAGAGTAATTGAGGTATGTAGGAAACCATGGGCTGAATCAGCTCAACAGTTTTCACCTATACCTAGAGCAGGGGTAGGCAACCTTTCAGAGGTTGAGATCTACCTGGACAACATGGAGGAAAGCAAAGAGTCTACTATGTGGCACCTACCACACTCCCCCACCCCCAAAAAAAGACAGCATCACAGTAGTGTCCTCGTTCCCCTTCACATCACCCTCCCACTGTCGTGTCCTCTGCCCCTCTACTCCCACAGTGGTGTTCTGTACGCCCCAAGGCAGTGTCCTCTGCTCCTTCACATCATCCCCCCCAGTAGTGTCCTCTGCCCCCTCGCCCCACACTAGTGTTCTGTACCCCCCCAACAAAGTGTCTTCTGCCCCCTCCACATCATCCCCCATTGTAGTGTCATCTGCCCCTCCACATCTTCCCCCATTGTAGTGTCCTCTGCCCCTCCACATCTTCCCCCATTGTAGTATCATCTGCCCCTCCACATCATCCCCCATTGTAGTGTCATCTGCCCCTCCACATCATCCCCCATTGTAGTGTCATCTGCCCCTCCACATCATCCCCCATTGTAGTGTCATCTGCCCCTCCACATCATCCCCCATTGTAGTGTCATCTGCCCCTCCACATCATCCCCCATTGTAGTGTCATCTGCCCCTCCACATTATCCCCCATTGTAGTGTCATCTGCCCCTCCACATCTTCCCCCATTGTAGTGTCCTCTGCCCCTCCACATCTTCCCCCATTGTAGTATCCTCTGCCCCTCCACATCATCCCCCATTGTAGTGTCCTCTGCCCCTCCACATCATTTCCCATTGTAGTGTCATCTGCCCCTCCACATCATCCCCCACTGTAGTGTCATCTGCCCCTCCACATCATCCCCCATAGAAGTGTCATCTGCCACCTCCACATCATCCCCCATTGTAGTGTCCTCTGCCCCTCCACATCATCCCCCATTGTAGTGTCCTCTGCCCCTCCACATCATCCCCCATTGTAGTGTCATCTGCCCCTCCACATCATCCCCCATTGTAGTGTCATCTGCCCCTCCACATCATCCCCCACTGTAGTGTCTTCTGCCCCCAATGCTGTGTCTTTTGCCCCCTTCACATACCCCCCCCCCCCCACTGTGGGGTACTCTGCTCCTTCTTCCCCCAGTAGTGTCCTGTACCCCCCAAAACAGTGTTGTCTGATCCCCTTCACGTCAAAGCCCCCACCCCATAGTGTCCTCTGTCCTCCCTCCAACTGTGTACCCCCACCTCCCATACTCACAACGCTGTGTAGGTAAAACTTACCTGCCAGCGTGTGTTCATCGGAGCGGAGATCAGGAGATAGCATAGTGCTGGGTGGAAGGCGGGAGCTGCCAGAGTTCATAAGAGCAAGCTGGTGATTGGTTGCTAGGACCGCCTACCAACCAATCACTGAGCAGCTCCCGTTCCTTGCCCTCCATACAATATTGGTGGGAAGTTCAGATCTTTAAAGTGAATCGGTTCATTTCGAACTACTCACTGAAATGAACCGATTCAATGAATCGATTCTTCGGTTCACTTGCTGAGTCTGCTGACAAACAAGTGAACCAAAGCTCTGACTCAACCTTATTAAATGATTAGAGTCAGAAGACTGATTCACAGAAGGTTGGCGGGTCCTGGGGACGTTTACTTGGATTTAGTTCCATGGCTCAGAGCACAAGCCTATTGTTGTGTCATGCCCCATACACACGGTTGGATATTCCGACGGAAAATGTTCTATGGGAGCTTGTTGTCAGAAATTCCGACCATGTGTAGGCTCCATCGGACATTTTCAATCGGAATTTTTATCATACAAAAATTGAGATCTGGATCTCAAATTTTCCGACAACAAAATCCGTTGTCGTAAATTCTGATCGTGTGTACACAATTCCGACGCACAAAGTTCCACGCATGCTTGGAATCAAGCAGAAACTGCATTTTTCTCGGCTCGTCGTATGCGTTGTACGTCACCACGTTCTTGACGTTCGGAATTTCCGACAAGGTTTGTGTGACCGCCGTCTGTATGCAAGACAAGTTTGAGCCAACATCCGTCGGAAAAAAGCCATGGATTTTGTTGTAGGAATGTCCGACTGTGTGTATGGGGCATCAGACTGTCAGACCACAATTTGTCAGAATAGCCAGCGTCAAAAATAGTGGTGACACACAAACAGCTGTGTTAGCCTAGGTTTCCACTATTGCAGCCTGAAAGTTGCAGGATTCTGCCGCAATTTTGATGCGACTTGAAGCAATGCCTGTGTATTCTTGATGTCTATGGACCTCAAGTCGCATCAAAGTGGGACCAAAGTAGTGCAGGGACTACTTTGAAGTTGCTGTGATTTGAAGTTGCACAGATTTGAACGGTACTCATTTGAAATCATGGGGTACGTCTTGTCATGTGACTCTGCAGTCCCAAGTCGCAGGACAAGTTGCACAAGTGGAAATGGAGCCTAAATTTAAAGCGGGTTTTTGTGCATGTGAACTGCATTCTGATGAATTCACAGTTAACATTGCTAGCCATCCAATTTGTCCGTAGTCTTTACAGCGCATGCGCAGGAATAATGATCGGATTTTACTACCGCGGGTGAAGTACCAACGGTAGTAAAATCCAATCGTTAAAGCTTCTTTCACACTTGTGCGACTTGAAAGTCGCGTGATTTTGCTGCGATTTTTGTCGTGACTTGAAGCAATGTCTCTGTAATCTTGAGGTCTCTGCCTCAAGTCGCATCAAAGGCTCACAAAAGTAGAGCAGGGACTACTTTGAAGGCGCTGTGACTTGAAGTTGCACAGATATGAACAGTACTCATTGGAAATCATGGGGTATGACTTGTCATGCAAATTTGCAGTCCCAAGTCGCAGGACAAGTTGCACAAGTGTGAAAGGGGCCTCAGGCTGTCTGTACCGTATCACTGCTGCTACCCGATCATTGATTTAGTGTATTGTTCTACTGGTGGGGACTCGTGATTCTTTCACCGTACTGTGTTCTAACAACTCATATGATTCTTTGACTCAGTGTACTGTGTACTCTTGACTCAGAACTGTCCAGTGTGCTGTGAGCCAGCTGATTGGTTGCAGGGAGGGGCTGAGCGCTCTCACTCTAGGATCATATTACCAGACCTGATCTGCTATGGCATGCTACTGAGTCCATAGTGAACTGTTTCAAACAGATCAGATGAATCGATTCATCCGGTTCACAGAAAAGAATCGATTAAAAAGAATTGATTCAAAAGAACGATTCATTCATGAACTGGACATCACTACCATCCAACTCCTGCCTCCTGCTCTCCGCTTTGCAGCTTACAGGAGAGCGGCGGAGGCTGGGGGGACGCAGAGCCGTGCTCACAATCCACCTGTCAGCCCCCCCCCACCATCGCGATGGATGGTTTCCTGGCCCCCGAACTTGAATATCACTTTTGAAACCCTCCAGAAATCTCCATGAAAATTATAACTTGAAATAGTTCATTTGGGGCAGCTCGGTCTGAACAAACTATTATGGGGCGTACACACGGTCGGACTTTTCGGAACTCCGCTGGACCCAGAAATCCGCTCGTCTGTATGCTAGTCCGACGGACAAAAACCCGACGCTAGGGCAGCTAATGGCTACTGGCTATCAACTTCCTTATTTTAGTCCGGTGTACGTCATAACGTACGAATCCGTCGGACTTTGGTGTGATCGTGTGTAGGCAAGTTCGTTCGTTAGAAAGTCCGCCGCAAGTCCGCCAAAAGTCCGTCGAAAGTTTGTCGGACGGGCTGTCGGACTTTTGTAGCCGAAAAGTCCGACCGTGTGTACGCCCCATTACAATTTATAGTAATCCTGGAGTTAGGCTTTAAAACCTTGTTTGTCATTCATATGCAAACATTTCTTATGTTTTATTGCATTTTGTTTTTGTTTTTTGTTTTTTTTGTAGCAATGTTAAAAAACAAAGCAAAATAAAAAATGCCTTCATTTAACATATACAGTATCTCACAAAAGAGTGTACACACCTCACATTTTTGTAAATATTGTATTATATCTTTTCATGATACTAACTATAACTTACAAAGCCATCCACAACCTGGCCCCCAGCTACATCTCTAACCTAGTCACAAAATACCAACCTAATCATTCTCTTCGCTCCTCCCAAGACCTCCTGCTCTCAAACTCCCTTGTCACCTCATCCCATGCTCGCCTTCAGGACTTCTCCAGAGCCTCCCCCATCCTCTGGAATGCTCTACCCCAATCCGTCCGATTTTCTCCTACTTTATCCACTTTCAGACGATCCCCGAAAACTCATCTCTTCAGAGAAGCCTATCTGGCCCCCACCTAACAACTGTACATTTATCTTCTCAATCAGCACATCACCCACAGTTATTACCTCTTGTATCTCTTGACCTTCCCTCTTAGATTGTAAGCTCTAAGGAGCAGGGCCCTCTAATTCCTACTGTATCAAAGTGTATTGTATTTGTACTGTCTACCCTCAAGTTGTAAAGCTCTACGTAAACTGTTGGCGCTATATAAATCCTGTATAATAATAATATTAATAATGTGACAACACTGAAGAAATGACACTTTTCTACAATGTAAAGTAGTGAGTGTACAGCTTGTATAACAGTGCAAATTTGCTGTCCCCTCAAAATAACTCAACACACAGCCATTAATGTCTAAACCGCTGGCAACAAAAGTGAGTACACCCCTAATTGAAAATGTCCAAATTGGGCCCAAAGTGTCAATATTATGTGCGGCCACCATTATTTTCCAGCACTGCCTTAACCCTCTTGAGCATGGAGTTCACCAGAGCTTCACAGGTTGCCACTGGAGTCCTCTTCCACTCCTCCTGACGACATCACAGAGCTGGTGGATGTTAGAGACCTTGCACTCCTCCACCTTCTGTTTGAGGATGCCCCACAGATGCTCAATAGTGTTTAGGTCTGGAGACATGGTTGTCCAGTCCATCACCTTTACCCTCAGCTTCTTTAGCAAGGCAGTAGTCATCTTGGAGGCAGCCCCAGACCATGACACTCCCACCACCATACTTTACTGTAGGCAAGACGCACTTGTCTTTGTACTCCTCACCAGGTGTGAATGTGGAGCAGGTGTGTTAAATTTAGTGTTATCGCTCTAACCCTCTCATACTGTCAGCGGTGTAGATATTGAAGTGATTGTTAACCTTCGAGTTTAAAAAACAAAAAAAAACAAACATGTCATATTTAACTCACTGTGCAAGTCAGAGTGGCACTTCTGATCCTCAACTTCTGGGGTCCCTCGGTGGCTCTCACGGCTCCTCCCCCCCTCATATAACAACCTAGGAGAAGCGATCTCCCGGGGAGGTTACCTTGCGGGCGTACTCCCGAGTCCATCATTCGGTGTCCATAGACGCCAAATGTAGGACTTGGCCCCACCCCCTGGCACCCACGTCATTGGATTTGATTGACAGCAGCGGGAGCCAGTGGCTGCACTACTATCAATCTATCCAATCAATAGCCGAGAACCCCGAGCAGAGGAAGAGCACGTCTCCGCCGTGAGAAATTCCAGGGCTCAGGTAAGTAAAATGGGGGGCTGGGGGGCCATTCACCTTAATGCATAGGATGCTATAGGGTGAAAAAACACGAGGGTTTACAACATCTTTAACCGCTTGCCAACCAGCGCACGCTGATGTACGTTGGCAGAATGGCACTGGCAGACAAAAGGGCGCAGGTACGTCCCCTTTAAGAAGCGTTGTCGCGAGTGCGTGCGCGCCGCTGTCTCCGTGACCGTGCCCGCGATCGTGTCACAGAGTGGAAGATTGGGGAGATGCTTATGTAAACAAAGCATTCCCCGTTCTGTCTAGTGACAGGACAGTGATCTACTGCTCTCTATGATCAGAGCAGTGATCACTGTCCTGTGTGTTCAAGCCCAGCCCCCTCACTGTTAGAATCACTCCCTAGGACACACTTAACCCCTTCACCGCCCCCTAATGGTTAACCCCTTCACTGCCAGTGTCATTTACACAGTAATGAATGCTTTCTTAATCGCACTGATCGCTGTAGAAATGACAATGGTCCCAAAAATGTCCGATGTGTCCGCCATAATGTCGCAGTCCCGATAAAAATCGCAGATCGCCCCCATTACTAATAAAAAAAATAAAAAAAATAAAAATGCCATAAAACTATCCCCTATTTTGTAGATGCTATAAATTTTGTGCAAACCAATCAATATACGCTTATTGCGATTTTTTTTTACCAAAAATATGTAGAAGAATACATATTGGCCTAAACTGAGGAAAAAAATTGTTTTTTATATATATTTTTGGGGGATATTTATTATAGCAAAAAGTAAAAAATACTGAGTTTTTTTTCAAAATTGTCGCTTTTTTTTTGTTTATAGCGCAAAAAATAAAAACCGCAATCAAATACCACCAAAAGAAAGCTCTATTTGTGGGAAAAAAAGGACGTCAATTTTGTTTGGGTACGTCGCACGACCGCGCAATTGTCAGTTAAAGCGACGCAGTGCCGAATCGCAAACAGTGTTCTGGTCTTTGGGCAGCCAAGTGGTTAATGGCTGTGTGTTGAGTTATTTTGAGGGGACAGCAAATTTACACTGTTATACAAGCTGTACACTCACTACTTTACATTGTAGCAAAGTGTCATTTCTTCAGTGTTGTCACATGAAAAGATATAATAAAATATTTACAAAAATGTGAGCAGTGTACTCACTTTTGTGAGATACTGGGGGTTATTTACAAAAGGCAAATCCACTTTAGACTACAAGTGCACTTGGAAATGCAGTCACTGTAGATCTGAGGGGAAGATCTGAAATGAGGGGAAGCTCTGCTGATTTTATCATCCAATCATGTGCAAGTTAAAATGCTGTTTTTTATTTTCCTTGCATGTCCCCCTCGGATCTACAGCAACTTCCCTTCCAAGGGCACTTGTAGTGCAAAGCGGATTTGCCTTCAGTAAATAACTCCCCCCCGTGTATCATTTTGTCCGACTTTTTACCAAAAAGATTTAAGTATTTATAGTAAAACTGTTTTTTTTTTTTTTTTTTATCACTGGTCAAGCTGAAAAATCTATATACGTCTTGATTTAGTTGAGACAAAACTGTCACTGAATAGTTCTTTAGCTAATAAGTGGCCCACAAGGGGTTAAAGAGCTGCAAAAGCTGAGGGGGTTAATAATTACTCTTGTCTACATTCTGCTCTTTGGCATTTTCTGCAGCTCACAGCTCCAATTTAATGGGATTTAATGGGGTATATCCTAAGAAATGTCACACGTTACATGTGTGGAGCGTGTCTACAGGCTAATCACACCATGAAAACACAGCAAGTCATGTGGTTGTTGCAGTAATGATCAGTGACAGTAATCTGGGTCGCCAGAAATCATTTTGTGCTCTAAAAGCCCAATGAAGGTCCATGCAGACATGCGGCAAGGAATGGGTTAAGTGGTGGGGGCGTGGTTTGCTCAGCAGACCTTCCCATAAGCTTGTGACTCATCAGCAGTTCATCCCAGGCAGACATGGACCCCCTTCACTTCTTATTACAGCCGCCTGTCTTCTACCCGGTGTGTACTGGCAATTTACAGGGAGGGTACGGGATGGTTGTGTCATACAGGCTAATACATAGTCATATAGGGCTGCAGTACAGTGACAAGTAGACACATGGCAGGGGGTGTATATGTGGAAGCTTTATCTACTTTCTTTGCTTAAAGTTTAGTGACCTGCTTCCAAAGGCTTCTATTCACAGCTAGTGATGACTTTAGTAAAGGAATGAAAGTTCTTTTCTGTGTGACTTAAAACTAAACTTTAGAAACTAAACTGTTGGAGCTTTTCAGGTTCATTGTGCATTTTCTGCAAGTTCTTCCCTTCTCTCCCCTTCCCCTTTTTTTCTTTTCCCTTTTTTTTTTTCCAACCACTGTATAGTTTGTAACGATATTTAAAGAGACCCTAAACAATATCCTTATTCTCTAAACATAATCCATCCACTACTTTAATATCCCTGTAATCTATTTTTGGTGAATTGATTCTTGCTGTTTTCCTGCCTTCTTTTACCATCATTTTGTGATCTCCTGAACCTCTCCTTTTCCCCTTTCTTCTTGATTTGCCTGGAATGAGCCGTGCACATTCGTTGTGGTTGTGTACACTGCTCTCGCACACTACAAATCCCAGAGTCTCCGGTAATGCTGCCTTCTACATTCGTTGTGGTTGTGTACACTGCTCTCACACACTACAAATCCCACAGTCTCCAGTAATGCTGCCTTCTACATTCGTTGTGGTTGTGTACACTGCTCTCACACACTACAAATCCCACAGTCTCCAGTAATGCTGCCTTCTACATTCGTTGTGGTTGTGTACACTGCTCTCACACACTACAAATCCCACAGTCTCCGGTAATGCTGCCTTCTACATTCGTTGTGGTTGTGTACACTGCTCTCACACACTACAAATCCCACAGTCTCCGGTAATGCTGCCTTCTACATTCGTTGTGGTTGTGTACACTGCTCTCACACACTACAAATCCCACAGTCTCCGGTAATGCTGCCTTCTACATTCGTTGTGGTTGTGTACACTGCTCTCACACACTACAAATCCCACAGTCTCCGGTAATGCTGCCTTCTACATTCGTTGTGGTTGTGTACACTGCTCTCACACACTACAAATCCCACAGTCTCCGGTAATGCTGCCTTCTACATTCGTTGTGGTTGTGTACACTGCTCTCACACACTACAGAGTCTCCGGTAATGCTGCCTTCTAAACACAGGTGATTTTTTTTTTTGTGTGTGTGTGTGGTGTGTGGTGTTTTTTTTTTTTTTTTAGTTTTAGTTTTTTTGTTTAGCCCACCAGGTTGGGGGGGGGGGGGGAATTGATGAGGAGCTTGCTGTACTAACTATGCCACTTTAGTACAGCGATCTCCCCGCTGAGCTATTGTATTTTGACAGAAGGACTGCCCCCACCAGATCACACCATTGGCTGCCAGTGCTGATCAGATACCGAGCCTCTGCTGGTTTTCCAGCATCCTCATTCGACGGAAGGTAGCCATGAAATCAGCTTTCTATCAGACAAGGACCTGTACACAGGGGCTGAATGTCGGCTTTCTACTGTACCGGCTGATATTTGCCCCATGTTTACGGGGCTTAGCCACTTTAATATCGGGCACTTTCATCCTCTTCCTGCCCAGGCCGACTTTCAGCTTTCATCGCTGTCGCACTTTGACAGTTGCGTGGTAATTCAACGCTGTACCCATATGACATTTGTTATATTATATATTTTTTTTGAGACGATAGAGATGTCTGACAGTGGTATTTAATCACCACTGGGTTAAAAAAAAAAAAAATTTATAAAAATTTTGCAAATAAGTGTTTTTTTTTTTTTTTCTTAACTGATGAGGCAGCACTCATAATTGGGACAATGTGCTATCATGTTGTGCTGCGCTGCGCAAGCTGTTGGCGCTGTATAAATCCTGTGTAGTAATAATAATACAGCCTTGCTGGTTATCAGTTCTCTTTTCCTCACACAGAGTGCATGAAGAAAGGACTAGTGATAACCAGCAGATCTGTCTACATGTGATCAAAGGACACAGCAGTCACAGAGCACACCTGGGAGCGCGCAGTGGGCTGGGGATGGTCTTGGAAGACATCCATGGACACCCTTCCAGAACTGGACGACGGTGCTATAGCTGTCTTTCATATATAGTGCAGTAGTGAACTGGTTAAGAGAGGGTGACTATATTCCTATATACAATGGGACTGTGGAGAACAAACAGCCATCCTCTAAAGAGAAGTCTAAATTTGGAGGAGGCTGAGAGTAATAGAAGGTACTTTTTTGAGTAAAGAATACATATACTTTTATTTTTTAAACCTGAATTTGGTGTCGGTTATTAAACCCAAAACCAAAATGTAATTTTTGCACCTTAGTAATCATTAGATGTGGTGGCTGCGTTAGTTTTCTTTTTTTTAGGCTATTTTATCCCCTTTGTTTTCACCTGATGATCTGGTCAGTAAAACCCCTCCTGTATTAAAGTGCCCCTGTTCTGTCGAAGTGCCCCCCATCGAATAGTGCCCGGGATGTACAGCGCATGCGCCGTACAAAACAGCACAACACCTGATTTACCAATCAGATGGGCTGACATAACCAGGGCGCATGCGCACATCGTAGGAGGAGATACCATTTCACAGGCACAATTTACAACTATACAAACAGCGGGGGAGACTGTAGTTCTCAGATTGTGCATCGCTGCTGCTGGAGGGCAGCTTGTGGGTGTGTTGATGAGCTGGTTTTGTCTGTGTTGCAACCCGACCTTTCACACAGGCAAAACCGGACGTTCAACACAGCAAACCCGTCATGCAACACATACAAAACTGGACCATCATGACACTGTAAAGCCGTCCCCCAACAGCGAGGCACAATGTGAGAACTATGGTCTCCCCCCGCTGTTTGTATAGGTTTCAATTGTGGCCGTGAAATGGTATCTTCCATCGAGAGATGCTTCCTACGATGTGCGTCAAAATCGGCTGAAGTGCGGCTCCATCCTGTGCATGCGCGGGCACTATTCGATGGGGGGCACTTCTTGACAGAACACTCGTATTCTGGATGAAGGAGAATAGGGGGCACCTTTGAACAGCAGCATTGTCAGTCTGGGGGGAGGGGTTAGATAGGAGTAGCAGATTTAGATACACTGAAAATTGAAGCTGCTCCAGCTAATACTTTATAATCGCTTACAGCGAACAGTTTTTTTTCCTTTTGGGATAAAGGTTTTGCATAAAAGCTGATCATTGTTAAGCACCCCTGTCAGTGGTGAATGGTTTGTTTCACCCCCCCTAACTACGACATCTGCAAAACAGCTTGTTCTTTCAAAAAACAGACTAATGCCCCATACACACGGTCGGATTTTCCGATGGAAAATGTGTGATAGGACCTTGTTGTCGGAAATTACGACCGTGTGTAGGCTCCATCACACATTTTCCATCGGATTTTCCGACACACAAAGTTTGAGAGCAGACTATAAAATTTTCCGACAACAAAATCCGTTGTCGGAATTTCCGATCGTGTGTACACAAATCTGAAGCACAAAGTGCCACGCATGCTCACAATAAATAAAGAGATGAAAGCTATTGGCTACTGCCCTGTTTATAGTCCCGATGTACGTGTTTTACATCACCTTGTTTAGAATGATTGGATTTTCCGACAACTTTGTGTGACCGTGTGTGTGCAAGACAAGTTTGAGCCAAAATCCGTCTGAAAAAATCCATGGAATTTGTTGTCGGAATGTCCGAACAAAGTCCGACCGTGTGTACGGGGCATAAGGCTGCTTTCACACCGAGACGCTTTACAGGCGATATAGCACTAAAAATGGCGCCTGTACAGCGCCTCTCCTGTCTCTCCAGTGTGAAAGCCCGAGTGCTATCACACTGGAGCGGTGCGCTTGCAGGATGGTAAAAAAAAGTCCTGCAAGCAGCATGTTTGCAGCGCTGTAGGAGCGGTGTATACACTGCTCCTAAAGGGCCCCTTCCCATTGAAATCAATGGGTAGCGCTGGCAAAGCGCTGTGGCTTTAACCCTTTTTTGGGCCGCTAGCAGGGGTTAAAAGTGCCCTGCCAGTAGCCGAATAGCGCCACTAAAATGACGGTAAAGCGCTGCTAAAAATAGCGGTGCTTTACCGCCAACACCCCAGTGTGAAAGCAGCTTTATGGTTGGATTGCCAGGTGAAAATCAAGGAAAGAAAGCTAATACAGCCATCTCATCTGTGAAAAGGTAAACTCCAATATAATAAAAGTGTGCTTTTGATTTTAATACCACTGTAAGCTATGTGCATTTCCTCAGTGGTGGGTCACCATTAAAGTGGAGTTCCGAATAAAATAAATAAAAAAAACAATGCGCCAGCATTGTCACTGTGGGCGCCCGGCTGTGGCTTTACAGCCGGGCATGCGCAAGCCACACTGTGACTGGCCGGGCAATCATCTGGGACCTGTGACGTGTCCCAGATGATTGCCAAGAGGGAGGGAGGGAGGAGGGGTGAACTTGCTTCCGATGCCCCGGAAGTGGGAGCTGGAACCCTCTAAAAAGAGGGTTTCTGAACCCCCCCCCCCAAAAAATGACATGCCAAATGTGGCATGTCAGGGGGTCACCTTCACTTAAAGCGAAAGTTCCATTTTTGGGTGGAACTCTGCTCTAACCATTTTTTTAGCGATGACTGCAATGGCAGACTTGACTGTCAAACAAAACCAGTTCCTCTAAAGCAATTTTTAAAATTTTTCGCACATTTGTTAAAATCTGCATTTTTGGATTAAAACAAAACTACTTTATTCCCCCCAGAACATTATACATTTCTGACAGCAGAGGCTCTGTAGACTATATGTGCAACTGTTTATTAAATCTGTATATTTAAGAAAATACATTTTTATTGAGCACAAATGGAATTTAATCCCCATGCATAAAAAAAGATGAGGTAGTGTAGAATAAATATAAACTAAATGTGTCAAGCCTTACAGTGGAACTTCACCCCTCTCATTCAGGTTTTTTTTTTTTTTTTTTTTTACTTCTACTTCTGGGAGTGGGTAAGTATTTGACCCGCTTCTACTTCTGTCCACCTAGGCAAGCAGAGTAGAAGTTCATGCCTCAACCTCCTGAGACACATCATGTGTTCCAGGAGACTGTGGGACCATTCAGGAAGCTCAGGGCATCTCGCACATGTGTGAAAAAAGTCACACAGTTACAGTATTTATAGCTGGAGCTTCTCTTTAAAACTGCATGCACCCAAAAAAATGAAGAAAAATTATGGTTTCAGAAATTATCTATATACAACGCTTTAAATACCTTTTACAGCTCCTCAGTATAGAGTATATAAAAAATGATGGCCCTGAAATTATTGCTGTCACTTCAACATTCACAGGAATATACAGCGTGTGGTGCAGTTGTGGTTTACATATACGTGTGCACCCTTTATTTTTTTTTATATATTATTCATTTTTAACTTTTTTTTTTTTTTTTTTTTTTTTTTCTCTGTCTTTTCAGTTAGTTATTTATCACAAGTGGGCTTACTAGCCTCCTATCAGGGCCATCTTAACAGCTTTGTGGGCTCCTGGGCAAAGTAATGCACTGGGGCCCCTACAAGCCTGTCCCAATTTTCACACCTACTCAAGAATTAAAGTGCAATTCCCCACTGTGCCCAACATTGCAGCCTCACTGTGCCCAACATTGCAGCCTCACTGTGCCCAACATTGCAGCCTCACTGTGCCCAACATTGCAGCCTCACTGTGCCCAACATTGCAGCCTCACTGTGGAAGAGGAGAGCCGGAGATCAGAGCGAATAGCACGCTGTTACAGCTTACATGAACTTGCCTCTGCTCTGCTCGCTGTCACACACAGTTCCGCCTCCTCCTAACCCCGCGCTTGTGATAGACAGAACACATCCCAGCATTGAACCCACATTCTGTGTGTGATGGCGAGCAGAGGCAATTCCAAAAGCTTCGCTCTAGATCCGGAGGGGATGGGGCCCCATGTGCATCTGGGGCCCCTGGGCTGTGCCCAGGTGTGCCCACTCAGAAAGACGGCCCTGCCTCCTATGTTGGTTGAACTGGATGGACTTGTCTTTTTTTTTTTTTCAACTAGATTAACTATGTGATAGCATTAGGCAGTTCTCAGGTACTCTATATGGAGACATGGCATTCCCCTGCCCTAGAGATGTAAAATGTATGGCAATTTTGAAGCTCGGAAAAAACCCGTTTTTTTTGGGGGGGGGGGGGGGGGGACAGAAATTTTCGGAAAAATTGAAAAAAATGCTACATTAGCACTTCTTTTTTTTTTTTTGTCTTTTAAAGATTGAAAGTCATTCTGTTACGAGAACGTTGCGAAACTATGTGCATTATCATTGTTGTCCTCTTTACTTCGATCCATGAAGGATTTTTTAATATCTACAAGACACTTGTTACATGAATGTGTTTTTTCATCCTGGTAGCATTTGGAAATGCATATTTCATCTGACAATATTTGCAAATCACATTTTGCTTTTCAGAAGAACTTGTAATGTGAAAATGCCTTCATATGCTAGATGTTGGTCTC
Organism: Lithobates clamitans; assembly: GCA_037952925.1. Lineage (NCBI taxonomy): Eukaryota > Metazoa > Chordata > Amphibia > Anura > Ranidae > Lithobates > Lithobates clamitans. Next base: position 4,879,527 of record JBBGZY010000321.1, on the reverse strand, counting down.
ACCATTTTTCTGAGGGGAGAAGGAAATAAAAACAAGAAAAAATTACTACTTTGCAAGAAGACACTAATCTATGGTTGTGTGTGGGGGGAAGAACCAGTTTACTGGTAATTAAATTATTTACACAAAAGTTTATAAAGATAAACTAATGTAGCTAAATGATTTAGTTTTCTGGATTCAGAATCAGATAAATGTAAAATCTTACCTTTTCTAGTTAAAGAGGGAGTCCACCCAAACCGCAAAAAAAAAAATAAATATTAAAAGCCAGCAGCTACAAATACTGCAGCTGCTGACTTTTTTAATACATGGCCACTTACCTGTCCCAGGGTCCAGCGATGTCGGCAGGCGACGCCGAGAACCCGCTCGGTTCTCGGCAGCTGCCGCCGCCATCCTAGGTGAGGGAATCGGGAAGTGAAGCGTTGCGGCTTCACTTCCCGTTTCCCTACTGCGCATGCGCGAGTCGCGCTGCGCATTGTAAGTGGACCCCCGCTATCTCCTGGGAGCTGTGTGTTTCCCAGGAGACAGCGCGGAGGGACAGGAAGAGGCATAGACTCCCATGGGAGTCCATGCCGGAAGTGGGTGCAAATACCTGTATTAAACAGGTATCTGCACCCCCTTCCCCCCCTGAAAGGTGCCAAATGTGACACCGGAGGGGGGGAGGGTTCCGAAAAGCGGAAGTTCCATTCTTGTGTGGAACTCCGCTTTAAGTATATACTTTCAGGTCCTTTTTGTTGCTCTGTGTTTTCTTCCAATGCTTTTGAGGCCTAGTGAAGAACAAACCAAACACACCCACTAACATGCAAAAGCAAAACTTTTTCTTGTTACAATAGCAGCACAGCACCTCCTAAAGGAAGAAATGCATACTGTTCTTGCATTGGAGGGTTTAGTTTGTTACCTAGGACTTGCTTGTCCTCACTCAGTGCACAGAAATTAGAATAATCTGATATTAGAAATTATTTGGAAAATATTTGAACACCCTGTCTTAAAATATTTTATTCATCATGTTAAAATTAAAATATTCCACAATTTTTTTTTTTCTTTTTTCAATATTTCCAATTTTTTGGGAAAAAAACAAAAAAAGCCTTTAGGAAAATCGTCCAGCCTTGAGAGAAAATCCGCCTGAGCATTCTGGACCCCAGGTACATATGCTGCCGATATGTTGACCAAGTTCTGCGCCCAGGTCATAATCGATTCTACCTCCTGCAGCAGGGACAGGCTGTGAGTCGTCGTCGTCCCCCCCCCCCCCCCCCCCTTCTCTCCCGTCTCCGTATGTAGGCTGTCCATATGTGTTGTCCAATATGAGCATCACAGCGGAACCTGCTGGTAAATGGCAAAACGCCTGAAGCGCTGACCAGAGCTCTAGAATGTTTGACACTATCCCTTGAGAGGGGAAATCCCAGGAGCCCTGCACCACCTCCATTAGACAATGAGCATCCCAGCCAGGGGCGGACTGACCATTGAGCGATTAGGGCACTGCCCGAGGGCCCTGGGCCACTAGGGGGCCCCATCAGGGTTGCCAGCCTCAGTAAAACCAGGGACAGTATGTATAAATCTGTGTTTTTTTTACATCTGTCTGTGTATACTGTGTGTACATGTATGTGTATACTGTGTGATTGTATACTGTGTGTGTGTATACTGTGTGGCCCCATAATCTCTGATTGCCTGGGGGCCCCATAATCTCCTATTGCCCGGGGGCCCCATAATCTCCTATTGCCCGGGGGCCCCATGAGTTATCAGTCCGCCCCTGATCCCAGCCCTTTTTGCTCCGTTGTTACGTGGGTCCATTGTTATTGTGACCCATGTAATGGGGACAATGGAGTGACAGTTGCATAGATTCTTCCGCTTTAGCCACCAGAGTAGGGAAGCCCTCATGGCTGGTGTCAGGTAGATGAGCTGGACTTTGCTGTCTGACCACCATTGTTGGGGGGGGAATCCTTTCTGGAAGGGTTGCATCCTGCACTCTGCCCACTGCAACATGGGTATCATGGCCACCATGGTGCCAATAACTTTCGGATGCTGGAGGGCATAAAGATAGGATGATGACAGTGCCAGAAGAATCTGGTCTTTGACCACTGAGACCGTCTCCTTGGGTAGGGAGAGGGTGCCCTTCACCGTGTCAAAATGACCTCTGAGGGACTGTGACGGTTCTAGGGGACTTTTCTCTATTCAGGAACCACCCTAAATCCAGGAGAGTGGAGATGACCTGACCCCTGTGCTCCAGAAGTTTACCTCCCCTCCACCCCTCTTCTTCTTTTTTTTTTTTTCCCTCGTTCATTGCCTGGAACTGGAATGGCAGCCACGTGTTCTACCATGGAGTCTACGTAGGCCAACAGGATCTGCACCTAATACATGGTAAAGGGGCGGGTGTGATCCACGTCTCGATGTGGCTATTGCTATCTCCAACAACAGATCACGGAAGGCATGTATGACCAAGCCACACTCTGAAGTAGGGCCGTGCATCGTCCCTTCCGGTCAGTACCCGGAAGTGAACGCGTGCCAAACCTTGCTATGAATAGCGTGGAAAACTTTTGCCAATTCGTGGGCGGAAATCACGCGGTAAGTGCAATGACGTCACATCAAACGTGAACGACGGCGTAAGGGTGACACTTTAATAGAAAATACTCCCCGGAAGTTCGCTATAAATGATCGGTATGGATCAACAAATTATAAATGGCCGGATCAGGTTGGAGCCACATGAAAATTATGTAAACCACATTATAATTACTTGACCAATTAAAATGACATATAAAATGTTCACATCTGAATAAAAATTAAGCTATTAGATATTCATAACAAATCTCAAAAGAGATTGTAGGTGTCGCTAACCTATACTCATGGTATTAAAATATTTAAGAACAACACGATATCAAATATCATGCTCTATTAAAAAAAGCATTTATGTCCCACTCCACATTCATACCGAGTGGGACTGTGTAACTCATAAATCCAAAACGTTTCAAGTCTAGATACACCCCTAATGGTAGCGCCTCCCCCTCCACGGGGGAATGAATCTATCAATAACAAGAAATTCAGTACCCCTAGGATCACGATTATGAAATTGGCAATAATGTCGAGGGATGGTGTGTTTTAATACTACCCTTCTTTATCTTGTCAATGTGCTTAGCAACCCTGATGGCAAACGAACGTATGGTATGACCAACGTATGGTATGCCACAAGGACAGGTCATCAGATACACGACATTAATGGTAGCACATGTACAGAATTGCTTAATAGGATATGTGCGTTTGGTGACAGTGGAAGAAAACTGTTCCATCACGCATCTTCCGCAGATGTTATACTGACATACTGTACATTTCTTACATGGATAGTAACCAGTTAGGTTGTGGAAGAAAGATGTATGTACAAGTGGGTTAATGACATTGGGAGCAGTCTTACTCCTCCAGAGAAGGAGCTCCTCTGTAGATAACTTTTTGCTCTTTTTGGAAGTAATGTACCCAGAATGCGATTGTTTCTTAACACACTCCCATTCAACATTGCTTGCTGATAAGCCCCGGCAAGATCCCGACAAATCCTTCAAATGGTCTTTGACAGCTTTTTCGGTACAACACAAACAGAATAAATCTATTGTTGAAAGGTCAGAGATCTGAAGGTGCGAGGTCTAAGCACTAGCCAGTCTTTACCAGAGATCCTGATGGGGGAGATGGGTTTCGCTGTGTACTAATGCCAGGTCGGGGCCCTCAGAATTGCCCCAGCAGGAAGAGAGCAAGCTGGGGTAGGTAGTAGATGAAGCAGATAAGAAACAAGCAGAAGCTTAGACCTCGCACCTCGGGATCTCTGACCTCCACTGCTGGAAGAGGTAGAAACAGCACCGATCTGGAACTGCCAGGAGTTGCTACACAGTGGCAAATACTGTGATCGCGCAAAACCCCTGTAGGGGTGAGGCTACTCGGTGAGCGTATGCATATTAGGAGCACGAATAAGCAGGACTATCACTAAGCCAGCACTGGAACAAGAAGATCCTTTTTAACAATATTGTTTTACCAGAGGAAAAAACTCTTTCTAAGCACAAAACTATTTGTGCATACAATAAGAATTTTTAAAGCAATATTGTTTTTCCAGCAAGCACTGGTTCATCATTTTGAGCACAAGTCACTTTACTACTTTGTAAAATAGCAACCCCCCATCTTTCACTAAGCACTTTTTTTGTCTATGCACTTTATTATGTATGGTGTGATATATTGGACACATTTTTCATGACTTTATACATCTTTGCAAATATTAGGAATTATTCATATGTTTAGTTACTATTTACATGGGACAAATCACACATTGAAAAATTAGTCCCTCTATATATTGTCACTACCTTTTTTAATTACCAGAGGTTGTAACACCACCCAGACACTACAACACACTGTTAGTTCATCACCAATTGGTCATCAGAACAGCACCACACCTACATCTAATTTTTCTCTCCTATTCAAGCATTTTCCACTTTGGAGATTGCACCTGTAGGGGTAGCAGTTCTACATCACACCCGTACCTATTTTCATTGCGCGGTTTCATTTTTCATTTCTTCGAATTGGATGGTACCCTTACCTCGTGTCCGAAGAAACGAGGTTTTACCTGTAACGTTTCTCTTTTTAGAGAGCTGGACCCCGGGATCCAGTATTTGTTTTTTTCAGCCATATCCCTGGCGGGGTGCTTTACGGGGTCAGAACTGTGGATCCCCCTATACATAGGGGGCCCCAGTCTCTGAAGGTTTTTCTCTAAACGGAGCCCACCGTGAGAGGTGAAGATTGGGTCTGTTACAACAGAACCCTGCAACTGGATAAGGTAAGGGAGACTCCTTAAGAATTTTTCCAGTTCTTATAAGGTTTCTCCTTTTAAGTAAATGTATGCTATGCCTATAGTCGCCACCGGGGGCTGTCAAGAGCACATACATTTTCATGCTTGATCTGTCTTGTCTCAGTGTCCACGCTGTACGCTCCTCCAGGCCATGCTCCAGGTAGGATGTGGAAAGGGGGGTTCTTTCCTACTGGGATTCTCCCCCCACGACTTGGGTAAAGGCACAGGGAAGCGGTAGTATGCCGCACCGCACGCCGCCGACATTACAGCGTCTTCCCATCCACAGGCCCTCCTCTCTCCTCCGTCTCGGCCCCCCCTCCATGCTAGTTCTGAGGATCAGGGCCTCGGCTCGCACGGGAAACAGTTTTTTTTTAAAAAAGACAAGGGGAGGGGCATCAAGGTGGGGGGGGGGGGGTCGGAGCGTTAACGCAACGACTGCGTGGTAAACGCTCACATTGCAGGCTGCACACAGGCTATAAGGTGCACTCTCTTCAGATGCACACGGCCTATGGAGGGACACAGAGCAGACGGGCGCATGTGAGGTGGGAGACGCAGGCATTCCCAGGCAAACATTTACTTGAGCACCAGACTGAGACTAGGTAGCAGCGGCAGTTGCTGAACTACATTGCTCAGCAGTCAGTGCATTCTGGTAGTGCCTCTGCTTTTTGTGTTTTTCACTATGGGCAGAAGAGGTACATATACCCCGAAAAATAGGGGCTCTAAGGGACTCCCTCAGGCGCTGAGGACCCATCTTCTGCAGCACCACCACCCAAACCCCCCCCCCCCCCCCCCGAAGGCCCGGGGAGAGCCGTCGGGGTCAGGGGCTGCAGCTGCTTCTGGCACTTCAGCCCCTGTATACATTACAAAGGAGGTTTTTTCCTCAACCATTAATTAAATTGAGGAAAGACTGGTGGCCTTAATTGCATTTTCACTCTGTGGAAGAAAACGCACTAGGTCCCCCTCTGCCACCCAGGACCCTCATACAGAGGAACTCTGGGGGGAAGAAGGAGAGGAATCCCTCTCAGAGGATCGGGATGAGACTGATGATTCCTCTTGCGAGGAATCAAGTGGAGAAGGGCCCTCTTCAGCTTCTCAGGATGAGAAGGTGTTAATGCAAATTTTTGCTGGATTGGTCCGCTCCACATTCAAGTTACCCATATCTGAGTCAGTTTAAAGAACCCTCCTTTGGTTTGGGTTCACTGAAGCCTCCTCAAACTACACATGCTTCTCCTGTTTGTGGTTACTGGAAAAGCTTATTTATTCTGAGTGGGATCACCCAGAAAAATGTTTTTCCTCCTAAAAAGTTTGCAACACTTTATCCTATGGCGGAAAAATTTACTAAGATGTGGGGTATACCGGCAGTTGACGCCGCCATTCCTCCGTAAATAGGTCTGACTTGTTTTGTTGACAACGATCAGATACTTAGGGATCCAACTGATAAGAAATTGGAATTCCTGTTAAATGTTTTCCTCTTGGCAGGTTCAGTGGCAGAATGTCCTAATAGCTCAACCTGCAGTGGCAGCGATCGGAGTCTGTCAATTCTTGAGAGACCATGTTAAACAGGTCCTCAAAGTTTAACCTACAAACGGCTTTATGTTTGCTGTTGACGCAATCAGAGATTCTATCATCCAAACCTTTTGCCTTGCGCGTGGGTTGGTACATATGCATAGAATCTTATGGTTGAAAAATTTCAGCCGAATCACCATGTAAGAAGCTTCTGGCTGGGTTTCCCTTTCATGGTGCAAGGCTGTTCGGAGAGGATTTGGTAAACATCCCTCTTTTAAACGGCTCTGTCCCCAGTGCCAGGAGCATAAGCCTCCAGGCAGTCGCGACGGCCTCCTCCGTCAGGCTCAAGAAATAAATCCCAGAGTCGAACCAGGGACAAAAGAGGGCCTGGGGGAGGAAGCCTACTAGACAAGATGCTAAAGCCTCTTTATGAAGGAGTGCCCCCGCTTGCTCGGGTGGGGGGGAAGACTGCTACAGTTCTCAAGGCTCTGGCAGGAGGATTTCCAGGACACATGGGTGATGTCCACATTAACTCTAGGTTACAAACTAGAGTTCCGAGAATTCTCCTCTACTCCTTTCCTCAGATCAAATGTTCCCAGAGACCCAGAGAAAAAGAAGTCTCTCTTCTGGCGTTGGAGCGACTATTGTCGCAAAAAGTTATCGTGGTTGTTCCCACGCAAGAGCAGGGATTGGGGTTTTATTCAAACCTTTTTACGCTTCCAAAACCAAATGGAGATGTCGGACCCATTTTAGATCTCAAGGATCTAAACCGATTCCTAAAGATACAATCCTTTCTCCTTTCGCATGGAATCGATCCGATCGGTAGTCTCCATCCTACAAGGAGGAGAACTTCTGGTGTCAATAGACATCAAGGATGCGTACCTGCATGTACCTATTTTCCCTGCTCATCAAGAGTACCTGCTTTTCGAAGTAGAAAAACGCCACTTTCAGTTTATAGCTCCTCCTTTCGGGCTAGCTACTGCACCTCGGGTTTACAAAAATCTTGGCCCCTCCGCTGGCCAGATTAAGGGCCCAAGGTATATTGGTAATAGCATACTGAGGCGACCTGCTCTTGATAGACCGGTCGGTAGCCCGCTTGGACCAAGCTTGGTCACCACAGTCAACTACCTGGAATACCTAGGTTGGCTCCTCAACTTAGAGAAGTCTTTAAAACCAGTAAGAACACTAGAGTATTTGGGTCTGGTCATAGATACAGCCCAGAAGAGGGTATTTTTACCCCAGGCAAAGATCAGTACCATAAAAGAACTGATTCAGGTAGTCAGGGCAAAGAAAGATCCTCCTATTCGTCTTTGTATGAGGCTACTGGAGAAGATGGTGGCTTCATTCAAAGCAGTTCCTTATGCTCAGTTTCGTTCGAGACTGCTGCAAAACAGTATCCTGTCTGCCTGGAACAAGAAGGTTCAGGCATTGGACTTCCCGATGCGTCTGTCTCCTACATTGCGTCAGAGCCTCAGTTGGTGGTTGATACCCGAAAATCTGCAAAAGGGAAAATCCTTTTTACCATTTACCTGGACAAGTGAGATGGTCCAAGACAGAGGACCTTACCCATCAACATTCTAGAGATCTGTGCAGCGTATCTAGCCCTAAAGGCCTGGACACTCAGGTTACAGGGTTGCCCTGTCAGGATTCAGTCTGACAATGCCACAGCAGTGGCTTATATCATTCACCAAGGAGGCACCAGGAGTTGTGCAGCCCAAGGAGAAGTAAACCAGATCTTAATCTGGGCAGAAACCTGTGCCGTGCATATCGTCAATCTTCATTCCGGGAGTAGAGAACTGGCAGGTGGACTACTTAAGTCGCCGGCAGTTATTCCCAGGGAAATGGTCTCTTCACCCCGACGTCTTCTTGGCCATATGCCAAAGATATGGGGGGGGGTTCCAGATGTAGATCTCTTTTGCATCAAGGTTCTACAACAAGATCGACAACTTTGTTTTAAGGACAAGGGATCCTCTTGCATGCGGGACAGATGGGTTGGTGACTCCATGGCATCAGTTCTCCCTGATTTATGCATTTCCTCCTATTCTGCTACTGCCACTACTTCTTCGCAGAAAAAGAAGTCTGTACTTCTGGTGGCCCAGAAGAGCTTGGTTGAACTTCCTGTCCTAGGGTGTGCCAGTGTCCAATCACCTAGTGATACCCTATATAACCCATCAGTAATTACTGAGGCTCTGTGTCCCATGATGTACCTCAAAAGAAAAGGATTTTACAGGTAAGCTGTTAAAATCCTATTTTTCCTCTTTCCGACCACTACCTTATTAGTTTCTCTCTCCCCCTGTCCCTCCAATCGCCTAACCATGACCCGTAGAAACTTTCGCAACTTCAACTCCTCTCTCCTCTATTCTGCTACTGACCACCTCTATAACAAAATCTCTCCCCTGTCCTGCCCCAACCAAGCCACTTCCATCTACAATAAATCCCTGTCCTCCACCCTGGACAAGCTCACTCCCCTCACTACATGCAGAATCAGGCCTTGACCCCTACAACCCTGGCAAACGGATGACACTAAAATTCTCAAAAAATGTAGTCACGCTCTTGAGCGTCTGTGGCACAAGACTAAGTCTCTCAAAGACTTTAACCAATACAAATCTGTCCAAAAATACTATTCTTTCCTCCACACTGCCAAGCAGACCTATTTTACAACTCTTAACACCTTCTCATCTAGTCCCCGTAAACTCTTCTCTACCTTTAACTCTCTACTTTGTCCTCCACCCACTGACTCACTCGCTGCCCAGGAGATTGCTAATCACTTCAAAAACAAGATTGATACAATCCGTGATGAAATCTCCACTCTACAGGTATCTCCCCCAGTTAAGACCCCATGTCAACAGGTACAACTGACACTCCCCTTATTCAAATCTGCTACTACAGACAAAGTTGCTAAACTCCTTTCTATAGTCCACCTAACCACCTGTCCCCTGGACCCTATTCCCTCTCAAATGCTACAGTCGCCCTCTGACTCCATACTACACTCTCTAACCCACATCTTCAATCTCTCCCTCACCTCTGGCATCTTCCCCAATGCTCTAAAACATGCACTGATCTCCTTGCTCCCTTTTTTCCTCCAAACTCCTTGAACGCCTGGTTTACAACCAACTGAGTGACCACCTCCATTAAGAATAACCTTCTTGATCCCCTTCAATCTGGATTTCTCCCTCAACACTCCACACAAACTGCTATTTTAAAACTCACAAATGACCTACTAACTGCAAAAACCAACGGACACGATTCTGTACTCCTGTACTCCTACTTCTGGACCTTTCAGCTGCCTTTGACACGGTTAACCACCCCCTCCTCCTCAAAAAAACTTTACTCGCTCGGTCTCCGTGACTGTGCTCTTCAGTGGCTCTCATCCTACCTATCCCAACGCACCTTCAGTGTCACTTACAATTCTACTTCCTCCACTCCTCTTCCCTTCTCCTCCCGGGGTCCCCCAAGGTTCTGTTCCTGGACCTCTTTTTTTTATTTTCAATCTACACCTCTTCCCTGGGTCAGCTGATAGCCTCTCACGGCTTTCAATATAATTTCTATGCTGACGACACACAAATCTATCTCTCCACCTCTCAACTCACTCCATCAGTCTCCTCACGCATCACTAACTTGCTAACCGACATATCTGTATGGATTTAAGACCACTTCCTCACTCAACTTGTCCAAAACCGTGCTTATAATATTTCCTCCCCCACGTGCCTCTTCCCCTGACTTATCTGTTAAGAGCAATGGCGCAACCATCCACCCATCCTCACATGTGAGCGTGCTAGGTGGTATCCTGGACTCTGAACTCTCCTTTCAGCCCCACATCCAATCACTTTCCAAAGCTTGCCGCTTCAACCTCTGCAACATCTCTAAACTACGTCCCTTTCTAACCAATGAAACCACAAAGTTCCTGATTCACTCCCTGGTTATCTCTTGCCTTGACTACTGCAACTCCCTCCTCATTGGCTTACCTTTTAATTAGACTACCCCCCTTCAGTCCATCATGAATGCTGCTGCCAGACTCATCCACCTTACAAACCGCTCAGTGTCTGCTACCCCTCTCTGCCAATCCCTCCATTGGCTGCCACTCACCCAAAGAATTAAATTCAAAATACTAACAATTAGTTACAAAGCCATCCATAACTCTGCCCCCAGCTACATCACTACATCAGCTATGAGTAAGCACTTGATATAGTGCGAAACGCGTAAGCTGCCTGTCTGTACCTCTGCCTTTGATGTACTGTATGACATGTTCCTGATTTTAAAATAAAGAAGTTTGGATTATAATTTCCTGGAGTGCGGCTGTCCGGATTTTCCCATTTGCACACAGCCTTTACTAGCATTAGCCAGCACCTGGAGCTCTTTGTTCCTGGAGACCAACAGCCAGTTCATACCTGGACAGATTCACCCTAGTGCGGGGACAACATCTACATCACTAGTCTAGTCTCAAAATACCAACTTAATTGCCCTCTTCGTTCCTCCCAAGACCTCCTGCTCTCTAGCTCCCTCATCACCTCCTCCCATATCCGCCTCCAGGACTTCTCCCGAGCCTCACCCATCCTCTGGAATTCCCTACCCCAATCTGTCAGACTGTCTCCAAATGTATCCACTTTTAGGCGATCCCTGAAAACTTTCCTCTACAGAGAAGCCTATCCTGCCTCCATCTAACTGCACTATTTTTCTCCATTAGCTCATTCCCCCCCCCCCCCCCCACAGCTAATACCCTTTTGAATAACTTGACCCTCCCTCCTAGATTGTAAGCTCCAATGAGCAGGGCTCTCTGATTCCTCCCGTATCGAATTGTATTGTACTGTCTGCCCTAATGTTGTAAAGCGCTGCGTAAACTGTCGGCGTTCTATAAATCCTGTATACATTTTTTTTTGTTTTTTTTTGTTTTTTTTTTTGTGAACTTGGCTTTTAAGATTTTCTCAATAGAGAAACCTCAAAACTAGGTTTCCTACCCCCTGCCCCTTCCCAAGCGGGCAATTTAAAATAAATGCACCAAAATGTGACAACTGATATACACTCCAACCATATATAACCCAATTTTGATAAAATACAATGTGAAAATCCATAATGTGGTAATATTCATAATATATGGTAAAGTGTAACCTTAGGTCTGCACAATAAAACATTATTATATGACTGAAACTATAACGCAAGCCATAAAACTTAACAAAATAAACATAAGTTCATATAGAATATGAACTCGGTTGGTTAATAAAAAAAATAAACTGCTCCTGATTTATGACAGTCAATTGGTCAAGAAGCAAGTAAAAAAATTAATGCTAGCACAATATTTCTAACCTGCTAATTCTTCAATATTACAAAACATGAAAGTTCTGTGAAACGAATCTCCAACATCTAGTCTAGTGCATAGTGGAACAAGTGCCAATTGATTAAGTGAAAATGAAAGTGGTAGTAAACTCCTGAATTTTAATTTTAACCTACTGCTAAAGTAGCTCCTAAACGTGCAGCAGGTATCTGTGCCATTCCTTCAGAGCTCGAAGCCGCTGTTGTGACTAATGCGTGACGTCATCGTGGCTCGGCCATTGAACTGGTTTGCAGCCTGCAAACCCAGAAGGAAGACCACATGAAGAAGGTATTTCATAATGCTAGTATATCATACTAGCACATTATGCCTTTTATTTTGCAGGTTTTTTTGTTTTTTGTAACCTTTACTACCACTTTAAATTAATTGAACCACCAAAAGTACAAAAGTGTAATGCAAGGATGTCTCTTGATCAAGACCTGGGGTAAAATATTACCAAGGGGGTGAGAAATGTCCATAAAATGGTGCCATAGCCTCATCCTATTATTTTTGTCCTTGGAATCATGTTGGTGTGTATCTTTTAATTTTTGGTTCTATAGCGGGCACACAGCAGTAGTGCAGTTTCTTGAAGTATTTTGGAGCATTTGACAGCTTGGTTTTTATTCACTTGTGCAGACTATCCCGTACGCATGCACGATATTTGGGGGTCTCCGTCCTGGACGTATGATCCTCATACAAGGAAGCGTTGGGACCTGTGCAACAAGGTATGTGATGCTCTACAATTGGAGGTTTGTCTTTATCTTGTCTTTTGTATCTTCTAATATCAGCTTCAGGTCATAAAATGAAAGCCAGGATTGGATTCTTTAATCTGTTAAAAGTATAAAAATTGTCTTTTAGATTAATTAACCAGAGACATTTGTACATTTTTAGTTTGAGAATGGCCCCTAGTATTTTGGAAGACTTGTCATGGTTTGTTCTAAATCTTTTACACTGTTCAAAATATAAATCGTCAGTTTGTCTGTAGATCCATTTTGAATAATACAAAAGCGGCTGTCCTCCGGTTACAGTGGGTACTCCAGATTAGTTACAACAGCAACACACAGAAAAGAAAGCTGGCAGAGAATTTGATTGTCTAGCTTCTTAACATACATAAAGCAGCCCATAGAAAAATTCATTCAGACTGCACTGTGGCTATAGCCAGCAGCGCTAATTGAGCGGTAAAATTCCGACCAGGGTGGTTGTAGAAATGTCAAACTAAAGATCGACTTCTGTCAGTCTTTGCTGAACCAGATGAATTGCGATCTATGTATGGCCGACTCAAGATTTAAGGCAAGAGTTCTTTTAACCACTTCAGCTCTCATACTTACTGTATATACACCTTATAGACCAGAGCAGACATTACATTTCTGTTATGGTCCTGTTTATTCAAGCAGTAACTCTCTTAGTTTGTGTAAAAAAAAAAAGGCAAATAACAAAAACGTTCCTCATTCAATCATTGCAAGTGTATTAGCTGATTTAGATTGAACAAAGATACTCCCATTTCAGGAATCGGTATACCAAAGACATAGTTAAACAGCTTTTCATTAAGAACAGGACTCGGCTACAAAGTTTGTTAAATCCCCTACGATGTAAATGGATCACCCACAAAGGATTTTGTTTATTTATTTTTTTAACTCAACAAAGGTGGAGTTACTTTTTTAAAGTGTCACTCTAGCTAAATAAAAAATAATATATTCCTATTACCATAATGTTAATCCTGCATTCAGGCTCATCTTGACATGTGGTGCAACCAGTGTAGTTATTCACAAGGTGCTACACAGGTCCAAGGCCATGGTACATTCCTATGGCATCCAGACCCTGAAGACCTCTTCGGGGGTATGTCCGCTGTTACGGGCGAAGCCTGAACCCTGGACGTGACCAGCAGCATGGACAAGGTAAGACAGGGTTTCATTGTATATTGCCGGTTCCTTGCTATACAAGTCTTGCTGGATCATTACTTGGACCTGTAGTGTACTGTACACTACAATATTTACTTTTACACTACGTAGACTCAAGCAGTTACGAACAGTGGAGGCTGATGCTGGAGGTTTTTGGGGGGGACGTGGGCAGGCCCCTACAGGTCCGCACTCACCCAACGACAGAGCCCTCCAGCTGTCACGGCTCCCCTGGTGCTGGCACTGTGGCTGCTGTCATAACCCAGTCTTCTTTCCGAGTTCTGGGTCTTCCTGTCCTGATTGGCTGGAAGCTAAATCATTGGTATCGCAGGTTGGAAGGGCTGGGGGTGCAGTCCCCCAAGGACAATATGAAACTGGCCAATTGGGGCTTCGGGATGTCATCACATGTCTGATAGGGTGACGGACCTGGTAGAGACCTGTTGGTCCAGTAGCCCGCACAGTGCACGGCCACACAGATGGTGCAGGCTGGGGGGATGCCCCTGTGCCCCTTCTGGACTGGCCGCCACTGGTCAGACATCTTTTCTAAATCCTGACTTTGCTTAGTCAGATGTTGTGTTCGCTAATTGCTTAAGCTATCTTTTTAGAGGAGCTGCAATGGTTAATGAGTATTGCTAGTGCACAGAGAGACCTACCAGCCAGAGGAAGTACACAAGTAGGGGCCCCACTATGTCCTGCACAGACAGTAAGAAATGTGTTAGTGTGTTCAGCCAGTTTTAACACTTTACACTTACTGATGCTTTAATGGTCTACCAAATTTCAAATGCAGAATTAAAAAAAAAATGGTCCCATTGTTTACAGAGACTCAACATTCTGTTCAGAGCAACTTTAGTATTAATAAGATCGTACCTTCTTTCAGCATTCCGACTTTTAAACACTTCATGTTGCATCTGCGCTTTAGTGATTTCACATTCGTTAGTGGCCAGGCAGCTGTATTCTATGTTTCCTAGTTTGTAGGTGCCCAGCGCCTGCTTCTGTCTTGACCCGGTCTCCCTGTCCTGATTGGCCAGGAAGCCAGAAGCCGATTTGCTGGTATCGCAGGCTGGGAAAGTTCGGGTTGCAGAGTCGAGGACATTATGTAACTGGCCAATTGGGCTCTCGGGATGTGGTTGCATGCCTGTGAGGGGGTGATGGACCTGGTAGAGACCTATTGGTCCAGTGCTCCGCACAGTGCACTGCCACACAGATGGTGTGGGCTGGGGGGGCCACACCCCTTATGGACCCTCTGCCACTGGTTATGATCAGTGTCAGGGTGGACTCCCAACATTCCACCAATATCCAATAGAAAAAATGACGGGACACGTTCTCCAATGCAAAAATTGTATTTCTATCACATGCTCTTCAAGGCATAACAATGAATACATGCTACTGTACAGTTATGAGCATACCATGCTCTTAATCAGGCTTTGTGCAATGATCTACTTACAACCACATACTTCTATACCAGGACTACAGGGTGTAGCTTCACAGGTGTATCCCACTAATCCCCATTAACACTGCAATTCAAAATTTTGTACACAAGCATGTATTCATTGTTAAGCCTTGAAGAGTATTTGATATAAATACAATTTTTGCATTGGAGAACGTGTCCCGTCATTTTTTATATTGGATATTGGTGGAATGTTGGGAGTCCACCCTGACTGATCTCTGACAAAAGAATTAGACGAACCGAAGTAGTAACCCACCCTATATTTTTTTTTTGGATAGGCGAAAAAAAAACTCATCTCTCTTGTCAGGGTGGACTCCCAATAGATAAGATAGTGTATATGTATATGTGTGTGTGTGTGTGTGTGTGTGTGTGTGTGTGTGTATGTATATATGTATATATATAATTTTTTTTTTTTTCAGCTAGTTGTTGTCTCATTTTATTAAATGATGTAGGTAACATTCTAGTATTTACCCATTTAAATTTTGGTGCGTTTGTGACACAGTGCTTATAGGACTCCTAACTGCATACTTTTGGCTGCAATCTTAGCTGAACATTTCCTGTCCCGCCTGTTGCATGATCCATCAGGACACAGCAACAGGAACTCAGCCCCTGGGTTATTGTAATTCCCCCAGTCCATATCCATTCCATGAGTAACCCATGGGGAAAATCCTAATTTTAGCAGTGGCAGATTAGAGGCACCTGGGAGCTGGAGCATATGGACCAAATAGTGAGCATTCCTTGGCAGGCTCTGAGTGCATTCAAAGTTCCTCTCAGGTTAATGGCTGTACCCTTGTTCTGGAGCAAGGTCCTACATGGACCCCGCTCCATTCCACCTAATTGGGACTTCCTCACAGACTTGCAACATGCAGCCTGTCTGATTAAACGTGAATTCTCTGCCTCCTTAACCAATCTATTCCAAAGGCTATCATTTCTTGAAATGATGGGTGCCAACAGCCATGAACACGCTTTAACCTCTCTCCCCTTACTGTTCATGCTTTAGAACCTGAATTGACTAGCTCACCTACATACATAAACAAAATGTGTAGCGCTAATAAAAATAATTACACTAAAAATATAAATCTGTGTGTACCAAGTGCCTAAAACCTTATAGTGACACTCAAAACCAAAGGCTCTCTATAAAAAAAAAAAAAAAAAAAAAAAAAAAAAAGCCTCCAGATGGTTTAAATCCAAGGAGGATAAAGGAATTTATTGAAATAAATAAAAAGCGCAGTAAAAGGTGTCTACTTGCTATTCCTAGCCACCTTTTACTGCGCTTTTAGTTCAATTGAACCAAATTTTTACTGTCAAGATTGCTTTTATTGGATGTTGGAAGACACATTTATTTTAATCCCTTATCCTTGTTGTATTTACACCATGTGGATGCTCTCTTTTTTTTTTTTTTTTTTTTTTTTTTTTTTTTTTTTTTTTATATTCTGGGAACTGTTTTTGATTGAGCGGACTGTGGATGATGACTATAGCCTGCTACACTTTGGAGTAGGACAGCAAACCAAGATAGCTGGACGTCCATGCTCAGTGCATCTCCTTCTTTGGTGAGTAAGGCTCCAGGCTCCCCTTCTGGCAAGAACACTCCATCGATTGGGATCGGACCTACTCTCACTTTCACCGATTGGTGGTACAAGCGTATTTGACTCACCGCTTATGGCTTGTGGGTCCACCACCTTTGGTATGAGTAACTCATCTTTCCTTACCTCCTGAAGTTATTGATGTGAAGGTTTCATTCCGAATGTCAGCTCATCCCCAGAGTTCCCCGAGAAGCATAAATTGGGAATACCAACAGCACAATAGTTTCACTGTTATGAATCTTTACCTTGTACATTAACATAGACTTTAGATGTTAAATGTTATGTCTACATGATATCACTGCACCTGTGTTCACGACACATTTTATCTTATTTTTTTTATTTTTTTTATTTTTTTATTTTTTTTTTTTTGTCACATCAGTCGACCATACCGAGAGGTGTAAATCAACTTTGCAGTTCATTTCCATAACTGTCCCTCTCTCGTTTGTCTCATCATCGTGACTCTTTGCCATATCAAAAGTGTAAAAGAACAATTAAAGCCACCATGAACCCAAGGCTAGTGGATTTACTCAATCTCGTCTAGTGTCCCTCATATGTGATAGAAGTATTGAATTCTACTACGACTACCCCTACCCACCCACCTACCCCCCTCCCAGCCCTCCCGTTCCCCCTCTCTAGGGTCTAGTTTCGGTTAACCACTTTTTTTTTTTTTAGGCTATAGATTGGATTTCTTTGGCGTAGTTCCAAGTTTTTTTGAATTTTTTCCAACCGTCCCACCTGCCTGAATTTTTACTCCTTAAGTCCTCCAATCTACTCCCCAGTGTCTCCATATTGCAACTCTCCTCTATTGCGTCGAACCACTCCCATAGCTCAGGGCTTTCCCTCTTCTGCCAGTTCCTTGGGATCGTTCGTTTTGCCGCATTCAGGAGCAGTGGAACTAAGGACTGTTTGCAGTTGTTTGAGTCCCTTAATCCCCCGAGAAACAGGACCTCCCAGGGGTCATCTGCTACCTCTATTCCTGTAATTTCCTTAATAAGAGGCAATATTTTGCACCAAAAGCTTTGGATTGTAGGACAGCCCCACCACATATGTCCCATTGTTCCGATAGCCTGGCAGCCTCGCCAGCAGGTGGCTGGCCCTTTTTGATATTTACTTAATATTTCAGGGGTCAGGTAGCTTCTACTGATGCATTTGTAATTCATTTCGGCCGTTCGAGAATCTATTTTTGAATTGGCGCTCATTTTGAAAATTCTTTTAATTGTATCTGTGTCCTTTTTAGTGCCTAAATCCTTCTCCCATTTAACTATATATGGCGGTAACTCCAATTTTTCTGAAGCCAACAAGATTTTATAAATCTGGGAGACTATATTTCTTGGCGCCTCCTTATCACACAATTTTTCAAAGTCTGTTAGTTGCTCTCCCGACCTAATTGGCTGCGGGAGCCTTTTCAGAAAATGTTTTAATTGGAGATATCGCCATTCATCCAAGCCCCGTGTGATCCTACCGTGAATACCAACAGCACAATAGTTTCACTGTTATGAATCTTTACCTTGTACATTAACATAGACTTTAGATGTTAAATGTTATGTCTACATGATATCACTGCACCTGTGTTCACGACACATTTTATCTTGACACATCAGGTATGTGTTGTTCACACTAGTATCCATCTACCCATGTCTGTACATTTTGGTATTTGGTGATTTTCAGGATTACTTATTTACAGTGAGCTGGCCCCGAGTTTCCTCTTTATTTGTTTTTCATTTGAAGATGTGAGACCTACTGTGATTTACAGATATATTCTTATCCCAAGTATTCTCCCTATTGATTTTTACACATTTCACCTGGGAATATCTGCTTTACACATTGCAGCGATTTCTGCGACTGTAATTTCCCACAGTCGCATAAGTATTCATTGATATATGTTTTATTATATATACTTTGGTTTTGAGTGTCACTATAAGGTTTTAGGCACTTGGTACACACAGATTTATATTTTTAGTGTATTTATTTTTATAAGCGCTACACATTTTGTTTTCATTATCACTTCACAATTAGTCTGATGTGTTGGCTGCTCACGGTTTTAGAGTAGGCGCGGCAATACCATTACACTTATCTTAGTGGTGTCTGCTAAAGATTTTTCACCACCAGATTTTCATGAAGTTAATTCTTCAGCATAGCGGCATATGCTGGGTACTGTGAATGCATAGATTGATGCAGTGCATCTATACACATAGTTCTGCCTAGCCTCCACATATTTCATTAAGCACAAGAAAGAGGGCAATATCCAGAAAGACTATCCCTGTTTTGGATCAAGCCAATTGGGCTTTAAATGATGAATAGCTCAACTCCTCTGGCATGTTTGCTGCCCTGTAACCTATGGAAGAGGAATTCATAAAGACATGGATTGGTCCTATTCTGGACTCAGGCATTCTTGCACTGAATAATTAATCTACTTTCCTATTGAGGCCATTCCTCCCTTTAAGGATTTAGTTGTTAGGCACTGGAGTCTTTCGATTACCTCCTTTTGCTCTCGCAGGTTCAACCTTGCTGCTGGCTATTGCCGCTCTGTCAGTTGCAAACTGGACCAGAACAGTGAACTTTCTATTGATATGGATTATCCTGTTCTTTCTGCATGATTACAGCTCCTGCTCTCTACTTTGTTGTTTTGCATAGATGCCATAGAAGAATTGCAAGGACATTCCAAACCCAGCACATGTCTCATCATGGCCTTGAAAAATGCGTCCTAATTACTGCAGTAGCTAGGTTTCTGCCTGGTCTCCTGCAAACCCGGCACTTTCATATTATATATTATGTATATGTTATAGTTGTGCTTCTTTGTCACCCACTGTGTCCTTCTGTATCCCTCTGAAGCCTTATTCAGGTGCTCTTGCCCACACAGATTATAACAGAGTCCTCTTCTAACTTCCCCCTGGCAGTTGTAGTTCTGCATTGGCTTCCCATTTATTACCTTGGGACCCCCCCCCCTTCTTTTTTTATTTATTTTTTTTCAGGGACACCACCTGATCCCTATGCTTCACATTGCCGAAACCATGTCGATTTGTCAATGCCAGGTGGCTGTTTGGACTTCAGCTGATGTGTGCTTCAGCCCAAAGGTGCTTCTGCTCTCAATTGTTCAGGTCTATTGAACCTTCTTGTTTTTTCCTGTAGCCCTGTTCTGCTTTTTTTCGCCCCCCCCCCTTTGGTTGGGGTTATATGGATATACTGGGGGCGGTCCCAGAAAAGCTTTTGCCAGTATCCAATCATCTGAAGGTAGCAGTATATAACCCATGGTCTAAGGATCAAGTCCTTGTCTTGTACTGAACTCCAAGATATGGAATTAAGAGATATAAAGGAAAAAAAACCTGTGAGGTTGGTTTATACAATATTACTTAGTATCTCCAAATGTATTCTTTTGAATAATGTTTATGGATACAAAATTGTCTTTTGATAGCAGTTTCTACAGACACAACTGTACTATTGTGCAAATCTTGCTGTCATTTTGATAGCTGGGAATTGCTTTAGAGGGGGAGAAGGACAGGGCTTGTTAATCTTGCACTGTGTACTCCGCTAAAGAAACGTTTTTATTTTTTTTGTTTCTAGCATAACGTACGCAACTGGTTAAACTGTACAGTATGTCAGGATAAAATAAAACTTATATCATACATCGCTGCAATACATTCCCCATATTTTATCCCAGTAGAGTACAGAGACTCTTATTAATCTGCTGCAAATGTACTCGGCTCCTAAACCCTGTTGTGAACTGGCAACACACAGCATTTTTTTGGCCTAATTTGTGTCAGCCTTGCCCAGTTGTCTTTTGCTAAACTACTGAATCCTTCCCCCATCTTATTCTCCATAACATAACCACTAATTATTGACACTAATACTGTTCACTAAGCACAGTAAAGCTTTACATTTCTGAGGGAGCAAAAGAGTTAATTTTTTGCTTTTAAGACTACCTTTTTCATGACCATTTGACCTGTGGGAGACCATTTAATAAAATTCAAAGTATAAAGTTTATCTGTTTTCCCAAAATGTGAAATGTAAGCACTGCTGGTGCACATTCTCAATTGTAGAAGGGATGATGCAGGGTTCAGGATGCAGAATTGCTTTGAGTGTAACTTTTTTTTAATTTAGGGCCCATTCACACCTATCCATGATGGAGAAACACACAGGTTAGGCATTGTTTTAACTGGGGTTAGCTCAAATCTTTGAGATGCTATGTGCGTTTGATTTTCGATGCAGCAATTGCGAAAAGCGCAGTCAATCAGTGGTGAATAGTACAGCTGCTGCCTGGAAGTATCAGTTGAAGTGGTAATACTACTTTATTACTCTATATTTATTATATTTTTTTTTTTTTCTTGGGGCATAAAAATTGCTTTACTTTAATAAATACTTTGATTAATTATAAGTTGACAAAGATATAACCTTTTTTAATTTTTTTTTTTTTTTTTTTCTCCTTTTAAAAAAAAAAAAGTCATGTTAATGACAACTGTTTTAAAAACTAACCGAGTGATCATTGTGTTGTAGCTGATATGATCACATGACCATGAACCTTGCTGATTGGTACTCAGCTGTCAGTGACATCCCAGTCTGACAGTTGGCAAATGCAGACAATCACCTGCTAGTAGGAAGATAGATTAAAATGACCCCTGACCTGGGCATGGTGCAATGAAAAAGTAATATTTTTATATTACAGATACCAAAGAGGTTAAACTAACTTGTATGTGTGTATTAAAAGAAATATTGGTATTATTATGTACTATTTTTACATAAACTTGCATCATCTAGTATGTTATTTTTCTTTGCAGATTTCAGATTGATTTCCAGTGTGGTTGCAGCACACGTCCACGGTCCGATGTAGCTTTTCACTTCAACCCTCGCTTTTCTTCTTCAGATGCACACATAATCTGCAACACCCTGCGCAAAGACCATTGGTTAGATGAATTAAAGTTTTCAGGAGCCCCACTAAGAAAAGGAGAGTCATTTGTGCTCCTCTTTCTCTTCCTTACAGACAAGGTCAAGGTAAGAAAAAAAAAAAAAAATATATATATATATATATATATATATATATATATATATATATATATATATTCTAGTACACTGTATAGGTATTCCAAGTTGTTTACACCTGTTTCATGGGTTGAATAAGTCTATCCAACACATCTTGTCTCTGGAACCCTCAAGATAAGTAGGTGTCTAATGCTTTCCTCTTTTATAATGGAACCTTGAGTGATTCTTTATTCTGTACACCAGGTGAGCATTGGTGGACAACATTTTCTAGATTTTACCTATCGACTTCCTCTGAAAGATGTGGACGCTGTAGGAATTTATGGAGACGTCACCGTAAAGGAGATCTCCTTTCTCAGCAGTAATGTAAGTGAGTAGAAGTCATTATGACACACTGTACATAATGCAAATTCAATGCACTCAAACTCCTTACATCAAGAAGCTAAAACTAACGGCAGCAAGGGTTCATATAGATGGGATTTTTTTCTGCAGTAGACCGTCTGTTTGAAATCTGCTTTAATTACAATTCTGTAGATTTTAATTGTGTAGTGTGAATGACTGTCCTGACTGGAGTCTAGGATGAGGCTTCCAATTATCTCACTTCATGCACATGGGTCTGCTTCATGTTGTGTGACTTATGGGTCTTTTCCTTTGACATTGCTGCAGGTTGGAGCTAGGACAAGCTCCCTGTCTCTGCCTGCACTCACAGCCGTCTAGTTGGACTTTGGATAGAGAGGTAAACGGCACCTAAATTTTGTCTTTTTGGGTTACCTGAAATCCTAGCTCCCAACTGTCCCTGATTTTGAGGGACTGCCCCTGATTTGGAACAAAGTCCCTCTTTCCTCCTCATTTGTCCCTCATTTTGGTCTGATCTGTAAAATTGTATATAAAGTGTGGGAAAAAAAATGTTCCCAGTGCTAAACCTTTCATCTAATTTTCTAAATTGCTGCATTTGCAAATATCAAAAGCCAATATAAAGGAATAGTAGTGACAGAAAGAAAGCACTTGTGGGTTTAACCAATCATTTTGAATGCTCAGTGGACATTATGGTGCCCCTCATAGCACTTGACCTATTGAATCGCCAAGGAAATGTGGCTTACTGTTTATAATAATTACAGTAAAGTCTACTGCAGCCAATTAAAAGCTTGTTTAAAACTACATCCGGCAATCCCATTAAGATCTGTCAAGCTGCCATGAGTACTCTTTTTCAGTTGACCCCTGGGCTTGCTTATCTGTTAGACTACCCAATAACCAACTGAGGACATGCTCATGGCAGGCTGATAACACTACTGCTAATTGCAGGTTGGTGGTTTGATGTTGTCAGTCTGCAACAAGAAGTGCTGTTGCTGGCAGGATCTTCTGGTAAGAAACTTTGCAACTGATGCACAAAGGAACAAAACTGTATACAGTGAGGCATGATGACAAACATACAAAAAATTAGGGTTTACATACAATTTAAAATGGAACTTTAGTTAGAAAAAGAAAAATCAAACTGCACTAGGTAGAAAAATAAAATAAAACCTAAACCCATTCAAAATTGACAAATGAATAGGCAGCAGCAATTCTCCTGCATAACATAAATACAGTGTACAAAAATTAGAAACCATAGATCGCGCTAAACATATAAAAAATAGTAAAATGAATGTGTTCTCATGTACCGACCAATTTAGTGAATGGTCATTCCCACCCAATAAGGTGGGTTTGTCTATTTTTCAACTGTATATATCCTGTATTCTAATCTTGTTTCACATTTTACATGATTTTATTTATTGGGTATATGACCATTCACTCAATTGGTCGGTACATTAGAACACATTCATTTTACAATTTTTTTTTTTTTTTTTTTTTTTTTTTTTAATGTTTAGCACGCTTCTATGGTTTCCAAAATGGAACTTTACCCCGGGGGCGTACCTAGACCTCTTAGCACCCTGCACTCAGCCCCCCTCGTACCTGTACGCACTCGGGACCCCCCCCTCACACCTGTGCGCACTCGGCTGCCCCAAATGCGTCTTGCCCCCGATGACCGAGCTCAATGACCGAGCAGCCGACTCACACGAATGAAAGTCAGCCCAGCACAGCTACAGAGCAGAGAGCACACCTCTTGCACCCGCCACTTCTTTTGTCCTGGCTCTTATGGCCGGCCTGACACCCCCCCACCCCGTAAGTATGCCACTGCATTACCCATAACAACTTGATTATTAATTAAGAAAATTAATGTGGAACATACATTCCACATGAATGAATATGACAAAATTAGTGTGTGCTGTAAGTTGCATCCAGAATTTCTCCTATTTCTTCTTGCTGGAGGCTGCCATTTTCCTGAAGCCCAGAGGCCCTGAACAGCAGTAAATCATAAAGTGGAACTAAACCCATTGATTTTTAACGGTTTCAAAAAACAGTTACATGCCTGGAATCCCGGGATTGCTAACTGTCACACTTTGCTTGTTTCCTCAACCAAACTGTCAAACCATCATATGGCTGGTGTCATAACCGATCACATGTGCAACCCCATGGCAGTTACAGATCAAACAGAAGCAGCTTCCTTGGCTGTAAAGGATAGGAGGAAAAATTTCGCTTTAAGGCTGTCATCAGATCAACCTCTACAAACTTGGCAGTGCCTAAAAATGGACAGCAACTGATAATGTGTAAAGCAAGGTGGGGCAGTGTATTACTGTTTTTTAAACAGTATAGACCAGGGGTCTCAAACTGACGGCCCGCCAGCTGTTGCGAAACTACAAGCCCCATCATGCCTCTGCCTGTGGGAGTCATGCTTGTAACTGTCATCCTTGCAATGCCTCATGGGACTTGTAGTTTTGCAACAGCTGGAGGGCCACCAGTTTGAGACCCCTGGTATAGACCCTTATTTTTAATGTTTTACATAGCTATACCTGCAAAAGGAGAAGTGATCTAGTAGGACTTAATTTTCTGAATAATAAAGTTCCTCTTCCTCCCCCCCCCCCCCCCCCTTTTGCTCTCTTTCTGTGTGTGTGTGTGTGTGTTTAGATAGATAATACTTTTTTTTTTATTTATTTATTTTTTTTATTTTACAAAAATTAACTAATTAACTCTTCTATTGTTATCCATCCTACAGCCCTTTCATGACGAGTTGACTCCATATCCCTTTTGCCCGGTAAATTACAAAACAATATTTGGAGAAAAAATAAAGTTGGAATCCAATGTAGTTTTGCAACTTTGCACAAGGTGGAGCCAGACTGCAGAAAAATGTACCATATCTTTTTCTAGTGCTGTATGTTAAGAGCTGCACAAACTTATGGGAAAATGTGTATTGGCTAATAGTGCAGTGTATCAACAAAACCTAGCAGAAATTTACTGGTATTCAAACCTGTGTAAATGCATTATACTAAAATGTATCCATTTATTTAGATTTCATTTGTATAAAAATTCAGCTAATCCCTTTGTTTGACAATAAATTATGCCTTTCTGTACCAATACACCCCTTATGGACCAAAGCAATTTTTGACTTTTTTTTTAGCTATGAGCCCATTTATTCAGAAATGAATGTCATTACTTATGATTGAAAAATACCGGTATAATTTTAAGAACAAGGCGTCATATTGTCTTGCAAAGTATATTTCTCTAGTCATCTTCCAGGACGGCACACCTGAGAGATGAGAGGCTCCTCCCTACAGGAAACACAATCAATCGACAGCTGTTTTAAGTCCCCACCCTTCCCCTTGATCCTCAGTTTTTGATTGTGTTTCTCCCTACACAGCGAAACCGTTTGTTTTTTTCCAAATGACCCGAAGCCTAGGGCTGGTGGTCCCCCCCTGGGAGCCGGACCAAATGCCTGGGGAAGGCCTACGGCCACATCACCCTGAAAGTGAAAGAGGGCGCCGCCTGCCCGATCTCGTATGATCTCGGAGGCAAAGCAGGGTTGGGCCTGGTTAGTACCTGATGGGCCTCTGGGTCTGGCCGGATATATTTATCCTTCCTGGGGGGTTCCCCTATCCTTTCCTCAGGGGGGGCAGCAGAAACTGGAAGAGCCCCCCTGAGAGCTGAAGGCCCCTGGGTACAGTGGTGTCCCCAGAACTTCAGGGGCCTTTTTCCTGTCTCCCCCCCTTACCTGTCCGGGCGTCCGTTCAGACAGGGGTGCTGGCTGTCAGTTCTTTCCAGGGCCCCCGACTCCTGGGCCCCTGGTAGCTCGCGTGGGCTGCTGGGGAGGGCGCCGCCTGAACGACCCGCGTTCTTACCCAGGAGGGAAGGCTGAGAGTCAGCAGGAGCAGGCGCCCACATCCTCCTTTCGAGGAGGCACCAGTTCACTACGGTGGATGTCTGCCTAAACCACCTCAGAATGGAATGAGGAACGTACGGCATTGCCCCCCCCAGGTGTATATACTGACTGGCAGGACACAGCCTAACCTTGCAGCTCCCTACGGGGACCGTAGTTGGGGGGGGCACTTTGGCGGCTATCCTCCTTGCGTGTGGACCATAAGGATGGAAAAGCAAGCCCGGTGGCTGTGGAAAAAGGGGAAGACTACAACGGTGAGTACTTTCCTTTACCTTGGGAATTTAGCTGCAAAATCCCCAATCCCAGCCAGATGGTTTCTGGGCATTTGAGATAATCTCCCCTGGGGTCTAGATTCAAATAGCCCAGAAGCTTCTGCTAAAAACACCAGCTACAGCTCCCTCTTACATCAGAGATGCTGTATGGTGGACAAGTGTTGCAGAGGAGCGAGTGTGCCTAAACCACCTCAGATGGGAAAGAGGTAGGTAAGGCATTTCTTCCCCTTCCCCCTGTTTTTACTAAGTGGTGCAGTGCAGGACCTGGGGTCTGCATAACAAAATAGCCCAGAAGCTACTGCTAATACCACCAGCCACAGCTCCCTCTTACAGCAGAGACACTGTGGTTATCACAACAGTAGGTTTCCAGACTCTCCCTACATGTCCGTTTGTGGGACATTAGTAGGGATGAATAGAGCGAAGGGGGGGAGGACCTGGTAGATACAAAGAGTTCCTTACAGGCCAGGTATACCACTGAACAATTTATGGATTGTGCAATGGTTGAAGGATTCAGGAGTAAGCTCTCCTGGTCAGCAGGTGCACTAGGTTATATGGCCCTATTAGCCCAGCTGCTAGGAATCCGAAGTCATAAGCTCCAACCTCCCACTCCACCTTTACATTGTGGTTATATTGAAGTGCAGGAGGTAAGAAAAACCTTTTTGTTGGTTTGGGCTACAGTCAACTCAGTGACAGATCTAAAGGCGATTTACCATAAATCGCTTCCTATAGTCTTTAATTAAGGATTTTCTGTGCAAACATATGCAAGAGCTAGATAGATACATGATTGCTTGTTTAAGGCCTGCAGGTGGCTATTTTCCTCCAGGCTAAATTGGTGATCACCTTTTCTAGAGGCTGTCCTAAATTGGTCTCTAGGGCGGGGCTCATTGAGACTTTAGTTTCTGATCAGCCCCACCTGTGTGTGAGCTGGCCAGCGTTTGCTCAGTCTACGGAGGTAAGGTAGGACAACAGCTACTATAGTAAGGTGTCCAACCATTTTTAGAATTTGTTCCTTCACTGGGGGTGAAGTGTTAGTATCTACAGCCCAGGCTATGCCTAGGGATCAAATTGCTCTGTTTGGTTATTTCATAAAGGGATACACCATGAATCCTCCTTGGTTGCACACCAGTAGACCTCAGTAGTGAAGGTTTGTCCTTGCTGGGATGTTTTGTGGCACAGCAGAGATACACATTGAGATTTGTGACATCTCTGCTCATAAGGGGTATAGTGCTGTACATCAGAAATGCACTGCACTGAAGCTTGGTTGTTGTCTGTTATATCCTAAAGGTACGGCCTTATTTGGCTACAGATCAGAAAAATACAACAGGGAAGGTGGTCTGTACTTTCTGGTCTTGTGACGCATGGCGGAAATGCACATCATTGAGTCTTATGACATCTCTGCTCATATTTGTTATATTGCTGCACATCAGACATACTCAAAATTGAGTTCTGTCTGGGGTTTTTTGTGTCCTGTATTACTGCCTTATTGGTTGCTTATTAGAAAGGCAGTAGTGAAGATTGATGGTCCCGAATTGTGGGGAAATACAAATTGAACCTGTGCCAGGGGTAGTACTGGTACTGCCTTTGGTAATCGGTGCAGCCCCGCAAAGTGGCGTCAGGCTGACAGTGCTATTAACGGCAAAGGTTGCCGATTTTAGGCATGCGATTTGACATGTTGAGTCGCATGCCAAATCCCTTCAATATGGATGGGCTATCTCTATTCAGATTGTTATATTGTTGCACATCAGATATATACAAGATTGAAGGTTGTCTGTCCTTTTATGTCTTACATTTACTGCCTTTATTGGCTGCATATCAGAAGGGACACAGCAGTGAGGTTGCTTGTCCTTTTCTGATTTGTTTTTGCTGCCTCAGCAGGGAGACACATTGAGGATGGTGGCGTATCTGCTCAGTATTGGTATATTACTACACATCAGACATACACAAAGATTGAAGATTGTTTGTGTCCTGTATGTTCTATATTTACTGCCTTATCGGCTGCATATCAGAAAGGCACAACAGTGAGGGGTGTTTTTTCTGTTTCTCATTGTTCTACCTTGCTGCTTCTTAGGGATACACAGCAGGGGGTTGTTGGCTGCACGCCTTCAGGGAGATACAGCATTGGGGACCCCTCGCTTGTCCAACCTGAAAATTGCAAGTTACCTGCGACCTGTGTAATCTTGAGGTCTGTGAATCCAGAAAACAGGGTCTGCTTGGTGGCGCTGCGACCTGGAGTTGCACAGACACAAATGGTTCCCATTGGAAGCCATAGTGTATGACTTTTCTCTTGCGTTTTTGCAGTTGCAGGTTGAGTCGCACAGGTGTGGGAGCCCTAAGTTTCCCTTCTGGTTGAGGTTTGGCTACACACAAGAATAGACATCATGGAGTTTATTGCTTTACTTTGCAATACACCAGAAAGATCGCAGCTAGGAAGGCTGTCTGTTTTTATGTGGCTGCACAGCAGAAATACTCAACATTGAAGCTTGTTGGTGCCTTCTGTTTCAGATTCCCTTGCCTTACTGCACTTCGGAAAAACACAATGCTGCAGGTTGCTTGGGTCCTTTCCGTGTTGGTTCTATGTGACTGCACTACAGAACTGCATAACAGAAAAGATATTGTCTTGTTATGTTGGTTTAGCTAGCCAGTGAGGAAGGCGATAACCATATTGATCTTATAACTGTATTTGGTGGTTCGTCAGAAATATGCAACATAGAAGTTTGGGTCTTTCTGTCTTATATTTATTGCCCTGTTTTGCTGTACATCAGTAAAACTCCACCGTAAACAGGACTCCCGTCCTTTATGTATATATATCAGTTATGACCTAGCTAGCTGCACTTCAGAAACACGCAGCATTTAGGGTCGGTTCACACTAAGGCAGCACGACTTACAGCGCGACTGCCTCAGGCGACCCAGGACACGACTTCAGCGGCGACTTGCGAAACGACTTCTGTATGGAAGTCAATGCAAGTCGCCCCCAAAGTCGTACAGGAACCTTTTTCTAAGCCAGAGCGACTTGCATCGCACCGATTTAGAACGGCTCCATTGCACAGAACAGGACGCTACTTGTCAGGTGACTAGGTCGCCTGACAAGTCGTCCCAGTGTGAACCAAGGCCGAGGGTTTGCGTGTGTCTTAATGTTTTTACAGATTGGCTGCACATCAGAAAACCAGACTGTGAGGACTGTTTGTCTACATTGAAGTTCAGATTTGGGTCTCTCCCATATTTGATATGTTGGTTTAGCTAGCCACACTCGGATACACATTATTGTCTATGCTTGTGTCCTTTCTGTCTAAATCTATTGTGCTGGGTCCACAATCTATGATCTTTTTTTTTTTTAATTTGTGATATTAATAATGCATGTATCACCTTTTTGTATTTCAGCCCTCTTTTCCGTGGAGGGGCCTGGAGTTCTGGCTGCAGACGTCACATGTCAGAAAGCCTCAGCCCCTTACATTCAGGGATGCTGGAACCATTTCCTAGGGTTGAAGCCCAGTAGGGTTATAGGACACTGGAGGAAGGCGATAAAGAATCACCCTGCTTAGTAAGAACTTGGGAAGTTATGTTCAGAGGAGTATTATGACCTGAAGATGAAGTATAAAGATGTCCACCCGACCGAATAGGTTACGGCTCGGTGCACGGCCTTCATCTCACCCTTCTAGCAGAACTAGATGTAGCAGTATAAGTGTTATACTCCTGCTATGAACTTTATTCTCCTGAAGTAGGCACTCAGGCGTAAGTAAAGCCACAGAGTGGGCATGCCTTAAACCCAGGGATCAAGCCTCGGTTAATCTATTACCCTTAAGTAGGCTTCCCTTTAGTCTTTGCTGATGTAAAGATAAAAATGAACAAAAAAGGTTGTCTGTCAGGGGCCCACCTTTTTTTGCAGTTTTTTATTCCCTGAACAGGGTAGTGTTAAGACAGGCCCTCTTAGTGATCAATGTAGTGTCCTTGTCTTACAACACAGGTCTCTGATTAATCTTTAAGGGTTCTAAGTAGCACCTACAGGCACAATAGGCCAGGGTTGTTATATATGTGAGACAGGCAACATTGATAACCTACAAGTTTAACATGTTTTCTGATTCCATCTTTAAGAGCCCACTCCACCTAGGTCCTGCATCCGAAGCAGAGAAGGCAGGGACATCGGTGGAATAGATCTGCAGACCAGCCGCATGATCCAGCTATAATACCTTCATCAAGCATATGGAGTGGAGGTAAAACTCACTGCAGAACCAAGGTTCGCCAAGAGGGTCTTGCAGTGGTCCCACCCTAAGGTAGGCCTGAGGTACTTGATTATCCTCTCAGGTGTGCCGTCCTGGAAGATGACTAGAGAAAATTGACAGTTACTTACCGATAACTGTTTTTCCCTTATCGTCTTTCAGGACAGCACTTGAGAGAGTGACTCCTCCCCTTGCCAACAGGAAACACCTCTTCCACCAAACTTTAAAAGGAGGCTCCTTTCCACATCTTGTCAGTTTTTGTGTTTCCTCCGGAGGGAACACTTCGTGGGGAAGTCAGGGCTCTCAGGTGCTGTCCTGGGAGCTCAGGTTTCCTGGTTTTTTCACCAAACACTTTTTTACCTCATGAGAGCTGTTCCTCCCATTCCACAGCTGAGGTGAAGTGCTGCTGGCTGGGCTCCCTCTCCCTCTTCATATGGGCTCAGGGTGAGTCCGACTGTCGTGGGCATCGTTCCTAGGCGGCGGCAAGACAGGCGGTGGCCGTTTGCTGTATTTTTTTCTCAGGTCCACCGCCTGTTGCTTATTGCGCCGCCGCCATCTTGGGGATGGCAGCGGGGCTCCATCCGCCGGAAGTGAGGCATCCGGAGGGGGCGGAGCCCACGGAACAGGCGTGCGGCGTCATTTCCGCCGGAAATCGCAGAGGGAAAGGGGAGGAACGGGGCTGGTGCTTATTTGGCGGTTCCGGTCCGGCGCACAGGCGCTATTGGAGTCCGGAACCGGCGTTTGGCCACACAAACACAGCAAGCGCTCCTCGATGGAATCGATGGCGGCAGCAAGTGGGACAGGCACAGGCACCAGCAAGGCCCAGGTAAGGGGCAGTTGTATACTGTCCTCCTTGTACTGTGGGGTCTCTCTCTCTTTCTATCTCCCCCCCCCGGTGGCAGGGGCCTGTCTGGGCACATAAGGCAGTTTAGTTCTTACTGTGCACCTGTGGTGAGCATCCTTGGGTATAGGACAGGTTGTCTCATTGGGATGGTTTCTTCTTTTGTCTCATGGCAGGCCAAGAGCTCTGATCCAGTGGCAAAAAGAAAATGTCCTTCATGTAAATCCAAGCTACCTGAAGGATGGAAGAAGACGTTATGTCAAGCTTGTATTGATTTGCTAGTTAAAGAAGAAGCTTCTTCCGCTTGCAGCGACTTGATTGCATCTGTTAAAAAAGAACTTGATGCGACTATTCAATCATTTCGCTCTTCCCTAGCAAACCCATCCCTGAGTCAGCCTACTACCTCACAGTCCTCCCAAGGCTCACTTATAGTCCCGGCGGTGGAGACTGAAGCATCTCCTACCCCAGAGGGACATTTCCCCTCTCAATCTGAGGATTCTGATGAGGGTGAGGAAGGAGAAAATTTACCTTCAAGATTTAAATTGTCTTTAGAACAGGTAGATGGCCTGTTAAAAGCAATCTATACCACACTGGGTCTGGAGGAGGAAAGAAAGGAGTTATCTCTGCATGATAAAATGTATGCAGGGCTTAGCGAGCACAAAAATCGCAATTTCCCAGTGCACTCTGTTATTTCTGAAACTATTAAGAAAGAGTGGGCAGAGCCAGAGAGAAAGCCTTTCTTTCCCAAAGCCTTAAAAAGGCGTTTTCCTTTTGACGAAGATCCAGCGGCAGTTTGGAACAAAAACCCCAAACTAGATGCCGCGTTTTCCCAGGTCTCGAGGTCTACAGATTTGGCATTCGAGGACATGGGGGTGTTGAGAGATCCCATGGATAAAAGGATGGACCAGGTTCTAAAAAGGGCTTGGCAATCTATCATGGGAAATCTTAAACCTGCTATGGCAACTACAGTGGTATCCAGAAATATGGAGTTCTGGTTAGAGCAACTTAAGGCCCATATCTCAGCAGACTCTCCAAAACAAGAGATTTTGGATTCATTCTCAACTCTGTCGGCCGCTGTCGCATTTATATCTGATGCATCAGCGGAATCAATTAAAATGACAGCTAGATCTGCTGCCCTGGCCAACTCAGCCAGAAGGGCTTTGTGGTTGAAAACTTGGCCGGGGGACGCGGCATCCAAAAACAAGCTGTGTGGGATACCGTTCCTGGGTGACTTACTTTTTGGGCCTGACCTAGATGCGGTTCTAGATAGAACAGCGGATAAAAAGAAGTCTTTTCCAATCAAAAAGAAAAAACAGCCAGTTAAGCGTTTTTTTCGTTCCCAAAGGGCTCAAGAACAAAACAAACCCCAGGAGAAAAGAAAAAATTGGGCATCGCAGAAGGGAAAGGGAAAAGGAAATGTCCTTTTCCATCCTCCTGCAGCCTCCGGTAAAACGCAATGACTTGTGCGTACCGGTAGGGGGAAGGCTGCAAGGTTTCCTTCCC
Source organism: Lithobates clamitans (assembly GCA_037952925.1). Classification (NCBI taxonomy): domain Eukaryota; kingdom Metazoa; phylum Chordata; class Amphibia; order Anura; family Ranidae; genus Lithobates; species Lithobates clamitans. The sequence goes on along the minus strand of JBBGZY010000321.1, from coordinate 4,846,937 downwards.
ATTTGGGCCAGCATGACAGAAAGTCTATATATTTTGGACATGCTGTCCCAAGGTTACAGGATAGAGTTTTCGGATCGCCCGCCAGAAAGATTCTTTGTAACAAACCTACCAAGGGACCAAACAAAGGCTCTGGCCATGAAGAACCTTTTAAGGGATCTGAGGCACCAGAGGGTAGTGATACCAGTATCCCCAGAAGAACAGGGTCAGGGTTTCTATTCACACATCTTTCTGATAAAAAAAACCATCCGGAAACTTCCGTCTTATCCTCAACCTAAAACCCCTGAACATGTCAGTCCTATACAAAAAGTTTTGTATGGACTCAATTTTCACGGTCAGAAACATTCTAACAAAAGATTGTTTTATGGCATCAATCGATCTGAGGGATGCTTATCTTCATATTCCTGTAGCACCTCAGTCCCAGAAGTTCCTGAGGTTTGCGGTGAATATGGGCAAGGAGATTATACATCTTCAGTTCAGGGCCCTTCCCTTCGGCCTGTCGTCAGCTCCTCGTATTTTTACGAAGATAATGGCGGAAGCTCTCGCCCCTCTTCGACTCCAGGGGATTGCGGTAATTCCATATCTGGACGACCTCCTCTTTTTTGCCCCATCCAGGGAGAAGTTGCAGGAGGATTTGAGCAAATCCCGCAGTCATTTGGAGTCAATAGGGTGGATAGTGAATGTTCAAAAATCAAATTTCATCCCAGCTCAGCAAGTACTGTTTCTGGGTTATTTGATAGATTCAGTGGAGCAAAAGATTTTTCTCCCAGAAGAGAAAAAGATCAAGGTCCAAAGGGTAATAACGGCACTACAAACAAATCAACTGATTTCAGTCCGAAAGGTTATGTCGGCTCTGGGGACATTAACCTCTTCAATGCCAGCCATCCAATGGGCAAGGCTGCATTTCAGGACTCTCCAGAGGTTCCTTCTAAGTACATGGAACCACAGGACGGAGAGTTTAGATACAAAAATAAAGATTCCCACCAGAGTCAAACGTTCACTTTGGTGGTGGAAAAGTCAGGTGGTACTGCAAAGAGGTCTTCTGTGGTCTTTTCCGACCGGGAAAGTGGTCACAACAGACGCCAGTTTGCAGGGATGGGGGGCCCACATGGGTCAGGCCTTAGCGCAGGGAACATGGTCCCAGTTCGAGGCCCAAAAATCCTCAAATTGGAGAGAGCTGAAGGCAGTTGCCCTAGCATTAGTTTTCTTCTCTCAAAACCTTATAGGTTGCCATGTCCAGATTTTGTCGGACAATGCCACGGCCATAGCCTACCTGAACAAACAGGGAGGCACAAGAAGCAAGGCTCTTCACTTACTGTCAGTAGAGATTCTGGAGTGGGCGGAAAACCACTTACTATCTCTATCCGCAGTCCATCTAAAAGGCACATTGAACGAAGTAGCGGATTATCTGAGCCGACAGAAAGTTCAGGAATCAGAGTGGAGTCTGAACAGGAAGGTGTTTGCATTAATCACCAGTGTTTGGGGCCTTCCGCAGGTAGATCTGTTTGCTTCAAAACAAAACACGCAGCTCCCGAATTTTTTCTCCCTTCAGAGAGACATTTGCTCTCGGGATAGATGCTCTGGCACATCCATGGGATTTTCACCTAGGGTATGCTTTTCCTCCATTCAGGTTAATCCCTCTAGTGTTGAGGAAAATACTGGAAGAGAGAGTATCAATAATTTTGATTACTCCATATTGGCCAAAGAGGGCTTGGTTTTCCACGATTCTTCAGTTGGCAATCAAACCATGTTGGCATCTTCCGCTCAGTCAGGATCTGTTGACTCAGGGGCCAGTGCATCATCCAGATGTAGGCAGGTTAAAACTCACTGCCTGGTATCTGAGGAGCAGTTAATGAGAAGCAAAGGCTTTTCTGAACGTTTAACTACGATGTTGCTTTCCAGTAGGAAAAAGGTAACCAGGGATATTTACGCCAAAGTATGGAAAGTCTATGTTTCTTTCTGTCATTCTGAACATAGAGAGGTTAAAGATCTAGTTTCAGTGCTGGAGTTCTTGCAAAGCGGTGCAGACAAGAATTTAGCGGTCAGCACCCTTAAGGTGCAGGTGGCCGCCTTGGGAGTTTATCTGGAGAGATCCTTATCTTCAGAAACTCTGATCATGAGATTTTTCAAGGCACTTTCCAGGTCTAGACCGGTCCCGGTGAAGCATTTCCCAAATTGGGATCTCTCGGTGGTTCTGCAGGCTCTGGCAAAAGAACCCTTTGAGCCTTTACAGGCCATATCCATAAAGAATTTAACTTTGAAGACTATTTTTCTGGTCGCAATTACTTCAGCAAGAAGGATTAGTGAACTGCACGCTCTATCAGTAAAAGAGCCCTTTTTGTCAGTTTTTCCTGATAGAGTTGTCCTTAAAGTAGATCCGGGGTTTTTGCCAAAAGTGGCAAGCTTTAGTAACAGGTCTCAGGAGATTACTCTACCAACCTTTTCTGCTAACCCTTCGGGTGCAAAGGAAGAGCAGTTTCACAATTTAGACGTAAGACGTATCCTATTACAGTATTTGGAAGTAACAGGAGGGTTTAGAGTTTCAGATTCATTATTTGTTCTTTTTTCTGGAAACAAGAAAGGCCAACAAGCATCAAAAGCATCATTGGCTAGATGGCTTAAGACAGCTATTTCTGTAGCCTATTCTCAAATGGGTTTATCTTCCCCGCTGGGAATTAGGGCTCATTCAACAAGAGCCCAGGCCACTACATGGGCAGAAAGAGCTGGTGCCACCCCAGATCAGATTTGTAAGGCGGCTACGTGGTCAAGCTACTTAACGTTTGTCCGTCATTACAGACTGGATCTCCTATCAGCAGGTGATCAGGCTTTTTGGCAGAAAGGTTCTGCAGGCTGTGGTCCCTCCCTAGGGGGGTAAGTCTCTCTTATCCTCTCAAGTGCTGTCCTGAAAGACGATAAGGGAAAATTCAAGTTAGACTTACCGGTAACTTGTTTTCCTTGAGTCTTTCAGGACAGCAGCATCCCGCCCTATTGTTTTTACATATATATACTGTGACTAATCATATCTCGATTATGTGTTCCAGTTTGGGGCCGGAGGTTCTCTACTACTACTGACAAGATGTGGAAAGGAGCCTCCTTTTAAAGTTTGGTGGAAGAGGTGTTTCCTGTTGGCAAGGGGAGGAGTCACTCTCTCAAGTGCTGTCCTGAAAGACTCAAGGAAAACAAGTTACCGGTAAGTCTAACTTGAATTTTCTAGGATATCTTCCAGGACGGCAGGCCTACTTCCCGCCCGTTGGAGGAGGGAAAATGGTAGAACACTAGAAGGTGAGTACCTAATGAGGAATGATTTCCCTTGTGAACCAGGTTCAGGAGTTACTTCTCTACAAACTGAGGATCAAGGGGAAGGGTGGGGACTTAAAACAGCTGTCGATTGATTGTGTTTCCTGTAGGGAGGAGCCTCTCATCTCTCAGGTGTGCCGTCCTGGAAGATATCCTAGAAAAACAGTTATCGGTAAGTAACTGTCAATTTTATATTCTATGCTACCTAAAATAATATTAATAAATAACATTATAGTTGTTTCCTAATTTCTAGTTTCACAACAATTAATGGCCATCTTTCAAAAACAAGGAATATGAGTTTCACCAAACATTAACTGTCGGTGAATCAGTGATTTGTTCAATCATTCAAAATACATGCACCAAGAAGATTCACCTGAATGTCAGATTTTCTGTTTAATAAATGTACTTGTTGTTGTTGTTATTACTCAAGTAGTGCAAATAGTATTCTGTGATTTGTCACACTTAAAAAAAAAAAAAAAATACTAAAATTATGTTTTTCTGGCAAAAAAAAATAAAAAAAAATGTGCAGATAAAATTGACATTTTCTATGAGTCTAACTACATTGTGACAACAATTTTTTTGGCTGCAGTATTGGGCAGGCCTTTCCACCGCCCACATGTAAAGACACTGTTAAAGGGATGCTGGGGCTTGGTAGGAAGGCATTAGGGTTGGTTGGTCCTCAGCTGAAATAAAGCTTTTTGCCAAGTATTCAAAAGCTAGCTGAGACTAGATAAATGAAAACTGATTTTAAACAAACTGTCTTCTTTTATTTTTATTTATTTGTTTTTTTCAGCCCTTGAAATCTGGCAGTGCAGATCTGGTAGGTACATGGATTTAACAGTATCTTTTTGCATGTGTTAATAGATCTTCAGTCTGCAGTATGCTAAATTTTAAAATGGCGATCATGTTTGCATAACCTGTGTTGTCAAATCAGTGCAGTTTTGGGGTGTTTGCCCAGCCAAAACTTTTGATCAAAGTTTTGGATACAGTAAGGAAGGGTCAGATTTACTGTTATCTAAGTCTTCATTGGAGAGAGGTTTCCTCACTTTCTGACTGATGGCAAGAAAAGCCTGTCAAAAGTTCCAGCCTTCTGTTATTCTACTAAAATTTATTTGATTTATTATTTATTTTTATCATTGTCTGTCTGTGTTGCTATTGGAGATTTTCTCTCACTTCCTGTTTGGTAAACCATTGTCGCTGGGAGGAGAAATCTTTCTGACAGATCCCCAGAGAGGAGTAAGGCCTCCTTCACATAGACATACACTTGTGCAAAGGGCCGTCTTTGCCCGCATGGGATGCACAGAGGTTCAATGCATCTGTGTGTAGGCAGTCCCATTCATGTCTATTGGGAGTGCATGGCTACAGTCACTGGTCCTATTATGACATCTGTGTGTAGGCAATCCCATTCATGTCTATTAGAAGTGCATGGATACAGTCACTGGTCCTATTATGACACCTGTGTGGGTGTGTGTAACCTAATGTAGACTGAGTCCATTCAGAGACCCCAAAAGGATGTAATAAATGGGACCAGAGGGCTCTATCTGTGTGTCCCACTAGACTTGAATGGGACTGCTGGCACGTAGATGCATGGAAAACCTGTGCATGTAATTCGGGCAAAGGCAGCCCTTTGCACGGGTAAACCCAAATGAATGAAGCCTAAAAACCCAACAGGGGTTCTAATCCTATCCCACTCAATCCAAAACCCCCCCAAAAAAAGTTTGGCCTGGACATACACTTTAGTTGAAGTAGACATGAGATCCTAAACAATCACTGCAGTAAAACCCTGCTTATAGAATGCAGTAACACCAAAAAAAAAGTGTGTGTGTGTGTGTGTGTGTGTGTGTGTGTGTGTGTGTGTATGTATGTGTGTGTGTGTATATATATATATATATATATATATATATATATATATATATATATATATATATATATATATATATATATATATATATATATATATATATATATATATATATATATATATTCGGCTCCGCCCTCTACAGGACACACAAATCAGAACTTAAAAGGCCCCTCCCTTTCCTCTGACCCTCAGTTGTTTTGAGTTTCCAGACCCTCCAGGAGCACCGACACGTTTGTTCTTTTCTTATGGTGTGGTTGACGGAACCCCCTTCTCTGGTTTCATCCAGGACTAGTTGTGGCCAAGTCCTGGATGATGGTCTGTACCAGAAGGGTTTCCTATTTCTAAGGGTTACCTGCCTTTGCAAATGGTGGCAACTCCCTTCCTTTCCCCAGCGCTGCTGTGTGGAACTGTGTCCTCCTAAATGCTTCATTCCCGTGTACCAAGATGGCGTCAGGAGGACTTCCGGTGATGCAGCAAGATAGTTACCACCGCTCTAGGTAACCGGGTTCAAACTTCCTGTCCTCCGCTGTGTGGATGATTGTGAGAGCCCCAGGTGCCGGCAATTGCTATTCCAATGGTATGTGTGTGATGGAAAAATCTGGACAGCCGCACTCCGGATTGGAAAAGTGAAAAATAAAATCCTCTTTATTGAAAAAGTAATAACATGATTAAAATCTGTACATGGCTTTGTTGGGATAATGCAGCATAACCGCTAACGCGTTTCACGCTCCCATAGAGCGCTTACTCATAGCTGGTTTGTACGAAAGTGATCACCACTTATATACACATAATTTGTCGACTACATATTGATTATCTGATTCTGAACAGCTGATCGTTAGTCTGTGTGGGATCTTTTTGGCATAGATGTGATTGGATGTGCGTCCTATAGTGGAATCACTAATGAAGACATGAATATATAAATGAAATGTGTTCATGTTGGCAAATGTCAACATATCTAAATGATAAAAAAATTCTTTTCAAGGTTTTCGAAAAAACATTTTTGTTATTTTCCAAAACCACAAGAATGAGATGGGTGCTGGAATTTGACGTTCAAACGTATAAATTATACGTCCGTTCTCCGCTTGCTTCATGGAGCCTGGGGATGGAACGTCCGCTCGTATTGAACCAGCGGCAGTATCCGGGTCCCATACTGCCCCCAAGGTAAGCCCTGGTCTGTGGATAGCTACAGCAAGGGTCTTCTTTTGTATGGATCCTTCTTATTCATGGCCCTTGTTTCTGCTCTCTTCTAGACCAACCCGTTGAAGAAGAAATGTGGGAACTGTAGAGCCAGGCTCTCTGATAGTTATAAAAAGCTATTTTGTGAGGATTGTATCCCACTCAGAGCTAGCTCAGAGTCTTCCTCCTTTTAGGGAGTTAATGACTTCTATGAAGGAGGTAGTGGACTCTTTTCGGTCACTGAATGGCAGGGTTACTAGTATAGGCCCTCCCTCTTCTAGACCCATAGCTCAAGATCCTTCAACCTCTGCCAAGTCCCTTCCCTTATTAGTATCTGAGACTATTAGTTCACACAATACCTCTGATCTGGAGGAAGGTGAGAATTCAGTCTCTTCATCTGATGAAAAGTCTGCATCAGAGGAGGATACAGGTAGCTCATCCAAGTATCTTTTTAAAGTTGAGGATATTGATGAACTATTAAAAGCAATTTATACCTCAGAACAGATTGAGATGCCACAGCATGCTCAATCTGTGCAAGATAAAATGTATAGGGGCCTTCAGGGACGGAAATCTAGAACCTTTCTGGTACATCAGTCTCTTGGAGACATGATTCTATCTGAATGGAAAGAACCTGAAAAAAGGTTGTTCCAATCCAGAGGACACAAAAGATTTCCTTTTCAGCCTGACTTTGAGGAGGTTTTCTTTAAGCGTTATAGATTAGATGCTGCTATGTCCAAAAGATCAGATCTTTCTTTTGAGGATTCTGGGGTTCTTAAGGATCAAATGGATAGGAAGGCCGACTCATTGCTGCATAGGGCCTGGGACGCTTTTTCTTTAGGCCCAGCGGTAGCATCTACCTGTGTGGCTAGAAATTTAGACGTATGGGTTCAGCGTCTAGATGAACTTCTGGCATCTGACACCCCCAAGGAAGAGATTAGAGAATCCCTCCCACTCATTGCCAAGTCAGTCGCCTTCTTGGCTGATGCAGCAGCAGATTCAGTGAAATCCGCAGCTAGGGCTTCTGCTCTCATTAATTCAGCTAGGCGAGCTATCTGGCTTAAATCTTGGGAAGGTGACCTTACCTCCAAAAATAAGCTCTGTGGCATTCCTTTTGAAGGCAAACTGTTGTTTGGTTCTTCCTTTAGAAGAAGTCTTACCTCGTTCCTCTGAGAAAGGTAAACGATTCCCTTCTTCCCGAAGGAATAAGCCCCAGAATAAGAGGCCTTTTCGTGGCTTCCAAAATAAGGCTAATTTTAAAGCCAACAGGCTAAAAAGAAATGGTCTTTTAACAACGACAATCTCAAAGGGGGAACTCCCTTTGTTCCTTCAGCCCCTTCCAAGAATACCTAGTGACGCCAGGTTAGGGGTAGGGGGAAGATTGTGCCATTTCATCAAGGAATGGGCAGAAATTTCCACCAATTCCTTCATCCTTCAAACTCTGGTAAAGGGTTACAGATTGGAGTTCAAAAATCTCCCCTCCAGAGGTTTTTTCTTACCCACCTGCTGAGAGACCAGGAGAGACAGCAAGCCATGTTAAATTTGATCTCTGTGTGGGAAACAGAGGGAGTTATTTCTCCTGTCCCAGAAGATCAGAAGTTCAGGGGATTTTATTCTCACGTCTTTCTGGTCGAGAAAGCTTCCGGCGGCTTTCGTATGGTCATAAATTTAAGCGTCCTGAACCAATAAATAGTTTACAGACGTTTCTGTATGGAGTACATTTATTCAGTAAGAAATCTGTTACCAGAGGTCTTCATGGTGACCCTGGACCTTCAGGAGGCTTATCTTCATGTACCAATCTGCCAGAGCCGCCGAAGGTTCCTCAGGTTTGCAGTGCTCGTGGGTAACGAGCCGTCTCATTGGCAGTTCAATGCTCTTCCTTTTGGTCTCTTGGCAGCACCGAGGATTTTCACAAAAATCATGGCCGAAGTCATGGCTTTTTTTCGGATTCAAGGTGTATCAATCGTCCCATATCTAGACTATTTTTTTTTTTTTTTCCTCAGGGCAAGGAGTCCCTTATTCAAGACCTACAGTTGGTTTTGCGGACCTTTCAAAAATTAGGGTGGAAGGTCAACTAACAGAAGTCTTGCCTAGTACCCTCACAGAGCATTCTTTTCCTGAGTTATCTAATAGACTCTGTTGCCCTAAAGATTTTTCTTCCCGAAGAGAAAATTGTGAAAATTCTTCTCTCTGTGCAGACCTTCAAACTGCGCCCTCAGACCTCCCTTCGGCGAATCATGCAGTTGCTGGGCCTAATGACTACAGCCATTCCAGGGGTGCCTTGGGCTCATTTGCACTCTAGACCCCTTCAGGCTTTTCTTTTGCTCCATTGGGATCACAGGAAAAATTCTCTGGATCAGCTGGTAAAACTACCAGAAGGGAATTTTCTAGATCTCGCCTGGTGGGAGCAGCGAGAACATCTGCAGAGGGGGAAGGATTGAGCACAACATTGCCCAGTCAAGATTACCACAGACGCCAGTCTGTGGGGTTGGGGTGCTCACTCACAGGGTTGGCAGGCTCAAGGAGCCTGGTTGCCAGAGGAGGCAGGTCGCTCCTCGAATTTCAGAGAACTTTTGGCTGTGAGGAAAGCACTTATGTCTCTGGGGGAGAGGGGCTATTCAAAGGACCTTTTAATATTTTTAGACAATGCCACAACAGTGGCGTACATGAACAAGCAAGGTGGCACTCGTCGGAATCACTTCTGTCATTTAACGCAGCAGATTCTGTCCTGGACAGAGATCTATGTCTCTTCAGTAAGTGTAGTTCACATCAAGGGGTCAGAAAATGTGCTGGCGGACTTTCTGAGCAGGGTGAGCATCAGTTCCAGCGGTTGGGAACTACATCAAGACACGTTCCAGGAGGTTGTGCTAAGATGGGGTCTCCCCACAGTGGATCTTTTTGCCTCCAGTCTCAACAAGAAACTACCGGCGTTCTTCTTCTCTCTGGAGAGAGAAACAGTCCTTGGGGACGGATGCACTGTCCTTCCCTTGGGACTTCAGCCTGGCCTATGCCTTCCCTCCTTTTCCCCTTTTGCCCCTAGTGGTTCGGAAAATTATTCAGGACAGAGCAGAAGTCGTCCTGATTTCCCCCTGGTGGCCCAGGAGGAGTTGGTTCTCCTCTCTGAAGGCCCTATCTGTGTATCCTCCCTGGCCCCTTCCAGTTCAAAAGGATCTACTCCATCAGGGACCGTTATTGCATCCAAACCCTCAGACCTTCCATTTGACGGCCTGGAGGCTGAGCGGCGCATCCTACAGTTAAATGGATGTTCAGAGAGGGTTATTCATACTGTCCTGGACAGCCGTAAATTGGTCACAAGAAGAATCTATGGGAACGTTTGGAAAACTTTTATTTCCTGGCAAAGATTTAGATTCTTTTTCCACTCCCTGCATTTTAGATTTTCTGCAGGAGGGAGTGGAAAAGGGGCTCTCTGTCAACACCCTTAGGGCAGCAACTTGAACCCTATCTTTATTTTCAGAGAGAAGACTAGCAGTGGATCCCTTAGTCAGGAGGTTCCTTTTAGCCAGATCTAGGCATACTCCCAGGATCTTCAAACATGTTCCTCCCTGGGATCTGTCGTTGGTATTAAATGCACTAACAAGGGCTCCTTTTGAGCCTTTGCATGAGGCTTCCCTGAAAATGATTTTTTTGAAGTTGTCCTTCCCTTGGGCTATTATGTCAGGGCGAAGGATTTCTGATCTAGAGTCTCTTTCCTGTAAAGATCCCTTCCTGAGGATTTTAGAGTTTTTAGATTTACTCTCTTTACCCAAAGTTTCTTCCAACTTTCATAGGTCCCAGGAGGTAGTCCTCCCTAGTTTCTGCACCTCTCCCACAAATGCGGAAGAGGAAAGGTTTGGTCTTTTAGACGTAAAGAGATGTCTTCTACTTTATCTAGAAAAGACCAGAGGGTTTATGAGTTCCTCCCTACTGTTAGTTTTGTTCAGTGGCCCCAAGAAGGGGTCCAAAGCATCTAAAAGTTCTATTGCTAGGTGGATTAGGGGAGCTATCTGTGAGGCATATAAAGTGTCAGGTCGCACCCTTCCTTCTAGAATTGGGGCCCATTCAACGAGATCCATGGTCACATCATGGGCAGAAAGAGCGGGAGCTTCATGGGAAGATATCTCTAAAGCTGCCGTCTGGTCCTCTCATGCATTTGTCAAGCATTATAGAGTTCAGATCCTTTCCAGCCAGGACCTTTCCTTTGGTAGGAAAGTGCTTCAGGCTGTCGTCCCTCCCTAAGGTATAATATCTTGCTTATCTTCTCAAGTAGCTGTCCTGGAAGGTGAGGGGGGAAAACCCCCGTTTAGACTTACCGGTAACGGTATTTCCAGGAACCTTCCAGGACAGCGTCTATATTCCCACCCTATTCTATTTTTTCACTGGTCAACCATGTTTTCCTGGTGGTGGTGTGTTTTTTTTATGTTTTCTATTTTTTTTCCTCTGCCGAGTGCACCTTCGGTGGAGGTTACATGATCTTCTAAACAACTGAGGGTCAGAGGAAAGGGAGGGGCCTTTTTAAATTCTATCTGATTTGTGTATATATATTAATTATTCCCTCTCCCTCCCATTTTTGTAAATATTTGACAACACTGAAGAAATTACTTTGCTACAATGTAAAGTACTGAGTGTACAGCTTGTTTTAACAGTGTAAATTTGCTGTCAACACACAGCCATTAATGTCGTTACCGCTGGCAACAAAAGTGAGTACACCCCTAAGTGAAAATGTCCAAAGGTGGGCCCAAAGTGTCAATATTTTGTGTGACCACCACCTTGTACTCCTCCACCTTCCGTTTTTGAGGATGCCCCGCAGATGCTCAATAAGGTATAGGTCTGGAGACATGCTTGGCCAGTCCATCACCTTTACCCTCAGATTCTTTAGCAAGGCAGTGGTTGTCTTGGAGGCAGCCCCAGACCATGACACTCCCACCACCATACTTTACTGTAGGCAAGACACACTTGTCTTTGTACTCCTCACCTGGTTGCCGCCACACACACTTGACACTTAGTCTGCTTGTCTTCAGAAAACTTTTTGCGGGCATTTTTGTGCTTCTTGTCTGGGACGACAACCATGCAGACCAATTTGATGCAGTGTGTGGCGTATGGTCTGAGCACTGACAGGCTGACCGCCCACTCCTTCTTCAACCTTTTTGCAGCAATGCTGGCAGCACTCGTACATCTATTTCCCAAAGACAACCTCTGGATATGATGCTGAGCACATGCACTCAACTTCTTTGGTGGACCATGGTGAGGCCTTTTTTTGAGTGGAACCTGTCCTGTTAAACCACTGTATGGTCTTGGCCACTGTGCTGCAGCTAAGTTTCAGGGTTTTGGCAATTTTCTTATAGCCTAGGCCATCTTTATGTAGAGCAACAATTCTTTTTTTCAGATTGCTTTGCCATGAGGTCCCATGTTGAACATCCAGTGACAAGTATGTGAGCGTCCTGGCACCAAATTTAACACAGCTGTTCCACATTCACACCAGAGACCTTGTAACACTGAGTCACATGACACCGGGGATGGAAAATGCCTAATTAGGCCAAATTTGAATATTTTGACTTGGCTGTGTACACACGTTTGTTGCCAGCGATTTTAGACATTGAAGGCTTTGTGAGTTATTTTGAGGGGACAGCAAATTTACACGGGTATACAATATGTACACTCACTAATTTACATTGTAGCAAATTGTCATTTCTTCAGTGTTTTCACATGAAAAGATATGATAATGAAACCTTTACAAAAAATGTGAGGGGTGTACGCACTTTTGTGAGATAGAGTGTGTGTGTGTGTGTGTGTGTGTGTGTGTGAGATTATATGGATAGATAGAGGCCAGTATAGTGGCCAGAATTTATGGGAGGAGCCCGGGGGGTACTTAACCAGCCCGCTCGCCTGTGGTCTTTGTCGGTTTCCTGTGCGCAATACTGCGTCACTAGGCCGACTATTCGAAACTCAGCGTCCGTGAGTTCTTGTGTTCGTGAGTTCCCGTATTTGTACAAGTTCCCGTGTTCGAGATTTTTCGAGGCCCTCGTTACCAATTCGCAGTTTCGTACAACGTGTCTGGCTCGGCTGTCGCAGGTAGGGTTTCGGCTGACGTTTTCATTTTTACACCATGTTAGATATCATGTCACTAAACTGTGATATCAAACTTACGAATCACTCGTAAAAACTTCATGTTATGCATACCACTCGTACCGTCGTTATATTAGTCATTTTGTTATTTTGTACCCTACTGCGAATGCAGACGCCGCTTCGTTCAGGCATGTCTAAAACTGTTTACCATGCTTCACAAGACAAGCCATTGTCATTCGCAAAACATTGTCGTGTCATTTCAAAGCTAATTCATTTCACAAACATTTCAAAGCATTTCGAATCATTTCAGTTACGTACCGCGCTCCGATTCTAATCCAGTCGCATCCAAGATGCACCGATTCGCTCCGGTGTGCCCCAGTTGCTTTCAGCCTCATTTCAGCACATGCTCCAGAGTCAGATTCATTGTCAGTCGCAGGTTACAGCTCACTGATTCGTTTCTTTGTCGTGGCCATTTCACTGTCACGTACCACGTCCCGATACGAATCCAGTCGCATCAAAAATGCACCGATTCATCTCGGCGTGCCCCAGGTATTTTAGCCACATTTCGGTACATGCTCCAGAGTCCGATTCGTAGTCAGTTGCAACAGCGGCATGATCGATTCGTGCCTCTGTCATGGCAATCAAAACCATTTCACTGTCACGTACCGTGCTCCGATTCGAATCCAGTTGCATCCTGATGCACCGATTCATTCCGGTGTGCCCCAGTTGTTTTGGCCTCATTTCAGTACATGCTCCAGAGTCTGGATCATTGTTAGTCGCAGATGCGGTTCAACCGATCCACGTCTTGTCATGGGAATTATCATTAATTTCACTCCCACATATCGAGCCCCGTTTCGAATCCAGTCGCATCTGAGATGCACCGATTTCGTTCCGGTGTGCCCAGTTTTTTTTCGGCCTTATCCAGTACCTGCACCAAAACTCTGTTCGTTGTCAGTCGCGGTCGCAGCACAATCAATTCGCTCCTCTGTCAGGGCAAAACATTTCATTGTTGCGTACTGCGCGCAGATTCAAATCCAGTCGCATCCGTGATGCATCGATTTTGTTCCAGTGTGCACCAATGTTTTCTGCTTGCCTCATTTCAATACATGCTCCAGAGTCTGGTTCGCTGTCAGTCGCAGTTGCAGCACGACCGAGTCAGGCCTCTGTCATGGCAAGATGTTTTATTCATTTCATGATCAAGGCAAACATTTCATTTCATTATCGACACGCCTCACTCTGATTTCGAATGTTGGGCATTTGTGAGGCATCGAGTCATCCCAGTAGGCCACAACAGTCTTGGCCTCGTTTCATGCCATGCCCCACAGTTTGATTAGTAGCTTGTCGCAGCATTCCGATTTGTGCCACCATCAAGGCATACACATTTCACTAATTTATTTTGCCCCATGCACCTGTCGTTTTAAGTCGCCATACAATTTACTTCTTCAAGTTGGTTAAGAAAACCCTTCACGAGTTGTCACCTTTTCATTTTCCTCCAGGTCAGTCAAGTTCATTAGGTCCACCCTGCACCAGGTTGGACGATATCCCCCAGGTGTTTAAAAAAAAAAAAAAAGAGCACGAGCTGGGTATGTATGCCTTTTTTAGAGAAAAGAAGCAAACTTGAAATTCATGTCACCCTCAATAGGTTCCGGTCGACCTAAACACGACCCCAAGGACAGGACTTCGTATCTAGATAAACCATGTCCCAGGCAGGCAGCGAAGACCTCACTGCCTGTTAGGTACCTGGTAGGAGAGCCTGACTTGTAGGAGAAGACCTCTCATACAACGCTGGTTCAGGAGCCACTGGAGTGGGGACAGTGGTCTCCTGAGCGCAGTGGGGTAGGAGTGCCTGTTGAGCTGAGTCTCTGATGCAGAAGAGGTGAAGATCCCGCAGGGATGGCTGGACTGCAGATCAGATGAGACTGGAAGCAGCAGACTGGAACACTTGAATGTGCAGAGGTCTCTGGAGCTGGAGCTGAAGGTGCAACAGCAAGGACAACAGGAACAAGCAGGGTCAGACAATCCGGGTCAGCTAGGATATAAGGCAGGCAAGTACAGCAGGCAGAGGCAGAGTCAGTAGGCAGGCAGAGTTCGGCAACGATGTCAGGTAGGTAACACAAGAGTAGTCAGACAAGCCGGGTCGGATTGGAGCAGGACGGATGGTCAAAACAAGCCGGGTCAGATAGGTAGCAAGCAATCAGATAACAAACACTAGAATCACGAAGCTGAGACGAAGCAGCAATGTGTCACAGCACAGAGGGGCTTTTAAATGCACTTTGGCGCCAAACCGGCGCTATCGCGAACGCGCGCACGCCCGTCCGCGCCCACGTGCACACGCGCGCGCGCCCAAGCGCCGCGCTGATGCCCGAGAACAGCAGGCCTTTGCTGAGCAGCGCGCAACGGCGCGCGCCGGCGCATAGGCGTACGCCGACGCCCCGGTTCGGTGCCAATGGTGCCCTGACACTGCCCCTCTATCTCCTTCTCCGGTCTCAGAGAGCGGCAGTGTGCAGTCCCTCAGGGGATGGACCATCCCCAAGTTGACGGCAGAACTAAGACGCAGAGGCGTGTCCTTTCCCGCTACAGCCAGGAAGGGTGAGCTCTTCAAGCTCCTCTTCCCTCCACCAGCCGCAGCAGGACCCAGCAGGTGTCCCTCCAGTCAATATCTTCTGCCATCTCCCAACTCCACACCATGGTATCATCCTTGTCTACCTCAGTCATGGATGTACAAACCAGAGTGGCACTCCTGGAGGCTCGCCCGGCCGCTGCTATTCCTGACCCGACCGCAATCCAGGTTTTGACACCCCTTCCTGCAGGTACCACAGGGTGGAGCCCCATTGTCTACCCCTCCCATTTTGGTTCCAGCCAGCATCAGGAAGGACATCCTGGATGGCAGGGACGTCAACCTTGCCTCTCTCCTCATTTCTGTCCATGATCTGGCGGAAAACAAAGCCTACACCTGGGGTGACATGTCAGTGGTCCTTTAAGGCCAAAGACCCCAGGCTCAACCGGAAATTATCCGTCCCAGAAATCACATTGGCCTTCGGCATGCTCAGGGATGTCCTATGTTCAGCCTCTCCCAGCAGGAGGGAAGAGCTGGACTTATACCTCCATACTGTAGTAGACCTGGGCTACAAGTATGGAGGATTTTCTTTTTAAGATTATCATTGTTCTTTTTCTGCCAAGGCAGCAGCCAGGCTCACGCAATTTCAGACAACCACAAATTGGAGCCTTATGGACACAGAGCTGTTCTGTCGCCACTTTGCCGGCTTGCGCTCACCACTGTGCGCGTTTTACCAGTCCTCCACCCACACCGCCACCTGGTGCGCCAATGCAACAATCAGACGCCCTTTCGAATTTTCCTCTACCTCCGGTGCAGTTTAGGGCCAGTCGACCCCCGCACAAACACCTCAGGTGGACCAATTCGGACGCCCAGTCTGAACCGTGGGAGGAGCAGCTATCTGCAACAATTACAATTATGGATCCTGCAACTTTAGTCAGTGCCGCCTGCTCCACATCTGCACCCTATGCCAGAGGGCGCATCCAAGGAACTTGTGCGAGGTCAAGCAACAGGAGTACATGACTAAACCGAGTCAATGTCCTGTGGCTAGGGCTCTACCTCAGCTCACACCCCACTCCCTTCCTGGCCACCTACCCTATCCAAGGATTCACAGCATGGTTTCACACCGGCCTCACTTCCCTGCCCCATACTACCTACGAATGCAGGAATCTCCGCTCAGCGGTACTGACGAGCAGGCCATAGACCAGCTCTTACAGGCAAAAATAGATCGAGACTTCATTTTAGGCCCCTTCACTCAGCCCCCTTTCAGTACTTGGAGAGTCAGCCCTATTGGGCTTGTCAAGTGCAAGTTTTCTAATAAACCACGTCTGGTGTACGACCTGTCTGCGCCTCATTCTTCCCACATTCCCAGTCTCCATTCCCTAATTCCCTCCGAAGAGTTCTCCCTAAAGTATTCCTCTATGGATATGGCAATTCAAGCGATCATCAAAGCAGGTACAGGCGCCTGGCTCTCCAAAGCCGACATCTCGGACGCCTTCAAGCTCCTGCCTATCCACCCGTCCCTTTGGTGCTGGCATGGCATTAAGTGGAAGGAGGCATGCTACTTTGCCACCAAATTGACTTTTGGTTCGAAGAGTAGCCCATGGCTCTTCAACACATTTGCTCAGTCCCTCACCTGGATACTGTTGCACAAAGCTCAGTGTCAAGAGGTCATCCATTACCCGGACAACTTCTTACTAATAGAACCACCCAGCATGCCCCCAGGAGACCTCGACAAACTGAGAATCCTCAAGTGGAGATGGCACAGGCATTTACCAAATTAGCTTAATGAACAACTGAAAACTAATAAAATACTATACCCCTACCTGAATGTTTTTGCCCACTTATTTTGGTATACCGTCCATCAGACCAAGGCACACTTTCAGGTCCATTTCGTGTGGTAAGTCCACACTTCCAGGTCTATTTCATATGGTAAGTTTTATGTTAACTATAAATGTTACCCATGTCCGTATCGGCCATAGGGCTTCAACCATAAGTAGAAAGGCCAGTATGGTGGCCTGAATTTATGGAAGGAGCCCAGGGGTACTTAACCAGCCCGCTCGCCTGTGGTCTTTGTCGGTTTCCTGTGCGCGATACCCACCTTCCCATCACCTTTTCAGGGCATTTCTCAAATATTTTTTTCTCTTCACAGAATATTCATTTTCTAAATCTAGGGTATGCCCCCTTATATTGGTATACCGTCCATCAGACCAAGGCACACTTCCAGGTCTATTTCATATGGTAAGTCTTATGTGAACTATAACTGTTACCCATTTCTGTATCGGCCATAAGGCGTCAACCATAAATATATATAATCTCTCTATCTATGGTTGGTGTTTGGCTAAAGCCATTTCTTATCAGCTTTGTTTACTCCTTTTTAAATCCTATTGGCAACAGAAACTACCCAAATGACCCTGATCAAAAGTTTACATACCCCAGTTCTTAATAGCATGTATTGCCTCCTTTGACATCAATGACAGCTTTTTGTGGATGAGGCTCTTTATCTTAGATGGTAAAGCTGCCCATTCCTCTTGGCAAAAAGTTTCCAGTTCCTGTAAATTCTTGGGCTGTCTTGCATGAACTGCACGTTTTGAGATCTCCCCAGAGTGGCTCAATGATATTGAGGTCAGGAGACTGAGATGGCCAGAACCTTCACTTTATTCTGCTGTAGCCACTGACAGGTCGACTTGGCCTTGTGATTTGGATCATTGTCATGTTGGAATGTCCAAGTACGTCCCATGCGCATCTTCCAGCCTGATGAATGCAAATGTTTCTCCAGTATTTTTTGATAACATGCTGCATTCATCTTGTTATCAATTTTGACCAAATTTCCTGTGCCTTTTTGTAGCTCACACATACCCAAAACATCAGCGATCCACCTCTGTGTTTCACAGTAGGAATGGTGTACCTTTCATCATAGGTCTTGTTGACTCTCCAAATGTAGCGTTTATGGTTGTGGCCAAAAAGCTCAATTTTGGTCTCATCACTCCAAATGACTTTGTGCCAGAAAGTTTGAGGCTTGGCTCTGTGCTGTTTGGCATATTGTAAGTGGGATGCTTTGTGCCATTTGCATAGTAATGGCTTTCTTCTGGCGGCTCAACCATGCAGCCCATCTTTCTTCAAGTGCCTCCTTATTGTGCATCTTGAAATGGCCACACCATGTTTTCAGAGTCCTGTATTTCACCTGAAGTTATCTGTGGGCTTTTATTTGCATCCCAAACAATTTTTTCCTGGCAGTTGTGGATGAAATTTTAGTTGGTCTACCTGACCCCTCATTTTCCACTCCTTGATAAGAGTTTGAACACTGCTGATTGACATTCTCAATTCCTCGGATATCTTTTATATCCCTTTTTCTGTTTTTATACAGTTCAACTACCTTTTTTTTCCCACAGATCCTTTGACAATTCTTTTGAATTCCCCATGACTCAGAATCCAGAAACGTCAGTGCAGCACTGGATGAAAGATGCAAGGGTCTGTCAGAAGTCCAGAAACGAATTGACCTTTTATACGCACATGCTAATTACAAGCAAGCAGATCAGTGGTGTCACTAGGGTTGGTGTCACCCGGTGCGGTAAAACATGCACCCCCCAACCAACCAAGTATAGTCGCCACCCAGTGCAGATACCCTTGACTAAGTATAGACTCCCTCCATCAGTACAGACCCCCCCTCCCAATAAGTGCAGACACCCCCTCAGGATAACCCCCCCCCCATGCACCTGCACGGAGGAAGATTGTGTTCAGCTGCCCGGAGAGTTGCTCAGACTGTCACTCTCCAGGCGGCTGCGGTGCACTTGTGTATAATGGAAGAGAGGCAGCCGCAGTGAGAGTGAGCAGTCTTGCTCAAAGCGATTGTGGCGAAGACACATTCCGGCTGAAGAGCCCAGCCTCCAGGACCCTCCACCTCCCTCGGGATGGTGTCACCCGGGTGCAACCCCCCCTTCTGCCCCCCTCAGCAATGCCACTGAAACAGATCACAGGTGAGAATGGTTACCTTTTAATGGCCATTCAAACCCCTTTGTGTCAACTTGTGTGCATGTTATCGGGCCGAAATCACCAGGGTATGTAAACTTTAGTTTCTGTTGCCATTATGATTTAAAAAGAGTTAAAAACAGTTGACAGTGTTTGGCTGAAGCCATTTATTAATCATGAGTGAAAAATGTTTGTTTCTCATTCATATTCATTCATATTCTAAACTTATAAGCACAACTGTGTGTAATATATATTATAGTGAGATCGGATTAAAGTTTCATGTGAAAGGTTGGTCTCTTTATGGGTACAATATCAGTGACCTTTAGACCCATGTACACTTTTGTGTTTTGCTGCATGAAAGTACATTTTAACCGGTGTTCTGTCGATGGGTGCCCACACATGCGCAGAAGGGAAGGGCACTCCAGCTGAGATGCCGATCAGGCGGTGTGATGTCTTATAGCTCATGCGCACATCGTAGGATCTTTTTTTTCAACGGGAGATGCCATTTCTCGATCACAATTTAATGCTATGCAAACTGCGGAGGGACACCGTATTTGTCATATTGTGCCTCGCTGTTGCGCCATGGGTTTACAGCGAGGCACAATCTGACATCTACGGCTTCCTTCCACTCTTTGCATAGCATTCAATGGTATCGCCCGTGGAGGAAAAGAAAAAACTCCTACGATGTACGCATGTGCTATGGTGACGTCACTCCAGCTGATTGGCAACTCAGCTGTAGTTCCCTTCCGTTCTGCACATGTGTGGGCACTTTTCAACGGAGGGCACAAATCAATAGAACACTAGCTCACGCAGATTTACTGCGGCACAATGGCTCTCCTGGGCGAATATCTATAAATATAGATAGAAAATATATCTATATATCTCTCGCCACGTGTGCCAGCACGGGGATTTGTGTAAACACACAAATCCCTGTGCTGGCAGAGGAGACACGTTGTTTGTTCCTACTAAGTAGGAACAACGATATGTCACATCCCGATACAGTTAGAGCACGCTGAGGGAACACACATTTAACCCCTTTCCTGCCAGTGACATTTACACAGTAATCGGTGCATTTTTATAGCATTTTTGTGGTCCCAAAAATGTGTCAAGTGTCCTATCTGTCCGCCGCAGTACCGCTAAAAATCGCAGATCCCTGCCATTACTGGTAAAAAATGATAATAAAAATGCCATAATTTTTTTCCCATAGTTTGTAGACAACACATTTTGCGCAAACCAATGTACGCTTATTGCGATATTTTTGTTTAAAAAAAGTTTAGAAGAATATCAAATATTTAAAAAATATTTGGGGGATATTTATTATAGCAAAAAGTAAAAATGATTATTTTTTTTTTTTTTTAAATTGTTGCTTTTTTTTTTGTTTTGTTTATAGCGCAAAAAATAAAAACCGCAGAGGTGATCAAATACCACCAAACGAAAGCTCTATTTGTGGGAAAAAAGACACCAAATTTTGTTTGGGTACAGCATTGCATGACCGCGCAATTGTCAGTTAAAGCGACGCAGTGCCAAATTGTAAAAAGTGCTCTGGTCAGGAAGGGGTTAAAATCTTCCGAGGCTGAAGTGGTTAAGTAGTAATTCCATTAGTTTGTGTGCCTAAATTCACACATATGCACTAAACCCTTTTTAAAAAAGGATATGTAATCGTCAACTTTTTGCTGGGACCCCTCCCCTAAAAAGCGCTAACTGTAAGGAAAAAGTTATATTTATACCTACTCTGATCTTCCACTCACCACACCTAGGCCAGGTGCCATCACACTCTTTCCAATGAGATTCTGGGAACCACGAGGAATCCAAATCTCATACTAAGTGGTTCTTGCATTGAGCTGAAATGTCTTCTAAAGAGATTTGGGGTACTGCTTAACTCTTTCCTCCTCTTCTCATCTATCACAACCCATATGGCTAGGACTAATGCGCTAAGTGCATCCAATCGCTGTGTTTTAATTAACCTAAAGTGAGCTTATTGTTTCTGTTCTGTTGTATATGTCGCTTTTTATTTTTTTTATTTTTTTTTTGCCATGCCTCTTTCTAAAACTGAAAAAAGGTAAAATCAAAGAGTCTGTGCATTATAAACAGAGAATTGTGACCTCCTTCAATATTTTAAAGGAGAAGTCCAGCCTGAGCTCGTTTCGCTGTACTTCTCCTATGGATCACAGGAGTGCAGTTTGCTCTGCACTTCCGTGACCCTTTTTTCAGCAGACAACGCTGTTGGCTAACGTCACAGACTCGGTCCATGCTCGGGCAAGATCGCAACAATGAAGTCAGTATCTGCCCTCATGCCTGGATCATAACCCCAACTCGGCCTTTCAGTGAGCCGCTGAGACCCTAAGGCGGCCACTCCCACCCCCTACACAGCCCAGCGCTCCAGTGAGCAAGGGGGAGGGGCAGAGCAGAGAGCGGTGACTGACAGTCACCGCTCTCTGCTCAGAGTCCTGAGGACCAAGCGATTGGTGGTGGTCGAGTCGGCGGGGGACAGATGCAGTTTCTGCAGTGCTTTTTTTGGTGCATTATGCATTTTGCATTTTTACGCATTCGTTTTTGACGCATTGTTCACACTTTTTTTTTTTTTTTTTTTTTTTTTTTTTTTGGACAATTTGTTGTTGGGTGGATTAAAAAGGCAAATGGTAGCAAAATCGCTGCAAAAATGCACTACATGCTTTTCTGCAGCTTTTTCTTGAAGTCTATTAAATTAAAAACGCACAGTTTTGCCTTAACCACTTGCCGACCAGCTGCCGCAGTAAAACTGGCACGGCTGGGCGAAGCGACGTTGTGTAACGTCGCTTCACCCTGTGGCCACTAGGGGTGCGCGCACCCACTGATTGCCCCCAGAGCTAATGCGAGTGCCCGGTGGTCCTGATCACCGCCGGGCTCCCGCGATCGCTGCTGACACACCGAGAACTGGGATCTGTGTGTGTGTAAACACAGATTCCGGTTCTCTGAGGGGAGAAGAGACTGATCGTCTGTACATACACACACACACACACACACACACACACACACACACACACACACACACACACACACACACACACACTATGAACAGCAATCTGTCATCTCCCCTAGACAGTCCCCTCCCCTCTTCAGTTAGAGCACAGAGGGAACGCAATTAACCCCTTGATCGCCCCCTAGTGGTTAGCCCCTTCCCTGCCAGTGACATTTTTGATCGCTGTATAAAAGCAAATGGTCCCAAAAATGTGTCAAAAGTGCCCAATGTGTCTGCCATAATGTCGCAGTCCTGATAAAAATCGCAGATCGCTGCCATTACTAGTAGAAAAAAAAATAAAAAAATAAAAATGCCATAAAACGAAGCCCTATTTTGTAGACGCTATAACATTTGCGCAAACCAATATATGCTTACTACGTAAAAAAAAATTAAATTTTTTGATATATTTTTGTGAATATATATTATAGTAAAAAATATTGCTTTTTTTTCCCCCCAAAATTGTTGCATTTTTTGTTTTTATAGCATAAAAAACGCAGAGGTGATCAAATACCACCAAAAGAAAGCTCTATTTGTGGGTGGGGGGGTACGTCAATTTTGTTTTGGGTGCAACGTCGCACAACCACGCAATTGTCAGTTAAAGCGAGTGCTCCGGTCAGGAAGGGGGTAAAATCTTTTGGGGCTGAATCGGTAAAAAAAAAGTCCCTGAACTTTTTTAAAAAATGCAGCAGCTGAGAAAAGGAAACCATGTTAAATGGACTGCAGTGCGTTGCTGCAAAAAAAGCAATAAAAACGCATAGGTGTGAACCGATCCTAATGGGACATTTGAAGTGCGTTTTTACTTAATGCAATGCATGCTAATGCAGATGCACAAATGGCTCTAAAACAGAAATGATCAGCATCGCATCTCTCCTGTCCATTGGCTGAACAAAGCAAAAAATTTTGTTTTTGAAAAGTTGTTTTCCAGATACTGAATAAAATACCCAGCTGCAACAACTTCTTTACAAATGCTTCCAGAAAAATGGAGCCAGTGTAAGTTCATAAACCCGGACATAAACTAAGTATCTGATTTCTGCTATTTTACAGACCGGATTCATATATTATACATGTGACTACAGGCATTTTTAAGAGTTCAGCTTGAAGTCAGAGCCTTGCAGTAAACCAGGCAGATAAAACAAAGCATTACCTTATCCAAGAAAATGTCCATAGATGTGCACAAATACATAACGCAATGTCCTAAAGGCAATGCCAGTGCTTATGAGCTTGGAGAAAGTGTACAATCTCTTATGAAGTCTTACTAGATTAAGAGTTTTTTTTAAAGGGTTTTTTTTGGTTTTCAGTAGTCCTGCATTCCAGTGCTGGGGTTACTGAATC
Source organism: Lithobates clamitans (assembly GCA_037952925.1). Lineage (NCBI taxonomy): Eukaryota > Metazoa > Chordata > Amphibia > Anura > Ranidae > Lithobates > Lithobates clamitans. The sequence goes on along the minus strand of JBBGZY010000321.1, from coordinate 4,823,693 downwards.
CTACAATAAATGACGTTTTCCAATCCTAAACCAGAACAAGGGGACCTTCCGGCCTGGCAAATACCTTGCAGAACTAGCATGTATGGGCTCGAGCTCATATCTCATGTTCCTGATACACGTTGCCAATTAGAAAGTCCTGCAGTCTTTCATGATCATTAGTACATAGAAATACAAAAAGGAATACCAGACCAAACCTGGAATAAAGAACCCAAAATAATTTTAATTGTTGGTAAAAATGTCATACAACGTTGTAAAAAAAAAACCGGCTTGTTCCCGGAAGTAACACCGCTTCCCCTTTTATCAAGGCTCAACACAGGATACAATTTGGATGGCTCAGCAACTGCTTTTAAGTTGTTACCGCATAGGGAGAGTTAAACACTGGTTCTAATATACAACCCTGGCCAAAAGTTTTGAGAATAACACAAATATTAATTTTCACAAAGTCAGCTTTTAAGATGGCAATTTGCATATACTCCAGAATGTTATGAAGAGTGATTCCCCCCCCCCCCCCCCCCCCAAAAAAAACAAAAAAAAAAACCTCTCCACTGCATCTCAGCCCTGCCACAAATGAACCATCTGATATGTCAGTGATTCTCTCCCTAACACAGGTTTCAGTGTTGACAAGGACAAGCCTGGAAATCACTGTATCACTGTTATGCTGAATGAGTTAAAATAACAGCCTGGAAGCTTTAAAAGGAGGGTGGTGCAGATTGGAGATTTGACTGCTGAGGACTGGGGTAAAGTAATTTTCTCTGAATTCCCTTCCTGATGGTTTGGGGCATCCGGGAAAAAATTGTCCGGAGAAGAAAAGGTGAGCGCTACCATAAGTTTGGTGTCACGCCAACAGTAAAACATTCTGAGACCATTCATGTGTGGGGTTGCTCCTCAGCCAAGAGAGTGTGCTCACTCACAATTTTTCGTAAGAACATCGCTAAAGAATGGCACAAAAACATTCTCCGCGAGCAACTTCTCCCAACCATCCAGGAACCATTTGGTGGCGGACAATGCATTTTCCAGCATGATAGAGCACCATGCCATGAGGCATAAGTGATAACTAGGTGGCTTGGGGAACAAAACATTGAAATTTTGGGTCCATGGCCAGGAAACTCCGCAGACCTTAACCACTTCAGCCCTGGAAGATTTGGCTGCTCAATGACCAAGCCATATTTTGCGATACGGCACTGCATCACTTTAACTGACAATTGCGTGGTTGTGCGACGTTGCATCCAAACAAAATTGTCGTCCTTTTTTTTTTTCCCCACAAATAGAGCTTTCTTTTTGGTGGTATTTAAACATCTCTGCGTTTTTTTATTTTTTATTTATTTATTTATTTTTATTTTTTGAGCTATAAACAAAAAAAGCGACAATTTAGAAAAACACAATATTTCATACTTTTTGTTATAATATCCCCAATTTTTTTTTTTTTCTTTTAAAAATAAAAGCTAATTTTTTTTTCCCTCAGTTTAGGCTGATGTGTATTCTTCTAAATATTTTTGATAATAAAAATGGCAATAAGCGTATATTGATTGGTTTGTGCAAAAGTTATAGCATCTATAAAATAGGGGATAGCTTTTATGGCATTTTTATTACTAATATTTTTTTTTTTTTTTTTATCAGGCCCGCAACATTATGGTTGACAGATTGGACACTTTTTTGACACATTTTTGGGACAATTGGCATTTATACAGAGATCAGTGCTATAAAAATACACTGGTTACTGTGTAAATGTCACCGGCAGGGAAGGGGTTAACACTAGGGGGCGATCAAGGGGTTAACTGTGTTCCCTAGGGAGTGATTCTAACTGTGGGGGGAGGGGACTGCCTGGATGAGGCAACCTCGATCGTTGTTCATACTTGGTATGAACAACAGATCGCTCTCCTCAACCCTGACAGCGCGGAGATATGTCTGTTTACATAGACAGATCTCTGTTCTGTGTGGAGCGATCACGTGTGCCTGGCGGTCGCATGTGAATCGGCTCTGACGTCGCGCCCCCTAGTGGTCAAAAGGCGAACTGACATACATTTGCGTTTGTTTGCCCAGGGCAGCCAACCTGCCGCAGTACAACTGAGGCGGCTGGTCAGAAAGGGGTTAAACCCATTGAGAACCTGTGGTCAATCCTCAAGAGGCGGGTGAACAAAAAACCCACAAATTCTGACACACTCCAAGCATTGATTATGCTAGAATGGGCTGCCATCAGTTAGGATGTGGCCCAGAAATCGATTGACAGCATGCCAGGGCAAATTACAGAGGACTTTGAAAAAGAAGGGTCAACACTGCAAATATTGACTATTTGCAAAAACCTAATGTAAATATCAATAAAAGCCTTTCACACTTATGAAATGCTTGCAATTATACTTCAGGATATCATAGTAACCTCTGACAAAAAGATCTAAAAACACTGAAGCGGCAGACTTTGCCAAAGTTAACCACTTGCCATCCGTGCTATGGCCGAATGACGGCCACAGCGCGGACCTGAATTCCTGGGAGGCCGTCATATGATGGCCTCCCCTGTGCATGCGCTCTGCTCACGCCCTGCAGGTCACTGAGACACGGCTGATCACCGATCCGAGTAAATAGTCGGTCCCGGCCCCTTACCATGTGATCAGCTGTCAGCCAATGACAGCTGATCACATGATGTAAACAAAAGATCGGTAATCGCTTTTTTTTTCGCAATTATTGCCGCCCATCGGTGGCCATTATTGCCGCCCATCGGTGGCCATTATTGCCGCCCATCGGTGGCCATTATTGCCGCCCATCGGTGGCCATTATCAGGGCCGGACTGGGAATAAAAACCAGCCCTGGAAATAATTTCATACCAGCCCCATAGCATTTTTATACCAGCCCAACCGCATAACGTCGTTATTTTTTTTGTTCACAAAAGGGAAAACCATGCATTTTAAAGCACATTTGAAGAGTGTATTATCTATAGATAAGAGAGACATGGAATTTACAAACAGCAGCAATTTTTTATTTTTTTACTGGCAAAAAAATCATGGCATTTACTGGCACATTTTTTACTGATACTGCAAAAAAAAGGTGCCGTAAATGGCAGGTTTCAGTGCAAATATCAATATTTAAGCTATAAACTGCTATTAGCAATGTGTTAAGTTAAACAAAAGTCAAAAACCATATTTCTCCTCTTACATGAAGGTCAGATTAATATAACCCAACACAGAGTTCCCCCATATATCAGGAGGATTCCCCTTTACAGTGCAAGGGAACTCTGACATAAAGGAGAACATTGCAGATCATGATCTAAGCAGGAACTCTGATATAAAAGGGGGCACTGGTGACCAGAGACCCCACTTATATCAGAGTCCATTGCTTTCCCCTTTACATCAGAGTTCTCACTTACATCAGGGTCTGCAGCATTGCCCTTTACATCAGAGTCCCCCCTTGCACTGTAAGGTGGAATCCTGCAGACTATGATGTAAAGGGGAACTCTGGGAATGTGGGGAGGACTCTGTTGACCAGAGACCACCTTCCGCAGAAAGAAAACACTAAGGTACGGGGGTTTACTGATATAGGGGGAAACCTATATATCAGTGCCCCCTTACAATATTGTATTGACCCCCCCCCCCTCTCAGGTAGGCCTGGCGGCGCTGTCACTGACCTCCTCTCAGGTGCACCGTACAGGGCTCAGTCAGCCGGCTCCAGCTCGGTGGCTCTGGTTTTATCCCATAGTTTCCTCTCCATAGTCTATACATGTCTGACTTCTCCCATGACCCCCATCCCTGAGGCACTCCCACTGTTGACTCCGCTCCAGACTGCAGACGTGATATAAGACAGGAGGAGGTCAGAGGCTGCGCATGGTACAGGAGAGGTCAGAGGCTGCGCATGGTACAGGAGAGGTCAGAGGCTGCGCATGGTACAGGAGAGGTCAGAGGCTGCGCATGGTACAGGAGAGGTCAGAGGCTGCGCATGGTACAGGAGAGGTCAGAGGCTGCGCATGGTACAGGAGAGGTCAGAGGCTGCGCATGGTACAGGAGAGGTCAGAGGCTGCGCATGGTACAGGAGAGGTCAGAGGCTGCGCATGGTACAGGAGAGGTCAGAGGCTGCGCATGGTACAGGAGAGGTCAGAGGCTGCGCATGGTACAGGAGAGGTCAGAGGCTGCGCATGGTACAGGAGAGGTCAGAGGCTGCGCATGGTACAGGAGGGGTCAGAGGCTGCGCATGGTACAGGAGGGGTCAGAGGCTGCGCATGGAACAGGAGGGGTCAGAGGCTGCGCATGGAACAGGAGGGGTCAGAGGCTGCGCATGGAACAGGAGGGGTCAGAGGCTGCGCATGGAACAGGAGGGGTCAGAGGCTGCGCATGGTACAGGAGAGGTCAGAGGCTGCGCATGGTACAGGAGAGGTCAGAGGCTGCGCATGGTACAGGAGGGGTCAGAGGCTGCGCATGGAACAGGAGGGGTCAGAGGCTGCGCATGGTACAGGAGAGGTCAGAGGCTGCGCATGGTACAGGAGAGGTCAGAGGCTGCGCATGGTACAGGAGAGGTCAGAGGCTGCGCATGGTACAGGAGAGGTCAGAGGCTGCGCATGGTACAGGAGAGGTCAGAGGCTGCGCATGGTACAGGAGAGGTCAGAGGCTGCGCATGGTACAGGAGAGGTCAGAGGCTGCGCATGGTACAGGAGAGGTCAGAGGCTGCGCATGGTACAGGGGAGGTCAGAGGCTGCGCATGGTGCAGGGGAGGTCAGAGGCTGCGGATGGTGCAGGGGAGGTCAGAGGCTGCGGAGGGGACCACAGGAGAGGTCAGAGGCTGAGGAGGGGACGAGAAGAGGTCAGAGGCTGAGGAGGGGACGAGAAGAGGTCAGAGGCTGAGGAGGGGACGAGAAGAGGTCAGAGGCTGAGGAGGGGACGAGAAGAGGTCAGAGGCTGCAGGGGGGGACAGGTGGTCAGAGGCTGCAGGGGGGGGCAGGAGGTCAGAGGCTGCAGGGGGGAGACAGGAGGTCAGAGGCTGCAGGGGGGGGGGACAGGTGGTCAGAGGCTGCAGGGGGGGGGGACAGGTGGTCAGAGGCTGCAGGGGGGGGGGACAGGTGGTCAGAGGCTGCAGGGGGGGGGGGACAGGTGGTCAGAGGCTGCAGGGGGGGGGGACAGGTGGTCGGAGGCTGCAGGGGGGGCGGGCAGGAGGTCAGAGGCTGTGGGGGGACGCAGGAAGAGGCACAGGCCGCCAGACACTGAGCACTGCAACCGCTTTACCTTTGAAAATGGCGCCGCTCGGCGCCATCGTGTCACTGCGCATGCGCCCGCACTTCCGAAAATTGCCGAGCGTGTACGGGTTTTCCCGAGCACGGCCAACCTCGGAACAGCGCTGGCGCCTGCGCAGTTGCACGTCGGCCCGGCCCCCGCAGCCATTTTTCTTTCAGGCGCCGCTGCCCTCACAGCGGCCGGCGGCCGCAGGGGTAGCCAGACCACCGGCCCACCGGGGGATATCCCGGTATCCCGGTTGGCCAGTCCGGCCCTGGCCATTATTGCCGCCCATCAGTGGCCATTATTGCCGCCTATCAGTGCCCATCACTGCCGCCTATCAGTGCCCATCACTGCCGCCTCATCAGCGTACATCAATGAAGGAGAAAAATTACCTGTTTAATTTTTTTATAAAAATATATATATATAATTTTTTTTTTTTTTTTAATTCAGTCTTTTTACATTTTTGTAAAAAAAAAAAAAAAAAACCCGCAGAGGTGATCAAATATCACCAAAAGAAAGCTCTATTTGTGGGGAAAAAAATGATAAATTCATTTGGGTACAGTGTTGTATGATCGCACAATTGTCATTCAAAGTGCGTCAGTGCTGAAAGCTGAAACTTGGTCTGGATAGGAGGGGGTTTAAGTGCCCAGTAAGCAGGTGGTTAATGTTTGTCTCATTCTCAAAACTTTTGGCCAGGGCTGTAGATCTGTGGCGTAGGGAGCACACAATAGCTTAGCAGGAGGGAGGTATTCCCCCATCAACACTGACTGCGCTTAATGGAAAGAAAATTGCATAATCTATAGGCTGCTTTAAGACAGTAATTATTGCTAGCAGCTATAGCACCTGCTTGTGATAATCGCACGCGAATCGGGCAGGCTGGTTGCACCCAAGCTGAACGATCAACTGGTTACATTCAGCCTGCCCATTAATGGTTTGATTCGGACAGTTGATGGGCAGGCTGAATGTACCAAGTTGATCACTCAACTTGGGTACAGCCAGCCTGCTGGATTTGCTTGTGATTATTGCAAGCAGGTGCTATAGCCGCTAGCTATAATCACCGACTTGCAATGTGAATAGGGACATGTAACAAATATATAAGAGTGGGTGTTATCCCAATCTGGCTGCGAAAGTTTTATTTAAGCGGAGTTCCAGGCAAAAATTTTAACTTTTTTTTGTTTTTTTAAAAAAAATAAAAATAAACACACACAAAACCCCAAGCCCCTCCTCATTTTTGCATAATGGGGGGAATATAACTTTTTGGTATGTTTTCGTCCCATGGCGCCGTGGCGAGGTACGTTTCCACTGGGCCATTCAGAAAAGTGCTGTGTGACTCGCGCATGCGCAGTAGGAAACAGACTGTGAAGCCGCAAGGCTTCACTTCCTGCTTCCCTTAGTAAGGATGCCAGCGCCTGCACCCGGAGCCGATGGATGGGTCGGCTTCGGGTGCTGACATTGCGTGGTCCCTGGACAGGTAAGTGTCCTTATATTAAAAGTCAGCAGCTACAGTAATTTCTTTTTTTTTTTTTTTCTTTTTTTTTTTTTTCACCCAGGCTGGAACTCCTCTTAGCAAGCCTATGCTGATAGAAATATTTAGGCTTCAATTGCTGACTGCTATTTATTTTGGTTATGTATGACTATAGTGTGTTGTGTGTGTTGTGTGTGTGTGTGTGTGTTTGGTTTGTTTTTTTTTTTTTTTTTTTTTTTTTTTTTACCCCAGACCTGGGTAAAGAATAAAGCAAGTAAAGCCAGAACTCAGTCTACTTGGATACCAACAGTTTAATAAATGTTATAATAAATTGTTCTTTTTAATTAGGCTAACAAATGTTTTCTTTATTTTTTGCAGCAAAAAACACCACTGTCAAAGACTTTTCCCATGGGGCTCTCTGAATGTCATGTGATCACTGTCCGCGGTTTAGTGACAGTAAACCCAGATGAGTCAGTGTTTGTGTATTGTTTTTGTTTTTTGTTTTTTTTGTTACTTTTTTAAAGTGAATGTAAACCCGATTCATGAAATGTGACCTGGTACATACTGTATCTGATGTGTTTACTTATCCCTCTCCAAAGTCCTAAGTGCCGCGTCTTTCTGCTGTTATCAGCATGATAACTTCTGACAAGTTCTCTGACACAGGAGATAAAAGAAGCTGAAAAGTTGGGGAGGGAGCTTAGAGATAAGCAGGGAGCTTGTCTAGTCACAGCACAGCTCTGCATGTTTCTTTGTTCCTCCCTGCCTAATGTGGAGGGGGGTGTGCCTTTCCCCCAATCAGCTGTCAGTGTATGCCCAGACTCCCCTCCCAATGCTGAACTGGGAAGATTTTTTTTTTTTTTTTTATTTGGTGTGCACTTTCTAAAGAATTTAGAAAGCTGAAGACAGCAGATATACATGTAAAAACGTATGTAGGAGATTTGTTTAATCTGTGTCATCTGAGGCTGTTCACTTCACTGGGTATAGGAGAGTGTTTACATCCACTTTAAGCAATATTGTAGAATCAGAGCCTCTTTTTTTATCAGGGCATCTGTATAGGAGCCAATCGGATTATCCCATTAACTTTTACTTCTATACTAAGAAAATAAGATCGTGAAATACAAGTAATACTATGAGGATTGTTTATAAGGCCCAGTGATGGCTGATCTATTGCACAAATGCTAAAAAAAATCTAGTTTTGCCACTTTAGGTTTTGCTGCTGTGACAAAATATTTTTTAGCTTTTTAGTGACAAGTTTCCACTTTGCCCAGTTTAAAGTTGAACATTGCTTGTAGCTCTGTTGGAATGTAGAAAAAAAATGGAATGAATTTGTCTATGAGCCACAGACAACACGTCAGACTAGGAAATCTTATTTTTAAAAAAGTAAGAGTTTCATCTGGCAAATGATCATAAATCGATTGAATGAGGATGGTTTTTATTGGATGTGTATTCTTTTTACAGGCTTACTCTTCTGTTGAAATCCAGTGACTCCATCCCTTTTAAATTGACTGCAAATTTCCAGGATCAGTCACTGAGTTATAATTCTTTCATCGGCCAGTCATGGGGGCAGCCGGAGAATGTCCAGACGCCTTTCTTTTTGTTTTACCCAGAGAGGTTTTTTGAAGTAAGTTTCGATGTGTAGGTGGGGGGCTCCAGTAGAAGAACTGAAAAAAGCAGACAAAAGCTTGATTTACTAAAACTGGGGAGTGCAAAGTCTGGTGCAGCTGTGCATGGTAGCAAATCGGCTTCCAACTTCAGCTTGTTCAATTAAGTTTTGACAAAAAAAAATAAAAAATCTGGAAGCTGTTTGGTTTCTTTGCAGATCTGCACCAGATTTTGCACTCTCCAGTTTTAGTAAATCCACCTCCAAAGCATTTTGTTTTGTGATAGATAAGAGAACATAGTATAAATATGCGCCACCTTATTACCACATCTGTTACTGATAAGATCCAAACAAAATGTAGACTTTAAGTACCATAAGAGAAATTGTTGTCTCCTTATGGCACCTTTTAAAGTCCTGTATGTTTTTTACATTTTGTTTGGATATTCACTTGTATAAGAGAACATCTGTTGGGTTGTTTTGAGAGACACAGCCACTGTTAATTTAGTAGACAAAAAGAGCACCCCCCCCCCCATGTTGAGGGCATGTGGCCTAGTATGGTTCAGGAGGAGAGGGGTACTTGCTCGCCCCCCCCCCCCCTCCTCCTTGCCTGCCCGGCCTCAGATAAGGGTCTAGCATGGATTTGGGGGGACCCCACTCCATTATTTTATTTATTTTCATTTTGGCACAGGGTTTCCCTTTAAAATCCGTACCAAACTCCAAAGGGCCTGGTATGGATTGGGAGGGGGACCCCCATGCTTTTTTTTTTTTTTTTTTTCTTTTTTTATTGAATTTGTGTTCAAAACTGATCAGATGTGCGATTCAGATGCAATTTCATAGAAGGCAATGAGCCTGAAATTCGCATCTGAACCGCACTGCAGTTCTCAGCAAACGCACTGGACTCTTTTCGAATTCGCCCTGCCTCTGCACCACATATATGTATACAAGATAAACCTCCGCTAAAAAAACACACTGCTGCACTTTTTGGAAATTCATGAATACCAGAAAAAGAGCAATAGAAAATATATGCAAAAAAGATTGCGCTGTCTGTTACCAGGAAATAAATAGATTCAAACATTTTCTTGGGCCCCCTCTTCCATGCAATTTCGCTCTCCACGTGATTTGAGACCTACAATAGCAGCTAGACTCAAAATCAGTTTACTGAATCGGATCAGGCAGCGATTGCGATTTGGTTGCCAGAAGTTACAGTGTATAATTACCGCTCACTGACTGGCTGCTAGAGGTTACAGCACACATTATGGCTTGCTGTTTATTTTCTAGAAGTTACAGCACAAGACTTTTGCTTTTTGATTGGATGCTAGGGATTTCTCTACATCAATACTGATTGCTAGAGGTCACTGGACATCTATACCACTCACTAATTGGTTGCTAGAGGTTAATGCACAAGTTTACTGCTCACTGATTTGGTTCCTAGAGGTTACTGCATATCTTTACCACTCAATGATTGATTGCAAGAGGTTAGTGCACATCAAATCTTTGGAAATCTTTGGCAAGTATATAGTGGGGGATTCTATCAATGTAATGGGGAATTTACAATGACCACCAATGTGAGGGGGAATTTGCACTGACCACTATGTAACTGGGGATTTTACGCCACCTACCAGTAGAAAAGAGGGATTTCTACACTGACACCAATGTAATAAGAGCATTTACACCAACCACCAGTGAAAGGGGTAATATACAATGACCTCCATGTAAGGGGGAATTTGTACTGACCACCAATGTAAGGTAACACTTCTACACTGATCACCAATGTAAAGGGGGATTTACACTGACCACCAGTGTAAGGGTAATTCTGCACTTACCACCAATGTAAAAGGAAATGTACACTGATCAATGTTATAAAGAATTTACACCAACAACTAATGTAATGGGGGATTTTACATCAACAGCCAATAAAGGGGGATTTCCATTTGAATTTCCCGCTGTGCTATTGCGTGCACGCGTCGGCCAGGAGCTCCGTGAGGCGGGTCCCTTGTGCCGCGGACTCGATTGCCGCGGGGATACCCGCGATCGCCTCACGGAGAGGACGAACGAGGAGATGCTGATGTAAACAGCATCTCTCCGTTCTGCCTAGTGACAAGTGTCACTGATCTCTGCTCCCTGTGTTCGGGAGCAGTGATCAGTGTAGTGACACTGATAGCCCACCCCCCCTACAGTTAGTAATCACTACCCAGTACTGACATAACCCCTCTCCGCCCCCTAGTGGTTAACCCCTTCACTGCCAGTGTCATTTACACAGGAATCGGTGCATTTTTATAGCACTGATTGCTGTATAAATGACAGTGGTCCCAAAAATGTGTCAAAAATGTCCACGTGTCCGCCATAATGTCGCAGTCACAATAAAAATCGCTGATCGCCGCCATTACTAGTAAAAAAAAAAGTTATTAATAAAAATGCCATAAAACTATCCCCTATTTTGTAAACGCTATCCCCTATTTTGTAAACGCTATAACTTTTGCGCAAACCAATCAAACGCTTATTGCGATTTTTTTTTTTTTTTTTTTTTTTTTTTTTCAAAAAATATGTAGAAGAATACGATCGGCCTAAACTGAGGAAAAAAAATGTTTTTTCATATATTTTTGGGGGATATTTATCATAGCAAAATGTAAAAAATAATGCGTTTTTTTTTTTTTTTTTTTCAAAATTGTCCCTCTTATTTTGTTTATAGCGCAAAAAAATAAAAATCGCAGAGGCGATCAAATACCACCAAAAGAAAGCTATATTTATGGGGAAAATAGGACGTCAATTTTGTTTGGGAGACACGTCGCACGACTGCGCAATTGTCAGTTGAAGCGACGCAGTGCCGAATTGCAAAAAATGCTCTGGTCAGGAAGGGGGTAAAATCTTCTGGGGCTGAAGCATCTGCTGAGATGTGCATATTCACATGCACCAAAATTCAGGGTGATGTGGCACCATGTTATTTTGAAGAATTGTTCCACTTCCAATTTTCTTATCTTAGCAGAACAGGCTAATGTTGGGCTTAATGACTATAGTTGTTATAGATATATCTATCTATCTATCTATCTATCTATCTATCTATCTATCTATCTATCTATCTATCTATCTATCTATCTATAATATGATTGCCGCCTCTATTTACATATCAATTCCGCGGTCTGCGACTATTTACATATCAATGCAGGTTATTTACATATCAACACAGGGTCTGCAGATGAATCATCTGTACATGGCAAAAGAGCAAAGCTGGGCAGCAGCAAGAGAACTTTACACTGAGATATCGGAACAAAGCACGGGACTAAAACTTCAAAGGATAAGGGAATTTAAACTGGGATAGTTGGCAAGTATGAGGCAGCTGCTTTGGGGCGCAGGGCTGCCCCTTTTTCCCTGCCTTAAAAACTGTCCTGGTCAGGTGGATGACGGAGACCCTCTCTGTCATGCTGTTTGTGATCTCTTATAACATAGAGATCATGATGATCCGGTAAGAGGCTAAGCTTTTAATGAGAACGGACGTACCTTTTAATAATTTGATTTAAACACTGGGAGCAGTGCACTTTCTATTTTTTTGTAAAACAATATGGACGCTTTTTTATGACACTTTGAGTTATTTTATCTTGGGCATTGATTTTACCATGCAGTCTAATTTTAAACCTAGCCTAAAATCTTAGAATTTTTGCTATTATTGCACCAGAGTTTTGGCAGCCCGCCAGCTCTCTAATGTAACCCAACTGCAGCTAAGCTGTTAGAAACTCATACACAAGGGTGGTTTGGCATCAAATCTGGGCATTTGTGGGCAACTAAGAGGCTTAGCTGCAATCTCCAGCCCCCTGCCAGCAGCCTATCAAAAGCTATGGCGGGCTGAATTCCGCATTTAGAGTATTCTATGCCCCCGAACACCTACTAACTGCTAGTACCGCTTGGTAAGGTGTCCAGACTCTGCATATTTCCACCTGTCCTAGCTTTTGACAGGCTGATGTCAGCAGGGCTGGATGCTGCACCTTTACCTTCCAAATGCCCGAAAATGCTAGGATTTGACACTGACGGGTCTAAGAGTCTTTGTTGTGATATTTTAAAAGTTAATTGCATCACAATACAGGTAGCTGGAGAGATCAGTGATGCTTTCGTTTGAAGCTCTTTTACTGCTTGCAATGTCCATAGTCAGGGCTCAGGTGCACTTTAAGCCTGCACAATTATAACCATTTAGGGCAATAATCAGATTATTAATGTAACGGGTTATCAACATGGTTTAGGGAGATCATCTATTTGCTACAACATGGACTACTATATGGGGTATTGTAATATAATGTTAAGAGGCTTGGGTGAAGCTGAATGCCTTTCATGCATATACATTCTGTGCATGCATTACTTATTAAAGTAACACTTGGGTTCGGTTTACACTGCCGCGACTTGGGATACGACTTGCGACCCCAAGTCGCGTGACATGTGAAATCCCATGTTAGTCAATGAGAGTTGTCTTAATTAGCACTACTGAAGTCACTCCTACTACAAGGAGACTAGGGTCACCAGGAAGTCTCTTGGCAATAAAGTCTCGCTGTAAGTCATGTGAATTTTAGGTCGTGGTAGTGTGAATCAAGCCTGAACTTCAGTGTGTGTGTGTGTGTGTGGTAGGTGTTGTTTGTGTTTTTTTTTTTTTTTAATATAAACATGTTATACTTCCTTACCTGCGATTGTTTTACACAGAATAGCCACGGTCCTCTTCTTCTTGGGTCCCCTGTCGGTGCTCTTGGCTCCTCATCTTCGAGTGCCCTCGCAGAAAGCTGCTTTCTTTGGGGGAACTGGTGCGGGCTCGCTCCCGAGCCACCGCGCCTGCTTCTATTAACATAGACTGTGCAGCTCGGCCCCACCCCCCCTCCCTTGTCACAGCGTTCGCTTGACAGCAGCGGGAGCCAATGGCTCCCGCTGCTATCAATCTGCCCAGTGAGGAGGGAGACATCGGAACATCGCTGGATAGGGCTCAGGTAAGTATAAGGGGGGCCGGGGGGGATCCTGCAGCACAAAGTTTTTTACCTTAATGCAAACAATGCATTAAGGTAAAAAACCTTAAAGGGGTTGTAAACCCTCGTGTTTTTTCACCTTAATGCATCCTATGCATTAAGGTGAAAAAACACCTGGCAGTGATCGGCCCCCCAGCCCCCTGTTTTTACTTGCCTAAGCCCCGTATTTCTGTCGGCGGAGACTCTCTCCCTCTCTCCGGCTCTTGATTGGATAGATTGAGAGCAGTGCAGCCATTGGCTTTTGCTGCTGTCAATCAGATCCAATGACACGAGTGCCGGGGGGCTGAGTCTGGCATTTGTGTCTATGGACGCAAATGCTGAACTCGGGAGCGTGCCCGCAAGGTAACCCCCGGGAGAGCGCTTCTCCTTGGACAGTGATGGCGAACCTCGGCACCCCAGATGTTTTGGAACTACATTTCCCATGATGCTCAACTACACTGAAGAGTGCGTGAGCATCATGGGAAATGTAGTTCCAAAACATCTGGGGTGCCAAGGTTCGCCATCACTGTCCTAGGAGGTTATCTGATGTGGGGAGGAGCCGCAGTCACGGCATGACCCTTTTAGAAACAGCACTATCTGCCCTTTCTAAAGTGCGCATGTGCCGTAGACATCGGTACATAGCTTTATTGTAAATATCTTCTAAACCGTGGAGGTTTATGAGATATTTCCAGCACCTACAGGTAAGCCTTAATATAGGCTTACCTGTAGGTAAAAGTGGTTATACAGGGTGTACAACCACTTTAAGGAAAAATATACACTTCGGTTTTATTTTTTAATTAATTAATTTTAATTTTTTCATATTGTGAAAGATCATGTCACGCTGAGTAAATTGACATGTCATGGTTCAAAATTGCGCCCGCTTGTGGAATAGCGACAAACTTTGACCCTTAAAAATCTCCATAGGCGATGTTTAAAAATTTCTACAGGTTACCAGTTTTGAGTTTCAGAGGAGGTCTTTTGCTAGAGTTATTGCTCCCGCTCTAACGATTGTGGCGATGCCTCACGTATGGTTTGAGCACTGCTTACATATGTGTTCGCTTCTGTGCATGAGCTCGGCGAGGGGGGCGCTTTACTTTTACTTTTTTTTTTTTTACACTGTCCTTTTAAAAAAAAAAAAAAATTTGGGTCACTTTTTATTCCTATTACAGGGAATGTAAACATCGCTTTTAATAGAAAAAAAGCATGACAGGACCTCTTTAATGTGAGATCTGAGGGGTCAACGAGATCTCAGATCTCACATTTACACTTAAATGCAATAAAAAAAGTCCCCTTTTAAGACCATTGGGCGGAAGTGACATTTGACGTTGCTTCTGTCATCCAATGTTATGGAGCCGAGTGGTGGCCATCTTTCCTTTGCTTGGATCCATGCTACTGAGGGGAAAGGATCCGATCATCTCCGCTGCTATCGATGGCCTCGGAGTGCGACGGGCACCTCCTCCCTCCGATTTTAAGTGACCTCACGGTGGATCCACCATGGAGACCACTTTTATCTGAAAGAGGACCGCCTGCTGTTGAAGAAAATAGCGGGGTTATGGCAGCAGAATTCCAAGTCAAAGTACCGACGTACAATGACTGCGGTTTGCGGGAAGTAGATAACCACTTGCCGACCGCCTACCGCATATATACTGCGGCAGAGCGGCACGGGCAGGCAAAATCACGTACCCGTACGTGATCTGCCTCCCGCGGGCGGGGGGTCCGATCGGACCCCCCCCCGGTGCCATCGGCGGTCGGCATCTGACTGGGAGCGTCGGGAGGCGAGGGGGAGACCATCCGATCGTGGCCCCCCCCTCGCGATCGCTCCCAGCCAATGGGAATCCTCCTCTGCCTGTGTGTCGTTTCACACAGGCAGAGGATGTGATGTCATCTCTCCTCGGTCTGGCAGTTTCCGTTCCAGCGCCGAGGGGAGATGACATGTAAGTGCACAACACACACACACACAGTAGAACATGCCAGGCATACTTTACACCCCCGATCCCCCCCCCGATCGCCCCCCGATCCCCCCCCAATCACCCCCCCCCCCCTGTCACAAACTGACATTAGCAGTATTTTTTTTTTTTTTTTTTTTTCTGATTACTGCTGTGTCAGTTTGTGACAGTTAGTGTTAGGGCAGTGAGTATTACCCCCCTTTAGGTCTAGGGTACCCCCCTAACCCCCCCTAATAAAGTTTTAACCCCTTGATCACCCCCTGTCACCAGTGTCGCTAAGCGATCATTTTTCTGATCGCTGTATTAGTGTCGCTGGTGACGCTAGTTGGGGACGTAAATATTTAGGTTCGCCGTCAGTGTTTTATAGCGACAGGGACCCCCATATACTATCTAATAAATGTTTTAACCCCTTGATTGCCCCCTAGTTAACCCTTTCACCACTGATCACCGTATAACCGTTACGGGTGACGCTGGTTAGTTCGTTTATTTTTTATAGTGTCAGGGCACCCGCCGTTTATTACCGAATAAAGGTTTAGCCCCCCGATCGCCCGGCGGTGATATGCGTCGCCCCAGGCAGCGTCAGATTAGCGCCAGTACCGCGAACACCCACGCACGCAGCATACACCTCCCTTAGTGGTATAGTATCTGATCGGATCAATATCTGATCCGATCAGATCTATACTAGCGTCCCCAGCAGTTTAGGGTTCCTGAAAACGCAGTGTTAGCGGGATCAGCCCAGATACCTGCTAGCACCTGCGTTTTGCCCCTCCGCCCAGCCCAGCCCAGCCCACCCAAGTGCAGTATCGATCGATCACTGTCACTTACAAAACACTAAACGCATAACTGCAGCGTTCGCAGAGTCAGGCCTGATCCCTGCGATCGCTAACAGTTTTTTTGGTAGCGTTTTGGTGAACTGGCAAGCACCAGCCCCAGGCAGCGTCAGGTTAGCGCCAGTACCGCTAACACCCACGCACGCACCGTACACCTCCCTTAGTGGTATAGTATCTGAACGGATCAATATCTGATCCGATCAGATCTATACTAGCGTCCCCAGCAGTTTAGGGTTCCCAAAAACGCAGTGTTAGCGGGATCAGCCCAGATACCTGCTAGCACCTGCGTTTTGCCCCTCCGCCCGGCCCAGCCCACCCAAGTGCGGTATCGATCGATCACTGTCACTTACAAAACACTAAACGCATAACTGCAGCGTTCGCAGAGTCAGGCCTGATCCCTGTGATCGCTAACAGTTTTTTTTGTAGCGTTTTGGTGAACTGGCAAGCGCCAGTGGCCTAGTACACCCCGGTCGTAGCCAAACCAGCACTGCAGTAACACTTGGTGACGTGGCGAGTCCCATAAGTGCAGTTCAAGCTGGTGAGGTGGCAAGCACAAGTAGTGTCCCGCTGCCACCAAAAAGACAAACACAGGCCCGTCGTGCCCATAATGCCCTTCCTGCTGCATTCGCCAATCCTAATTGGGAACCCACCGCTTCTGCAGCACCCGTACTTCCCCCATTCACATCCCCAACCAAATGCAGTCGGCTGCATGAGAGGCATTTTTATGTCCTCCCGAGTACCCCTACCCAACGAACCCCCCCAAAAAAGATGTCGTGTCTGCAGCTAGCGCGGATATAGGCGTGACACCCGCTATTATTGTCCCTCCTGTCCTGACAATCCTGGTCTTTGCATTGGTGAATGTTTTGAACGCTACCATTCACTAGTTGACTATTAGCGTAGGGTACAGCATTGCACATACTAGGCACACTTTCACAGGGTCTCCCGAGATGCCATCGCATTTTGAGAGACCCGAACCTGGAACCGGTTACAGTTATAAAAGTTAGTTACAAAAAAAAGTGTAAAAAAAAAAAAAAAACACAAACAAAAATATAAAATAAAAATAGTTGTCGTTTTATTGTTTTCTCTCTCTCTATTCTCTCTCTATTGTTCTGCTCTTTTTTACTGTATTCTATTCTGCAATGTTTTATTGTTATTGTTATTGTTATTATGTTTTATCACGTTTGCTTTTCAGGTATGTAATTATTTATACTTTACCGTTTACTGTGCTTTATTGTTAACCATTTTTTTGTCTTCAGGTATGCCATTCACGACTTTGAGTGGTTATACCAGAATGATGCCTGCAGGTTTAGGTATCATCTTGGTATCATTCTTTTCAGCCAGCGGTCGGCTTTCATGTAAAAGCAATCCTAGTGGCTAATTAGCCTCTAGACTGCTTTTACAAGCAGTGGGAGGGAATGCCCCCCCCCCCAACATCTTCCGTGTTTTTCTCTGGCTCTCCTGTCTCAACAGGGAACCTGAAAATGCAGCCGGTGATTCAGCCAGCTGACCATAGAGCTGATCAGAGACCAGAGTGGCTCCAAACATCTCTATGACCTAAGAAACCGGAAGCTACGAGCATTTTATGACGTAGATTTCGCCGGATGTAAACAGCGCCATTGGGAAATTGGGAAAGCATTTTATCACACCGATCTTGGTGTGATCAGATGCTTTGAGGGCAGAGGAGAAATCTAGGGTCTAATAGACCCCAATTTTTGCAAAAAAGAGTACCTGTCACTACCTATTGCTATCATGGGGGATATTTACATTCCCTGAGATAACAATAAAAATGATTTAAAAAAAAAAAAAATGAAAGGAACAGTTTAAAAATAAGATAAAAAAACAATAATAATAAAGAGAAAAAAAAAAAAAAAAAAAAAAAAGCACCCCTGTCCCCCCTGCTCTCGCGCTAAGGTGAACGCAAGCGTTGGTCTGGCGTCAAATGTAAACAGCAATTGCACCATGCATGTGAGGTATCGCCGCGAAGGTCAGATCGAGGGCAGTAAGTTTAGCAGTAGACCTCCTCTGTAAATCTAAAGTGGTAACCTGTAAAGGCTTTTAAAGGCTTTTAAAAATGTATTTAGTTTGTCGCCACTGCACGTTTGTGCGCAATTTTAAAGCATGTCATGTTTGGTATCCATGTACTCGGCCTAAGATCATCTTTTTTATTTCATCAAACATTTGGGCAATATAGTGTGTTTTAGTGCATTAAAATGTAAAAAAGTGTGTTTTTTCCCCAAAAAATGCGTTTGAAAAATCGCTGCGCAAATACTGTGTGAAAAAAAAAAATGAAACACCCACCATTTTAATCTGTAGGGCATTTGCTTTAAAAAAAATATATAATGTTTGGGGGTTCAAAGTAATTTTCTTGCAAAAAAAAATTATTTTTTTATGTAAACAATAAGTGTCAGAAAGGGCTATGTCTTCAAGTGCTTAGAAGAGTGGGTGATGTGTGACATAAGCTTCTAGATGTTGTGCATAAAATGCCAGGACAGTTCAAAACCCCCCCAAATGACCCCATTTTGGAAAGTAGACACCCCAAGCTATTTGCTGAGAGGCATGTCGAGTCCATGGAATAATTTATATTGTGACACAAGTTGCGGGAAAGAGACAATTTTTTATTTTTTTAATTTTTTTTTGCGCAAAGTTGTCACTAAATGATATATTGCTCAAACATGCCATGGGAATATGTGAAATTACACCCCAAAATACATTCTGTTGCTTCTCCTGAGTACGGGGATACCACATGTGTGGGACTTTTTGGGAGCCTAGCCGCGTACGGGACCCCGAAAACCAAGCACCGCCTTCAGGCTTTCTAAGGCCGTAAATTTTTGATTTCACTCTTCACTGCCTATCAGTTTCGGAGGCCATGGAATGCCCAGGTGGCACAAAACCCCCCCAAATGACCCCATTTTGGAAAGTAGACACCCCAAGCTATTTGATGAGAGGTATAGTGAGTATTTTGCAGACCTCACTTTTTGTCACAAAGTTTTGAAAATTGAAAAAAGAAAAAAAAAATTTTTTTTTCTCGTCTTTCTTTATTTTCAAAAACAAATGAGAGCTGCAAAATACTCACCATGCCTCTCAGCAAATAGCTTGGGGTGTCTACTTTCCAAAATGGGGTCATTTGGGGGGGGTTTGTGCCACCTGGGCATTCCATGGCCTCCGAAACTGTGATAGGCAGTGAGGAGTAAAATCAAAAATGTACGCCCTTAGAAATCCTGAAGGCGGTGCTTGGTTTTCGGGGTCCCGTACGCGGCTAGGCTCCTAAAAAGTCCCACACATGTGGTATCCCCGTACTCAGGAGAAGCAGCTAAATGTATTTTGGGGTGCAATTCCACATATGCCCATGGCCTGTGTGAGCAATATATCATTTAGTGACAACTTTTTGTAATTTTTTTTTTTTTTTTTTTTGTCATTATTCAATCACTTGGGACAAAAAAAATAAATATTCAATGGGCTCAACATGCCTCTCAGCAAATTCCTTGGGGTGTCTACTTTCCAAAATGGGGTCATTTGTGGGGGTTTTGTACTGCCCTGCCATTTTAGCACCTCAAGAAACAACATAGGCAGTCATAAATTAAAGGCTGTGTAAATTCCAGAAAATGTACCCTAGTTTGTAGACGCTATAACTTTTGCGCAAACCAATAAATATACACTTATTGACATTTTTTTTACCAAAGACATGTGGCCGAATACATTTTGGCCTAAATGTATGACTAAAATTGAGTTTATTGGATTTTTTTTTAGAACAAAAAGTAGAAAATATCATTTTTTTTTCAAAATTTTCGGTCTTTTTCCGTGTATAGCGCAAAAAATAAAAATGGCAGAGGTGATCAAATACCATCAAAAGAAAGCTCTATTTGTGGGAAGAAAAGGACGCAAATTTCGTTTGGGTACAGCATTGCATGACCGCGCAATTAGCAGTTAAAGCGACGCAGTGCCGAATTGTAAAAAGTGCTCTGGTCAGGAAGGGGGTAAAACCTTCCGGGGCTGAAGTGGTTAAAGGCTAGGTTCACCTTTTTTTTAGGACAAGCAAAAAAAAAAAAATCTAGCTCCCCTATGTACCAATATAGCATTCATGTACTTATTTTGCAATCATAAAACCATTTTCCATTAACTCTACACAGGCTTACCTCATGGGACAGCAGTCAGGAAACCCCTTAAACTTAACCTAAAATCAAACCCGTAGAGAAATGTTGGAATTAAAAGGCTGCGGCTGTTTTTATTGGTTTTAAAACAAAGAATAA
This sequence comes from Lithobates clamitans, assembly GCA_037952925.1. Classification (NCBI taxonomy): domain Eukaryota; kingdom Metazoa; phylum Chordata; class Amphibia; order Anura; family Ranidae; genus Lithobates; species Lithobates clamitans. Next base: position 4,803,443 of record JBBGZY010000321.1, on the reverse strand, counting down.
ATCGCCAATATAACGCAAATAAACTTTAGCACAGTCTAGCCACTACGACTCAGGCTGCATAAAAACATTTTCCAGAAACAATAACTTTCCAGAATCAATAACTTCCCAAAAGACAGGTGGGACTAAGCCCGCCTATCCCCAGAAACATGCACCGCGGCCATTTCCACACAAGTCTGCGTAAAAATTTCTGTTCCAGTTTCAGATGAGTGAATCCCATCCCTTCTAAACAGGCCCTCTGCACCGCCCTCCAATTCTACATGCCTTAAGGATAGGATACCTAAACCCTGCAGCAATTTAGCAACTGCTCCATTCACCCTTTTTCTAAGGGACGCATCACAGGTGGAAATAGCCACCTTAATCTTTGAATCACCTCAGAAATGACTGTGTTCGGCAAAGAAAGCCCAACACTGTGCAAATCATCTCTAATTTTAAAAATTAAGTCAAAAGTTTTCCTTTTCCCAATATCATTTCCCCCCCCCCCCCCCCCCCGATGTATAATCAATACATCTGGCAGAGGAAAACATGGGTGTAGCCTAACTATTTCATAAAATAGGTCAGCCCACACCATACCTCTTCTTCTGCTGCTCCTAAAAACCTTAAACTTCCGTGGATCCAAACCTAGATTCTCAGTATAAACCCTTTTTCTTTGCTCTCTGTTGTGCCCAATAGATGTAAGAATGTCCAACAATCCATATTACCTGGGGTTTACTTGAAACGAATCAAAGAGAATGATTAGGATGTACGTATAATAAATAACTGTTAGCCTTCCATCTACCAACTTTTTATATAATGCTATCATCTAATCCTAACCTTGATGCTTCAGTGGCTGCCCCAATTTTAAACAAATGAGATGCAAGATGAGACGCATGAAGAGTTAGCCATTTTCCTTTTCCAAATTGTTCTGTTCTAGACCGCCCTATAAATATTTTTGCCATAAAATCCAAAACGATAATAGCAGCTTGAATAACACTCAGTTCAGAAACTAAGTGCTGCAAACAATGTTACGGAAAAAACAGCATTGAAAAGTACTGACTCGAACTGAGAGAAACAAACTTGACTTGTTACAGAACAAAGTCTCATAAGGATATCAGGAGTAATAGGTTTGTGATGATCAACTTTAAAATGATTTGTCTTGTACCCTTTCAAAGCTTGTTTCACCAAAATATATTTGTAGACAATAAGGCAAATTTATTTAACTTGAGAAAAAAAATGAGACCCCAGACAATTTCTTCTGTACATGAGACAAAGAATATTTTTTATTAAATAAGAAATCCAAAAATAGCAAAACTAGGCCTTCAGAGAACGAAACATTGGGTTTCTGGATGGAATTTAAAAATGAAAGCCAGAGAAACCAGGATGATTGATATCCAGCCCAGGTTGAAGGTGCAACAGAATTTTTAATATACTCATATATGGACCCTAAAAGAGGTCCCATAAATTGCGTGGACACTTTATTCCCACTTGGTCCACATTTGGAAATAGCTGGAAAAAACTATCCATCTGCAGGCCAGATAACGAGTCCGCCACGTCATTGTTCTTACCAGCCACGTGAATCACCTTCAACCAAATATTTAGGCTGAGACATTTAAATATCATATGGCCTAGTAACCCAATGAGGTGCAGCGACTTGGATGAGGCAGTTAATAGCATAGATCACTCCCTTATCTGTTCTGACAAGAATCCATTTATTTTTAAAATTGTGACCCCCCCCCCCCCCAAATTTCCAAAGCCACTACAATTGAAAATAATTCCAGTAAAACTATGTTTTTTTACATAGCCCTTGTTTTGCCAGCTAGGATTTCATCATTTAGCACGCCAATGGGATCGCCAAACTGCAGCAAAACAATATGGGCCAGCCGAATCAGTGAAGAGGAGAAATTCTTTATCCAAAATAAATTCCTCCTGTCACATAGCCCTCCCATTAAAGTAAGAAATTGCAGCCAGACTAATAGGTCTTCCTTTATATCATGTGTAACTCTCACATGAGAAAAGGGGGATTTCAAACCAGCGATTGCTATATATAATCTTCTAGAATTTTTTTTTTCCAATCAGCATAATCTTAGAGGCAAAAGCCAAAAGACCCAATAGTGACTGCATTTCTTTTAAACATTTTCATGCGGATCATACGTAATGACATTGAACTAATCTTCGGTATCTTTTCTTCCGGTAGCCTAAATTCCATTAGATTAGTATCAATTGTGATACCTAGGAATTCCAGACAAATTGAAGGCCAAGCCGCCTTTTCCAATGCTAAAAAATGTTTCCAATAACAAAAACAACCAGGAGAATCAACTGGACCTAGAAACAAAAAATCATCTAAATAATGGATTAATGGATCTCGTTAAAGACTCTGTAGGCGTCTTCAGCTTCCCACATTGCCATTTTTTATTTGTCAGTGATCACTTTTATTATGTGTGGATTTTATCCAATCAAACTCCATTTTTGATCTACACCATGTGGAGTGCCTTTTTTTTTTTTTTTTTTTTTTTTTTTTTCTTCCTCCCTCCATGGCACTACTTTGAGTTGTTTTCTTCTGACCATCCCGCTCCGAAACTGAAGGGTGTGCGTGACAGTGGTTCAGCTCCTGTTTATGACGGCTACTCCTTCCCGGTGACTGGGACCTAGAGGACATCATTCGTTTGGACATCTCGGGAGAATATCCTCCATGCTCTATCGACGCACTGCTATACGGCAGATGCGTCCTACGGATCTGGTAATGGTACCCAACTTTTTTCATTTGAAGATTCATGTGCCTTGTCATCTGTGGTCGCCTTCACTTTTGAGTGTCTATTCACCTTATATGGTTTATGGTACCCCACCTCTGGAGAAGATTTCCACTCGCCTTCCATACCATGGACTTTGGTCCCTTGCTGTCCCATATCTCACCATTTGACTTTTTTCAATTTATTTAGTAGGCCATATTATTTGTTTGTTTTAGGTTTGCTTTATGTATTCACAGGTGTATTCAGAACACTATTCACTTATGCTTATGTTTTAGCGCTGCACTCAATTATCTATTTTCTGCATTGACTTGGTTTGTCTGTGTGCTAGCTGCTTTTGCCACTCTCTGTCCCTGTTTTTGTTTCTTTTGGGTTAGCGCAGCATTTTCTATACCCTTCTTTACTAATAACCCATTTTAAAAAAGAAGAAAATTATTAAAAATAAAAACAAGACAGTGAACACCCCGTTGGTAAACCTTTGTCAAAATAAAAATGGTCTTCAAAGAAAAAACCTAAAGAATTAAGACATGAAGGATGAATAGGCGAAAGGCTGATTCGATATCTGTCTTTGCCATGAGAGCTTCTTTTCCTAAATATCTACCTTTTTTTTTTATTTATTTATTTTTTAGTGTCTTCAAAAGAAGTGTATCTAACCAAAGCCAAGCTATCATCAGTCTGGTTATTAAGGGAGTTTCCTTCTGGAAATGAAAGATATGATGAATC